>JAUIMM010000448.1:1580000-2180000 GCA_031769625.1 Taudactylus pleione
CTGTCTATCTGTCTATCTATCTATCTATCTACTATCTATCTACTGTATCTATCTACCTCATATCTATCTATCTATCTATCTATCTAACTATCTATCTATGTATCTATCTATCTACCTATATCATACCTATCTATCTATCTACCTCATATCTATCTATCTATCTATCTATCTATGCATCTAACTATCTATCTATCTACCTATATCATACATATCTATCTGTCTATCTATCTCATACCTATCTACCTATCTATCTACTATCTATCTATCGACTGTATCTATCTACCTCATATCTATCTATCTATCTATCTATCTCATATCTATCTATGGTTCTCAAACTCGTTCCTCAGGACCCCACACAGTTCACTTTTTGCAGGTCACCCAGCTGGTGCACAGGTGTATTCATTAGTCACTGACAGGTTTTAAAAGATCCACAGGTGCAGCTAACTGTTTCACTAGTAATTATGTGAGGAGACCTGAAAAACGTGCACTGTTTGCGGTCCTGAGGACCGAGTTTGAGAATCTGTGATCAATCTCATATCTATCTATCTCCTGCCTAATTATCTATCTATCTATAGATCTGTCTATCTCATATCTACCTATCTATCTATCTATCTATCTCATATCTGTCCATTTATCTATCGCATATCTATCTATCTATCTATCTCATATCTATATATCTCATCTATTTATCTATCTCATATCTCTCTCTCTCTCTCTCTCTCTCTCTCTCTCTATCTATCTATCTCCTGCCTATTTATCTATCTACAGATCTGTTTATCTCATATCTATCTATCTCATATCTATCTATCTATCTATCTATCTATCTATCTATCTATCTCATATCTTTACATCTCCTATCTATCTATCTATCTATCTATCTATCTATCTATCTATCTATCTATCTATCTATCTCATATCTATCTATCTATTTCATATCTATCTATCTATCTATCTATCTATCTATCTATCTATCTATCTATCTATGGTTCTCAAACTCGGTCCTCAGGACCCCACACAGTTCACTTTTTGCAGGTCACCCAGCTGGTGCACAGGTGTATTCATTAGTCACTGACAGGTTTTAAAAGATCCACAGGTGCAGCTAACTGTTTCACTAGTAATTATGTGAGGAGACCTGCAAAACGTGCACTGTTTGGGGTCCTGAGGACCGAGTTTGAGAACCTGTGATCAATCTCATATCTATGTATCTCCTGCCTAATTATCTATCTATCTATAGATCTGTCTATCTCATATCTCATATCTATCTATCTATCTCATATCTATCTATCTATCTATCTATCTCATATCTATATATCTCATCTATTTATCTATCTCATATCTATCTATCTATCTATCTATCTATCTATCTATCTCCTGCCTATTTATCTATCTACAGATCTGTTTATCTCATATCAATCTATCTCATATCTATCTGTCTATCTCATATCTATCTATCTATCTATCTATCTATCTATCTATCCATCTCATATCTTTATATCTCCTATCTATCTATCTATCTATCTATCTATCTATCTATCTATCTAAATATCACATATCTATCTATCTCCTGCCTAATTTTCTATCTACCTATAGATCTGTCTATCTCATATCTGTCTATCTATCTGTCTATCTATCTCATATCTATCTATCTATCTATCTCATATCTATATATCTCATCTATTTATCTATCTCATATCTATCTATCTATCTCATATCTATCTGTCTATCTATCTATCTATCTATCTATCTATCTATCTATCTCATATCTATATATCATCTATTTATCTATCTCATATCTATCTATCCCTCTATCTATCTATCTATCTATCTCATATCTATCTATCTATCTATCTATCTATTTATCTATCTAATATCTATCTATCTCAAATCTATCTATCTATCTATCTAATATGCAAAACGTGCACTGTTTGGGGTCCTGAGGACCGAGTTTGAGAACCTGTGATCAATCTCATATCTATGTATCTCCTGCCTAATTATCTATCTATCTATAGATCTGTCTATCTCATATCTCATATCTATCTATCTATCTCATATCTATCTATCTATCTATCTATCTCATATCTATATATCTCATCTATTTATCTATCTCATATCTATCTATCTATCTATCTATCTATCTATCTATCTATCTATCTCCTGCCTATTTATCTATCTACAGATCTGTTTATCTCATATCTATCTATCTCATATCTATCTATCTATCTATCTATCTATCTATCTATCTCATATCTGTCTATCTATCTATCTCATATCTATCTATCTATCTATCTATCTATCTATCTATCTCATATCTATCTATCTATCTATCTCATATCTATCTATCTTTCTCATATCTTTATATCTATCTATCTATCTATCTATCTATCTCATATCTATCTATCTATCTATCTATCTATCTATCTATGGTTCTCAAACTCGGTCCTCAGGACCCCACACAGTTCACTTTTTGCAGGTCACCCAGCTGGTGCACAGGTGTATTCATTAGTCACTGACACGTTTTAAAAGATCCACAGGTGCAGCTAACTATTTCACTAGTAATTATGTGAGGAGACCTGCAAAACGTGCACTGTTTGGGGTCCTGAGGACCGAGTTTGAGAACCTGTGATCAATCTCATATCTATCTATCTCCTGCCTAATTTTCTATCTACCTATAGATCTGTCTATCTCATATCTATCTATCTATCTATCTATCTATCTCATATCTGTCTATCTATCTGTCTATCTCATATCTGTCTATCTATCTGTCTATCTCATATCTGTCTATCTATCTATCTATCTATCTATCTATCTATCTATCTTTCTCATATCTATCTATCTCATATCTATATGTCTCATCTATTTATCTATCTCATATCTATCTATCTATCTATCTAATATCTATCTATCTATCTCCTGCCTATTTATCTATCTATAGATCTGTTTATCTCATATCTATCTATCTGTCTATCTCATATCTATCTATCTATCTATCTATCTATCTATCTATCTATCTCATATCTATCTATCTATCTATCTATCTCATATCTATATATCTATCTGATATCTATCTGTCTATCTATCTACCTCATATCTATCTATCTATCTCATATCTATCGATCTATCTATCTCATATCTATCTATCTATGGTTCTCAAACTCGGTCCTCAGGACCCCACACAGTTCACTTTTTGCAGGTCACCCAGCTGGTGCACAGGTGTATTCATTAGTCACTGACACGTTTTAAAAGATCCACAGGTGCAGCTAACTATTTCACTAGTAATTATGTGAGGAGACCTGCAAAACGTGCACTGTTTGGGGTCCTGAGGACCGAGTTTGAGAACCTGTGATCAATCTCATATCTATCTATCTCCTGCCTAATTTTCTATCTACCTATAGATCTGTCTATCTCATATCTATCTATCTATCTATCTATCTATCTCATATCTGTCTATCTATCTGTCTATCTCATATCTGTCTATCTATCTGTCTATCTCATATCTGTCTATCTATCTATCTATCTATCTATCTATCTATCTATCTTTCTCATATCTATCTATCTCATATCTATATGTCTCATCTATTTATCTATCTCATATCTATCTATCTATCTATCTATCTAATATCTATCTATCTATCTCCTGCCTATTTATCTATCTATAGATCTGTTTATCTCATATCTATCTATCTGTCTATCTCATATCTATCTATCTATCTCATATCTATATATCTATCTAATATCTATCTGTCTATCTATCTATCTCATATCTATATATCTATCTCATATCTATCTAGCTGTCTATATATCTATCTCATATCTATCTATCTATCTGTCTATCTCATATCTATCTATTTATCTATCTATCTAATATCTGTCTATCTATCTATCTCATATCTATCTATCTATCTATCTATCTCATATCTATCTATCTATCTATCTATTTATTTCATATCTATCTATCTATCTATCTATCACATATCTATCTGTCTATCTATCTCATATCTATCTAATATCTAAATATCTATCTCATATTTATCTAGCTGTCTATATATCTATCTCATATCTATCTAGCTGTCTATATATCTATCTCATATCTATCTATCTATCTATCTATCTATCTATCTATTTATCTATCTAATATCTATCTATCTCATATCTATCTATCTATCTATCTATCTATCTATCTATCTATCTATCTATCTAATATCTGTCTATTTATCTATCTATCTATCTCATATCTATCTATCTATCTATCTATCTCATATCTATCTATCTATCTATCTATCTATCTATCTATCTATCTATCTATCTATCTATCTAGGGGTGCCTCAGGTTGGTGGTCCAGCACCAAATCAAATTATTTATGTCCAATGTAATGTAAATATGTGGACAAACAGTAAAATACTTATCTCCTCCCTATGGCCTAGCCATTATCCCCCTATTCACACTGGCTTGGCCAGAGCGCTTTCAGAGACCTCTGTGTAGATTTAGAAGAAGAGGACAAGTGACGCCTACAAGTGGGCAACCAGGAACTGGCTGCGCTGGCGATTCTAGCGCCACCTACTGTATTTCACTGCCTGCACGTCCGTGCGTAACCTCTTTTGAGATACGAAAACAACAGCCGCTCTGACACAAGTCAAGGATACCTAAATTATACATATTACATAAATAACCTACATTCGTCTTTTGCAAATGAGTTGTGTGTACTTTGAAAGACGAATATTGAGCATTATCACCAATAAGTGTGAATAGCACAAATTTAGACCTTTGCAGTACAAAAAAAAAATTGGCATTAAAACAAAATCCCCTTCGCTAACTTGGCCCCCAAAACTCACTCTGGCTGTAGGCTCGCCCCCCTCTGTGCCACTTAAAAAAAATGCAGGGAAATAGCTATTATATCTGCCATTATTGGCTGCTTAATGTCCTATTGTCACCCTGCATGATAAGGGCACAAAGACAAAAGGTGGCCTTCTCCCATAATGAATATTTATTGAAACTCCGTGTCTGGCCGGTTTTCAAGGCATTCTTACATTAGGCGTGACGCTTGTCTGTACAATGTTCTGCTTTATCTCACCGAGTAATTGCGACAGTCAGGTAAAATGTTGATTTACATGTAAATAGGTTTCACTAAACTTGTCGTTAAGTGATACAAGACTGGGATATAATTTTTTCTCATTAGGCCCTACCGGCAAAGGCAGAAAATTCAAATGAATAAATTGTATTTGTAAATATCAGGCAATGGGTAGCGGCAAGTGCTTGGTAATGGGATTTCCATTTTTTAGCTGGCGTAAATAACGGTATGGAGTAATAGGCTTGCCGTTGAGGTCAGATGAAGGGAGCGTGGACACTTCTGGCAGGTAGAGCGCAATCAGAGGTCTATGGACGGCTCGAGCCAATCACGCTGCAATTATCTCCGTTTCCTTCTGTCAACGCACTCAGTAACGGTGATAATGACACAAGTGCATCCAAACACTTTAAATTAAATGTAGCAGGTGCCAGGACTCCAAATAGGAATAAAAGAAAAGATGACTCTTCAACTTCTGTTTTTCAAAAAGGGATCAATTTAATTAATTTAAATCCAGTATTTTCTTGGTATCTAACCTTCACTCATGTATATAACCGCACATCAGCAAATATATTGTCGGTCAGCGAATATTATAGCAAGTCCATATGCCCAACTGTTGCAAGTTAACTGGAGCAGTCCCACTCTAAAGTCGGCACGTCTGATTCAGAGCTGCACGCAAATTTTGATGTCAGGCGCAGTGAAGAGATGTTTTTCTGCTGCGCTAGAGCCAAAGCCACGCAGCGATTGGTTAGCGATGATGGTCCGAGAAAGGATTTTTTCGCAAAGTGAGTGACAAGCAAACAGTATTTGCGGGCGGTATGGGGGACTAGAAAAAAGGAGGCATTTCTGTCCGTGCCCTAGTGAGCCTCTGTGAATTCATACGCAGCTGGAGGTGCCCCGGTGTCTTAGGTGAGACGCCCATTCTGAGACAGAATAGGGCTGCTCAGATGTTCGATGTGCGACCTATGTTTCCACTTTTGTACGTAAGCGTCAGATGCGAGATGCCGTCAGTGGGCATCTCTGTGCACAGGAAGGTGACTGAGTCATTAGCATATTCTTGCAGGCCCGGTGTGTATGGGATCGCAGGAGCGATGGGCATTGCCTGCACCTCTGAATGAGGTCCACTGTCTCGTCATCCATATCCAACAGGTCAGGAAGTTGGGGCTACTTTCACTTATTATAGTGAATGGGTGCTGTGCGCACTGGATTCAAAAGCACTGAGCATGCCACCATTGTGTCATGTCCTTGCCCGGTCAGGACGCGGCATGGCCACACCACCCTGGCGCAGCTACTCCTCCATAACGACTCGTCCACATCCTCGCATTACTACTGTGTGGCGTAATGTGTAAGGGGCACGACTACAATTTGCAGTGTAATGTAAATAAGGGGCATTACTGTGTGGCCTAATGTGAATTGGGGGTACTATAGTGTGGCCACATCCTTTCCCTAAGAGACTATGCTCTTTTTTTGGCCCGTGCGCGGCACCCACTGTACCTGTTTATAGAAATCTATATGGTAAATCCTTATGTCATTTCCTAAGATCGTAATATCTATTTGCTGTTTTTCAAAACATTTTTTTTTTTAAATATATATTTTTTAAATATATTTTAATCCTCAACATTAATTTTTTTTTTCTCGTGTTTGTAAAACATAACAATTCCATGAGACAACCTCGCCTCTCGTGCTTCAGGCTTATATTGATAAATATGAATTTGAATTTCATCAAGGTTTATTGATTGACTTCAACATAACATGTAAACTCCACAGAATGCAAAAAATAAAGTTGTAAAATAATTGAATTACTGTAGGTTTTCTGCCCCCAGAAGACTTTTCCCTGCAAAATGATCACAAACCTCACATTTTCCGTTTCCCCCCAAGGTTTGCGCTTATTTGCTATTAATATCCTGCGCAGTGTTTCACAAACGTTGTTATGACCGAATAATAACATTACAGAGAGTGCAAACAAAAAACAGCGAAATATAAAGTTAATTAAATAATTCGGTAAACATCAGTGTTTAGGATTTATTAATGAAATGATTGGACCCCTGCCACTGCCACTAGAGAGTACAGGCCCAATGCACTACCCCCATTCCCGGTACCCCTGCAAAGTAGGTAACAAGGAAAGCTCTTAAAAATTAGTGAGTCTGATCCAGTGATATATGATACGCCGCTATTTATGCAGTTGGCCGATGTTTTTATTTATTACGGCACATACTGTATGTCTATGGCGCACGGCGCATGCGTTCCAGTGCCCCCGCGATGTCGCCCGCAGAGTATATTTAGAGACGCAGAGTGATCGACAGTTGTGGGCCGTTTGTGGGTAGTAATAGTAAAGGGTGGTAACGGAGGGATGGTAACAAAACGTGGGCATGTTGCAATCGTTTAATCTGTCAGATCCAGCGACTGCGAAAAGCCGCAGAAAGGCGACTCAATACATCTCCCGCCGGCTGCAACATTTGCGCATTTATACATAGCAGCTGCGAAAAATGGGCAAGTAACAACAGGATTAGCGTAAAACTCTGAATGAGGCCAACGAACACTCTTACGCCAATAAAAGTACCAGCATGCACACGGTCGCCATGTATAAATGAATAATTAATTGTTGCCAAATTAATATGACTTCATGTTTTATAATTAATTGTTGCCTCCATAATAAGTAACTAAATACTCTTCTTTTTCTTGTTTCCAAACTGTACAGTAATCCAGCGGGAGGTTTTTTTTAAAGTGGTGCTTAATAGATGGAATGCTCTCTCTATATATTCTGCCAAATAATAATATCTGAATAACCTGTACATTACAATTAGCGCTGTTTAATTGATTATAGATTTTTCTTTATTCTGTTATTTTTGATCAATATAAAAGTTGCTATAAAGTTAGGTTATATGTATATATAGATAGATCTTTACACACACACACACACACACACACACACACACACACACACACACACACACACACACACACACACACACACACACACACACACACACACACACACACACATATATATGCACACATGTATTCATTGCCATAGGTCTTATTCTCATGTGATTGGAATTATAAATAAATAACTGTTTGGATTAATGATACATGATATCCTCAGATCACACCTCCTATAATACCATAAGGCGACTTGTTGCTACATCAGATAACAGAAATCCGCTGAGTCTCTGTCCACATCTCAATTTGAGCTTTGATCTCTCCTTCACAAGACGGAGCTGTCCCTCCGAGCCCCTGACGTGTGATCAATTCCTGCTATATTCTTCCAAAGATCATTCTAACAGCACAGGGGAGTGATCAATATGGGGGTAGGGGTGATCTCTATATAATACCACTATAGGCTCCTCTCTACCCTCCATCCATTTACACTCTGCTGTTTCCCAAACAATGACTCAATATAACAATGAATAATCAGGCTAGACGAGTATACGCGTCTTACATGGTAAGGGGCCTAATTCACCAAAGAATGTTTGTGGGATATCTGCTGAAAACACCTGATTTTGGAGGGTTGCTACAAATATTAAGGATCCCCTGAATGTACTTTTTAAATATTTTGAACAAAAAAGTGTGCTTTGTGTACAGAATTTGCGTGCTGTCGCCCTGCCATTGCTCCTTAGCCGGATATGGACATCTACAGGTGACACAAAGGACCTCATTCAGACCCGCTCGCAAGCGCTGAGTGCTCGCAAGCGGGTCGATGTTTAGGCACTGCGCGTGCGCAAGCCCCAGAGCGAGAGAGAAATTCTCTAGCTCCGGAGCTCATTACAAAAGGGGTGGCTGTCGATGTTGATCGACAGCTTGCCCCGTTTTGTAGGCGTGGCGGGGGGGTGGTTTCACAAACGGAGGCGTTCCTTAAGGAGCGCCTACCATTTTGTGGGCGGCTGCACTGACATCAGCAGTGATGTCAGTGGGGAGCTTCCTGCTCGATCAGAGCAGGAAGCTCCCTGGGGCTTGCGGTTGCCGAGACCCAACCTTAGGGTCTCGTTGCATGCCCCGATGGTCGCGATGGTCTTGACCATCGCGACCATCAACCTGGTCGGTCGCTAAAGCTGTGGGTGGTAACCCACAGCTTAGCTAGCGACCAGGAGGCCGCACTTCAAAAGAGAAGCGGCCAAATGAGTGCCAAAGTCCTATGCAAACCATCGCAACTTTTGGCTGAAGGGGCGTAACTAGTTGGTAATTGGACGATTGCTTCAAGCTGTCAATCAAAGATCTCCTTGCACAGGACCGTAACTAGGGGTGTGCCAGTAGTGCCCTGTTGGCAGCACCACCGCTCACCCACGGCCCCTGCATCTGGCTATCAAGCTGCCTGAAACAGCACCCTGCAGCCAGAATCCCTGCAGCAGTTCTGCCCGGCGCATCCTTTGGACGCTGCAGACATGCACACAGCAGCTCTTACTGCCCCCTGGAGCGTTCTGAGGATCCTCCCATCAGTGCTGTAATTCCCGGCGGTGCCGGCCCCACCCCCGGAGTATGACATCATTAAATCATGCACTCAGGGGGCGTGGCCTGCACAGTGCTAATAAAACCCCTGGTACGGCGCTGTTTCTGCACCAGGGATAGGGCGGGTACACGTTTGCGGATGGTAGGGGCGCTCTGCACACTGGTGAATATAAGCATCTATCTCCATGTCGGCAATGTGAGTATTATAATGGCCGACATTCTCTCACCTCAGTATTTGGGCCTCTGTATCTCTCACACATAGGTGTAACCTTATTTTATACAGTAAGAAAGTACAGTTTAAAAAATAGTTTTGCCAAACAGGTAATTACTCTGTAACAGATGCCGCTTTCACTTAATTTTAGTCCTTTTCCATCTGTTCTTCAAATGTAAACTTCTAAAAACATACCGGAGCATAAACTCCCAAATGTGAGTTTTTGGTCACAATTAAAGCTGGAACAGAGCAGACATACTGTATGAGTCCCCTCTGCATCCATTGCAGAGTAAGGCGAGACGTTATCTGAGTGCATTATGTCACCCTGCCTGCAGATCATATATTACCCCAAGCAACAACAAAAAATAAAAATGATCCAATGAATTTCTGTACATAGAGAATCTTCCTGCAGTTTGATAAATCGATCCCCGAGCACGTTTAATCACCATCAATTTAAGGGAGAGGACAGGAGGGGCAGATGCCGGCTCACTTGTATGTTTAAATGTTCTGACTGAGTGAGCATAATGGCTTTGTATTGAGAGAGAAGCCGTTTGTTTTTCAATTTAAACAGCCAGGTTGGTGTCCCTGGTTTGCTAAGCGGCTTCTGCCAGCCTATTCCAGTCTCGGCAGGACCCTGGACAGAAGACTCCAGAGTGTTTCCTTTTACAGAGCTTACTGTGGGCCTGATTCAGAGGCGCTCGCAAAAAGCGAACGCTCGCTCTGAATCAGGGCAGGCCGGTGTTTTTTTTACACCGGCCTCTTGGCCACCCACAGCTTTTGCGAGCGGCTAGGTGATGGTCGCGATGGTCGCAACCATCGCGACCATCGGGGCTTGCGACGAGACCCTTGTGGTAGGGTCTCGTTCCCACAAGCCCCAGAGAGCTTCCTGCTCTAACAGAGCAGGAACCTCTCCACTGACATCACTGGTGATGTCAGTGGTGCCTCCCACAAACGGCAGGTGTTCCTTCAATATAATGGCAGACTGGCCAATCAACTTATTCAGACAAAAATTAAATATGTAACAATAATTAGCAACATTGCTGAGAACGCCTATAGTCAGTTATACAGTATCTGATAAGTTATTTATACAACTGATAAATATACGTATGGTAATCAGTTACCTGCATTATTAAACTCATTTCTTTCTTTTTTTTGTATTTGTATGTGTCTTTTATTACGTGGCCTATTTTTTTAACTATAATTGCAAAAAAATAAACAAAAATGAGCTGGAAAAAAATGATAAAAAAAATTTGTTTCAACTTTGCTAACTCGTATTTGTAGAAATTTTACAGAAATATTTTATAATTTTGCCAAAATTTAGCACCAGACACAACATTAGAATAAAACGTAAATGCAAACAACGTGTTTATGCCATACGGTGCCCACGTGTGCAGAATTATAAATGCAGAATAAACGGCTGGCATGTTAACCCTTACCGGCAATGATCTGGCTACTATCGGGCTATGAGGACATCAATATGATGGCTATGAGGACCTCAGTTAACCTCAACAGTTTGAAAATGAAGAAGACGGAAAATGAAGAAGACGGAAAATGAAGAAGACGGAAAATGAAGAAGACTGAAAATGAAGAAGACGGAAAATGAAGAAGACGGAAAATGAAGAAGATGGAAAATGAAGAAGACGGAAAATGAAGAAGACGGAAAATGAAGAAGACTGAAAATGAAGAAGACGGAAAATGAAGAAGACGGAAAATGAAGAAGACGGAAAATGAAGAAGACGGAAAATGAAGAAGACTGATACTAGGAGACATGGAAGCAGCCTGGATGCTCGGGGACAGATTGAGCCAGGAAAGTAATTTATCTTACTTCAAAAAGTTCCCTATAATTCCACTTGATTAGAAAAGGAAAGGTGTAATAGTCTGTAATTAGGTAATGTCACTAGCGCGCTTCTCCTCTCTATAGACCCAGGTAAGTAAAGAGGGGAGATTTTATTTAATTAGTATTTTTTTTTATTGTTATTATGAAAGTTAGTGGCCTTTTATATTTTTGATCGTCTTTGAACCAGCCAGTAATAGGATTTCTTTAATCAATTGTTTGTAACTATAGCAGTTAAACTCTTAATCCAAATACTAAGCTGAATCCGTATTCAAAGAAGTCCCTTTTAATGCGGAACCATATACATTTGTAAATAAAGATATGGAACATGTATTTTATTAATAATAATAATAATAATAATAATAATAATAATATTATTATTATTATTATTATTATTATTATTAGGTAAATGCAGGAAAAGGTGCAAAACTAAGACACCAAAATAATGTATCTATAGAGGAATTTTCTTTAATACTTACCTATCCGTAGTCCTGCTGACATTTTGTTCCCGTCGATTTGCGCATGTGCAGTAGAAAAATCACCTGGAAGATGACCGCCGCGCCACTTCCCCGGTGACGCGCGCATGTGCAGTGTACTATGGCACAGCGCCAGAGTCAACTCCATGCACCACCGTCTAGAGAGGAGGGGGGAGGGCTGGATGGAGACTGCACATGGCCCCCTCCTCTCTTAATATGTCCCTGGTGAAATCAATTACTGGCGATGTGCCACCAGGCATCGCCGCGATGCCAGTCTTGCGCACAAATCAGCCAGTTATGGCAGCCCCGACATCGTAAGTTTTCCTGCGCACCCCTGTGATGTAGACTGGTGAGATTTCCTGCTCCAGAACAACAAAAATGGTTCCTTCACACTGGACTGAATCCCCCCCCACCCCCTATAAACTAGCAGCCACGTTATCAGACAAGCAAATCACCATTGATTACACAATGTACAATATCATTGTGCTGTGGAAATGTAATGATACAGGGGGACAATACAAGGTTGTGGGGTCTAGTTACTAAGCAGTGTTAGGAGACAGAGTGAAAAGTGATAAGGTGCCAGCCAATCAGCTCCCAACTGTCATCTCACAGGCTGTGTTTGAAAAATGACGGGAGCTGATTGGCTGGCACCTTATCACTTTCTTATCACTTTTCACTCTGTCTCCTAACACTGCTTAGTAAATAGACCCCATATATGTCTTTGAGGCAGCTTTCAATATTTCCTGCAAGTTTTGCAGAAAATGTCATAAGAGTGGAGTGTAGACAGTTTCAGATCTGGCACAGTAATTGCCAGCCAGCTTACATCTGTCATTCATTGCCGATCGTCACATTGGACATTTGTCCTGTTAATTAATGATTGACGCCATCAGAAAGGCCTTATGGGTGGGGGCAGATTTTTAGGAAACATTCCCTGTGTCTTTTGCTCCTGACAGATCCGTAAGGCCCCCACCCGCTGGCGTCAGTTTGGTGCATTATAACATTTTACTATATAATTTTAAGTAATGATCATTCCGCAGCCAACTTCTGTACTTGGCTGCTTCAGGCAAGTTCAGCTTGGCTACAATGACTTGATGAGCGTCAGGAAATCGCCAGATCAGCACATCTTCAGACAAAAGCTGAAATTCGGCCGGTCATACAGCCAGCTCATCTGTAATGCCTGCAATGTGTCACCAATCTACATTATACTTTGTTAATAAAAAAAAAAAAATAATAACAAAATAAATTGCATCAAAATTGGGGATCATTCACAAAGTACAACGAAATGCAAACATTTGGCCCAATCTCTGTACGGAAGTGCATTGGATAAGCACCTTCAAACAGCCAGCATACATACAGTACCTTAAACCAGTGCTTCTCAAATCCAGTCCTCAGGACAGGCTAACAGTGCATGTTGTCTGAGTCTCCTCACAGAATCACAAGTGAAATGATTAGCACCACCTGTGAATCTTTTAAAATGCGTCAGTCAGTAACGAGTACACCTGTGCTCCAGAGAGGAGATACAGAAAACATGCGCTGTTAGCCAGGCTTGCCGACATTCTGGTTGCCCCTCCCGGGAGGGAGCAGCCAGATTGGCATGACAGGGTGGCGCTGCCAACACAAGGAGGCGGGGCCAGCCAGACGATGGGTATTTGTGGGCGGGGCAGCCGCATAATTTTTTTGCCCCACCCCCGCCACACAATGACGATATTACAGGCATTGTGAAGCAGGGGGCGGGCCAAAATGACACGATTCAGCGTGAATCGCATCACTGTCCCCGGGTGGTCGGGAGCGGCATCCGATTTTCGGGAGGCTCCTGACCGAATCGGGAGAGTAGGCAAACTGTTAGCATGTCCTGTTGACTAGATTTGCTAAGCATTGCCTTAAGCTATATATCTATCGGTGGTACGAATATACTTTCGGACAAAAAGCTGAAATGATAAATATAGACAAGTCAGTTCGGAGCAGCCATTTCCTATATACAGTTAATATGTGAAGCTACAATAAAACTTAACTTATATTCGGTATGTTAATTAATGTATGTGTGCATATAACTTCTTAAAAATCAGCGAAATATGAAAAAAAGATAAAGTAAAAAAAAGAAAAATATCTTGAAAAAGAGAGTTGTGCATCTTACCATTGGGGCTATGTACTAACCCTTGGAGAGAGATAAAGTGGACAGAGATAAAAGTACCAACCAATCAGCTCCTGACTGTCATTCTTTCAAACAGGGCCATATTCAATTAGAAGCGAAAAGCCGAGATCCGCGGAAAAGTATCGCCGATCTTGGCTTTTCGCCTGTCGGAAATTTATCTCCGTATTCAATTTCAAATGGTTTTCGCGTACGCGGAAAGTCAGTGCAATGTAATAGGCGAAAAAAGATTCGCCACTGAATAGCAGGAGAAAAGAAGTCAGTTTTTTTATGTTGGGGTGCAAAGGACAACTGTGTCAAAAAATTCATAAAGAAAAGTTAGGAACACCCCAAAAAAGTACTGTCGTTCTGGGGGCGAAAAAGTACCAAGTGGGGGGACAAGTATAAAAACTAGCGAAATAGACTTTTGGGGGGTTTGCTAGGATGGGTCAGGTGATTTATGATTGCAGGTGCGTTTTTCAAGTTTTTTTAAATGTCACTTTAGAGACATAAAAAGATGCTAGCCCCCATTTTCAAGTACCCCAAATAAGACAGGACTACTTATTTCCACCAAAAAACACTGCTTAATGCCATTCATCACCACTTGTTCAGACACTAATAAGAAGCTATTGAAACAACGTAAGTACCCCAAAAAGCTTTGAGTAGGGATATTAGTACACATCTACATTGACCCCCAATGTTAGTGCATCTTTTTGTGGGGTTCAGGCTAATTTCCCCATTTCTGACAGCACTTTCCTCCTGTTCCGACTTCGCGGCTTGCTGTTTTCGCGTGGTTTGGAACTGAATAGGGCGAATAGTAGGGGCGCGCACGATAAGTCCAAAACACTTGATGTCGGCGGAAAGTCGGGCAGGCGAAACTTTATCGCGGAGGTGAAACTAATTGAATACTGATAGCCTGTAATTCGGCTGTGTTAATCCCAAGACATTATCTACTACATTTGCTGGTCTACCTACTATTAGTACTGATTTAAGGTCAGTCTCCTAATCCTACTCAAGACCTGTCATGAAAAAGAAGCCCACTTTCTGTTCAGATGCAGTATGTCCCTTTTTCCCTCGGGTAGAAATCACCCCCCCCCCCCCCACCACCATTTGCATCCACGCCCCGTACGTCTGATCACAAGCATTGCTCTGGTTTAGGATGGTAATAGTCACCACCAGGCAGGGACTGTTCCAGCACATTGCTGGGATCCCAGAGGACTAATGACACACGTACTACTCGCATCAGCAACCTGAAAGTGTCACCTCGCATCCACAGTGTCAGTGCCCAGAGCCGGGGAGCTGCAATAAACACAGTGTGACAAGGCGATGCGCATATATCTCTGCTCATGGCTCATTTGCATCCAGCCAAGTCTAATGGAACACACTTAAAAAGGCTAAACTGAAACGATGCGCACACCTGATGCATGACGCCTTGCAGGATTAAATGCCACATGAAGGGAAATCCGACTGACACGGCATTTTTGCACTTTGGCAAGGCCATGCTGCGTTCCTGGAAAGGGGGGTGGGGGTGCGTTTTCAGATGTGTGGACAGATTTAAAGTTTGTAAGTTGGCTCTGTAAATTGCAGCTACCCAGTACCTGAGTCATACATGCAAAAACAGCCAGTCATGTCTCTACAGGCAAGAAAGAATTGCATCTGCCCCTACCCCCCTTTCTAACATCGCAACTTGGGTTATCTAGGTATAAATTTGCTCCTTTAGTTAGATTTACTTCTAACTCTAAATACGGCCCTGATGCATTTAACTGTTTGTTTGCCAGAAGTTCTCACATTATTTTGAGTTATCTGGATGGTCCCCGGGAAAAATAAAATTTTCATGGGTGGGTGGCCGGCCCGTCTTGCCCCTCTGACCAAGCTGCAGTCCATTCAGCCAGCATTGGACAGAGCAGAATGCATCTGAGGTGGGGCTCTAAAAACATCAAAGTCTTGTGGGGATTAGGTGAAAGCCGGACCGGACTAGATTCCGGAACGCCGGACTGGGACAGTTCCCTGCAGCGACCTCTGCTGCTGAGGAGCTGTCAGCTATATAATGCGCGTCCCCGACACCCCGTCCATTGTCAGTGACAGGCAGGGATCGATCATTACAGTGGCTCCCCGCCGGACCAGATGCCGGGACGCCAGAATGGAACAGTTCTGTTGTAATGCGCTGTCTGTCCAAGGGAGCCGGCCGTAATCTCTCCCTCCCCCCTGGTGACAGGCTGTCACTACACAACCCCCTCACTCAGCTTCTTAGCAGCAGAGCTGGTCAGTTCCAGCGTTCCGGCATCTGGTCCGGCAGGGAGCCACTTAATGAACGCTCCCTACCTGTCACTGACACACCCCCCGGACGGGGACTTGGGGACGCGCATTATACAGCTGACAGATCCTCAGCGGCAGAGGTCGCTGCAGGGAGCTGTCCCAGTCCGGCGTTCCGGAATCTTGTCCGGTCCGGCTTTCACCGATACCCGGTGTTACGGGATCACAGGGACATTCAGGGATACTGTACCATGGAGCAACGAATACATTTTCGAAAAACTTTTCTATCTATGCGATGCAGTGGCAAACGCAGGATTTCTAGAGGGGGGTTTCCAAATGCTTGATTTTAGAGTGAGTGTGGCCAGTCCATGAAGAGGGTATAATTAGCATTAATCCAGCTTTAATATGCATCATACAAAGTATATTGTGTTGCATAATTCCAGCATATACAGGACCAGCGATCACAGTAACCCATTATATGCGGCAGTAGGGCCATCCTGTCTGAGCTGAATGTTTTTGTTTCAGATGTGGGCACCATTACAGAGTATAGGAGTAAGTCCGGGAGTCTGGGGGAGCAGCAGAAGAACCTAGCACTGCCCTGGACATATATGTACAAATTGGTCTCCTTATGTACCGGATAGTGCATTATTATACAGTATTAATAATTAACCCTATTGATGGTCTATAGCAGTGCACCTCTAACAGTGCATGTTTTCCACATATCCTAGTTGGTGCACAGGTATATTTATTACTAGCTGACACATTTTTAAAGATCCACAGGTGGTGCTAATCTTTTAATTTGTGATACTGAGAAGAACATGCAGCACTAGTAATATTCTATTATATTATTATTTCTATTGTGGTCATGGTGTGTGCTGGGGAGGGGGGTTTCCAGGCAGACGGAAACCCCCCCTGCGCTTGCCTATGCGATGTGCCAATCCTCTGTTGTACCCCAGCAGGATCCTGCTGACAGATCCCATACTATTGGCCCTTAGTTGTGTAGTGCCAACAAATGAAAGTACTTTTTTTGGGTGTTCCTAACTTCTTTTCAGGGATTTTTTGACACAGTTGTCCTTTGGGGGAGGGGGGGGGGGGCTGTCCCACGGGTTCTGAGTGTTTTCCCCATCTTTGCACCCCAAAATAAATAAAAGTACTTATTTTCTCCTACTATTCAGAGGCAAATCTTTTACACCTATTACATTGTATTGAGCTTCCGCGTATGCGAAAACCATTTGAAATTGAATACGGAGATAAAGCCGAGATCGGCGATACTTTTCCGCGGGGGGCACCCGGGGGGGACTTAGGGTTAGACACCCCCCGGGAGGTTAGGGTTAGGCTAGGGGAAGGGGAGGTTAGGGTTAGGCACCCCCGAGAGACTTAGGGTTAGGCTGCAGGGAAGGGGGGTTAGGTTTAGGCACTTAGATGGGGGTTACCGTTAGGCACTTGGGGGGGTCAGTTAGGGTTAAGCACCCCTAAGGGAGGGTTATGGTTGGGGGGGGGGTTAGGTTAGAAAATATACTTACCTGTTGGGATCGTCACTGCGGCCGGGCTTCCGCTGTCGGGATTTGAACCAATTGAGCCATGCGGCTGGCGGTAAATCATACCGGTCCCATATATAGTATAGTCTATAGCAGGAAGGGAGTATTTGTAATGGGTGCAGGGTGTGCAGGGTACACAGGCCCTGGATCCAGGGGGGGGGAGCCACACCGCACACCCTGCACCCATACTTTTTATTTTCATACTTACCTTTCTGATGTCCCACAGAGCAGCGCTACGGAAAACGCCGTTTTGCACATGCGCAGCAGGAAATCACTGGGAAAATGGCGCGGCACACTCTAGTACCCGGAGTCTACTGCTGCTGTCAGTTCGCTAATGGTAGAGCTCTTTTCCCATTCGTGAAACCGAAAGATTGCATAAACCTCTAGGATGGGGGCCGGCATGTATGCAAATTACTGTTTAGAGTTAGCCTATCGTTAGCAGGGGCGGGTTTTCAATAGAGACATTATATAAGGGGCTAGAAGTGAGGGCCAAAGCCTCTTTGTTCCAGATTCCTCCAGGACAGGGAAGTGCATTTTGTCAGTTGTCATTTTCCTTAATAAAACTCTCTTAGTGCTTCTCCTTCTTCTCTTCTTCTCTCCTCCTTTTCCTTATTGTATTTAGTCTCTTTTCATTTACTTCATATCATTGCTTTTACTTTTCCTTTCTGTCCTCAATCAGTGTCTTTTCTGATTTCTTGTTCTGCTGGGGGTGGGTGTAGCTATGTCCTGCCTAGTAATGAGCCTCCCCAGACCCTGGTCCCTGGCTCCACAGTGTCCCCATGTTATTAGGAGCTGCAGGTGTGGTTCCCCTATTGATAGTTCTATCCCCCCTCAGGCTGCAGCAGCTTTGTGGAAGGTGTGCCAGTGTGGGGGAGGGGTGCTTCCCTTTAGTCCTTAATGCCCCTGGTCAATATTATCTTTGTGGCTGCAATGGCCAGCACCATAGGCAAATGCAGGAGGGGTTTATGAGTGCCTTGCCTGAACCCCCCCTCAGCCCACACCATGATGACTACAATAGAAATAGCATATAATACTAAAGTTGCATGTTTTTTAGGATCCCCTCAGTGTCACAAATGAAATAACTAGCACTACAGTCCCTGTTGATCTTTTAAATGTGTCAGCCAGTAGAAAAAGTTAAAAAGCCAGTAATGAATATTGTTGTGCACCAACTAGATCTGGAAGACATGCACTGTACGGGGTGCACTGATATGGATCACCTATTGGATCAATTATTAATACTGGATAATACACCATCCAGTACATAGGGGGACCAATCTGTGCATCTGTTTCCAGGACAGTGCATGGTTTCTTTTTCTGCCCTCTCCCAGATTCCCCAACTTGCTCATATGATCTGTAAAGGAGCCGGCACATGAAATAAAAAGATTCAGCTCAGACAGGATGGCCCTACTTCTACATATAATTACTTACTGTGTTTGCTGGTCCTGTATATGCCAGAATTATATCATTCAGTACATTCGTATGATGTATTTTATAGATGGTCTAAGTGCTGATTATGCCCTCTTAATGGTAGAAAACAGTTGCAGCAAACAGTGTCAGTATTATGCTGGGCATTGAGGTATCATTGGGGGAATAGAATGCTTTAGTGATGCGTTATATGACAGTAAGGGGTAATGGCTTTGACTCTGCTTTATTTATCTATAGCACCTAAGATCTAGCTTTTATCTCCTTTGAATCATTATTATCAGCCAATAGAGGAGATTGTATTATATACTGTATTCTGAGCATTTAACTTACAAAATAGACAGAATACATGTGCTACAGTGAATTTCTACAGGGTGCACAGCTTATTATTGCAATCACTGCCCCAAGCAGCTATCACCGGGAAGCTCCATTCTCAGCTATGCTCCTACTTCGACAAATATACATTGCTGGAGGTCACGCAGCCTTCGCGTCCTGCCTATGAGGGGTACAACGCGTGCAAAGCAGCTAGTTCAGTTCGTCAGGGCTAACAGCAGGCGTCTGGGGAAAATGCTTCGCCTTTAATAATTCCACATTAAAATGTCGTTTTCGTCACCTCTGCTTGCGATGTGGTGGCAATCACCCAGTTGCCAAGTGTTTCAAGGGGGGTGCCCAGCAGCAGCCTGCACAGCCAGCAAAAGGCACAAGTGCTAAGTAAAGTTCCATCCCCTGTCCGTGTCACAGCGATAGCAAAATGGTTGAGTTGGTACCCGGTTCTGCAGGACGCAGAATTTTCGTTAAAAGGCTTCAGTTTTGGTTTTCGTTTACCTATTTGCAGGGATGTCGACACATATTCGCCTAGAAATTTGAAATCTGCCTTTGAATTGCCTCACATTCTTAGGGAAAAAGTGGCTGGCGAGGTTAGCGCAGGCGCATTGCTGGGCCTTTTGCAGAACCCCCATTAGGGATCTTGTGAATTCCCCGGTGGGAGTGGTTCCCAAGAAAATTCCAGGAAAATAAGGGCTCATGCAACATCTGTCTTATCCGCCAGGCTCGTCAGTAAATTATGCCATACCAGTTGAGGTTTCCTCGGTGGTGTACCAGTCTTTTGACGATGCTTTGGACGTCATTAGGTGTTATGGTCCGGGCGCACTGATGGCTAAGATAGATGTTGAGTCAGCTTTTCGTCTACTTCCTTTGCACCCAGAGTCATTCCAGTTTATGGGTTTTTAGCTTGGACAACGGATATTGCATAGACAAATGCTTGCCTATGGGGTGTTCTGTGTCCTGTGCGTTTTTCGAGCATTTTAGCACCTTCCTACACTGGTGCGCGGAATTTATTTATTTAATTTTTGCGGTAGTCATGGAATAGCCCACTATCTCGATGACTTTCTGTGTGTCGGCCCTTCCGGTTCAGGCAGATGCAGTTATCTTTTGTTTTCTTTACGAGCGCTGTTTTTTCATTTGGAGTTCCCGTTGCTGTGGACAAAACGGAGGGCCCTTCCCCTTGTCATTCCTGGGTATCGAGATCTGTACCTCGGTGGGTTCTTGTCGCATTCCTCTCGATAAGCCTGTCAAGTAATGCCATAGCGGAATGCACGGCTTCCAGTAGAATTACCCTGCGGCAGGCGCAATCCCTCCTGGGCCTGTAAAGTAATTCCAATGGGCAGAGCTTTTTCACGTAAATTGGAAAGGGCCACGGCTGGTGTCACTAACCGAGACATTTGCTACGTTTATCCTCAGAGATTAAGCAGGACCTCTCTGTCTGGGTCTCATTTCTTCGGGATTTTAATGGCGTTCGGTTGTGGATGTCTCCAGCCGCTGACAATTTGCAGCTGCAGCTGTTCACCGACGCAGCAGGCACCACGGGGTTCGGATGTTACCTTGATGGCTCCTGGTGCGTTGGCCGTTGGCTGGAAGAATGGGTGGGAAAGGGTTTGACTAAGGACTTACTCCTTCTCAAACTCTTTCCCATAATGGTTTCCTTGGAAATCTGGGGGGAATGGTTACGCAATCGCAGCATCATTATCAGGTGGGACAACCTGGGCATGGTCCATGTGATACAATCAGCAACATGCGGCTTCCCTGCTGGTTTTGCGCTTGCTAGCGCAGCTGTGCTCACATGTTTGCGCTGTAACATCATGTTTAAGGCAAGACATGTTCCTGGGGTGGAGAATGAGATAGACGATGCGTTATCACGTTTCCAGTGGGCTAGGTCCCGATCTGTGGCCCTGGTGCTGACGTTGTGCTTTGCCCCTCTTATGTTTGGCAGGTGATCGAGCCGGCATGGAGGGCTAAGCAGAACAGTCTTTAGCCCCCTCCACGCTGCGAGCATATCGGCAGGCATGGAATGAATGGGAAGATTATTCCCGTAGCAGCAAACAGGCAGGTAAGAGTCAGCATCGTTCGATGCTTTCTTTTATTTGGAGTCTCCGTTTGGCTGGCAGATCCAGGGCTTCTGTTGCGCGCTCTTTGGGGGGCATTGCATTTTATTGTAAATTGAAGGGCCAACCTGACTTTACTAAAAGTTTTCTGATAGTGAAGGCTTTAAAGGGTTGGGCACGGGTCTCCCGGCCAGTAGCTGACCGTAGGAGACCTGTGGACGCTCATCTGCTTCCGGCAGTATTAGGGGCGGTTCTCGGAGTGGCTCTTACTGCGTATGAGGCGGTCCTGATTCAAGTGGTGTTTTCGGAGGCTTTTCACGGCACCTTGAGGGTATCGGAGCTGGTGGCATCATCCAAATGGGTTGATGCCGCCATGCTCCTCTCGGATATCCTGGTCAGTGAGAGGTCTGTTCTCTGTAGGATTCGGCAGTCGAAGACCGACCAGACTGGTAGGGGTAGGTGGATCTCATTGGGTCCATCTAGGGACGAACAGATCTGCCCCGTGGCACTAGCTATGCGGTATGAGTTATTGCGGCCGGATGTTCCTGGTTCATGACTCATGCATATGGACAGGACTCCGCTTACCAAATACCAGTTTGGTTGGTTTTTGAAGAGGTGTGTATCAGTTTTAGGCCTCCCGCCTCAAGATTTTGGTACACACTCGTTTCTGATCGGAGCCGCAACTTCGGCGGCAGCTGCGGGTTTCTCGGCATCAGAAATTAAGGCCCTAGGACATTGGAAATCGGATAGTTATAAAGGTTACATTCGACCTAGGCATGAAGGCCCTTTGTTTAAAGTCATTTCACAGTCTGTTCCGGTTACGTTTATATTTTATGCTTGCCTGGTTTTTGTCTTGTCTCATGTACTGTCCTGTCTTGTCTGTTACCCCTGTCCGTCCTACTCGGGATTAGCTACTCGCCATTGCTGGCAATGGGAGTCTTGAGGGATTTTACAATTTTTACCTGAACTGACGGATTCAATTCGGCTATTCTCAGTCATTTAATTAGGCCATAGTCCATCCCTCAGCAGGTTTTTATTTTACCTCTTGCCGAGTTCACCTGTTTTTTCCCAATTCCCCCCCACCCATTCTTCCCCTTTGTGTCTTCTGTTTGTCTCAGCCACTTCAAATAGTAAAGTCGGCGACCAATAGAAAATTTTTCTTTTTGGCAGATACTCACTTATACTCTATCAGATCCCACTAATACACCATAAAATTTTATTGTTTTATGACAATTACTAATTTTTTTATTTACTGCTTTCCTCCACCTTTAGGATTGCTCTTTGACACGCAGGACATTTGGGTTATAGGCCACTCATATATTTTCTGGGCTGCTAGGTTTGAGTTCAGATCAAGCTCCAATTTTTGAATATTCAGCTAGGGTCCGTTGGATAGGTTCCAGAGGTATGAGATGGCATTCCTTTTGTCCTAAACTGTTAGAGTATGCAAGGCTTTTTGGTAGGCCACGTATTTTGGTGGCTTATTTAGGAGGCAACGACTTAGGGCAGAGGTCCACTGTAGAATTACGAGTTGATATTGTCAACGATTTGGCGAGGGTGCTATCGGCCTGGCCCTTGTGTAAATTAATTTGGTCTTGCATTGTACCTCGACAGGTCTGGCGTGGGGTTAGGAGTTTTCCTGCTAATGACGAAGCTAGGAAGAAACTTAATTTCGCAGTTGCCAAATTTGTGATGGCCAATTATGGCCGTTTCATTTACCATAATAACATTCAATTTCGATTTAGTTATATGTATAGACCTGATGGAGTTCATTTAACAGAGGAGGGTGTGTCATTGTTTATTGGGGATCTTTTTGAGGAGTTGGCGTTATTGGGGTAGTACTTGGTATGGTGGCGGTGCGGCGGTTCTATAAGCTGAACCTTGCTGTGGCGGGAAAGAACGGCAGTTCACCAGTCCAGGTGCAATTATGATTTAAGGGCGCTCCCTTCGTTGACTGGTAGTTGGCTGTACCAACCTAACGGGGGGCAGTATCATCACCTAAACGGGTGGGTAGTCAAGTTAGAGGGTGAGCGTTACCTTTTGTGTTTGACATGGTTTACATGGTTATGTGTATGCACTCTGGGCGATCTACGCCTGCTATGTCTTTTGTTGTTTGTGTGTGGGCATAGCAGATCTGGCTGATTTCTGGCCGTCCTTTCTTTGCCACCATACATCCTTAATTAATTTAAGAATTAATAAATAATATTAATTTCTCCAATAAATCGCCATCAAGTTATCTGCCAAATCCACGTCTCAGTGTCTTTATTTTATGTTAGTATGATAAGTGGTTTGCACACATGACAACACCTCATCCGATAGAAGGTTTAGTGAAACCGAAAGATTGCATAAGAAAAGAGGTGTGTTAAACCTCTAGGATGGGGGCCGGCATGTATGCAAATTACTGTTTAGAGTTAGCCTATCGTTAGCAGGGGCGGGTTTTCAATAGAGACATTATATAAGGGGCTAGAAGTGAGGGCCAAAGCCTCTTGGTTCCAGATTGCCCACCCTCCCTTCCCTTTGCAATTATTGGCAGGTTGTTGTAGTTAATTATGTAGTGGCGGGAAAGAACGGCAGTTCACCAGTCCAGGTGCAATTATGATTTAAGGGCGCTCCCTTCGTTGACTGGTAGTTGGCTGTACCAACCTAACGGGGGGCAGTATCATCACCTAAACGGGTGGGTAGTCAAGTTAGAGGGTGAGCGTTACCTTTTGTGTTTGACATGGTTTACATGGTTATGTGTATGCACTCTGGGCGATCTACGCCTGCTATGTCTTTTGTTGTTTGTGTGTGGGCATAGCAGATCTGGCTGATTTCTGGCCGTCCTTTCTTTGCCACCATACATCCTTAATTAATTTAAGAATTAATAAATAATATTAATTTCTCCAATAAATCGCCATCAAGTTATCTGCCAAATCCACGTCTCAGTGTCTTTATTTTATGTTAGTATGATAAGTGGTTTGCACACATGACAACACCTCATCCGATAGAAGGTTTAATGCTAAGTGAGAGCGGAAGTGCGGATCCATGCCCATAAAGTCCACCTAAAGAAGAAACTTGGCCCCTCGCGGGCACGCTTCGCACGCCAAGCTTCGGGCTCAGTGGCTCGTTTCGCTCGCCACAGGATTATATTCCCCCTCTATGTCCATGTGGATGGTAGGGAATGACGTTGGACAGTAGCTGATGATGTCAGGGTCCTCTCCCTGAAGGGCCATCTAGACACTACAGTAATGTAATTGAAATTTAGAGCTCTGTCCATTAATATTTCGATTACATTACTGCTCGATTCTACTGCATATTATAATAATAGATAAAATAGATTAACAAATGAAGACACACGGCGGAGATTTATCTTGATTTTATTAAAAATAATAAATTCTCACAGATATTCACCACACTTTCACTTTCTATCACTTTTTTTATTTTTAACTCTTATTTCGCTGAATTTGGTACCATTGGACCAACTCTTTTAATGTATATCTAATAAAGATTTATCTTTTTATATTAATGAAATAACCTTATGTGCGCCATATATTAAGACAAATAATTTTTCTCTTTTCTTAGCAACTTATGGACCCCGGCTGTCCCAGAAGGATGAAACCATTGTAGATTTTGCATTCCACTTATTTTATCCTAAAAATTGTCTGTTTCTATTCCCACGTGCACTTTGGCCCTCATTCAGACCCGCTCGCAAGCGCTATGCGCTCGCAAGCGGGTCGATGGTGGGGCACTGCGCACGCGCCGTGCGCAAGCCCCGGAGGGAGGGAGAAATTCACTCGCTCCGGGGCTCACTACAAATAGGGCGGCTGTCGATGTTGATCGACAGCTCGCCCCGTTTTGTAGGCGGGGAGGGGGGGTGGCTGGACAAAAGGAGGCGTTCCCAAAGGAACGCCTGCCGTTTGCGGGCGGCCCCACTGACATCACTCGTGATGTCAGTAGTGAGCTTCCTTCTCTATTAGAGCCTGAAGCTCACTGGGGCTTGCGGGACCAAGACCCTACCACAAGGGTCTCGTCGCAAGCTCGATGGTCGCGACCATCACCTGGCCACTCGCAAAAGTTGTGGGTGGTCACCCACAGCTGAGCGAGCGGCCAGGAGGACAGCTTAAAAAAAAAAATCGGCCGCCCTCATTCAGAGCGAGCGCTCGTTTTTTGCAGGCGGCTCTGAATGAGGTCCTTTGTACGTATCAAGGTCACAATAAAAGGAGCAGACAGGTCTGACGGTTTATCTTGGTTTCAGGTTATACATCACAAGTCGCTGCTGTTTTTGTACAGGTGTGTGTTTTGTTATATCCACTGTACATAAATGCAGATTTAATCCCCTCTCTGATTCACCTTCAGGACAAGAAACATTAGCGGTGCACACCTTTATTTATTATGATTTATTTCCCAGGGAAGATTGATGGAGATCCCGTCATCATGCCGGAACAGTTATATTAGAACACTTTGCAAGGCCGACATGCACGGACGGAATATAATCAAAATACAGGGATTTAATTAACATATATACATTTACGTTTTTAACGTACTACTCCTTAACAAATTTCCCTGCAGGGATCAGCCGTTAACGTTAAATTAAATTTATCTTTAATTAGTTTGCAAATAAATTCCATTCTAGTCACCGCGCACCAGACAATACCGGGGCCTGTAAGTGTGACAAGCATGTTTTCTGTACGGGTTCTGGGCTGTGCTATTTTGCATTGCCATCAGAAGATGAAAAGGTCAGCCCTTAGGGGAGGTAATTGACAGCACGCTCCTGTTACTGATCAGCCAGCGTTCCTCTCCTCCGAATTCAATGGGTAGATGTCCGCCCCATGCTGGCAGAGCAGATGATTTTTATCCCTTTCCGTAAAGCGACATTATTAATAATAAGAGATAATAGCCGACGAGCACTGATATTATCACATATAACAGATCTATTAGAGATGCATGAAGCTATTGGAATATGCAAAACTTCATATAGCAACAAAGCAAGTAAAATCTGTCTATAGATTATGTTTGTGACTCATCAATCTGCCATATCAGGACCCTCATTTATCCACAAGTCGATATTCATGTTATCACTCATTCTAATGATAAATGGCGCTTCCACCAATCAGCTCGTTTCATTCTTCAAACACTTGACAGGTAGGAGCTGATTGGTTGGAGCACCATTTAAGATTCGTAACGAGTTCTAAATCGTTGGGTCACCTTCCACCACCGGGGATACTTCTACAACCCGCACCCATCTAGGACACTCGCTATGTGGTTGAAGACCATCAGCCATGCTCAGAAGAGGCCCAGTGGGCTAGAACACCCCTGCCAGGCCTTACCCAAATTTCGCTATGGGGCCCGCAATGCGCAGTTTTGTCCCTGACTAAACCAATTTTGTTATCTCTATGTACAAACAATTCTCCCAGACATAAAAGGACATTGTGCTTCTGTTAACCCCAAAAAAAACAAAAAGTGTAAAGACACACAAAAAGAATGCACTGCAGGGTGGCCATAGAGGCCCTCGTCAGGGGCCCCTTGGGGGTCTGGGGTCTTTGGACCCCTTACTGAAATGAAAACATATTTTAATTTTTTAATTACAGATGCGTCCGCATACACCTTGCGACTATTCGCCATAAAACGCAAGATGCCCGGCCCGACAGAGCAACTCCGAGAGGAGTAGCGTACTATATATTTTTTTATTTAGTATCTTCTACACAATGTAGATGCAGTGAAAAGCCATGTACAGTGTGCTAGAGAAGCCGGACGGCGGCATTAACCGCACAGGAATTGGTTTTATTTATACACGTACTGTACAAAGTTGCAGGTTAAACACAACGGAACTTGGAGTGAGAAAAAGGCGCGCCGTCCTTCGGAGGCGATCATATGCAGATTCAGGCTCATTCACACACAGATGTACTAATGTCGCACATCAAATTGAATCGTATAAGAGTCATATTTTGAGCGTGGACGAGTCGCTCAAGACCTGATGTGGCGAGAGGGGCCATTTGGCACAATTGAAGCCACAGTGTATGAATAAGCCCAGGTTTGGGGCTTTTGGGCCCCTGTACCTAGAAAAGTGTTATAAAACACAAAAAGGCGCAGCCGATTTAGGCTATGCTCCATTCAGGAAGTGCCTATACGCCAAAGCTTCTAATAAATTTACACATAACCATATTTTTTCTTTTTATTATCTGCAGTATGTGAAATATTGTGTTTTTCTTTTTGAAATACGACTGTTTTGCATATATCTCCAGCTAAGCGTCATGTACTGTATATTCCAGCGATTATACTTAGTGGATACCTGCCAGGGAGGATTGAAAGAAAGACTTAGAAAATGGTGTAGAAAGTGGTAATGAGAAATGCGGAGGTCCTCGGCTGGAATTCAGCGAGCTATAAAGGAACCCATTCAAGCTTGTTCTTTAAGACAGAAGAAAAGTTAACTCTCAGCTCAGTTGCACTGTCGTTTATGGCATATAAAAGCCAGTATTAAATAAAGACAAGTATTTTTTTTCTTCCCCATTGACAGTGGTCCTTTTTTTTGCCATTATAAAAAAAAAAAAAAGAAGCCGACTTTCCATTGGTAGCCATTAATTAGTCGCTCTGATAGAAAGCGCTGTCGGAATGGTTATAATAGGGAGCTGCTTTGTTTCAGATCCTATTTTATATAGCTTCATCATAATGAATCATTCTGTAGTGCAGCCTGTAGTCTGGTCGCTGTTTTATATCTCCGGCTGATGAAATGTTGAGGGTTATATATATATATATATATATATATATATATATATATAATATATACACACATATATATATTAATATTAATAATAGTCAGCTGGCAGAGAGAGGAAAATAACCGGCTCCACACTCCTCCTGCCTGTGGTCCCGCTATCAACCTTATGTTTTGCGGCGTTCGCGTAAACGGAAACGCAATGCTCATGTTCTCTTACTACTCATTTTTTTTTTTTAATTACAGAGCAGTAATTAGCAGTTTGTAATGAAGTATATTTAGCAATAGAGATAGAAACCACAAAGATATTAGCATTAACTGGTCTATTGTTGTTTATCGGAATTACACTTTGAGCTGTGGGCTAATTGGAAGCCAGACATGTCAGGAATGAAGATGCGGGTGACTGGAAGCGGAGTTTTGGAGAAAAACTAAAACATTCCCCGGCGCCCGCTCCTCGGAACTATGGGAGTGACGTCATGATGGCCGTTGTTTATATAAATATTTTAGTTTTTCTCCAAAAGGCAGCAGCACTGGAGCGGGCGCCGGGGACGGAGGACAGCAGCACTGGAGCGGGCGCCGGGGACGGAGGACAGCCGCACTGGAGCGGGCGCCGGGGACGGAGGACAGCAGCACTGGAGCGGGGTTTCAGGTAAGTAATTTAGTTTTTTTTGTATGGGGGTGGCTCACTACAGGGGCATTACTGGGGGCTCACTACAGGGTGCATTACTGGGGGCTCACTACAGGGGGAATTATTGGTGGCTCACTACAGGGGGCATTATTGGGGGCTCACTACAGGGGGCATTATTGGTGGCTCACTACAGGGGGCATTACTGGGGGCTCACTACAGGGGGCATTATTGGTGGCTCACTACAGGGGGCATTATTGGGGGCTCACTACAGGGGGCATTATTGGTGGCTCACTACAGGGGGCATTACTGGGGTCTCACTACAGGGGGCATTTTTGGTGGCTCACTACAGGGTGCATTACTGGGGGCTCACTACAGGGGGCATTACTGGTGTCTCACTACAGGGGGCATTACGGGGGCTCAATACAGGGGGCATTACTGGGGCTTACTACAGGGGGCATTACTGGGGGCTTTCTATGGGGGCATTACTGGGGCTTACTACAGGGGGCATTACTGGGGGCTTGCTACAGGGGGCATTACTGGGGGCTTACTACAGGGGGCATTATGGGGGCTTACTACAAGGGGCATTACTGGGGGCTTTCTACAGGGAGCATTACTGGGGGCTTACTACTGGGGTCACTACAGGGAGTTTTCTACTGGTGGCTTACTACTGGGGGCACTACAGGGGTACTGCAAAGGGGGACCACTACTGGAGGTACTGCATCTGGGGACCATTACTGGGGGGCACTACATAGGCGGCACTGCATAGAGGGACCTCTACAGAGGGCACTGCTCAGGGGGACCACTACCTGGGGAACTGCATAGGGGGGCGGCAGCTGGGGTTGGCATAGGTGCTGGGGGGCGGTACATTTTAATTGGGGGGGGGGCGCCAACATTTATCTTGCCTCCGGGCACCTGGGATGAAGTTACACCACTGTATCATACTCTACTTCCTTTTCATTCTAGAAAGTTCTTTAGTAAATACAGTACAGTATGTTATGTCTTCTTCTCCATTTGAAATATCCTAGTTAATACAAGAAGATTATCATCCTCTCTGTGCAAAGATATCTTGTGTGTGTCATTAATCCTGAATTCGATTTTTATGGACATTTGTTGACTCGTGCCTTAGCGACATTATCAACTTGATCAAAAATAAAAAGCACATAAATATTTACCAGCAGAACTGGCTGCAAACACGACTTCTGCTAAGAGCATCATAAAAACTAAAAGTTTGTAACAAAGTATTTATGCAAAATGTAGAAAGTAGATTCTCCCATGCTATCCTCTGCCTGCCCCGCTTCCCCTAGCTGATGCCTTGTCGTTGTTTGGCTTTCATCTGGGACACTCGTTAAAATCCAGGCTTTGGAAAAGCATAGAGTGCGACCGATTCATACTCTACCAAGTGTTTGCAATCCTTCTCAGGGCCGCATACCGGAATCAATTTGCCAATGTAATTTTCGGAGCGTTTGAGCTTGAGAAGGGATCAGTGCACAGGAGGGAGACGGTACGCTACACGCAAACATCAGCTGTACTTAAGAGGTGGAACATCCCGGCCGCACCTCTATACAGTATTTATTCTGATTAGCCGGGAGACTCATCGATCAAGTGAGGCTGATGTACTGCGCTGGGACTTCATCTTTGGCCAGGTACACATAGGGTTACCAGAATATCCCTTTAAAAAGAGTACTGTAGACACGGGGGGGAGGGGGGGGGCATGAATAAACTTCCAATATTCAGTGCCCTCTCTAGCTCGATCTAACAGCCAGAATGTCACCAAATTTGGTAGGGAGACTAATGACTAATTGGGACACAGGATGCAGGATTCCTAAAAATAAAAAAAATGAGTGCAAAAAGTTTCCCATAGAGGTGACATGGCGCTGTACAATGCGACAACAGCGTGACAATGGACATGCAAATGAATAACAAGACTAGGGATGTGCGCCGGACCATTTTTGACGGATTTGGATTTGGTTCTAATTCGTCGTCCGGCTTTGGATTTGGCCAAACTGCTGTGACTGGCTTTGGATTTGGATTAGAGATGAGCGGTTCGGATTCTGTGGAATCCGAACCGCTCCGAAGATAGGGGATCCGAGTCCACCCGAACCCTGTTCGGGTGTTCCCCGCCTGACTCGAATCCCTGTTTGGGAATCCGACATCAGGGCTCCTCGAGTGTAGGGCAGACCACTGTGATAGCGGTCTGCCCTACACAGAACAAAAACACAGCCGCCAGCGGCTGCTACTGGGGGGCCTACTACAGGGGGGGCATACTACAGGGGGCCTGCTACTGGGGGGCCTACTACTGGGGGGGCATACTACAGGTGGGCATACTACAGGGGGCCTGCTACTGGGGGGCCTACTACTGGGGGGGCGTACTACAGGGGGCCTGCTACTGGGGGGCCTACTACTGGGGGAGCATACTACAGAGAGGGCATACTACAGGGGGCCTGCTACTGGGGGGTATACTACAGGGGGCCTACTACTGGGGGAGCATACTACAGGGGGCCTGCTACTGGGGGCCTACTACTGGGGGAGCATACTACAGAGGGCCTGCTACTGGGGGGCCTGCTACTGGGGGGGCATACTACTGGGGGGGCATACTACTGGGGGGCATACTACTGGGGGGGCATGCTACAGGGGTCCTGCTTATGGGGGCATACTACTGGGGGGGAATACTACTGGGGGCCAGCTAATGGGGGACATACTACTGGGGGGGCATACTACTGGGGGCCTGCTTATGGGGGCATACTACTGGGGGCATACTACTGGGGGGGCTGCTAATGGAGGGCATACTACTGGGGGGGCATACTACTGGGGAGGGCATACTACTGGGGGCCTGCCCCCATATGCCCCCATTAGCAGCCCCCCCAGTAGTATGCCCCCATAAGCAGGCCCCCAGTAGTATGCCCCCATATTTGTGACATATGGGGGCATACTACTGGGGGCCTGCTTATGGGGGCATACTACTGGGGGGGCTGCTAATGGGGGGCATACTACTGGGGGGGCATACTACTGGGGAGGGCATACTACTGGGGGCCTGCTAATGGGGGGCATACTGCTGGGGGCACTGCATAGGGGGCCCTACTACTAAGGGGACTGCATAGGCACCACTACTGGGGGCATTGTGTAAGGGACACCACTGCTGGGGGCATTGTGTAATGGACACTATTGCTGTGGGCATTGTATAAGTGGCACTACTACTGTGGACATTGTATAAGGGGCATTACTACTGTGGGCTTTGTGTATAAGGGTCACTACTGTGGGCATTGTGTAAAAGGGTCACTACTGTGGGCATTGTGTAAAAGGCACTACTGTGGGCATTGTGTAAAAGGGGCACTACTGTGGGCATTACTTCCGGGAGGGAGCAGCCAGATCGGCATTACTGGGGGTGTGGCCAACAGAAGGGGCGGGGCCGGCAAGATGAGAAGTTTTTGTGGGCGGGGCGGAGCCATGCGAGCGCGTCATTTTGGCCACGCCCCCGCTACACACTGCCGATATTACAGGCATTGTGAAGCGGGGGGGCGATGCCAAAATGACGCGAATCGCGTCACCGCCCCTTTAGCTTCCGGGAGACTTGCGGTGGGACAGGAGGGGTCGGCGGCAGCCAGGAGACTTGCCATCCCGGGAGGTCGGGAGTGGCACCCGATTTTCGAGGGTAGGCAAGTATGATATATATATATATATATTATAAAACCCTCTGTTTCTACAAGTTCTATTTATGTTGTTTCTTCCTCTGCTCCAGTTAATTCTGTTTGGTTTTCTCTTTACTGTATTTTGCAATGCGATTTTGTTTCCCCTCATAAAATGAAGTACTTAGAGATAGCATTTCACGCTCAGTCAGGTCTTGGAGAGCTGATCGGCAGCAGAAGCACCGGCCTCTCTCCCCGGTAAGAGGAGGTTGTTCTGCAGAACCTTTTATATCGCATTAATCAGAAGGAGAGATGTCTGAGGGGTCATTTGCATTAACACGCTGGTTTGATTGAATTCTGTGAATGAGAGATGGTGGCATCTTGTACAGCTGTTAGCGGACATTAATATTTGATGCTTCTGCTTTGCGCGTGGCTAGGACACGTCACATACTTTCTGTTTAAAAAAAAAAATCCTCTGTTGCTCTCTATTGTGGTGATTGGATATAATCTCTGCCTCAGTCACATCCTCAATGTCCTTTACTAATAGGGACAAATATTTAACACTTTAATCAAGGTCTTGGGTCAGAGGCATATCTATAATGGGTGCAGGGTCCCAGGGGGGCCTGCACCGCACACCCTGCACCCATATTATGTAAAACTTACCTCTCCCTGGTCCACCGTGGCCATTTTTCCGGTGTTTTGCGCATGCGCTGTGAGGAAATTGCTCGGGAAAATGGTGGTCACACACTCTAGTGCCCAGAGTCTATTGATTCTGCGGTGGCCGGTCAGCCGCGTCAGTCGCCGGCTGGCCGCCAGAGAGGAAGGGGCCCGTGATGGGGGATGCACGTGAGCCCCCTCCCCTCTAAAGATGCCCCTGTCTTGGGCAGTGGTGGTTTAAGAGAGGAGGGGCCCGTGTTCTGCCCTCCTCCTTGCTTGCGCAGTTGTAAGGATGATTTCTCAACTGCGCAAGCGCAGGTTTCCGGCAGGGCCGCTATTAGAATCATGTGGCCCTGTGGGCTTTTAGTAATCCCAGTCACAGATGCAAGGCTGCTGATCTGCTGAAGGGGATGTGGCCACATAATGTTGGGGGCGTGGCTCCAAGGGTTAAGAATCCTTCCCAGTAGTGCACGCAGGGGGGTTTCTGAGTACCCAGAACCCCCCCTTACAGACTGGAGTGCAGACACTATGTTCTTAAGCCTCGCCCCCTCGCTATAAATTGCCGCCATTTTGTGGGTCAATATGGAGGAGGCGGAGCCAATATGATGTGATTTCATTAGAATTGAGTCATTTAGCCCGTCCCCCCCCTCAATCCAGACGGCAGAATGCCGGCTAGGGATTCATGATAGGCATTGAGATACCAACGCCTATCATAATCCTGATGCCGGAATCCAGGATGATGTGGGCCCGAACGAGGTAAGTCCGGAGCACCCATCCTCTTAGCCGCGGGGGGTGGGGAGGGTTAGGTTTAGGGAACCCCGTGGGGGGATTTAGGATTACGCACCCCCCAAGGAGGATTAGGCTAGAATAAGGGGGGGTTAGGTGCCACTGGGGGGAGGTTAGGGTTAGGCACCTCCCAGGAGGGTTAGGTTTAGGGTGCGGGGAGGGGGGGTTAGGTTTAAGCACCCCTGGGGGGAGATTAGGGTTAGGCACTAGGGGGGAGGTTAGTGTTAGGCACCCCTAAGGGAGGGTTAGGGTTAAGGGGGGGGAGGGGAGGGTTAGGTTACTTATGTGCCGCTGTCAGGATTTCCTCCCTTTCGGCCGGCCGCTTAGGGCATTTCAATCCCATTCCATGTGTGACATGTGTGTGTATATATGTCTGTGTGTATGTATATATATATATATACACACACATATATATATATATATAAAACCCCCCCCATAAAAATCCTGCGTTTGCCCCTGCTTCCACATGTCGCAAATACCAAGACATCTACAGTACAGTATGCATGGATGCAGGATAAGCCAAGCTTGTGCTTCCAAACGATAGGTGCCCCGCTAAGCACTACACAGGCACCAGTTTAGTTTTATGCTCAGCTGTGACCCAGAGCTATTGGCCAAATCCACGTGGATGGTGGCCCCTTTCAAAACCCAAGAATATGTCTGGTACAAGTCCATCACATCATTATACCACGTGCACTGTTTATTCATCAACTGTACAAAAATAAAACACCTAGCAGTCGCCTTGCCGACCAATATTCAAATAAGGGAGTCACACCAACTGTCACCTCAACTGCTGCCGTACGTCACTGGCAGTTGGTGTGGCTCCCCTATTTGAATATTACACTGCGCTTGCGCCCCGCCTCTAAAGCCGCCACTTCACCTAGACTGTGAGCTTACAGTCCCATAGCACTTGGGACATGTTGCATTGTCGTCCAATCAGAGGAAACATTTTACCACTTTTCACCCCGTCAAGATGTCGAATTTCAAAATTCCCAGCTTAGTGGGTGCTTACGTCATGGAAGGAATATACTCTACGATTTTCATGTTTCTTGGTCAAGGGGTTTGGGTTGGGCGTTGATCAGTCAGTCAGTCAGAACATTGCACAGGGGGAGGAAACATTTAGAAAAAATGTATATCAAATAAAAAACTTAGGCCCTCATTCAGAGCCGTACGCTCTGAGCAGAGCGCACGCTCTGAATGAGGGCCGGGCTCCATGAAAATGGAGCGTCCTCCTGGACGCTCGTATAGCTGTGGGTCACCACCCACAGGCTATACGAGCGTGCATTGTGATGGCCGCAATGGTCGTGACCATCGCGACCATCGAAATTGCGAGCCGGAGCCTGCGGTTGAGGTTTTCAACCGCAAGCACCGAAGTGATTTTGGCTCTATCAGAGCCAAAATCACTCCCACTGACATCACTAGTGATGTCAGTGGGCCGGCTTCTGACGGGAGGCGTTCCTGTGGGAACGCCCCCGTCAGGGAGGCACGCCTACCAAAGGGGGCGTGCTGTCAATCAACATTGACAGCACGCCCCCTTTGATCGGACACAACGAGCGAAGGACTTTCCTTCGCTCGTCGCGTCTGGTGCATGCGCACGACGGAGCTCCCTCCATCGTGCGCATGCTCAGTCCATAACATCGACCCACTTGCGAGCGGACAGCCGCTGGCGAGTGGGTCTGAATCAGGCCCTTAGATCCAAAACCAAAACACAGGGGGTCAGCACACAACTATATATATATAAAATTATATTCACTGTATAATGTGACAAGAATCACATAGACCGGGTAAAATCCATCAGTTGTTTTATTGCTCACCACAGGCAGGTACACAGGATAAGGTAGTTTCACAGGTAAGTTGTCATACAAGGTCTTCCAATACAGCAATATTTCTTCAGTGGACTCGCAAGTCCAGGATCCCTAATACTAGTCACCCCCGGGCCTATAAGCTGGGCGACTATCTCACCGTCAGGCTGTTTCCCCAGTATCTCTGCAGTTCCTTAACCAGCCTCACACAGGTGTCTGTTCATCAACCCTAAAATAAAGTTTTTTAAGGACATTTTCCTTAATTAGCGTCATTTTAGTATTCATGAACACACTTAACACAGGAGATATCACAGAATTACCGCCGCTGTAGGCAGTGCTGTGCAGGCGCTGCTTTTACGGATGTAACAGCGCATGCGCAGCTCTGATTACAGCTGCGGTAAGGTAGTATAGGCAGGGAAAAGTGTTTCCTGAACAGCTGTCATCGCAAAAATGAGAGCTTTTCGGAATAGATAGTGATGGAGAGGAGGAATGATGAATTACTCTGGTAATTAGGTAGAACTCCATGCCAGTTCTAAATCTAATTACCTCCAGAGAAATCTTAGTTATGATGAATAGGCCCCACATCGAGGCAACACTTGAACTGGACTTTTACACAATCCTAATGCCTTTGCTCTGCCAAAAATGGGAGATCTGGATATTCCACATTTACTTCATGTGGAATTATGCTGACCCTGTCACAATATATATATATGGTTGTTACTAGATGTACAGTCCTGACGAAAAGGTCTGCGGACCTTGAAACGTTGATATATTGCTGTACCGCCTTTGCATCATGTTATAAGTATACACATTTTTTCTATTTTTCTACAAGGGAGTGCCTCCTGTGTTTTGTTTTCCTCCCCTGGGGGTTGCTATACCGCCCATAGGAGTAACATCGTGTCTATAGCTTTCATTTAGGACGGCACCCCGCACTTTACAGCTTTCAATGAGCGCCGAACTTTTGCAGTTTATATATATATATACATAAATTGTATTGTACACTGGACTGTTTATTCTCTCCCAGAAAACAATTTTGTGTAATATAACAGCATAAGGGGCCTATTCATTAAACCTAAAAATTCTCTGGAGATAATTAGCTTTAGAACTCTCATGGAGTTCTAGCTAATTATAGGTGGAATTCATCATTCCACCTCTCCATAAGTATCTATTCCGAAAAGCTGTCATTTTTGCGATGACAGCTTTTCGGGAAATAGATACTTTTCCTGCCTACACTACCTTATCGCGTCTGGAAACAGTGCTGCGCATGCGCTGTTACATCTGTAAAACCAGCGCATACGCAGCACTGCCTACAGATGCGGTAAGTTTCGTACCCCCCCCCCGACTCCCCCCCACCCCCCTCCGCTCACCTCCCCCCCCGACTTACCTGTCCGCGCAGCAGCCTCCGGCTCTGTCCTGCTGGTCTGTCATGTGGTTCCCCAGCAGATCACATGACAGATTAGAAAAAAAAAAAAAAACTTTTTTTTTTGTCTAAACTTTCTTGTGCTCTGCTGGGGAACCACATGACAGACCAGCCTCCGGAGCCTGAGGACGGAGCAGAGCGCCGGAGGGACTCGTCGGGGGACCTGCACACGCGTATACAGGTAAGTCGATTCTGCTATTCGCCACCTCACAGTGGCGAATAGTAACTGCATCAAATTCCGAAAATTGATAATTTTCGGAATTTGATGAATACCATAATTTCCACATCCCCATACTAATGTACTAATGTACTAATGTACTAATGTACTAATGTATGGGGAGTGTGGAAATTAACGCAGGGGAACTTAGCAAGGAGATATCTGTGATATCTCCTGTGCTCAGTGGCTACATGAATACCAAAATAACGTTATTTAAGGAAAATGTCCTTAAAAACTTTATTTTAGTGTTGATGAATAGGCCCCTATGTCGTGTACAGTGTCCCCTGTACATGCTCGGAAAGCATTTAGCCTCAGTACTAAATGCTCCCCCATGTTTAATAAGTTGCCTTCAAAGTTTGAATTTATTTGCTTAATTTCTACCTCCCTATAAAACAAAACGCCAACATGAAAAGACCCGTCTGCCACCTGCAGCTCTCCCTTTCCATAGACGTCTCTCACTTGCTGCTCTGCTAACTTTTTAATATTCTTTTGAAGTCATTTACATCCACACTTTGAGATTTTCTGATATCTAGGTTGCATTTCATATGCGCCCTCCTGCGAACTTAAACTTCTGTTGATGGTTTTAATACCTGCTTGTTTCATCTTAATATTCAACAACTGAGCCAGAGAAGTTACACAGAGTAAGTATACTAATCAGCTAATACTAATATAATACTAATAATAATTCTAGTACTACAACTGTGTTCTGCTGCTAATTTGTATACTAGAACTCCTGGCACTAATAAAGATTAGAGGTGAGTTAATATTATTATTCAACAACAAAATCTAATATGGGCGCAATAATTAAAGGTTAGACAGTACACAGCAGATGCTATTTCCAGGTATCTCCATAGCCTAAAGAGATTTACCAAACATAAGGAAATAGTAAGAGCAGTACTACGGGATTCACTGTAATATAGTATATCCAATTAAGGGATGCTGTCACTTTATGCCAACGCCAGAATCCCGACACTGGCAACCCAACAGCTGGCATCCTGATAGTAAGTACTGGGCTTAGGGGAGGGTTAGAGTTTGGAACTAGGGGGAGGGTTAGGCTTAGACACTAGGGAGGGGGGTTCGGTTTAGGGTGTGTGGGGGGGAGTTAGGCTTAGACACTAAGGGGGGTTCGGTTTAGGGCGTGTAGGTAGGGGTTAGGCTTAGACCTAGGGAGGGGGTTCGGTTTAGGGTGTGTGGGTAGGGGTTAGGCTTAGACACTAGGGTGGGGGGTTCGGTTTAGGGTGTGTGTGGGGGAGTTAGGCTTAGATACTAGGGGGGGTTTGGTTTAGGGTGTGTGGGTAAGGGTTAGGCTTAGACACTAGGGGGGGCTTGGTTTAGGGTGTGTGGGTAGGGGTTAGGCTTAGACACTAGGGAGGGGGTTCGGTTTAGGGTGTGTGGTCAGAGGTTAGGCTTAGACACTAGGGGGGGATCAGTTTAGGGTGTGTGGGTAGGGGTTAGGCTTAGACTCTAGGGGGGTTCGGTTTAGGGTGTGTGGGTAGGGGTTAGGCTTAGACACTAGGGAGGGGGGGTTCGGTTTAGGGTGTGTGGGGAGGGGTTAGGCTTAGACACTAGGGGGGTTCGGTTTAGGGTGTGTGGTCAGAGGTTAGGTTTAGACACTAGGGGGGGGTCGGTTTAGGGTGTGTAGGGAGGGGTTAGGTTTAGGCACTAGCAGGGAGGTTAGGTTTTGGCAGCAGGGAGGGAGGGCTAGGGGTAAGGAGAGGGGAAGAGCTAAGATACTGACCGACAGGTGTCAGTATCCTAACCCTGACGGGATGCCGGGATTCCTGTACCCAACCCCAAATTAATGAAAAATACTAAAGAAAAGATAGAAAGCACTAAATGAATGAATGAATCAGGTCCAATACAATTTATGAATATGCTAAAATTCCAGCGGAGACATTTATATACTATATAAGCTGATTGATGACTGCGCTAAGTCAAGTTGGCACAAAAATGATAATTGCAGCCAGAACATTCCATGCGGGAAAACTTGAGGAAAATATTCCATGGAACAGTTGTGAAAATGTCACTTCTCTATAGACAACAACCAGGACAATGATGATACAACAAAATGAGAGATAACTAAAAATATATAATAGGCCTCTTTGGAATGAGGGACCAGCGTGATATATATATACTTTCAGTCGATTTTAGATAATAGGTAAAGTAGGAGACCTAGAAATTTGTCTACTTACTAATCTCAGTGAAATATTTCTTGTACAGAACAACAAGTCCATTTTGGCATTTTTTATTGCACCTATTAAACAATTACAACTAAATCATGTTGTAAACCGAGCACTTTGTTTAGTTTTTATATTTTTTGGGCCTGTATGCACCAAAACACATAAGATAGATATATAGATAGATAGATAGATAGATAGATAGATAGATAGATAGATAGATAGATAGATAGATATGAGATAGATAGAAAATGAGATAGCTATATAGATAGATATGAAATAGATAGATAGATATGAGTTAGATAGATATGAGTTAGATAGATAGATAGATAGATAGATAGATAGATAGATAGATAGATATGTACATTACAGAGTGTGTAAGTTTCTATCTGTCTTTGTCATACAGTATATGTTTCATGACACGCTTGGACATTACAGCACATTATCGGATCACAGATAACAAAGCCTTTGTCACAGGACTGTGGGACCAGTGACACATACTGTACATGATCGTCTGCAGCCCGGCTGTGATTATTTCCCATAGCTATAGATCCAATTGCAATAGGTCAACAATGAGTTTAGCAGAAGCTATAAACCGGGTTCAGGTCACACATCAGACACAGAAATCAATAGAAACTGAGAAGTTCCAGTTTACATATGTAATAAATAGGATTTGTGAGTGCGGGAGTCAGGAGTTCACAGTCCTCTCTCTTATGAGGTCTGAGCGGGTTGTAGCTGGTGTCTGGATCATTATATATGATGCCTGTAATTCTCTGGCAATAGACGTTTGCTGTATGGCTTCCATTGTTACTCGCCGTTTACAAGATACATCAATAATGTGCAGAAGACGAGGCTTCAATAGCAAAGGCTGAAATAGCTAAAGACTCAAAGCATTGACATCATATTCAGGTTGTTTAGTAAGGAACAAGGAGTAATTGTGAAAGTAATTTAGTAACATGGCCTAAATCCATATTAAGGGTCTGATTCAGCAGTGAGCGCAAAATGCAATCCGCAAATGCAATTCCCTACGGATAGCAGCTACTAAAATATGCTAATTCCTGCCAAAGCTAAAGCCGACATAAAGATACCCCCGCAACCTAAACCTAACCTCCTGGGGGGGTGCCTAGCCCTAATCTCCCCCCTAGTCCCTAAACCTAAGCCCCCCATCCCCGGGCTAAGTGTTCTACTTACCCGTCAGAGGACGATCGGGGTGGCGAGGGTTGGTCTTCCGGTGTTGGGATTAAGATAGCTGTCGGCATTTCGACGCCTATCTTAAGTCCCTTGTTGGGCAGGACGAGTCGGGATTTAGACCGGCGGCATCGCGTCCACCTGTCTATTAACTACATCCCTTGTAACCTTGAGCAAAAAATATAGTCCACACACTGGTCAACCCAAATGTTCTCAAACCTTGCCTTGATCCATCAAAAGAACATTGATTTTGGGTGAGCGCGAGCTCCCTTTCTGCAAGGGCCCAACGCATTTCACATCCTGAAACCAGGACTCTGGCACACGTGGCCCACCAATCAGATGGCATCTCCTATAGCAGGTTATCCAATACACCTGACTTGTCCTACCAGCCTGCTTCCTTATGATGGGAGAAAGTAACACAAGGTGGTAGCTCTGCGAGTCCTCTAGCAGTGATAAAATAGCCGTACGCCCACCAGCAAAGTAGAGCGCACCGCAGTGTCATTTCACTTTTGAAATGTACCTATTAATAATACACCTCTTAGCCCTCAATCTGCCAAAACAATCCCATTGACCGTTTCAAACTTTTGGACCCTGGTAGATGCCACCATCTTGGCCTCCAACCCATGCACTTACCAGGACAAATGGGGGGTTGCACAAATCATGCCATAGTGGGCATCGGGCATCGCAGAATAGCATTGGCACTGCCCCTCTGAATTATTACTTTTCATAACCACACCTGACTTTCAATTCCTAATTTTTATACTACAGGTTGAGTCTCCCATATCCAAATATTCCGAAATACGGAATGTTCCGAAATACAGAATATTTTTAGCATGACTGAGAAAGTGAAACCTTTGTTTTCTGATGGTTAATGTACACAAACTTTGTTTAAAGTACAAATTATTAAAAATAGTGTATAACATAACCTTCAGGCTGTGTTTATAAGGTGTATATGAAACATAAATGAATTTCATGTATTTACGCACACTTTTTTTGATGCACAAAATTATTAAAAATATAGTATAAAATGACCTTCAGGCTATGTGTATAAGATGTATATAACACATAAATGCATTCTGTGTTTAGATGTGGGTCCCATTCCCAAGATATTTCATTATTTTATGCAAATATTCCAAAATACGGAATATTCCGTTATCCAAAATACCCCTGGTCCCAAGCATTTTGGATATGGGAGACTCAACCTGTATTAATATTATATTTATCCCAATTTACACAAATGACATTTTCTCATCCTGAACAATATTTTTTTCCTTCGTTTTATATTGTTTTATTTTTACTCCTGGATCATTTCTCAGATTTACCATTCCAATGTCTCGCTATAAATAATCTGACTTTTATTCTTCATTTTTATCCATCTTGTGTTTGCCCTGAATCCTTTATTGAAGTACGGTTTAGCCTGTGAATTATTAATTTCCACTGGTTCCCCTCCATATCTTGGGAAAGTCTCCCTTCCTGTTAATGTTGAATTTTTGCTGTTCAGGCAAATTCATATTTACTAATAAATATTGGAACATTAAGATTTTCCTAAAAATTCTAGATTTATTGGACTTTGGTTTACCAATAAGGTGTATTCGGGCGCTATTTATACCTTTGATAAAGCTGCATTGAAATAGCAGCGAAACGCGTTAGTGGTGGATTATTAACCTATCAAGGACCTATCAAGAACCTACTATCACGCTTGAACCAGGATTGGACTTCACATTTACCATCACTACTCCAAAAATTGTGAAATTTTTTTCATCTGTCAATCATAAAGGACTCTACCAACAAGACAACGCATACTGGTGAGGAATTTACAACCCCCCATTGGGATAACAACCACTATTGAATACGGGACTGTTCCTCCAGCGGTGTGGAATTGGGAGACCAAATATATGGAATGTATTCCAGCATGCCTACATGCCATTTTGTCCTAGTGAGTAGTAACATTTTAGTCCAACCAACAAATTAGGAACAAGTGTATGCAATATTGGTTCTTGTACTATGGGCCTGATTCAGAGCCGGATGCAATTAGCGCTCGCTCGTCCAGAAAATAGGGGTGGCTATTCAAATGAACCGTTCGCTGTTTGCGGTCTGTTCACGCCTCTAGGTCTGAACGAGCGAACAAAACTTGCGGTCTGGCCGCTCGCATCCTATGTCATGTCCGCTATTTATTAGATTAATCGAGTACATCATCCAGGGTATGAACTGCTCGCTATTCTTGTGATTGGTTTTTGCTACCACAATTTTGCGAGCAGTTCTGGCTATAAAATAACCCAGTGACATGGTCAGTGACGCTGCTGTTTTAATTATGCACACCCATAAAACGCCCGTTTTGACCTTTAAGCACGCCTGCGATCGGATCTCCACTCCCCATTTTCAAGCACCTTCCCCTGTTACCACCCACATACGCCTCAATCTGTCACTCAAATTATCAGGCATTCGCTATTTTGCGAGCACATGAATTTCGGCCGCACTGACTGGTTCGCGCATGTGTATTACGATCCGTACGCATGCGCAGTTGGGCAAACATCGCTCGGAGCGAACGAGCGGCCGCTTACGAGCGGCTCTGAATCAGGCCCTATGTATTTTACTATTGATTTTTAAATCTTTTTATATATTTATTTGTAATAAATACCATTTAACTGTGAGATATACTGTTGTGCATTTTGCTATCATTAGCGCTGCTTGTTTATTCTTTTTGATATTTATTAGACTTTGGACCTGATTCAGTCCTGCTCGCTAGGATGCGATCGCTCGTTGATGGCTGATGTTTGCGTTCTGCACATACGTATGAATCACATTGCGCGTGCGCGAACCGCTGCGGCAGACCGGGAAGCACTCGCTCGCTCAGCATACACAGCCCAGTGGAATGAGTGACAGGAGAGGCCGTTTGTGGGTGGTGACAGGAACAGGACACTAGAAACGGGGGAGTGGAGGTACGAACGCAGGCGTGCCTGTGTGTTTCAACGCCGTTTCATAGGCGTGCATAATTAACAGGCAGCATCATTGTACACGTCACCAGGTTGTATTTCACACTGAAGGGATCGCAGTGCTTGCGGGCAGGTATAGTCAACCTCAAGCGCTGCGAGCATATCCGATGGTGCTCAAGGTACCAATGTTTTCAGTACTTCCTGGAGATGACATGCGCAAGTGGGCGTCTTATGAATGGCTGGTGGGCGTCTGCAGACACAAAGTGATCGCTCGCCAAGACATAGTGGGCATGATAATGCCTTGCCGAGCGATCGCCTGCCTTGCTGGGCATGCTCTGGATTTACATACACTGGGAGCGAGCGAGCGCATCTAGCGAACGGCTCTGAATCAGGCCCTTTGCTCCATCTGCTACAGTTCAGTATATAAATCAGCATAATACATGTACCCGGACGAACAATGAACTGCTCCTGTTTTCCTAAGTGAAATAAACTGAAATAAGATGTTTGTCCCATTGCTGACACTGTAGTATAATAAATGTTGGTAACAATAGGGAATTATAGCTGTGCCGTTACTTGTCTCAGAACAGATGTGTACAAACAGCGAGTTCGGGGGAACAATTGCAGCTTTCCTGCGCAAATCACATCACCTCCTAAACAATTACTATTGTGAGTGCTTTCCCCTCATTATGTCTCACACGTTTTATAGCACTCGGCAGTCACACAAATTTGCACCTTAAATAATGGGAAACGAAACAGCAACAATGAATGTATAATAATAAGGAACAAAAGTGTTAGACGCTTCGTTACCGCTAACAGATGTCTGGAGACTACAACAGCCTGATGTGGTTGGACCAGTGTCAGTCTTCCTACGGTTACTAAGGGAATACAGCTGCGATAGCATTGTACGCATACTTGCCTACACTCCCGGAAGTCTCGGGAGGCTCCCGATATTTCGGGGTAGCCCCCCCGCACCCCCGGAAGTGTAGGAAGATCTCCCGCTTCCCAGTAGAGCGGGCAGGATGGAGAGATTTAATGGGAAATTTGCGGGTCCGCAATGAAGGCGGGGCTAAACGACGCCACTCGCCTCATTTAGCCCCGCCCTGTCTTCGTGGACCCGCAAATCGCTGAGTTTTCCTGGGGAAATGGGTGGGGCCTAATTACATCACTAACTTTGCCCCGCCCCTGAACCAGCCTGCCGGAGCGGCTGTCCAGGCTGCTTACGGAAAGTTTATCTACAAAGTAGGTAATTAGGATCGTACCCTATTGCTGCCGCCGCAGCTGCCATGGCCTACTTGAGCCATCGCAGATGTCCGCAACTGTGTACACATAAGCAGCGTGGGACGCAGATCAGGCAAACATCAATTTCCTGAGTGAGTCTAGAGTCATTCAGAATCACCACCATAACTCAGATGCTGGAGCCATGTTTCCTGCGTACGGGATCGCAGACGCAGGAAGTGACCACCCCCAAAATGGTCGAGACATGTCTGCGTTTATAGTTGACACTCCCCGTTACCACCCCCAAACCCTCCCTGTAAATCACCCTGCGAATAAAGACTCGCAGCGTGTGACTACGGTAAGGCACCTGGACGTATGCGCAGTGGCAAAAATGTGAAAACATCGGCTTTGTGTACAACTATCAATCAGGCCCCCGATGTTACATAGGCCTGTAACAATGGTTTATCTTTATTAATGACCCATTTTCAAGGATTCTCCATCAAAAAATACATTTGCAAACTGGTCCTGATTTACCAAAAAAATGCACTGAGTAACTTACACCCAGCGGAGAATCGGGCCGAGCGCAGTGCGTGAAATTTAAGGAGCCAATCAAAAAGCATCAACAATGTCACATGACTGTAGCATTATAATAGGACAGGGGTGGCCAACCCGTGGCTCTTGAGACACATGCGGCTCATTTGGTTTTCAGATACGGCTCCCCCCACTGATTGCTTCAGAGGCCAGCGTTCCCAGTGATGCAGTGTGCGGGTGACGTCATGACATCACCCGCGATGTGAGGAGCCTGCCCTGCGCTCCTGCTGGAACTAGTTAGATCCAGTCAGAGGCAGCGGGAGCCAGCGTGGTCAGGTAAGTACTGGGCTGGGGGCACTACTTTAGGGGGCACTGCATATGGGGCAAAACTACAGGGGGCACTGCATAAGGGGCATAAATACAGGGGGCACTGCCACTGCATATGGGGCACAACTACAGGAGGCACAGCATAATGGGCACTACTGCCTGAGAGCCAGTGGGGGGACAGCCTGAGAGCTGGGGGGATGATGTCTGCTTTCATGCTTATGGGGGCAGAGTGCGGCTGTTGAGATAACTCTGGGGAGGGGGCGAAGTGACACGAGGGGCCACTGCAGTGGCATAGGGGGTCTGCAATGTCACATGAATGGGGGCTGGAGTGACACATGAAGGAGCTGAAGTATGTATTATGTGAATCTTGCTTTTTCAATGTATTTTATGTGGATCTGGCTTGTTGCAGTGTATTTTATGCTGAAGTTGCTTGTTTCAGTGTATTTTATGTGGATCTGGGTTGTTTCAGTGTATTTTATGTGGATTTGGCTTGTTTCAGTGTATTTTATGTGGATCTGGCTTGTTGCAGTGTATTTTATGTGGATCTGACTTGTTTCAGTTTATTTTATGTGGATTTGGCTTGTTTCAGTGTATTTTATGTGGATCTGGGTTGTTTCAGTGTATTTTATGTGGATTTGGCTTGTTTCAGTGTATTTTATGTGGATCTGGCTTGTTGCAGTGTATTTTATGCTGTAGTTGCTTGTTTCAGTGTATTTTATGTGGATATGGGTAGTTTCAGTGTATTTTATGTGGATTTGGCTTGTTTCAGTATATTTTATGTGGATCTGGCTTATTGCAGTGTATTTTATGTGGATCTGACTTGTTTCAGTGTATTTTATGTGGATCTGGGTTGTTTCAGTGTATTTTATGTGGATCTGGCTTATTGCAGTGTATTTTATGTGGATCTGGCTTATTGCAGTGTATTTTATGTGGATCTGACTTGTTTCAGTGTATTTTATGTGGATCTGACTTGTTGCTGTGTATTTTATGCTGAAGTTGCTTGTTTCAGTGTATTTTATGTGGATCTGACTTGTTTCAGTGTATTTTATGTGGATCTGGGTTGTTGCAGCGTACTTTATGTGGATCTGACTTGTTGCAGTGTATTTTATGCTGAAGTTGCTTGTTTCAGTGTATTTTATGTGGATCTGACTTGTTGCAGTGTATTTTATGTGGATCTGACTTGTTGCAGTGTATTTTATGTGGATCTGACTTGTTTCAGTGTATTTTATGTGGATCTGACTTGTTTAATTGTATTTTATGTGGATCTGACTTGTTTCAGTGTATTTTATGTGGATCTGGTTTGTTTCAGTGTATTTAATGTGGATCTGTCCTGTTTCAGTGTATTTAATGTGGATCTGTCCTGTTTCAGTGTATTTTATGTGGATCTGGCTTGTTTCAGTGTATTTTATGTGGATCTGGCTTATTTCAGTGTATTTTATGTGGATATGGCTTGTTTCAGTGTATTTTATGTGGATCTGACTTGTTTAATTGTATTTTATGTGGATCTGGCTTGTTTCAGTGTATTTTATGTGGATCTGGCTTATTTCAGTGTATTTTATGTTGATCTGGATTGTTTCAGTGTATTTTATGTTGATCTGGATTGTTTCAGTGTATTTTATGTGGATCTGGCTTGTTGCAGTGTATTTTATGCTGTAGTTGCTTGTTTCAGTGTATTTTATGTGGATATGGGTAGTTTCAGTGTATTTTATGTGGATTTGGCTTGTTTCAGTATATTTTATGTGGATCTGGCTTATTGCAGTGTATTTTATGTGGATCTGACTTGTTTCAGTGTATTTTATGTGGATCTGGGTTGTTTCAGTGTATTTTATGTGGATCTGGCTTATTGCAGTGTATTTTATGTGGATCTGGCTTATTGCAGTGTATTTTATGTGGATCTGACTTGTTTCAGTGTATTTTATGTGGATCTGACTTGTTGCTGTGTATTTTATGCTGAAGTTGCTTGTTTCAGTGTATTTTATGTGGATCTGACTTGTTTCAGTGTATTTTATGTGGATCTGGGTTGTTGCAGCGTACTTTATGTGGATCTGACTTGTTGCAGTGTATTTTATGCTGAAGTTGCTTGTTTCAGTGTATTTTATGTGGATCTGACTTGTTGCAGTGTATTTTATGTGGATCTGACTTGTTTCAGTGTATTTTATGTGGATCTGACTTGTTTAATTGTATTTTATGTGGATCTGACTTGTTTCAGTGTATTTTATGTGGATCTGGTTTGTTTCAGTGTATTTAATGTGGATCTGTCCTGTTTCAGTGTATTTAATGTGGATCTGTCCTGTTTCAGTGTATTTTATGTGGATCTGGCTTGTTTCAGTGTATTTTATGTGGATCTGGCTTATTTCAGTGCATTTTATGTGGATATGGCTTGTTTCAGTGTATTTTATGTGGATCTGACTTGTTTAATTGTATTTTATGTGGATCTGGCTTGTTTCAGTGTATTTTATGTGGATCTGGCTTATTTCAGTGTATTTTATGTTGATATGGATTGTTTCAGTGTATTTTATGTTGATCTGGATTATTTCAGTGTATTTTATGTGGATCTGGCTTGTATTTTCAATGTGCTGGGCTCGCCTCTAAAAACGGGGGTGTAACACAAGCTCATGCTCCTGCATATGTCATACCAAAGGTGTGTGCACAAAAATGGGCCGTGGCCTTGTGCCTCCGGCTCGCGCATGCTATTGTCTCTTTAACTTGACTACTGATATTTTTGGCACATTGCCTCTCACTGGTTGGCTACCCCTGTAAAAGGCCATTACAACCTGGAGGACTAGATCAGGCAGTTCATAACCTGAAATTCTCTGGGATTTCTTGGACCAACAGGTAAGAGGTAACTGGATAATGTCCTGTCTGCATACCAGATTCTGGCCTGCTTTGATGAATACATGCTCAGCTGCTTTTGCATTGGATTTTGTTTGGATTTTATTGCTAGCTTTTGTTGTGGGAGATTATTGGGCAATTGATTCAAGACATGAAACAGATGTGTCTGATACCCAGACATAATACTTTAAGTGTACACCACGTGGCACACCATGTCCCCTGGTCCCCTGTGCCAGGGGACGTGGTGTGCCATTCTATGGAAGAATTACATGCAATTGCCAGGGGACATGGTATGCCATTCTATGGGGGCAATTCCATGCGATGCCAGGGGATGTGGTGTGCCATTCTATGGGGGGAATTCCATGCGATGCCAGGGGACGTGGTGTGCCATTCTATGGAAGAATTGCATGCAATGCCAGTGATTGTGGTGTGCCATTCTATTGGGGAAATTCCATGTGATGCCAGTGGATGTGGTGTGCCATTCTATGGAGGGGGGATTCAATGCAATGCCAGGGGATGTGGTGTGCCGTTCTATGAAGGGGAGATTCAATGCAATGGCAGTGGACGTGGTGTGCCATTCTATGGAGGGGAATTCCATGTGATACCAGGGGACGTGGTGTGCCATTCTATTGGGGCAATTCCATGCGATGCCAGGGGTTGTGGTGTGCCATTCTATGGGGGGAATTCCATGCGATTCCAGGGGATGTGGTGTGCCATTCTATGGAAGAATTGCATGCAGTGCCAGTGATTGTGGTGTGCCATTCCATTGGGGGAATTCCATGTGATTCCAGTGGATGTGGTGTACCATTCTATGGAGGGGGGATTCAATGCAATGCCAGTGGACGTGGTGTGCCATTCTATGGAGGGGAATTCCATGCGATGCCAGGGGACGTGGTATGCCATTCTATGGAAGAATTCAATGCAATGCCAGTGGACGTGGTGTGCCATTCTATGGGGGCAATTCCATGCGATGCCAGGGGATGTGGTGTGCCATTCTATGGGGGGAATTCCATGTGATGCCAGGGGACATGGTGTGCAATTCTATGGAAGAATTGCATGCAATGCCAGTGATTGTGGTGTGCCATTCTATTGGAGGAATTTCAAGTGATTCCAGTGGATGTGGTGTGCCATTCTATGGAGGGGAGATTCAATGCAATGCCAGGGGATGTGGTGTGCCATTCTATGAAGGGGGGATTCAATGCAATGCCAGTGGACGTGGTGTGCCATTCTATGGAGGGGAATTCCATGTGATGCCAGGGGACGTGGTGTGCCATTCTATGGGGGCAATTCCATGCGATGCAAGGGGATGTGGTGTGCCATTCTATGGGGGGAATTCCATGCGATGCCAGGGGACGTGGGGTGCCATTCTATTGGGGGAATTCCATGCGATGCCATGGGATGTGGTGTGCCATTCTATGGAGGGGGGATTCAATGCAATGCCAGGGGACGTGGTGTGCCATTCTATGGAGGGGGGATTCAATGCAATGCCAGGGGACACGGTGTGTCATTCAGAACAGCACATCCCTTCTATGCAGATTAATTCTATTCCTCCCTAGGTGTTTTTGTAACAATTTAGCATATTAAGGTTTTATACAGCATAAATCAAAATTATACAGAATGTAACCTGGAGGAGGACAATCTACAGTACCTGAAATTACTTCTACAGGACGAATTTCAAAATTCATCTCCACTTTCCTGTCCTTCATCTGGTCCGCCAGACCCCTTCTTCCCCATCCTCCCTACCACCCTCCTGCCACTTCCCCTGTTTAGCCCCCTCCTCCGCTGCTACCCACCTGGGCCGCTAAGCTTACTGTCCCTGTAGAATGTCATTTCTGTTGGCAGGGTCCTCTATCAAATCTCTCCACTCTATATTGTCCCTGTCATTACTTACTGTATCCTGAATAGCTTTTGTCTGCGTTCTGTATGTTATTTCAATTGTATGCATGTATTTATTATCTGCATCCATGTACTGTACAATGCATGTTACTGTGCTTACTGTTATCATGTATGTTGTATCTGTGCACAAATAAATTATAATGATGTATGGGTTGTTCTGACCTGATTGGTTACAGGCATTACTAGCCCCGCCCACTGAGACACCTCGGACACTTTAATAAAGGTCATTTCTGGCTCACAAAAATAAAAGTACAGATAAAGATCGCCCCATCTAATCTGACGACTGTTTATACTGGAGACTCTTATTATTATTATTAGCAAACACGCAATTAGCAAACACGCACCAGACTAAGGAGATTGTGTGGACATTACCGAGAAGTTTATCCCCAAAGACATCTAAGGTCACATTGTCTTTATACGCCAGAGGACAGATTCCAAAGCCGTTGAGATACATCATACAGTCAAGTACATCAATGTTCAAGGCCGTCATAAAACCATTAAAAGCATCCCATAAAAATGATTATCCATCATGAGCCTCATCTTATAAACATTTCCTTCCCCAGAACGAGTTCATTGACAAAGCCTCGGCTTTTTTAGTAACATTTAATGGACATAAGTGGCAGCTCGCGACGAGGAGAGACTGAAATCCGTCTTTATTTTGGAGAAGTCGGGCAATTACTCTGTATAGACTCGGACAAACAAACGATGTCAGAGACAGAGAGACACTGTACAGTCAGGGAGGAAATTCGCATTATTCCTAATAACGATCAGTTCCAGATCACCCAAATCCAAACATCCATATGTCTTTCAACCGCGCACGCATCTAACGTTGGAGCATACGTACCTACTTTTTGTTTTTCTTCCCCGGGAGAAGCCCGGAGAGGGGCAGCAGGTGAGCGGTGATGGGGGTGGGCCAGAATTTACACACCATTAAGCCTCGCCCCTTGCAGTAAATTGTCGCAAATACTGCATATTTAAATAGGGGACGGGGCCAAAAGGCGCGATTCTTATATAAATGGGTCATTAAGCTCCGCCCCCTTCAGGGCCGCAACTAAGGGGGGGGGGGCTGCACCGAGAGCGTCGCTGCAGCCAGTGTTCTCCAGCCCGACACTGCAAGGGGGCTCCAAGCCGGACCCCCCATGAGATTATTATTGGCTCCAAGCGGGCGCCCGGCTCCTTCCCTGCAGCACCGTGGTAGCCGGAGGCTGGAGTTCTCTTCTGAACTCCAGCTTCCGGCTCTCTCCACATGCACTATAGGAGAGACGTCATGACGTCTCTCCCATAGTTTTGAGGAGCAGCCGGGCGGACCAGAGAGCGGCGGATGGCGGAGCAGGGTTTAAGGTAAGTATTGTTTTTTCTTTTTTGTGTAAGTGGCACTACAGGGTCATTACTATGGGGGCATTACCACATGGGCACTACTACAGGGGCATTACTATATGGGCACTACTACAGGGGCATTACTATAGGGGCATTACCATATGGGCACTACTACGGGGGCATTACTATATGGGCACTACTACAGGGGCATTACTATGGGGGCATTACCATATGGGCACTACTACGGGGGCATTACCGTATGGGCACTACTACAGGGGCATTACTATGGGGGCATTACCATATGGGCACTACTACGGGGGCATTACCGTATGGGCATTACCACATGGGCACTACTACAGGGGCATTACTATATGGGCACTACTACAGGGGCATTACTATAGGGGCATTACCATATGGGCACTACTACAGGGGCATTACTATATGGGCACTTCTACAGGGGCATTACTATGGGGACATTACCATATGGGCACTACTACAGGGGCATTACTATATGGGCACTACTACGGGGGCATTACAATATGGGCAGTACTACAGGGGCATTACTATATGGGCACTACTACGGGGCATTACTATATGGGCACTACTACGGGGGCATTATTACCATATGGGCACTACTACAGGAGCATTACTATAGGTGCACTACTACAGGGGCATTACTATGGGGGCATTACTATAGGTGCACTGCTGAAGGGGGCATTACTACAGCGACACTGTTGCAGGGAGCATTACTATTGGGGAATTACTAGGGAGGAAACCAAATTACTGTGTGTAAAAAATCCTAGTTTCGGCCCTGCGCCCTATACTCGCGGACTCCTGATCCCCTGGACAATTCTCCCCATTCTCCCCACTTCACTAGAAACTGGGCAGGATGAGGGAGAAATGCCTACTCTTCTCAGGGTACATGGGGGGGGGGGTTATCTGAAAAATCAGGAGCCTCCCACAGATTCCGGCAGAGTAGAGAAATACCCACTGGCGGCCGTACTGCGACGGAGAATGCACAACTAGCACGGGTCTGGCGCAAGTTTTTATGTTGCGTCTGATGGTTGTGATTTCATTATACGTATAACTATGTATCACTGCCTCAAAACACGGGCGCAGCTCAAATTTTAAAACGTCAGGAAGTATACAGTAAATGTCCAATAATAACATAGAGTGTAAGCTTGCGAGCAGGGCCCTCTTACCTCTCTGTCTGTTATTATTACCCAGTCTCGGTTTATTAGTTTTGTTCCTAATTGTGTAGAGCAATGAAATACACTGGCGCTTACATAAATAAATGTCATTCATTAATAAACATCCATAGAAATGATTACGTACTATATACTGTGCCTTTATATTCTACAGGAACTATATACAGTACATATTGGCCCTGATTCAGAGCCGGACGCTCTGACCAGAGAGCTCGCTCTGAATCAAGGCCCACCTCCATTAATATGGAGCGTCCTCCTGGACGCTCGTATAGCTGTGGGTCACCACCCACAGCATATACGAGCGTGCAGAATGATGGTCGCGATGGTCTTGACCATCGCGACCATCGGAACTGCGAGTAAAAGCCTGAGGTTGGGTTTTTCAACCGCAAGGCCAGGAGTGATTTTGGCTCTATCAGAGCCAAAATCACTCCCACTGACATCGCTAGTGATGTCAGTGGGGCCGGCTTCAGACGGTAGGCGTTCACTTGGGAACACCTCCATCTGGCAGGCACGCCCACCAAAGGGGGCGTGCTGTCAGTCACCATCGACAGCACGCCCCCTTTGATGAGACACTCCGAGCGAAGGAAAGTCCTTCGCTCGTCGGGTCTCGCGCATGCGCACGACGGAGCTCCCTCCGTCGTGCGCATGCGCAGTGGGGACCATCGACCCACTTGCGAGCGGACAGCCGCTCGCGAGTGGGTTCTGAATGACCCCCATTGTGCAGGAAAATGATTTGTAAATACATAATATAACCATGCTGACAATACTACGTACGGTATATTATTATTTATGGACACTGCATTATAGAGTCCAGCACAGGCCAATAGATTTCAGTCCCCACTACCGGCTCCGCCGGGCGGACACTGCGCGTACTCACTACGCTTTGCCCGGAAGAAACACTGTTGCTGCTTTTTGTTTTGGCTAATAGGAAGCGTCCTGGGTAAGTGACAGATCTCCCAGCTGCTGTGCGCTCTATGATAATAGGACACGGAACAGAAGCCGCTCACAGTAAAGAGCTTTGGGGGATTTAGACCTGAGGCTGAACAATCTGCCAGCGCAGGCGTTTTCGCCTCCTTAAAGCTGGGAGGATTTATATAACTATCACTTGTTTTGAGCTTGGTTTTTTTCTCCCTGCTTATATTTACCTAATGCCTCCTTCACGCCGCTTCTCACCGAGCGGTAACTTTGTTGCCGAGTAAATTCACAGCGCCCCAATTTACATTGCAATGAATGAATTTAGGGACATGAATTTAATCTAACTAACACGCTGCAAGAGTCTCGGCTCTCCGAGATGCATTAAATAGTACAGTTGTACTTAGCGAGAATTGGAATGTGTTAATCCTTTTCCATACGCAATGAGAATAAACTGAAACTTAACTTAAGGGCAAATAAGCTTAAAAAAACTAAAACATTAAGGGCCCCATTTAACAGCGAACTTAAATACCAGCGGCATATATCGCAGTGATACAAACAAATATGCCACTGGTATACGTCATTACTTACAACGCCGGCGAGGTCCAGTGACGCCCCCCCTTGTGGTCGTCCTTCTCCGCTCACGCTGACAGGGATGGGCTTCTACGTCAACGCATACACGGCGGCCAGTCTGTGCATGTGGGAATCAGTATGATTTACCGGCGGCCGCAGTGAGTATTTTTTCTATTTACTAACCTAACCCCCCCCCCAACCCTAACCCTCCCTTAGGGGTGCCTAACCCTAATCTCCCCCCCCCCAAGTGCCTAACCCTAACCCTCCTATAAGTGTCTAAACCTAACCGCCCCCTCCCCGCAGCCTAACCCTAAGGCGCACCCCTGTGCCCATCCCTAACCTTCCCTTCCCCTAGCCTAACCCTAACTCCCCCCTGGGAGCCCCTAACCTAACCCCCCCCCCCCCCCCGCCGCCCGGCTTATTTTCGATCGGTAAGCCGGGTGTCGGGCACCCGCTTTAGGTCTAATGACAGGCATCAGGATTTCGACGCCTGTCATTAGACACTTGCCGGGATTAGACAGTCGGGATACCAGGATATCGGCATACCGTGCGTGTGTATGACTGTTTCACCCAGCAGGGACCCGGCAGTGCCTGTTAGGCTTTGCTGAGAGCGGAAAGGCTGCTGCCGTGTCCGAATTGCTGGCAATGGGGTCCGTATCGATTTGCCGACACCATCTAAAAATGGCAAGAATGATACAGTGACAAGCAGCGGTAATCTTAGATTACCGATGTTTGTTAAACATTGAAAGGATAAAATAATGGGCCTGATTCAGACCCACTCGCGAGCGGCTGTCCGCTCGCAAGTGGGTCGATGTTCTGCACTGAGCATGCGCACGACGGAGGGAGCTCCGTCGTGCGCATGCGCCAGACGCGACGAGCGAAGGACTTTCCTTCGCTCGTTGTGTCTGATCAAAGGGGGCGTGCTGTCGATGTTGATTGACAGCACGCCCCCTTTGGTGGGCGTGCCGGGGCGTGCCTCTCTGACGGGGGCGTTCCTAAGGGAACGCCTACAGTCAGAAGCCGGCCCACTGACATCACTAGTGATGTCAGTGGGAGTGATTTTGGCTCTGATAGAGCCAAAATCACTCCGGGCCTTGCGGTTGAAAACCTCAACCGCAGGCTCCGGCTCGCAGTTTCGATGGTCGGGATGGTCACGACCATCGCGGCCATCAAACTGCACGCTCGTATAGGCTGTGGGTGGTGACCCACAGCTATACGAGCGTCCAGGAGGACTCTCCATAGTTATGGAGGACGGCCCTCATTCAGAGCGTACGGCTCTGAATGAGGGCCAATATCCCCTTTGGCGAGTGCAAAAGTTCAATGTAAACTCAATGCACTAAACCTGCGCTAGGCAATCTGATAGCACTTTGGAGGCCGCATTGGGCGTCCCGCTAACCTTCAAAATGGCCGCACATTACTCTTAATTGTTAAGTGCTACGAGCTATGACAAACAAATATGATTACAAAGCAGAGAGGAGCTGGGCACAGCAAGCCAAAGGCTACATGCGACCCTAACACGACCAGACTGGGCATCTGACAATTCGGGGGAAATGCCTGAAGGGTTCATGGGTCATGACACTCCCACTAGACAAAACAGTTCTGCGCATCAGTATTGTCGCCGCCCCGGAATGCCTGTTTTACGGAAAGAAAGAGTGGTCACATCAAACCGTCGCTGGCCATGTGGTTATGCCTGATCTGGCACACACATGCAGTCGCTGATTGTCTGCGGCACGAGCGCAGCGTGCTGAAATCGCCAAATCTGCACACCACCTGCGTCCGTCCTCAGAATCAGACCCAGAGAAGTTTCCCACAATACTTTGCGGTGTAAGCACGTAAACACCGTGTTACATGTGCAGTGCATTTGTGTTCTCAGACATAACGGATGTTGAGTTCTTCCCCATCAATAAGATGGACATCAAGTCCGTGTGTGACTTGAGTTTGAATCATTGCGTTGGGAACAGCAATACAAATAGGGACTTGGGATCATTTCTGTTGCAGTTGTGGAACATCAAAAGGAAACCTGGATCATAAATCCACCTCTGTCCAACAAAGAGCAGCACCTGCGGGACCGCCTCCTGTAATCCTGGGGGTTAGAATGTACAGTGGATACACCAGGGGTCCCCCCTGCGAGGCCTTGCAGGAAGGATAATAGCCGGAGGCTTACGACCCCCCCCCCACACACAGCGCAGGTGCTATGAATCTGAAGGGAGAGTGTCTAGAATTCTCCATATCAATGCACACAGATAAAAATGCAACCTCAATAATACATCATCCCCATCGCCAAGACAACCACAGACAAGAGGCTTTTGTGATGGAAAAGCAGATTTATTTTTTCTTTCTATAGAAAGAGAAGCTAATATGTTATGCTAAGCCTGCACAGAGAGAGTCAACAGGATGAGAACATCAAACATCTGTAGAAGGCTGTATACAGTCAGGTGAGGCGCAGGGTTAAGATTGTCATGTCCTAAGGCGATGTCTATCCCCTTCCGCGTATACAGTACAACAGCAGATATTCAATATGCCGGTCACATCTACAGTGTACGGTACAGTGTTTAGGGACATGAAACTAGTTACCAGCATTGCAGGATGTGTACTGCAAATCCCAGCATGCCCTGCTCTCATTACATGATCCCAAAACAATTCAATAATTATTATCTGCTCTCCATACATAAAGAAATTAAACAGAGCCAAATAACCTCACCCACAGAGACACATTAAGAGGCTGATGTAGAGTGAAACGCATTTTGCACCAAAATCAAATAAAGTAAAATCACACACCTCCTGCGCAGACGCGCATTTCGCTCTGTCAGGATAGAATGTGTGTCTGTTTTATGCCAGGATAATATAGTTTTACGAGTATATGCACCAGGTTTACACCGTGAGATTGAGCTTGAACATTATAGTAGAAAATGCTAAAGATTCAGTAACCTATTTGTACACATTATAGTACTTTAATAAAGTAGCCTTCGCCAGGACGGGCTCTTTCACGTACCTGTGTCTCGACGTCTTACAAATGTTGGATGGCCCTGGTAAGGCATTTCCGAATCTCCTCCAACGATAAAGCATGTGATTTTTTCAGAGCTTTTCTACAGGTTTTAATAAATAGGCTCTTAAGTCACATTAACAACGTCAAATACGACGAGCTCCAGATGCAAATACAAAATCAAACTGCTAATTACATTCAACGAAATATAAACATTAAATAAAAAAATATATATAACATAAATATGAAATGTGAATAATTTTTTTGTGCAGCGGACCCATTGCAAATATCACATAAATAATGAGACTCAGTTGCCACAGCCAAGTGGGAATGGGCGGGATCCATATGCAATCGGCCAATCAGAAGCAGCTGCCGAACGCCATCATCGCTGCGCGTTTTGCATTGCGGTTCAGAACTCGCAAATAATAGGCTTATTGACAGAAACTTATATGCGTCTTCTGTGGTCTGCATTTGTGTAAATACGCCCTCCCATTACTTGTCTCCTCCTCCCACATTTTCTGTGTATAAGGATAAGGAAGCGTAAACGCAAAATGTGACCCAATCATTCCTTCCTCGGTGTACATCCGTGCTGCCAAATCTGTAAAACCTGAGACGCCCACTTTTAGCGCCCGTGCACGCTGTTATACCGATTGGCGCCTCCTTATACAGTATGCCACCTGCAGCAGTTCTGTGGCAGTTTCTCTGTCTGATCATGGCCTCTGGGAACGCAGACGATGGCAATAACACGCCCGCGATACTCCTCATAACACGCCCACTAAACGGCTCAGTTTTGCGCACACTACTAGCCACCTCCCAGTCACTGCCCAGGAACATCCATCACCTATTCCACAACATTTCTGATACCGTCTGTCCTGAACGCAACAGCGTTGGTTTTGGTACTCTCTGTTTAACGCATGCGCCGTAGGGGTTTTAAGAATTTTCGTTGTAACGCATGCGCAACTACGTGAACGCTTGCCTTAGATGTGCATTGCTTGCGGCTCTGATTGGTCACCCCCGTGCCAGCAAAACGGTCCCATGCATACCATTGCACACCAGTTCCAAATGGCCACTAATGTGTCGATCTCGACGAGAACGCTTGGTAGGGAGGCTCAGGCACTTGCAGTTCTATGGAAACAACAAATGTATTAATCAGGATGACAATGCCACCTGTCATGTTTCCAGGGCGACGCTGGACTGGTGTACAGAGAATTCGGTAACCCGGATGGACTGACCAGCTCAGAGCCCAGATTTTTACCCCATTGAGAACCTCTGGGAGGAATTGGTGCATTCTAGGCCGACTCGACCTTCCTCAGTATCACAGTTGGTCACTGTACATAAGGGGGAATGGCAGAACATACCGCCTGCTGATGTCCAGGAACTTGTGTACAGTTTACCTAGAAGGGGGCGAGCAGTAATCACTGCACGTGGTGACCTACACAGCACTGATGTCACTAACATCTCACTGATCTATTTGCTGTCAGTGTCCAGTCACTTTTGTCTACATAGTGTATGTTGCTGTCCATAGAATAATTACATCCAGCACACAGGACAAAATAAGTCATAAAATACGGTTGTCGGCACATCTAACATAAGAGCAGACACTGAAAATTACATTTGAAGTTACAATTATCGGACAAAGGGGTCTATTTACTGAGCTTTGTTATGAGATAAAGTGAACGGTGATAAGGTACCAGCCAATCAGCTCCTAACTGCCATTTTTAAAACACAACATGTGACATGGCAGTTAGGAGCTGATTGGCTGGTACCTTACCTTTTCACTTTATCTCCTAACAGCTTAGTACATAGATCCCAAAGAGGCATATATACCAATTATTGTAACTTGGTCCCGGTAATGATTATTTCCTATCCTCACATGTCGCGGTAATAAGAAATTAAGGATCACTTCCGGGGACAGGGGCAGCTATAAGAGACAGGAGCAGCTATAAGAGACAGGGTAGCTATAGGGGATGGGGCAACTATAGGGGACAGGGGCAGCTATAAGAGACAGGAGCAGCTATAAGAGACAGGGGCAGCTATAGGGGACGGGGCAACTATAGGAGACAGGGGCAGCTATAGGAGACAGGGACAGCTATAGGGGACAGGGGCAGCTATAAGGGACAGGGTCAGCTATAGGGGACAGGGGCAGCTATAAGAGACAGGGGCAGCTATAGGGGACGGGGCAGCTATAGGAGACAGGGACAGCTATAGGGGACAGGGGCAGCTATAAGGGACAGGGTCAGCTATAGGAGACAGGGGGAGCTATAGGAGACAGGGGGAGCTATAGGAGACAGGGACAGCTATAGGAGACAGGAGGAGCTATAGGAGACAGGGACAGCTATAGGAGACAGGGGGAGCTATAGGAGACAGGGACAGCTATAGGGGACAGGGACAGCTATAGGAGACAGAGGCAGCTTTAGGAGACAGGGACAGCAATAGGGGACAGGGGCAGCTATAAGGGACAGGGTCAGCTATAGGAGACGGGGAGCTATAGGAGACAGGGACAGCTATAGGAGACAGGGGGAGCTATAGGAGACAGGGACAGCTATAGGAGAAAGGGGGAGCTATTGGAGGCAAGGGGAGCTATAGGGGACAGGGACAGCTATAGGGGACAGGGGCAGCTATAAGGGACAGGGTCAGCTATAGGAAACAGGGGGAGCTATAGGAGACAGGGACAGCTATAGGAGACAGGGGGAGCTATAGGAGACAGGGACAGCTATAGGAGAAAGGGGGAGCTATAGGAGACAAGGGGAGCTATAGGGGACAGGGACAGCTATAGGGGACAGGGACAGCTATAGGAGACAGGGACAGCTATAGGAGACAGGGGAAGCTATAGGGGACAGGGACAGCTATAGGAAACAGGGGCATCTATAGGAAACAAGGGGAGATATAGGAGACAGGGGCAGCTATAGGAGACAGGGGGAGCTATAGGAGACAAGGGGAGCTATAGGGGACAGGGACAGCTATAGGGGACAGGGACAGCTATAGGAGACAGGGGGAGCTATAGGAGACAGGGGGAGCTATAGGGGACAGGGACAGCTATAGGAAACAGGGGCATCTATAGGAAACAAGGGGAGCTATAGGAGACAGGGGCAGCTATAGGGGACAGGGACTGCTATAGGAGACAGGGACAGCTATAGGAGACAGGGGCAGCTATAGGAGACAGGGGCGGCTATAGGAGCCCGTCCCTGTGACGTGTGAGCAGTAAAATGATTGCTAATAAGACCCGGCTACTGACGGTGCATGTGCAGGAGGACAGTACCGGGGAACATTTGGCAATTAGGCTACAATGAAGAATACAATGTATAAATGTTAATACAAATGCTGAGAGTGCTATATACAGGACAAGGGTGGTGGAACAGCAAGAGCGGCTCTGTGCAGAGAAAGATTATGGGGTATATTTACTAAGGTGAGAGTTTTTAGAAGTGGAGATGTTGCCCATAGCAACCAATCAGATTCTAGCTATTACCATCAAGAAGGTGCTAGTTAAAAGTTAAGCACAGATGTGCCTATTGCAGCTTTGCTGCTTGAGCTGCAAACGTGCACACGCATTGCGCCATGCGATTAGCCGTGGCCGCGTTCGCATCAAGTCATCCTATGGGGTTGCGGGTGCGAATGCAGCGCGCGTAGCCGTTCGTGTTTGCACGACTCGCGCATGGCTTGCCGCGATTCACCACACAAGTGGCAACGATGCAAGAGGACATATCTGTAGAATATGATTGGTTGCTATGGGCAACATCTCCACTATCACTTTCGTAAATATTCCCCTATGAGCTAATACTGAGAATTACAGGCAGAAGTAGCACAGAGCACTTGTACCAATATGCAGTATGAAGCCAGAGAATGGGAATTGCAGCCAAGAGTAGACACACAAAAATAACTGAGGTTTGCATAGAACAGCGGGCATATAAACCTCTTGTCAGGGAAAGATGGGGTTAATAAAGTGAGAGGAGGGGTTATTTAGGATTGACAGTTGTTAAAGTCACAGGGATAGGTTGTTTGTTGTTAGGGGGGAGTGGTTACTGGGCTTATGGATGTTTGTAGGATATTCTGCCTCTTTGATTCTGATCTCCCGCCCTCCCTTCCCTATTGTGTCTTGTGTCGGCTTTATTTCATGGCGGGGAAAGACCGGCAATCTGTAAAGCGTCCATATTGCTGCAGTAAGGAGAGGTGCACACCCCTTCATGCATGGGTTAGGCTGATTTCACCCTACTGGGGTCAGCAGCGCCTCTCATCCGGGTGAGCCGAAATGGTGCATTGGCATGGGTGTTGGATACCGCCTCACTTGGTTAGCAAGGTTGAGAGGTGGCCCTTGCAAGTCTTTGATATTGACATGGGTATTTAATACCGCCTCACTTGCTAGAAAGGGAGTTGACCTTGCAAGTATTTTATATCAGCAGCGCCTCTCATCCGGGTGGGCCGAAATGGTGCATTGGCATGGGTGTTGGATACCGCCTCACTTGCTTAGAAAGGGAGAGTTGGCCCTTATCATTAATTGGGATAGTCGGCCCTGGGAAGTTTTAGGACATCTTTTGCCTAAGTCAAGTGGGCGCAGGTGGTTTGCCGCTCTTTCCTCTGCCACCATACTCATTACTGTAAATAAATAAAGCTGACCTATTATTTTGAATGGCATTAGCTCGGTCTGTGTCTTTATTTAAGAGCAAATATGGTTTAAAGAATTTATGGTTACATCCATCATCTGACGATAGTGCGTTTATGTGCAGGCAAAACAACTAGATTAGCAGTGATTGGCCGCACCGTATGTACAAAAAATAAGCGAAGCTGCCCAGTACCTCCCGATTAGCATTACTGAGAGTCACTATCACCGTATAAATTGCGGTGTTATCAGCGAGAAGCAGTCATGGCCTATACGTGCACGCTTTTGTTTTTACCAACTGAACGAAGGGAGAGCGGTAAAGATTTGTGCCTATTAGTGCAATGTATTTAGGAATCGCACTACACCACGGTAGGGCGGCAGTCGCTCGGTGAGCGCTGATAATTTAGGGGGAATAAAATGTATCGGTGGAGCGGCAGAATTCTCTTATCGGAACAGAGAGACGAGCCCTCGTATGCAAAACAGGCGAGGAGAGGAACAGAATGAACAGCGCAGGAAATATGCTGCCACTTAGCAAACTGTGTTCAGCGGAATATTATTCTCCATGAGAGAGCGGAGCAGGATGATGTGAGCTAAAATAGAGAACTACACAAGGCGGAGGGAGATAACATTGTGAGGCTGGAAGGAGAGGGGGCAGGATGGCGGCGCTGAGGATTATGTAACCCTTCGCTGCCAGAAACTATTCAGCTCCAAGTTTATAAAAAAAAAAAAGAAAAAGGGATAATAAGGCAGATTTTGCTGTACGCTGACTTAGCATTTCCTGGCACGTGGCCCATTGCAACCAATCAGATTCTACTTAACGTTTAAATAGCACCTTCTAGAAGATAATAGCTAGAATCTGATTGGTTGCTATAGGCAACATTTCTTCTAAAACTCACTTCTAAAAACTCTCACGTTAGTAAATTTACTCCTTACACTTTTAGCATCCGTGCACGCTGTAATACCGATTGGTGCGTCTTTGTATGCCACCATCGCTCGTACCTTCAAAACTTGCACCAGTCCTATGTCAGGTGCAGTTTCTCTGTCTGACCACGGCCTCCTGTGCCTGCGGCTAGGCGTATGTGAACGCAGCCCCTTGCGTCGACACAAGAGCAACACTCCCACAACACGCCCCCTGAACGGACCATTTTTACGCACACTACTAAACGCGTTCCAGTCACCGCCCATCACTTTTCCGTCACATTTATGATACCATCTGTCTCGCTCGCCACAGCGCCATTGATGCGCACACTCTGTGTAACGCATGCACCAAAGGAGTTTTTAGACATTTTTGTGAATGTGCAGTTGCAAAAAAAAAAAATTCGCTCAACTATGTGATCATCAGCATTGGGTGCAAATTGCGCGCTGCTTTAATGCAGGACCTAAATCTGTGGTTGGATTTTAAAACTCAAGTTTGTGTACTGGATTTATATTCTTAGAGTCGCTCATCATATTTCTAGGCGTCATTCCTAACAGAGCCGCTGCTGGAGGGGTGTCTGACAATCTTTCTGGAACTGTTTGCACGTATCGTGTTACGGTATGAATCCTATAAACCAGAGTTAGGCAACCTGCGGCTTTACTGTCTGTAGATCATGCACAAATGTACTGATGGTCTGTGGATCATGAATAATTTTGCTGATGGTCTGTGGATCATGCACAATTTTGCTGACGGTCTATGGATCATGCACAATTTTACTGATGGTCTGTGGATCATGCACAATCTTACTGATGGTCTGTGGATCATGCACAATCTTACTGATGGTCTGTGGATCATGCACAATCTTACTGATGGTCTGTGGATCATGAATAATTTTACTGACGGTCTGTGGATCATGAATAATTTTACTGACGGTCTGTGGATCATGCACAATTTTACTGATGGTCTGTGGATCATGCACAATTTTACTGATGGTCTGTGGATCATGCACAATCTTACTGATGGTCTGTGGATCATGCACAATCTTACTGATGGTCTGTGGATCATGAATAATTTTACTGACGGTCTGTGGATCATGAATAATTTTACTGACGGTCTGTGGATCATGCACAATTTTACTGATGGTCTGTGGATCATGCACAATTTTACTGATGGTCTGTGGATCATGCACAATTTTACTGACGGTCTATGGATCATGCACAATTTTACTGATGGTCTGTGGATCATGCACAATCTTACTGATGGTCTGTGGATCATGCACAATTTTACTGACGGTCTGTGGATCATGCACAATTTTGCTGATGGTCTGTGGATCATGCAGAATTTACTGACAGTCTGTGGATCATGCACAATCTTACTGATGGTCTGTGGATCATGCACAATTTTACTGACGGTCTGTGGATCATGAATAATTTTACTGATGGGCTGTGGATCATGCATAATTCTTACGGATGGTCTATGGATCATGCACAATTTTACTGATGGTCTGTGGATCATGCACAATTTTACTGACGGTCTGTGGATCATGCACAATTTTACTGACGGTCTATGGATCATGCACAATTTTACTGATGGTCTGTGGATCATGCACAATTTTACTGATGGTCTGTGGATCATGCACAATTTTACTGACGGTCTGTGGATCATGCACAATTTTACTGACGGTCTGTGGATCATGCACAATTTTACTGATGGTCTGTAGATCATGCACAATTTACTGACAGTCTGTGGATCATGCACAATTTTACTGATGGTCTGTAGATCATGCACAATCAGCCTCTCCTGTCTAACAAAACTCTTCCCTACTTCTTCTGGGTTTGGTATAAAAGATAGACCAGAAATAGACGTCTAGATAGACAACAGATGTTAGAGTTAGACAGGCAATAGGTCAACAGGGACAAAAGGTAGATACATAAAAGGTCGACATGGATGAAGGTTGACAGGTACACAAAGTCCACATAGTCAAAAAGTTCACACAAAAATGGTCATCACATTTTTTTCAAACCCTAACCCCTGGTGCCTGTCCATATCCGTCCCTTCTTGTGCATAACCCTAACCCTCCGATAAGTGCCTAACCCTAACCGTCCCTTCTAGTGCATAACCCTAACCCTCCGGTAAGTGCCTAACCCTAACCGTCCCTTCTAGTGCATAACCCTAACCCTCCGATAAGTGCCTAATCCTAACCGTCCCTTCTAGTGCATAACCCTAACCCTCCGGTAAGTGCCTAACCCTAAAAAAAAAAAGTGTCAACCATTTTGTGTCAACCTCTTTGATCCTGTTGACCTTTTCTATGTTGACCTTCTGACCCTGTTACCTTTTGCCTATCTAACATCTGTTGTCTATCTAGACATTGTCGACCTTTTTACTGTCTATCTATTGAGTGGAACCCGTACAGCTCTACCAGTTTATTGTGAATGTGCCATTGTATCCATTTTATCTCATCAAGGAGAAGATGTATTAATGACTGCAAAATAATTGTGATAATTTCCGATGATCATAGCGGACTGCGGCAATCAGGCCAATAGACTGTATTAATATAATTGTGCCGGGACAGCTCCTCCGGCAAATGCTGTCCTGGCGAAATCTTTACTTCTGGGTTCAGACCCAGCAAATGTAACGCACATGTGCGGCCATCTGTAGTGCGTATCCAAGCAGCTACTATTGGAGAGGGATCAGAAACATTTAACAATATTGTAGCCAATAAGTAACAATAGCTAATGACAACCGGACTCAAACTCTTTGTAGCTTGATACTGTATATTTTGTACAGATTGCCGTCCTAAATGAAAATAGAGGTACACTTGTTAATACAAATGAGGGAACCTGAACTGGTGTAAATTGTAGATATCCTCATAAATCGACAGTTTTCAAAAGAGATAACGCAAATCTGCGCTGATATATTGGCCCCTGGTACAGACAAAAAGAAATAGAATAAACAAAAACGTCATGTATTAATCTTGTGTATTAGACAAATCATGTTTGTCCGTCCCTCCATTCATCCCCGCGCACTTCTACTTTGTAATAACTATTTGCATCACAAGTGCTGGGCAACTTATGCCCAATACAAAATAATGATACTTACATAGATGCTGCTGTTTTGTGCTGTGGGCACACTACTGTATGTCACCCTCTGCCTCCTCATCGCCCTCTGCTTCTCCCTGTCACATTTTGTTTTCCTCTACCTCTCCCTGTCATCCTCTGCCTCTCCCTGTCACCCTCTACCTCTCCCTGTCACCCTCTACCTCTCCTTGTCATCTTCTACCTCTCCCTGTCACCCTCTATCTCTCCCTGTCACCCTCTGCCTCCTCATCGCCCTCTGCTTCTCCCTGTCACATTTTGTTTTCCTCTACCTCTCCGTCATCCTCTACCTCTCCCTGTCACCCTCTACCTCTCCCAGTCACCCTCTACCTCTCCCTGTCATCCTCTACCTCACCCTGTCACCCTCTACCTCTCCCAGTCACCCTCTACCTCTCCCAGTCATCCTCTACCTCTCCCTGTCACCCTCTACTTCTTCCTGTTACCCTCTGCCTCTCCCTGTCACCCTCTGCCTCTCCCTGTCACCCTCTACCTCTCCCAGTCATCCTCTACCTCTTACCTCTGTCACCCTCTACCTCTCCCTGTCACCCTCTGCCTCTCCCTGTCACCCTCTACCTCTCCCTGTCATCCTCTACCTCTCCCTGTCACCCTCTGCCTCTCCCTGTCACTCTCTACTCCTCCCTGTCACGCTCTACCTCTCCCTGTCATCCTCTACCTCTCCCTGTCATCCTCTACCTCTCCCTGTCACCCTCTACCTCTCCCAGTCATCCTCTACCTCTCCCTGTCACCCTCTACCTCTCCATGTCACCCTCTACCTCTCCCAGTCATCCTCTACCTCTTATCTCTGTCACCCTCTACCTCTCCCTGTCAACCTCTACCTCTCCCAGTCATCCTCTACCTCTTATCTGCCACCCTCTACCTCTCCCTGTCACCTCTGCCTCTCCCTGTCACCCTCTACCTCTCCCTGTCACCCTTTGCCTCTCCCTGTCACCCTCTACCTCTCCCTGTCATCCTCTACCTCTCCCTGTCACTCTCTTCCTCTCCCTGTCACCCTCTACCTCTCACTGTCACCCTCTACCTCTCCCAGTCATCATCTACCTCTTATCTCTGTCACCCTCTACCTCTCCTTGTCACCCTCGGCCTCTCCCTGTCACCCTCTACTTCTCCCTGTCACCCTCTGCCTCTCCCTGTGCCTACCCCATGTCATACTCTGCCTAACCCTGTCAACCACTGCCTTGCCTTATCAACCTCTGCCTCTCCCTGTCAACCACTGCCTTGCCTTGTCAACCTCTGCCTCTCCCTGTCAACCACTGCCTTGCCTTGTCAACCTCTGCCTCTCCCTGTCGCTCTCTGCCTCTCCTGCCATCCTCTGCCTCTCCCTGTCATCCTCTGCCTCTCCCTGTCAACCTCTGCCTCTCCCTTTCACTCTTTGCCACTCCCAGTCATCCTCTGCCTCTCCCTGTCACTGTCTGCCTCTCCTGTCATCCCCTGCCTCTACCTGTCACCCTCTGCCTCTCCCTGTCACCCTCTGCCTCTCCTGCCATCTTCTGCCTTTCCCTGTGCCTACCCCATGTCATACTCTGCCTCTCCCTGTAACCCTCTGCCTCGCCTTGTCACTCTCTACCTCTCTCTGTCACTCTCTGCCTCTCCTGCCATCTCTGCCTCTCCCTGTCACCCTGTGCCTACCCCATGTCATACTCTGCCTCTCCCTGTAACCCTCTGCCTCGCCTTGTCACTCTCTACCTCTCTCTGTCACTCTCTGCCTCTCCTGCCATCCTCTGCCTCTCCCTGTCACCCTGTGCCTACCCCATGTCTTACTCTACCTCTCCCTGTCACCCACTGCCTCGCCTCTCTCTTGCAAATATATAATTTACTATCGGTATATTATGATCTTGCAATAAGGCAGAGGACGGGTTCCAAAGCATATTTTTGCATGGGCCCACCAAGTACCATAACTGGCTCCCCCCAATGCATACTTGCCTACTTTTGGTTCTCCTCAAAAGGAGAAGACCAGGGAATAGATGCAGCTGAACAAAATGCCACAAATGGCGGGTCCGCAGGGAGGGATGGAGCTAAAATAACATGATTTGCAGCATATTAGCTCCGCCCCATCCCTACGAACCCACAATTCCCGGCAATTATCACCCCAACCTGCCCATGTCACTATGAAGTGAGCCAGATGTGAGAGATCCAGCCGCTCTTCGGGGGTGCAGGGGACTACCGGAAAATCATAAATCTCCCACAACTTACGGGAAAGTAAGCAAGTATGCCCCAATTATGTCACACATACCCCTTACCACTGGCCCATGCCCCAAACATGTCACACATACCCCTTTCCACCGCCCCATGCCCCAATTATGTCACACATACCCCTTACCACCTGCCCATGCCCCAATTATGTCACACATACCCCTTACCACCGGCCCATGCCCCAGTTATGTCACACATACCCCTTACCACCGGCCCATGCCCCAGTTATGTCACACATACCCCTTACCACCAGCCCATGCCCCAATTATGTCACATATACCCCTTACCACCGGCCCATGCCCCAATTATGTCACACATACCCCTTACCACCGGCCCATGCTCAAATTATGTCACACATACCCCTTACCACCAGCCCATGCCCCAATCATGTCACACATACCCCTTACCACCGGCCCATGCCCCAATCATGTCACACATACCCCTTCCCACCGGCCCATGCCCCAATTATGTCACACATACCCCTTACCACCGGCCCATGCCCCAATTATGTCACACATACCCCTTACCACCGGCCCATGCCCCAATTATATCACACATACCCCTTACCACCGGACCATGCCCCAATTATGTCACACATACCCCTTACCACCGGCCCATGCCCCAATTATGTCACAAATATCCCTTACCGCCGGCTCATGCCCCAATTATGGCACACATAACCCTTACCACCGGCCCATGCCCCAATTATGTCACACATACCCCTTACCACCGGCCCATGCCCCAATTATGTCACACATACCCCTTACCACCGGCCCATGCCCCAATTATGTCACACATACCCCTTACCAACGGCCCATGCTCCAATTATGTCACACATACCCCTTACCACCAGCCCATGCCCCAATTATGTCACACATACCCCTCAGTGGCAAACGCAGGATTTCTAGATGGGGTTTCCAAATGCTTGATTTTAGAGTGAGTGTGGCCAGTCCAAGAAGAGGGTATAATTACCACTTATCCAGCTTTAATATGCATCATACAAAGTGTATTGTGTGTCATAAATTCAGCATATACGGGACCAGTGATCACAGTAAGCCATTAAATGCGGCAGGAGGGCCATCCTGCCTGAGCTGAATGTTTTATTTTAGATGTGAGCACCATTCCAGGGCATGGGAGCAAGTCCGGGAGTCTGGGGGAGCAGCAGAAGAATATAGAACTGCCCTTGACATATATGTACATATTGGGCTCTATAGCAGTGCATCTCTAACAGTGCATGTTTTCCAAATCCCCTAATTGGTGCACAGGTTATTTATTACTGGCTGATACATGATAAAAGATCCACAGGTGGTGCTATTTATTTCATTTATGATACTGAGAAGAACATACAGTGCTAGTAAAATTCCATTATATTACTACAGTATGTCTATTGTGGTCATGGTGTGGGCTGGGGAGGGGGGTTTCCAGGCAGACGGAAACCCCCCTGCGTTTGCCTATGCCCCTTACCACCGGCCCATGCCCCAATTATGTCACACATACCCCTTACCACTGGCCCATGCCCCAAACTGCTGCAATATTAGGGGATTATTGCACCACATTAAGGCTGACAAAAGCCTCTAGGAGGAGATAAAGGGATGAGACAAAAAGAAAAATGTCCATACAGACAATCGTATGGAAACTTCCTTCCCCAATGTTCACTAATAATAATATCTCGTAATGGGGAGGTGCATATGCATATAGAAACAAGTTAAATAGATACCAAAGCAAGAAAAGAGTATTCTACGACTATGGGCCGTATTCAATTTGGAGTGAAAAGTCCGCTTTGGCGATACTTTTTCGCCAATGACGTAATTTTCACCAATTTCATTTATCCCCGTATTCAATTTGGTCGACTTTTCGCCAGTGCGAAAAGTCAATGCAACAGACCTGCCGAAGAAGTATCGCCTATGAATAAGTGGCGAGAAAAAGTGCAGAATTGGGGTTTTGGGGTGCAGACTTCCAAAAAACCACCCTGCACCCATTGGACAGTCCCCTAAAGGTATTCTGTGTCAAAAAAAATTTAAAAAGTACCTTAGGGCACCCCAAAAAAGTACTTTGTTTTGGGGGCGAAAAAAACCAAAGTTGGTGGACAAACTTAAAAACTAGCGAAATAGACTCCAGGGGGGTCCCCAAGTACGCCCCAGGTGTTTTTAAGTTGGCATGTGTTTGCGGCAGCTGGATTTTTCAGCAACTTCAAAATATGCTAGCACCCAATTTCGTGTACCCCGATTTTGATGGGAATACTTATTTTATCAAAAAAACCCTCCTAAATGCTATTCTTCACCACTTTCTTAAAAAAGCAAAACAGAACCTATTGAGACTGTTAAAGACCCCACATACCTTTAGCACGGCTAGTCGGGGGTACCCATAGTGATCCCCCATGTCAGTGCATCTTTTGGGGGGGGTTACAGGCTGATTTCCCCAAAACTGTTTCACTTTTGTCGGGTCCCATTTTCGCCAATTTCAAATTGAATACTGGGATAAGCCGAGGCGAGTGCGATAGTTTTCCGCACCCAAAACCAGCGATGACGCTACAAATTGAATACAGGCCTATAAGGGGTACTAATAGAAATACATTTTTCTTGCTTTGATATCTAGAAGATAAAGGGATTATGGGAAAGAGAAACAGATACCGATAAATCCTCGGAAGAGAATATTTTTCTAAGTTCATCCCTTAATATTTACATTAGATAAACGCAATGGGACATGGCAGCAATACAGGGTATACTGGGAATAGCATATGGATATCCATCCATGTCTGACTGCCTTATTAGCAATTTGCTGGAACACACTATTGTGACTATTACCCATTACTAATAATCTTCAGAATCTGAGGAATTGTCTGCAGCGTTTATGATCTTATCGGCTAGCCAGTATAATACGTGCGGAGGTACAGTAACGCAGACAGGCCTGTCAGACGGCGCTGAAATGTCACCCCCTCACCGAGCTGATGCAACAGGTCAGAGGGCTAATGAGAGACAGGTCTCTGGCAGGAACAGACCGCGCAGGCCACTGTGTAAAGGCACCGTGAGAAATGTCAGAACGTGGCCTATGGTGCTCCGAGTCTCTTTCACGCAGACACTGAAGGTGTCCTGTCTGTTCAATTATGATCACCGGTGAACAATCTCATCATGCACAATCTTACTGATGGTCTGTGGATCATGCACAATTTTACTGACGGTCTGTGGATCATGCACAATTTTACTGACGGTCTGTGGATCATGCACAATTTTACTGATGGTCTGTAGATCATGCACAATTTACTGACAGTCTGTGAATCATGCACAATTTTACTGATGGTCTGTAGATCATGCACAATCAGCCTCTCCTGTCTAACAAGACTCTTCCCTACTTCTTCTGGGTTTGGTATAAAAGATAGACCAGAAATAGACGTCTAGATAGACAACAGATGTTAGAGTTAGACAGGCAATAGGTCAACAGGGACAAAAGGTAGATACATAAAAGGTCGACATGGATGAAGGTTGACAGGTACACAAGGTCCACATAGTCAAAAAGTTCACACAAAAATGGTCAACACATTTTTTTCAAACCCTAACCCCTGGTGCCTATCCATATCCGTCCCTTCTTGTGCATAACCCTAACCCTCCAATAAGTGCCTAACCCTAACCGTCCCTTCTAGTGCATAACCCTAACCCTCCGGTAAGCGCCTAACCCTAACCGTCCCTTCTAGTGCATAACCCTAACCCTCCGATAAGTGCCTAACCCTAACCGTCCCTTCTAGTGCATAACCCTAACCCTCCGGTAAGTGCCTAACCCTAAAAAAAAAAAGTGTCAACCATTTTGTGTCAACCTCTTTGATCCTGTTGACCTTTTCTATGTTGACCTTCTGACCCTGTTACCTTTTGCCTATCTAACATCTGTTGTCTATCTAGACATTGTCGACCTTTTTACTGTCTATCTATTGAGTGGAACCCGTACAGCTCTACCAGTTTATTGTGAATGTGCCATTGTATCCATTTTATCTCATCAAGGAGAAGATGTATTAATGACTGCAAAATAATTGTGATAATTTCCGATGATCATAGCGGACTGCGGCAATCAGGCCAATAGACTGTATTAATATAATTGTGCTGGGACAGCTCCTCCGGCAAATGCTGTCCTGGCGAAATCTTTACTTCTGGGTTCAGACCCAGCAAATGTAACGCACATGTGCGGCCATCTGTAGTGCGTATCCAAGCAGCCAGAAACATTTAACAATATTGTAGCCAATAAGTAACAATAGCTAATGACATCCGGACTCAAGCTCTTTGTAGCTTGATACTGTATATTTTGTACAGATTGCCGTCCTAAATGAAAATAGAGGTACACTTGTTAATACAAATGAGGGAACCTGAACTGGTGTAAATTGTAGATATCCTCATAAATCGACAGTTTTCAAAAGAGATAACGCAAATCTGCGCTGATATATTGGCCCCTGGTACAGACAAAAAGAAATAGAATAAACAAAAACGTCATGTATTAATCTTATTTGTCCGTCCCTCCATTCATCCCCGCGCACTTCTACTTTGTAATAACGATTTGCATCACAAGTGCTGGGCAACTTATGCCCAATACAAAATAATGATACTTACATAGATGCTGCTGTTTTGTGCTGTGGGCACACTACTGTATGTCACCCTCTGCCTCCTCATCGCCCTCTGCTTCTCCCTGTCACATTTTGTTTTCCTCTACCTCTCCCTGTCATCCTCTGCCTCTCCCTGTCACCCTCTATCTCTCCCTGTCACCCTCTGCCTCCTCATCGCCCTCTGCTTCTCCCTGTCACATTTTGTTTTCCTCTAACTCTCCGTCATCCTCTACCTCTCCCTGTCACCCTCTACCTCTCCCAGTCACCCTCTACCTCTCCCTGTCATCCTCTACCTCACCCTGTCACCCTCTACCTCTTCCGGTCACCCTCTACCTCTCCCAGTCATCCTCTACCTCTCCCTGTCACCCTCTACTTCTTCCTGTTACCCTCTGCCTCTCCCTGTCACCCTCTGCCTCTCCCTGTCACCCTCTACCTCTCCCAGTCATCCTCTACCTCTTACCTCTGTCACCCTCTACCTCTCCCTGTCACCCTCTGCCTCTCCCTGTCACCCTCTACCTCTCCCTGTCATCCTCTACCTCTCCCTGTCACCCTCTGCCTCTCCCTGTCACTCTCTACTTCTCCCTGTCACGCTCTACCTCTCCCTGTCATCCTCTACCTCTCCCTGTCATCCTCTACCTCTCCCTGTCACCCTCTACCTCTCCCAGTCATCCTCTACCTCTCCCTGTCACCCTCTACCTCTCTATGTCACCCTCTACCTCTCCCAGTCATCCTCTACCTCTTATCTCTGTCACCCTCTACCTCTCCCTGTCAACCTCTACCTCTCCCAGTCATCCTCTACCTCTTATCTGTCACCCTCTACCTCTCCCTGTCACCTCTGCCTCTCCCTGTCACCCTCTACCTCTCCCTGTCACCCTCTGCCTCTCCCTGTCACCCTCTACCTCTCCCTGTCATCCTCTACCTCTCCCTGTCACCCTCTTCCTCTCCCTGTCACTCTCTACCTCTCACTGTCACCCTCTACCTCTCCCAGTCATCATCTACCTCTTATCTCTGTCACCCCCTACCTCTCCTTGTCACCCTCGGCCTCTCCCTGTCACCCTCTACTTCTCCCTGTCACCCTCTGCCTCTCCCTGTGCCTACCCCATGTCATACTCTGCCTAACCCTGTCAACCACTGCCTTGCCTTGTCAACCTCTGCCTCTCCCTGTCAACCACTGCCTTGCCTTGTCAACCTCTGCCTCTCCCTGTCAACCACTGCCTTGCCTTGTCAACCTCTGCCTCTCCCTGTCATCCTCTGCCTCTCCCTGTCGCTCTCTGCCTCTCCTGCCATCCTCTGCCTCTCCCTGTCATCCTCTGCCTCTCCCTGTCAACCTCTGCCTCTCCCTTTCACTCTTTGCCACTCCCAGTCATCCTCTGCCTCTCCCTGTCACTGTCTGCCTCTCCTGTCATCCCCTGCCTCTACCTGTCACCCTCTGCCTCTCCCTGTCACCCTCTGCCTCTCCTGCCATCCTCTGCCTTTCCCTGTGCCTACCCCATGTCATACTCTGCCTCTCCCTGTAACCCTCTGCCTCGCCTTGTCACTCTCTACCTCTCTCTGTCACTCTCTGCCTCTCCTGCCATCCTCTGCCTCTCCCTGTCACCCTGTGCCTACCCCATGTCTTACTCTACCTCTCCCTGTCACCCACTGCCTCGCCTCTCTCTTGCAAATATATAATTTACTATCGGTATATTATGATCTCGCAATAAGGCAGAGGACGGGTTCCAAAGCATATTTTTGCATGGGCCCACCAAGTACCATAACTGGCTCCCCCCAATGCATAATTGGCTACTTTTGGTTCTTCTCAAAAGGAGAAGACCAGGGAATAGATGCAGCTGAACAAAATGCCACAAATGGCGGGTCCGCAGGGAGGGATGGAGCTAAAATAACATGATTTGCAGCATATTAGCTCCGCCCCATCCCTACAAACCCACAATTCCAGGCAATTATCACCCCAACCTGCCCATGTCACTATGAAGTGAGCCAGATGTGAGAGATCCAGCCGCTCTTCGGGGGTGCGGGGGACTACCGGAAAATAATAAATCTCCCACAACTTACGGGAAAGTAAGCAAGTATGCCCCAATTATGTCACACATACCCCTTACCACTGGCCCATGCCCCAAACATGTCACACATACCCCTTTCCACCGCCCCATGCCCCAATTATGTCACACATACCCCTTACCACCTGCCCATGCCCCAATTATGTCACACATACCACTTACCACCGGCCCATGCCCCAGTTATGTCACACATACCCCTTACCACCGGCCCATGCCCCAGTTATGTCACACATACCCCTTACCACCAGCCCATGCCCCAATTATGTCACATATACCCCTTACCACCGGCCCATGCCCCAATTATGTCACACATACCCCTTACCACCGGCCCATGCTCAAATTATGTCACACATACCCCTTACCACCAGCCCATGCCCCAATCATGTCACACATACCCCTTACCACCGGCCCATGCCCCAATCATGTCACACATACCCCTTACCACCGGCCCATGCCCCAATTATGTCACACATACCCCTTACCACCGGCCCATGCCCCAATTATGTCACACATACCCCTTACCACCAGCCCATGCCCCAATTATATCACACATACCCCTTACCACCGGACCATGCCCCAATTATGTCACACATACCCCTTACCACCGGCCCATGCCCCAATTATGTCACAAATATCCCTTACCACCGGCTCATGCCTCAATTATGTCACACATAACCCTTACCACCGGCCCATGCCCCAATTATGTCACACATACCCCTTACCACCGGCCCATGCCCCAATTATGTCACACATACCCCTTACCACCGGCCCATGCCCCAATTAAGTCACACATACCCCTTACCAACGGCCCATGCTCCAATTATGTCACACATACCCCTTACCACCAGCCCATGCCCCAATTATGTCACACATACCCCTCAGTGGCAAACGCAGGATTTCTAGATGGGGTTTCCAAATGCTTGATTTTAGAGTGAGTGTGGCCAGTCCAAGAAGAGGGTATAATTACCACTTATCCAGCTTTAATATGCATCATACAAAGTGTATTGTGTGTCATAAATTCAGCATATACGGGACCAGTGATCACAGTAAGCCATTAAATGCGGCAGTAGGGCCATCCTGCCTGAGCTGAATGTTTTATTTTAGATGTGAGCACCATTCCAGGGCATGGGAGCAAGTCCGGGAGTCTGGGGGAGCAGCAGAAGAATATAGAACTGCCCTTGACATATATGTACATATTGGGCTCTATAGCAGTGCATCTCTAACAGTGCATGTTTTCCAAATCCCCTAATTGGTGCACAGGTTATTTATTACTGGCTGATACATGATAAAAGATCCACAGGTGGTGCTATTTATTTCATTTATGATACTGAGAAGAACATACAGTGCTAGTAAAATTCCATTATATTACTACAGTATGTCTATTGTGGTCATGGTGTGGGCTGGGGAGGGGGGTTTCCAGGCAGACGGAAACCCCCCTGCGTTTGCCTATGCCCCTTACCACCGGCCCATGCCCCAATTATGTCACACATACCCCTTACCACCGGCCCATGCCCCAATAATGTCACACATACCCCTTACCACTGGCCCATGCCCCAAACTGCTGCAATATTAGGGGATTATTGCACCACATTAAGGCTGACAAAAGCCTCTAGGAGGAGATAAAGGGATGAGACAAAAAGAAAAATGTCCGTACAGACAATCGTATGGAAACTTCCTTCCCCAATGTTCACTAATAATAATATCTCGTAATGGGGAGGTGCATATGCATATAGAAACAAGTTAAATAGATACCAAAGCAAGAAAAGAGTATTCTACGACTATGGGCCGTATTCAATTTGGAGTGAAAAGTCCGCTTTGGCGATACTTTTTCGCCAATGACGTAATTTTCACCGATTTCATTTATCCCCGTATTCAATTTGGTCGACTTTTCGCCAGTGCGAAAAGTCAATGCAACAGACCTGCCGAAGAAGTATCGCCTATGAATAAGTGGCGAGAAAAAGTGCAGAATTGGGGTTTTGGGGTGCAGACTTCCAAAAAACCACCCTGCACCCATTGGACAGTCCCCTAAAGGTATTCTGTGTCAAAAAAAATTTAAAAAGTACCTTAGGGCACCCCAAAAAAGTACTTTGTTTTGGGGGCGAAAAAAACCAAAGTTGGTGGACAAACTTAAAAACTAGCGAAATAGACTCCAGGGGGGTCCCCAAGTACGCCCCAGGTGTTTTTAAGTTGGCATGTGTTTGCGGCAGCTGGATTTTTCAGCAACTTCAAAATATGCTAGCACCCAATTTCGTGTACCCCGATTTTGATGGGAATACTTATTTTATCAAAAAAACCCTCCTAAATGCTATTCTTCACCACTTTCTTAAAAAAGCAAAACAGAACCTATTGAGACTGTTAAAGACCCCACATACCTTTAGCACGGCTAGTCGGGGGTACCCATAGTGATCCCCCATGTCAGTGCATCTTTTGGGGGGGTTACAGGCTGATTTCCCCAAAACTGTTTCACTTTTGTCGGGTCCCATTTTCGCCAATTTCAAATTGAATACTGGGATAAGCCGAGACGAGTGCGATAGTTTTCCGCACCCAAAACCAGCGATGATGGTGAAAAGTCCGGGAACGGACTTTTCGCTACAAATTGAATACAGGCCTATAAGGGGTACTAATAGAAATACATTTTTCTTGCTTTGATATCTAGAAGATAAAGGGATTATGGGAAAGAGAAACAGATACCGATAAATCCTCGGAAGAGAATATTTTTCTAAGTTCATCCCTTAATATTTACATTAGATAAACGCAATGGGACATGGCAGCAATGCAGGGTATACTGGGAATAGCATATGGATATCCATCCATGTCTGACTGCCTTATTAGCAATTTGCTGGAACACACTATTGTGACTATTACCCATTACTAATAATCTTCAGAATCTGAGGAATTGTCTGCAGCGTTTATGATCTTATCGGCTAGCCAGTATAATACGTGCGGAGGTACAGTAACGCAGACAGGCTGTCAGACGCCGCTGAAATGTCACCCCCTCACCGAGCTGATGCAACGGATCAGAGGGCTAATGAGAGACAGGTCTCTGGCAGGAACAGACCGCGCAGGCCACTGTGTAAAGGCACCGTGAGAAATGTCAGAACGTGGCCTATGGTGCTCCGAGTCTCTTTCACGCAGACACTGAAGGTGTCCTGTCTGTTCAATTATGATCACCGGCGAACAATCTCACACGCAGCTTAACAAGTATCCTACATTAACGGAGAAAGGGAATATGAAAGCACGCAGTCATGTTACCCGCGCACAATCATTAAACAATGATCTGGCCAGTAACAAAAAAGTTAACTTTTTTAATGAGGAAAAACACGGATCCTGCAAAGTAGGACGTCGTCTGCTCTGTCAGTATGGTAAAACCGCTGGCCCTCACAAATAACAAGGAGAGCGGAATAAAAATGGCATTATGGGACCTAGGCCCTGATTCAGAGCCGGACGCTCTGACCAGAGCGCTCGCTCTGAATCAGGGCCCACCTCCATAAATATGGAGCGTCCACCTGGACTCTCGTATAGCTGTGGGTCACCACCCACAGCATATACGAGCGTGCAGGATGATGGTCGTGATGGTCTTGACCATCGCGACCATCGCCACTGCGAGCAGAAGCCTGCGGTTGAGTTTCTCAACTGCAAGGCCAGGAGTGATTTTGGCTCTATCAGAGACAAAATCACTCACACTGACATCACTAGTGATGTCAGTGGGGCCGGCTTCAGACGGTAGGCGTTCCCTTGGGAACGCCTCCGTCTGGCAGGCACGCCCCCGGCACGCCCACCAAAGGGGGCGTGCTGTCAATCAACATCGACACCACGCCCCCTTTGATCAGACACTACGAGCGAAGGAAAGTCCTTCGCTCGTCGCGTCTCGCGCATGCGCACGACGGAGCTCCCTCCGTCATGCGCATGCGCAGTGCAGTCCATCGACCCACTTGCGAGCGAACAGCCGCTCGTGAGTGGGTCTGAATCAGGGCCCTAGACTGGTTCATGAATCAAAAACAGGGACATGGCTCTGCGCTGAAAGTAACAACGTGTTTTCCAGCATCACGGAATCTGTTTAATTGTATCTGGTCTCAGTGTGGGGATTAGGCTTCGGAAATATGTCATTTCGGATGACGCTGAGAACGTGGGATTATTAAGTAGGTGATTGGTAGGCGGTACAGTAACTGTCATAAACGCCAATACAACTGCATAGAAAATGCTGATGTTCTATAAAGTAAACTCACATATACGAGAGATGTAACAGCAATATTGGGAAGGAAACTGCGATTATGCATGCAATCGGTCGATTGTTGTGTTCTGTGCATGCGTATGCATCAGAATGTGTGAGCACTCCACTTTGATTGGTCTGAAACATGCCCAATATCCTCTTTTACCTTTATAGATTAAGTAGAGAGACATCTACACGGGCTGCGCTGCAAATAAGCGTGTGTCTGTGCATCTTTTACCCCGCTTCCACTATTTTCTCCCTTTCCTGGCGCAGCTTCCTTCCTGGCAGGAGGCAGAATTCAATGTAGCGCCCCACTCCTGCCCTGCACACCCCTGACCGCACAGCATCCCCCTTATGTTTGTCCCATCCTCTCTGTGTGTCTCTGCTCCTCCTGTGTGTGTCTGTCTCTGCCTCTAGTTTTGTATGTGCACAAATGTCTCCCCACTTGTCTCCTTCACCCCATGTGTTTCTCTCTGCTCGCAATGTCTCAGTTGTGTGTTTGTCGCTGTCGCCACATCATGGCTACAAGACACAGAGAGACTGTCGGTATGGGGATTAAGGGCCTGATTCAGAGCCGCTCGTAAGTGGCCACTCGTTCACTCTGAGCGATGTTCGCACATCTGCGCATGCGTATGGGTCATAATGTGCATGCGCCAACCAGTCAGTGCGGTCGGAAATCGTGTGTTCGCAAAATAGCGAGTGCCTGCTAATTTGAGTGATAGGATGAGGCGTTTGTGGGTGGTAACAGGGGAAGGTGCTTGAAAACTGGGAGTGGAGATCCGAACGCAGGTGTGCCAAACGGTCAAAACGGGCGTTTTAAGGGTGTGCATAATTAACAAAGCAGCGTCATCAACCACGTCACTTGGTTGTCTCTTAGCCTGAACTGTTCGCATGATTGCGGTAGGAAAATCCAACCACAAGCACTGCGAGCAGTTCAGACGCCTTTCGATGTACTCGATTAATCTAATAAATAGCGGAGATGACATATGATGCGAACGGCCAGGGGGAGTCTTTACAAAATAGCGAGCGCATGTTTCTTTCGCTCGCTCAGACATAGAAGCGTCAACAGACCGCAAAGAGCGAGTGCTCAATTTAAATAGCCGGCCCCTTTTTCTGAACGAGCGAGTGCAAATAACGTCCAGCTCTGAATCAGGCCCTATGTTCATATTTTGATAAAAGCATTTAAGTTTGCAGCCCGTCATCAAGGCAGCCCAATTCCCTGCACATGTGTTGGGCATAGATGCTATGCTAGTGTAGGAGCTTGCAGGGATTTGGGGCCCCTTGACGATGAGCTGCAAACTTAAATGATTTGATAAAAATATGAACATAATCCCCAGTGCTTTTATTTGCTAGATACACACAGATTTGCAGTATATTATTGTTAGAACTGATAACAAAAGCCTCTCTGTTTTGTGTACATACAAATATGCTCAGCTATTATCCTTGCCGCTGGCACGGGAAATCGCGCCACCCATGGTGCGAGACGCACGCCCGCGAGCAGACACTTGCATAGCGTACTGTAGTGTATGCAGGCACGGTGAATCGCATGGCGCGATGCTGTGTACGTTTGTGGCGCGATCAGCCACAATGTTACTATCTGTATATGACATTTATACTGCCATGCAGGTGGTACAATATGGGTAACACCCAGCATGGGCATAGTCATTTTATGTTTTGCTACATCATGGGTACCTGTACCTTTCTTTCAACCCCATTTATGTGTATATCTCTTATTGCGCCCCTATTTTTTCTCCCATCTGCACCCACTGCCCACTTGCACCCCCCCCTCAACTTCCACTCCTCCCCTCGTCAGGCATTTCTTTCACCCTTTTCTACTTCATGTGACAGGCAAAACCAGCACTAGTGGCTGCCAGTGGCATCCCTACCTCTAGTGACACCCGATGGGCAGGCTTGTAGTGCGTGCCGGCAAAAATGGGGTGTGGTCTCACAGGTAAGGGGCGTAGCCTCTCGACCCGAACCTCCATTTTTTTACACATCGGGGGTCCCCGGGGACCAGTCTGTTTGCAGATTTGTTTTCTGAGTATCTCAATGGGAAACTTTTGACCTAGGTCAGTCGTGAAAAGATGTCACCATGGGGCCTGTTCATCATCATTTATTGGCCTGTTACACATGTGGAAACACTAATTTCATGGGTATCATTGCGGGAACGGATGTCATGTTTAGAGGGCATTGCTTCCTGTTGGCCCGCTCCTTCCTATTGGAGGTAGTTCCGGTGTGCAAAGCAGGGTCCTTTCAGATCCCAGCACCTCCAGTGGTCCGCTCTATGTGCAGATGTGAACAACAACCGAATTTAGGGGTTCCCAGTTGAACCGAGTCAAAGCTCCACTTATATTTGGTTCCTTAAAAAAAAAACCATCCAAAACACGAGGGTGATCTTCCAAAACCAAAACCAAATCAAGAAGATAAATCCGGATCCGAAACCAAAACACTGGGGTCGGCGCACATCTCTGCTTAATTATCGGGGGATAATTTGTCCCTAAGGGCGTTGTGAGCCAAGAAAAACCCAGCGAGATATTGCGATGAAAACTTTTTTGGGAATTCACACCCTTTAGCCTCTAGCCTTCCAAAAAAACATTCCGCTGTATCCTGCAATAAGTCTGCGAAGTCTTTTGTAGCTTCACCGGAAGTATTTACCAAAGCTGTAAGGTAAGTCGGCCCATTGATTGAACATAAGCCACAATGACATCCTCCCACAGGTCATTTCTAACGGATAGATTAGTAAATGCTTGTAGTCAGAGCATAAAGTTGCTGACTCTGGTGCTACAGAGTCACCTTGGTGCTCATCAGCATTGCTAAACATCACCCATAACCTGTTCATTATCCAGCCGGGTCGGCTCTGCATCAGGACCAACTGCACCAATAATTTCAATTACTTTCCCTGACAAATTTTATGTTTCATGTATTTTAGTGGCCCGATAATTATGATTTCTTTCATTCCTCACTATCAAGCTTAATGGGTTCCCGAGTAAGTATGCGGTCTCAGAAATGAATTTCCACTTGATTTCACAAGTTATTATCTACTTTCTCTAATGGAATTGGAAAGAAAAAAAAAAAAAAAAAGGGGGAGAGTGGAGCAAAAGATAAGGGATGAGTGTTATTAAAAACAAGGGAAGAGACGGGGCTGAAAGGGTAACAAGGAGGGACGAGAAGCAGAATATTCTCTGCATTGTGAAAGATGAACTTAAAGGGAAAATATCAGCCATGCCGATGTAGAAGTAACTTAGTTTAGAATTCCCCTAAAAAATGTCTGCAAAGCTTAGGCGGATAACGGCACAGAAAATGTAATTTATATTTATCAACAGGAACAAGGATTAGGAGCTGCCATGACCAAGCAAATACTAACATGTGACAGTGTTCACAGTAGATTAGAGGCAGCATGAAAAGTTGTAGGCGATAGTTAAAGGGATAGATAGAAAGTCGGATATGGGTGCACAGATATACTCAGCAAGGTGAACTGTCAGGGCCGAATTAAGGTCTGTGGGGGCCCCTGGGCAACAAACATGTGGGGGCCCCTATTACGTGCCCTTTATGCAGTTCACCCAGTAGTAGTGCCCCCAGGAGTGTTGCCCCTTATGCAGTGCCCCCTATGCAATGCCCCCTGTAGTTATACCCCCAGTAGTAGTGTTCCCAATAGTAATGCCCCTTGTATAAATACCCCCAGTAGTGATACCCCTGTAGTTGTGCCCAATAGTAATGCCCTCAGTAGTAATACCCCTGTAGTTGTGCCCCCTGTGGTAATGGACCAGTAGTAATGCCCCCTGTGGTAGTGGCACCAGTAGTAATGCCCCCCCCGAGTAATGTCCCCTGTAGTAATGTCCCCCTCGATTAATGCCCCCAGTAGTAATGCCCCCACCTCCGAGTAATGCCCCCAGTAGTAATGACCCCCCCCGAGTACTGCCCCCAGTAGTAATGTCCCCCCCGAGTAATACCCCCTGTAGTAATGCCCCCAGTAGTAATGTCCCCCCCAGCAGTGGTAAAGCCGCTTGCGCTAAAGGAAAAAAAAAAAAATCATACTTACCTTAAGCCCCGCTCCCGCTGCCTTCTGCTCCGATCGGCTGGCGCTGCTCCTCTGCACTATGGGAGAGACGCATGACGTCTCTCCCATAGTGCACTGCCTGAGCCGGAAGCTGGAGCTCACGAGTGAGCTCTAGTCTCCGGCTCTGGCTACCGCTGCGGGGAGGGAGCCGGGCGCCCGCTGGTTACAATCTCAGCGGGCGCCTGGTGTCTCCGTGCGGCACTGGGGTTAGGTGTCCGGAGGAGGCGGAACTGGTTCCGTCTCCTCCGGTTCACTTTAACCCCGATGGCTGGGTGTGGGGGCCCTTCCGATGTGGGGGCCCAGGGACGATCGCCTCTGTCGCCCCCCCTTTAATCTGGCCCTGTGAACTGTACAGTTCATCTCCATATGTAATTAGGGGTGAGCGGGTTCGGATTTCTGAAATCCGAACCCCCCCGAGCCCCCCCGATCCGAGTCCGATCCGAGTCAGGCTCGACTTTTCCCGCCTGACTCGGATCTGAAATCGAGGCAAAACGTCATCATCCCGCCTTCCGAGTCTCGCGGGTTTTGGATCCTATATAAGGTACCCGCGTCGGCGCCATTTTCTCACTCGGCTGTGGACAGTGAAGAGGGAGGGTGGGAGTTAGGGCTGTGTAGTGTAGTGTAGTGTAGTGCTGCTGTTGTCCACTACTTCAAAGTCCATAGGGGCTGGCTGTGTTGTGCTGTGCTGCTGTTGTTAATAGGGGCTGTGTCCACTACTTCAAAGTCCATAGGGGCTGGCTGGACAGTGTTGTGCAGTCAGTTCTCCATAGGGGCTGTGTCCACTCCAAAGTCCTGTGCAGTGTCCCAGTCCTAAAGGGGTGCTGTAGTGTTGTACAGGGGGTGCTCTGTCCATCAGGGGTGCTCCCCCCAAGTGCTAAAAAAATAATATATTTTCTGTGTTTGTGAATTGTGTGCGCAGTAGCCGCACGTGCATCAACAAAGTAGTGCCAAGCGTGCGCCTGTGTCATAAGTAAAGGGCCGGCTGGCTTGACCGTTAAAGGGTGCTGTAACCCCCAAAGTACACTCCAGTCCAAACCAAAAAAAAATTATTTTCTGTGTTTGTGAATTGTGTGCGCAGTAGCCGCACGTGCATCAGCAAAGTAGTGCCAAGCGTGCGCCTGTGTCATAAGTAAAGGGCCGGCTGGCTTGACCGTTAAAGGGTGCTGTAACCCCCGAAAGTACACTCCAGTCCAATCCAAAAAAAAATTATTTTCTGTGTTTGTGAATTGTGTGCGCAGTAGCCGCACGTGCATCAACAAAGTAGTGCCAAGCGTGCGCCTGTGTCATAAGTAAAGGGCAGGCTGGCTTGACCGTTAAGGGTGCTGTAACCCCCGAAAGAACACTCCAGTCCAAACCAAAAAAACATTATTTTCTGTGTTTGTGAATTGTGTGCGCAGTAGCCGCACGTGCATTAACAAAGTAGTGCCAAGCGTGCGCATGTGTCATAAGTAAAGGGCCGGCTGGCTTGACCGTTAAGGGTGCTGTAACCCCCGAAAGTACACTCCAGTCCAAACCAAAAAAAAAATATTTTCTGTGTTTGTGAATTGTGTGCGCAGTAGCCGCACGTGCATCAACAAAGTAGTGCCAAGCGTGCGCCTGTGTCATAAGTAAAAGGCCGGCTGGCTAGACCGTTAAAGGGTGCTGTAACCCCCAAAGTACACTCCAGTCCAAACCAAAAAAAAAATTATTTTCTGTTTTTGTGAATTGTGTGCGCAGTAGCCGCACGTGCATCAACAAAGTAGTGCCAAGCGTGCGCCTGTGTCATAAGTAAAGGGTCGGCTGGCTTGACCGTTAAAGGGTGCTGTAACCCCCGAAAGTACACTCCAGTCCAAACCAAAAAAAAATTATTTTCTGTGTTTGTGAATTGTGTGCGCAGTAGCCGCACGTGCATCAACAAAGTAGTGCCAAGCGTGCGCCTGTGTCATAAGTAAAGGGCCGGCTGGCTTGACCGTTAAAGGGTGCTGTAACCTCCGAAAGTACACTCCAGTCCAAACCAAAAAAAATATATATTTTCTGTGTTTGTGAATTGTGTGCGCAGTAGCCGCACGTGCATCAACAAAGTAGTGCCAAGCGTGCGCCTGTGTCATAAGTAAAGGGCCGGCTGGCTTGACTGTTAAAGGGTGCTGTAACCCCCAAAGTACACTCCAGTCCAAACCAAAAAAATATATATTTTCTGTGTTTGTGAATTGTGTGCGCAGTAGCCGCATGTGCATCAACAAAGTAGTGCCAAGCGTGCGCCTGTGTCATAAGTAAAGGGCCGGCTGGCTTGACCGTTAAAGGGTGCTGTAACCCCCAAAGTACACTACAGTCCAAACCAAAAAAAAATTATTTTCTGTGTTTGTGAATTGTGTGCGCAGTAGCCGCACGTGCATCAACAAAGTAGTGCCAAGCGTGCGCCTGTGTCATAAGTAAAGGGCCGCCTGGCTTGACCATTAAAGGGTGCTGTAACCCCCAAAGTAAACTCCAGTCCAAACCAAAAAAAAAATTATTTTCTGTGTTTGTGAATTGTGTGCGCAGTAGCCGCACGTGCATCAACAAAGTAGTGCCAAGCGTGCGCCTGTGTCATAAGTAAAGGGCCGGCTGGCTTGACCGTTAAAGGGTGCTGTAACCCCCGAAAGTACACTCCAGTCCAAACCAAAAAAAAATAATTTTCTGTGTTTGTGAATTGTGTGCGCAGTAGCCGCACGTGCATCAACAAAGTAGTGCCAAGCATGCGCCTGTGTCATAAGTAAAGGGCCGGCTGGCTTGACCGTTAAGGGTGCTGTAACCCCCGAAAGTACACTCCAGTCCAAACCGAAAAAAAAATAATTTTCTGTGTTTGTGAATTGTGTGCGCAGTAGCCGCACGTGCATCAACAAAGTAGTGCCAAGCATGCGCCTGTGTCATAAGTAAAGGGCCGGCTGGCTTGACCGTTAAAGGGTGCTGTAACCCCTGAAAGTACACTGCAGTCCAAACCAATAAAAAATTATTTTCTGTGTTTGTGAATTGTGTGCGCAGTAGCCGCACGTGCATCAACAAAGTAGTGCCAAGCGTGCGCCTGTGTCATAAGTAAAGGGCCGGCTGGCTTGACCGTTAAGGGTGCTGTAACCCCCGAAAGTACACTCCAGTCCAAACCAAAAAAATATATATTTTCTGTGTTTGTGAATTGTGTGCGCAGTAGCCGCACGTGCATCAACAAAGTAGTGCCAAGCGTGCGCCTGTGTCATAAGTAAAGGGCCGGCTGGCTTGACCGTTAAAGGGTGCTGTAACCCCCAAAGTACACTCCAGTCCAAACCAAAAAAATATATATTTTCTGTGTTTGTGAATTGTGTGCGCAGTAGCCGCACGTGCATCAACAAAGTAGTGCCAAGCGTGCGCCTGTGTCATAAGTAAAGGGCCGGCTGGCTTGACCTTTAAGGGTGCTGTAACCCCCGAAAGTACACTCCAGTCCAAACCAAAAAAATATATATTTTCTGTGTTTGTGAATTGTGTGCGCAGTAGCCGCACGTGCATCAACAAAGTAGTGCCAAGCGTGCGCCTGTGTCATAAGTAAAGGGCCGGCTGGCTTGACCGTTAAAGGGTGCTGTAACCCCCGAAAGTACACTGCAGTCCAAACCAAAAAAAAATTATTTTATGTGTTTGTGAATTGTGTGCGCAGTAGCCGCACGTGCATCAACAAAGTAGTGCCAAGCGTGCGCCTGTGTCATAAGTAAAGGGCCGGCTGGCTTGACCGTTAAGGGTGCTGTAACCCCCGAAAGTACACTCCAGTCCAAACCAAAAAAATATATATTTTCTGTGTTTGGGAATTGTGTGCGCAGTTGCCGCACGTGCATCAACAAAGTAGTGCCAAGCGTGCGCATGTGTCATAAGTAAAGGGCCGGCTGGCTTGACCGTTAAGGGTGCTGTAACCCCCGAAAGTACACTCCAGTCCAAACCAAAAAAAAATTATTTTCTGTGTTTGTGAATTGTGTGCGCAGTAGCCGCACGTGCATCAACAAAGTAGTGCCAAGCGTGCGCATGTGTCATAAGTAAAGGGCCGGCTGGCTTGACCGTTAAGGGTGCTGTAACCCCCGAAAGTACACTCCAGTCCAAACCAAAACAAATTATTTTCTGTGTTTGTGAATTGTGTGCGCAGTAGCCGCACGTGCATCAACAAAGTAGTGCCAAGCGTGCGCCTGTGTCATAAGTAAAAGGCTGGCTGGCTAGACCGTTAAAGGGTGCTGTAACCCCCGAAAGTACACTCCAGTCCAGTTAAAGGGTGCTGTAACCCCCGAAAGTACACTCCAGTCCAAACCAAAAAAAAATTATTTTCTGTGTTTGTGAATTGTGTGCGCAGTAGCCGCACGTGCATCAACAAAGTAGTGCCAAGCGTGCGCCTGTGTCATAAGTAAAGGGCCGGCTGGCTTGACCGTTAAGGGTGCTGTAACCCCCGAAAGTACACTCCAGTCCAAACCAAAAAAAAAAATTATTTTCTGTGTTTGTGAATTGTGTGCGCAGTAGCCGCACGTGCATCAACAAAGTAGTGCCAAGCGTCCGCCTGTGTCATAAGTAAAGGGCCGGCTGGCTTGACCGTTAAAGGGTGCTGTAACCCCCGAAAGTACACTCCAGTCCAAACCAAAAAAAAAATATTTTCTGTGTTTGTGAATTGTGTACGCAGTAGCCGCACGTGCATCAACAAAGTAGTGCCAAGCGTGCGCCTGTGTCATAAGTAAAAGGCCGGCTGGCTTGACCGTTAAGGGTGCTGTAACCCCCGAAAGTACACTCCAGTCCAAACCAAAAAAAAAAAATATTTTCTGTGTTTGTGAATTGTGTGCGCAGTAGCCGCACGTGCATCAACAAAGTAGTGCCAAGCGTGCGCCTGTGTCATAAGTAAAGGGCCGGCTGGCTTGACTGTTAAAGGGTGCTGTAATCCCCAAAGTACACTCCAGTCCAAACCAAAAAAATATATATTTTCTGTGTTTGTGAATTGTGTGCGCAGTAGCCGCACGTGCATCAACAAAGTAGTGCCAAGCGTGCGCCTGTGTCATAAGTAAAGGGCCGGCTGGCTTGACCGTTAAAGGGTGCTGTAACCCCCAAAGTACACTCCAGTCCAAACCAAAAAAAAATTATTTTCTGTGTTTGTGAATTGTGTGCGCAGTAGCCGCACGTGCATCAACAAAGTAGTGCCAAGCGTGCGCCTGTGTCATAAGTAAAGGGCCGGCTGGCTTGACCATTAAAGGGTGCTGTAACCCCCAAAGTACACTCCAGTCCAAACCAAAAAAAAAATTATTTTCTGTGTTTGTGAATTGTGTGCGCAGTAGCCGCACGTGCATCAACAAAGTAGTGCCAAGCGTGCGCCTGTGTCATAAGTAAAGGGCCAGCTGACTTGACCGTTAAAGGGTGCTGTAACCCCCGAAAGTACACTCCAGTCCAAACCGAAAAAAAAATAATTTTCTGTGTTTGTGAATTGGTGTGCGCAGTAGCCGCACGTGCATCAACAAAGTAGTGCCAAGCGTGCGCCTGTGTCATAAGTAAAGGGCCGGCTGGCTTGACCGTTAAGGATGCTGTAACCCCCGAAAGTACACTCCAGTCCAAACCAAAAAAATATATATTTTCTGTGTTTGTGAATTGTGTGCGCAGTAGCCGCACGTGCATCAACAAAGTAGTGCCAAGCGTGCGTCTGTGTCATAAGTAAAGGGCCGGCTGGCTTCACCGTTAAAGGGTGCTGTAAACCCCGAAAGTACACTCCAGTCCAACCAAAAAAAAATTATTTTCTGTGTTTGTGAATTGTGTGCGCAGTAGCCGCACGTGCATCAACAAAGTAGTGCCAAGCGTGCGCCTGTGTCATAAGTAAAGGGCCGGCTGGCTTGACCGTTAAAGGGTGCTGTAACCCCCAAAGTACACTCCAGTCCAAACCAAAAAAAATATTATTTTCTGTGTTTGTGAATTGTGTGCGCAGTAGCCGCACGTGCATCAACAAAGTAGTGCCAAGCGTGCGCCTGTGTCATAAGTAAAGGGCCGGCTGGCTTCACCGTTAAAGGGTGCTGTAAACCCCGAAAGTACACTCCAGTCCAAACCAAAAAAAAAATAATTTTCTGTGTTTGTGAATTGTGTGCGCAGTAGCCGCACGTGCATCAACAAAGTAGTGCCAAGCGTGCGCCTGTGTCATAAGTAAAGGGCCGGCTGGCTTGACCGTTAAAGGGTTCTGTAACCCCCAAAGTACACTCCAGTCCAAACCAAAAAAAAAATTATTTTCTGTGTTTGTGAATTGTGTGCGCAGTAGCCGCACGTGCATCAACAAAGTAGTGCCAAGCGTGCGCCTGTGTCATAAGTAAAGGGCCGGCTGGCTTGACCGTTAAGGGTGCTGTAACCCTCGAAAGTACACTCCAGTCCAAACCAAAAAAAAAAATTATTTTCTGTGTTTGTGAATTGTGTGCGCAGTAGCTGCACGTGCATCAACAAAGTAGTGCCAAGCGTGCGCCTGTGTCATAAGTAAAGGGCCGGCTGGCTTGACCGTTAAGGGTGCTGTAACCCCCGAAAGTACACTCCAGTCCAAACCAAAAAAAATATATATTTTCTGTGTTTGTGAATTGTGTACGCAGTAGCCGCACGTGCATCAACAAAGTAGTGCCAAGCGTGCGCCTGTGTCATAAGTAAAGGGCCGGCTGGCTTGACCGTTAAAGGGTGCTGTAACCCCCAAAGTACACTCCAGTCCAAACCAAAAAAAAAATTATTTTCTGTGTTTGTGAATTGTGTGCGCAGTAGCCGCACGTGCATCAACAAAGTAGTGCCAAGCGTGCGCCTGTGTCATAAGTAAAGGGCCGGCTGGCTTGACCGTTAAGGGTGCTGTAACCCCCGAAAGTACACTCCAGTCCAAACCAAAAGAAAAATTATTTTCTGTGTTTGTGAATTGTGTGCGCAGTAGCCGCACGTGCATCAACAAAGTAGTGCCAAGCGTGCGCCTGTGTCATAAGTAAAGGGTAGGCTGGCTTGACCGTTAAGGGTGCTGTAACCCCCAAAGTACACTCCAGTCCAAACCAAAAAAAAAAATATTTTCTGTGTTTAGCCGCACGTATATATCAAATCGATATAACATAAATGGAGGACCAAACTTTCTCCGATAAAAATAAAATAGAGAAAGATCAAGAACCACTTCCTCCTAGTGCTGAAGCTGCTGCCACTAGTCATGACATAGACGATAACATGCCATCAACGTCGTCTGCCAAGGCCGATGCCCAATGTCATAGAAGAGGGCACATACAATCCCAAATGGCAAAGTTCAGGAAAATGACCTTGAAAAAGACATTTAAATCAGCTTAAGAGAAGCGTAAACTTGCCAATATGCCATTTACGACACGGAGTGGCAAGGAACGGCTAAGGTCGATCCCTAGTATGTTCATGACTAGTGGTTCAGCTTCACATGACGATGGAAGCCCTCCTCCCACTAAAAAAATCAAAAGAGTTAAGCTGGCAAAAGCACAGCGAAGAACTGTGCTTTCTAAGAAGATATCACAAATCCCCAAGGAGAGTCCAAGTGTGGTGGTGGTTGCGATGCCTGACCTTCCCAGCACTGGACGGTAAGTGGTGGCTCTTTCCACCATTTGCACGCCCCCTGCAAGTGCTGAAAGGAGCACCCACAGTCCACTTGCTGATATGCAAATTGAAGATGTCACTGTTGAAGTACAACAGGATGAGGATACTGGTGTAGCTGGCGCTGAGGAGGAAGTTGGCGAGGAGGATTCTGATGGTGATGTGGTTTGTTTAAATCATGCTCCGGGGGAGACAGTTGTTGTCCGTGGGATGAAAAAGCCCATCACGGTCATGCCTGGGCAGAAGACCAAACATTCCACCTCTTTGGTCTGGCAATATTTCTATCCAAATCCGGACAACAACTGTCTTGCCATATGTACCATATGTAAAGGTGAAATAAGTAGGGGTAGGGACGTCAACCACCTAGGAACATCCTCCCTTATACGGCACCTGCAGCGCGTTCATAAAAAGTTACTGTCAAGTTCAGAAACTTTGGCTAAGACCGTAAGCAGTCCAGGGACACCTAAATCCCGTTGTCCTGTTGTATCCAAGCACCTGCAAACCACACCGTCAACTCCCTCCTCGTCAATTTCCTCCTTAGTCAGGATCGGAAGTAGTCCTGCAGGCCATGTCACTGGCATGACTGACTCTCCTATCCGGGATTCCTCCGGAGGATCCTGCATTGCTACGCCTACTGCTGCCGCTGCTGCTGTTGCTGCTGCTGGGAGTCGTTCAACATCCCAGAGAGGAAGTAGGAACACCACTACTTTTACTAAACAATTGACCCTCCAACAGTCCTTAGCGAGGAGGATGAAGTACGACAGCAGTCATCCTGAAGCAAAACGTATAACTGAGGCCTTGACTGCTATGTTGGTGTTAGACGTGCGTCCGGTATCCGCCATTAGTGCAGTGGGATTTAGACAATTGATGGAGGTAGTGTGTCCCCGGTTCCAAATCCCGTCTAGATTCCACTTCACTAGGCAGGCGATACCGAGACTGTACAGAAACGTCAGAAAAAGTGTCCTCAGTGTCCTGAAAAATGCCGTTGTACACAATGTCCACTTAACCACGGACATGTGGACAAGTGGAACAGGGCAGACTAAGGACTATATGACTGTGACAGCCCACTGGGTAGATGTATCACCTTACGCAGCAACAGCAGCAGCGTCACCAGTAGCAGCATCTCAGAAACGCCAGCTCGTTACAAGGCAGGCTACGCTGTGTATCACCGGTTTCAGTAAGAGGCACACCGCCGACAACCTCTTAGAGAAACTGAGGGAAATCATCGCCCAGTGGCTTACCCCACTTAGACTCTCCTGGGGATTTGTGATATCTGACAACGCCACCAATATTGTGCGGGCATTACATCTGGGCAAATTCCAGCACGTCCCATGTTTTGCTCACACAATAAACTTGGTGGTGCAGAATTTTCTGAAAAGCGACAGGGGCGTGCAGGAGACGCTTTGGGTGGCCCGAAAAATTTCTGCCCACTTTCGCCATTCAGCGACTGCGTGCCGAAGACTGGAGCACCAGCAAACACTCTTGAACCTGCCCCGCCATCACCTGAAGCAAGAGGTTGTGACGCGGTGGAACTCAACCCTCTATATGCTTCAGAGGATGGAGGAGCAGCAAAAGGCCATACAAGCCTATACATCCACCTATGACATAGGCAAAGGAGGGGGTATGCACCTGACTCAAGCGCAGTGGAGAATGATTTCCATGTTGTGCAAGGTTCTCCAGCCCTTCGAACTTGCCACTCGTGAAGTCAGTTCAGACACTGCCAGCTTGAGTCAGGTCATTCCCCTCATCAGGCTTTGCAGAAGCACCTGGAGAAAGTGAAGGAGGAGCTAAGACGGAGCGATTCCGCTCGGCATGTGGGACTTGTGGATGAAGCCCTTCATTCGCTTTGCCAGGATTCCAGGGTGGTCAATCTGTTGAAATCAGACCACTACATTTTGGCCACCGTGCTTGATCCTAAGTTTAAAGCCTATGTGGTGTCTCTCTTTCCGGCCGACACAAGCCTGCAGAGGTGCAAAGACCTGCTGGTGAACACACTGTCAGCTGAAGCGGAACGTGACACGTCAACGGCTCCTTCTTCATTTTCTCCGGCAACTGGGGCTGCCAGGAAAAAACTTAGGTATCCTAAGCAACCCGCTGGCGGTGATGCAGGGCAGGCAGGACCAAGTTTGGACATCTGGTCCGGACTGAAGGACCTGGCAACAATTTCTGACATGTCTACTGTCACTGCATATGATACTGTCACCATTGACAGAATGGTGGAGGATTACATCGGTGACAGCATCCAAGTAGGCATGTCAGACAGTCCATACCTGTACTGGCAGGAAAAAGAGGCAATTTGGAGGCCCCTGTACAAACTGGCTCTATTTTACCTGAGTTGCCCCCCCTCCAGTGTGTACTCCGAAAGAGTGTTTAGTGCAGCCGGGAACCTTGTCAGCGAAAGGCGTAGGAGGTTGCTTCCACAGAATGTGGAGAAGATGATGTTCATCAAAATGAATTATCAGCTCTTCCAGGGAGACCAGCCTCCAGAAGGTACAGAGGGACCTGTGGTGGTGGATTCAAGTGGGGACGAGTTAATACTTTGTGAGGATGAGGATGTACACCCTGAAGAGGGTGAGGAATCGGTGGATGAGGAGGATGAGGATGACATCTTGCCTCCGTAGAGCCAGTTTGTGCAGGGACACATTAATTGCCAGCTTGTTTTGTGGGGGCCCAAACGAACCAATCATTTCAGCCACAGTTGTGTGGCAGACCCTGGCGCTGAAATGATTGATTTGTTAAAGTGTGCATGTCCTGTTTATACAACATAAGGGTGGGTGGGAGGGCCCAAGGACAATTCCATCTTGCACTTCTTTTTTTTCTTTGCATTATGTACAGTTTGGGGCCTAGTTTTTCTAACTGCCATCCTGTCTGCCACTGCAGTGTCACTCCTAGATGGGTCACGTGTTTGTGCCGCCCACTCGTGTCGCTTAGCATAGTCATCCAGCTACCTCGGTGCAACCTTTTGGACATAAAAACACTATTGTGAGGTGTGAGGTGTTCAGAATAGACTGGAAATGAGTGGAAATTAAGGTTATTGAGGTTAATAATAGCATAGGAGCACAAAAACCTACAAATTCTGTGATTTTAGCTGTTTTTATGCTTTTTAAAAAAAAAATACAGATCCAAAACACAAAACCCAGAACCCAAAACACGGAAGGGTGGTTTTGGCAAAACCAATCCAGATCCAAAACCAACACACAAAACACGAAAAGTGGCCGGTGCACACCCCTATATGTAATGCGATAATACAATGTCCCTTTAAACTTGTGGCTTCCTATGAAATGGGCCTTACTGTGTTGCTCGTGGTTGGGAAATTAGACTGTAAGCTCCACTGAGGCAGGTAGTGGCAAATTATAATATAATTACTGTACAGAGAGATGTCTGTTCTATATAAAGAACGGGTAGCAATGATGAATGACAGCCCTATTGGGGTTGTGCCTCAGCCAATTAACATACAGCACAAGGGTCCGGAGCATGGATAAACATAATATACGTCTTCTACACCACAAACATAACTAAACGGAAACGTAAGAGATGGAGCTGTTCGGTTAATGACTTTATGATATTAGAGAGCAAAACATTTTTTATATAAATCCACTGGCTCAGCGTTTAATCGCCACTCCTGTCCTGTGTGACTCTCATGTGCTCAGTCTTAGTTTCACTAGAAGTTCAGAGAATTACAAAAAGTTCTATTCCGAAAAGCTGTCATTTTTTGCAATGACAGCTTTTCTGAAAATAGATATTTTTCCCCGCTTTGTGCTACCTAATCGCAACTGTAATCAGTGCTGTGCGCGCACCATTACGTTCACAGAATCGGCGCATGCGCAGCACTGATTACAGCTGTGGTAATTGAATATACAATTACCCACCCCCCCACCTACCCGGCCGGCTGTCAAAGACTGCAGCCCCGGACCCCAACCTCCCGCCCGGCCCTGGTCTGCAGAAGCTACAAGTGGACAGGATGGCCAGGCAGAGGGGGCAGTAGATTTTTTTTTTTTTTTTTAACTTTACTATGTTCTCCTCGCCGCAATGCTGCTGCCGGGCAGCGTCTTCCCTCTGTTCCCAGGTGGCACTTGTAAGTGCTTCTTTATTTAACTGTTTATAGTAAATAAACAGTTAATTGAAGAAATACTTACAAGTGCCACCTGGGAACAGAGGGAAGACGCTGCCCTGCAGCAGCATTGCGGCAGGGAGAACGCACAGCCGGAGCCTGAGAAGGGACCAGGAGCGACGGAGCGAGCCGGAGGAGGAGGTAAGTATATCACGCTGTATGCCATCTGAGAATGGCGTACAGTGACACCATCAAATCTGAAAATACATAATTTTTGGAATTTGATGAATAGCCTAATTTCTACATCCCCATACTAATGTACTAATGGACTAATGTATGGGGAGTGCGGAAATTAATGCAGACGGACTTAACCAGGAGATATCAGTGAAATCTCCTGTTTTAAGTGTGTTAATGAATACTAAAATAATGGTAATTAAGGAAAAATGTCATTAAAACCGTTATTTTAGTGTTGATGAATAGGCCCCAAAGTCTGTCGCTTCCTGCTGCCTCCATTCCCTATCACATCATGTCACTGCCCCTGTCACATACAGCGCTGTTCTCACTAACACATCACTCATCTCCTGATATACTCTGTGCTGCTGGGGGACCTTGATCATACTTGCCTACTTTCCCGGGACTGCCTCGACCCTCCCGAAAATTAGATGTCTTTCCCGGCCCCACGCAAAATAGGGAGGTCCGGGGGTGCGAATTACATCATTGTAGCCCCGCCCCGCTCTCCTGGAGGGGGCTGCCAGAATGTCGGTAAGTATGACCCTGCTCCTCCCACTATATAACTCTCAGTCTGTGGCTTCCTGCTGTTTCCATTCCCCTCCTCACATCATGTCACTGCCCCTGTCACATGCAGCCCTGTCCTCACTAACACATCACTCATTTCCTGATATACTCTGTGCTGCTGGGGACCCTGCTCCTCCCACTATATAACTCTCTGTCTGTGACTTCCTGCTGCCTCCATTCCCCTCCTCACATCATGTCACTGACCCTGTCACATACAGCCCTGTCCTCACTGACACATCACTCATCTCCTGATATACTCTGTGCTGCTGGGGACCCTGCTCCTCCCACTATATAACTCTCAGTCTGTGACTTCCTGCTGCCTCCATTCCCCCCTCCTCACATCCTGTCACTGCCCCTGTCACATGCAGCCCTGTCCTCCCTAACACCACTCATCTCCTGATATACTCTGTGCTGCTGGGGACCCTGCTCCTCCCACTATATAACTCTCAGTCTGTGGCTTCCTGCTGCCTCCATTCCTCTCCTCACATCATGTCACTGCCTGTCACATGCAGCCCTGTCCTCACTAACACATCACTTATCTCCTGATATACTCTGTGCTGCTGGGGACCCTGCTCCTCCCACTATGTAACTCTCAGTCTGTGGCTTCCTGCTGCCCCCAATCCCCTTCTCACATCATGTCACTGCCCCTGTCACATGTAGTCCTGTCCTCACTAACACATCACTCATTTCCTGATATACTCTGTGCTGCTGGGGACCCTGCTCCTCCCACTATATAACTCTCAATCTGTGTCTTCCTGCTGCCTCCATTCCCCTCCTCACATCATGTCACTGCCCCTGTCACATGCAGCCCTGTCCTCACTGACACATCACTCATCTCCTGATATACTCTGTGCTGCTGGGGGACCCTGCTCCTCCCACCATATAACTCTCAGTCTGTGTCTTCCTGCTGCCTCCATTCCCCTCCTCACATCATGTCACTGCCCCTGTCACATGCAGCCCTGTCCTCACTAACACATCACTCATCTCCTGATATACTCTGTGCCGCCCAATCCCAGTGGTCAGTGCAATAAAATTATATTTAGTTTGCGGCACAGCGTGCCATCTTGCTATGCAGTGCCCCTGATGGGAAGCGGAACTGCAGAGAAGAGCAGAAGAAGGCAGACAAGGTGAGTGTGGGGCCTGGGCTAGAGTAACTCGAGGGGTTGGGTGCCAAAGAGACATTGGGCGGGATGTACTAAGGTTGCGGGTGACCATTCGGCCAGTCGCCGCAACCTTACTAATCGCATATGTACTAACATATGCGATTAGTATCGCAAAGGACAGCTCTTGCGATAAGAGCTGCCCTTTGCGAAGTACCCGACGCCGGGTGAGGGGGTCTCCATAGGACCCCGCCCCCTCCGAGCCCTGGGAGCTTCCTGCTGGTAACCTGTGCAGGAAGCCCCGGGCTCCTCCTCCTCCCTGCACCCGGAAGAAGCTTAGGAGGAGGAGGAGACGGAGGACCCAGGAGGAGCGCAGGCTGGCAACCCTGGACAGCAGGTGAGTGGGGCTAGCGCTGGGCGACGGCAGGGTGGCGAGGCAGCGGCGAACCGGCAGGAGCAAGGTGCGGTAAGAAGCCCATAGGCTTCTACAGAGTAACGCCAGGTTTTTCTGGCGTTACCCTCTGGGCCGAAAAAAAGGGAGGGCGACCTTAGTACATTGGGAAATGCGGTAAAAACCCCGAAAACGGGGTTTATACCGCATTTTTCCTTTACAACATCCCGGCCATTTCCTTTACAACATCCCGGCTGGTGAGTCACAGAAGGGATGAGCAGATGGTCACCCAGTCTTTACATTCCACGGAGTGATGGAGGCCCCGAAATCAGGAGTGTACCCGGCCCCAAGATTTCTGTTGCTGGCCCTGGGAAGGCAGAGATGCCGACATTCTGGCTGCTGTTTCCGGGAGGGGGCAGCCATATCGGCAAAATCGGCATTGTGAAGCAGGGGGCGAGGCCAAAATGCCGCGATTTGGCGTGACCCTCCTCCTTCAACTATACGGTGTAAAATTAGCACAATCGCACGAATAAACAGATCGCTGCCTCGCACAAACTCATCTTCTACAATGATACTACATACTGCGCCTGATCACTACAGATCGCGACCTGCTGAAACGCACGCAGCGCAGTTGCTAATATCAGCGGTGCTATGTAAATGTCTGCATTCGCATTGCGATCGCAGCCTGACATAAGGACGCCCACTTCCCCTTACTCACATCCGTATACTAGGGCAACATAGCGAAACCATCGGTAACATCGGATCCATACGCGCAGTTAAGGAAGCCCAGACCTCACTCAGGAATTGCTAACTTCAGCGCACGCTATGAGGCCTCAGGCGGCGTCTGGTATTGCAGAGGCTAAATTATGCACGCCCTCGCAACGGCGTCGAAACACACGTGCACGCCTGCGTTCGCACGGCCCCCGTCACCACCTACAAACGGCACTTCCTGTCAAACACTCTGTCATAAGTCTGGTAAGCCCCTGCGTGCGCAGTTCTGACTGCAGCATCGGGGCTCGTGCACGCGCAATGCATGCGCAGTGCGAATTAATTGACCGACTGCGTGCGTATTAGCAACTGCGCTCCTTGCTGAATCAGGCCCACTGTTTCAAGCTTCAATACACAAACATCACAGAGAGAAGATGTAGATAATTAAAATTAAATACAAAGTTATACACTGCAGGTGCAGCAATCGTCCCCCTCACAGATTCCATGGCACCAGCAATCTTTATTTAGTGCCCTCCACCCAAAGTGTAACAGGGCCTATTTATCAACGAGGTTTATCATACACAAGAAGTTTTAATACTTGTGTATGATAGTGGTGCGCCAGCCAATCAGCTCCCAGCTGTCATCTGTTTGAAAAATGACAGTTGGGAGCTGATTGGCTGGGGCACCGTTTGTCATTCCTGTTTTAAAACTCGTCGTGTAGGATAAAACTCGTTGATAAATGACCCCTTGAATCTCCTTTGACCACGGTGACTGCAAAGCTTTGCATAAGAATGTGCTTTACATCCGCTCTCGTGTATCGCAGAATAACACAGCAGAGCGACTTCAATAAAGCCACAGCGTGAGTTATTTAACACGTATGACAATTATGTGGATAGAATCCGTCTCTCCTCTCGTCTTCCTTTACATCTCGCGCCTTAATTAAACCACGCAGGTCTTAGCAGGCGACGTGAACCTAAATCAGAAATAGATTTTGTTGTGCAATTGACAATAAACATGACAGGATTGTGCACTGGTAACGCGGTCCGCGGCGCTCGTTGCTCGCGGCTTTTATCATCCGGCGTATGGCTCTGTCACAGGGGTCACATTCACTTATTAAACAGATTTTTCTACACAAAACAGAGCAACAGGGAAGATGCAAAAATAATGTACAATTACTTTCCTCTTATGTCAAAGGGATGCGTGGTGCCGGGCGAGCAGGTTCACGGCGGCTAATTCGCTTACAACCGGCGGATCTGTGCTTCACTAGTTATCAGAAAAAAGATGATGATCTTCTGCTTGTGATGCGAAGCAACAGGCGACCTTACCCGTAATGAGGCCCCTAGTAATGCCTCTCTGTGCCAGGCCAGCGCTGTCAGATGTTTAGGCCGGGGTTGTTTGAAATGCAAATTATATCTTCTTATTTATTTTTATTTAATTTCTACAGAAAAAAAATAATATATATATATTTTTAGTAGGGGTGAGCGGGTTCGGTTTTACTCGGTTTTACTCGGATCTTTTTATTGGCTATCACCGATCATGTGTTTTGGATAGTGAATAAAATGGAGCCGAATTTGCGGTAAAGTGGCGATAAGAACCGAGTAAAACCGAGTAAAACCGAACCCGCTCACCCCTAATTTTTTGTGGAAAAATTGGGACTGCATTAGGAAATCTGGAATCATTATGACTCTGGGCCTGGTGCAAAGATGGCCGCTTTTGCAGGGTTCCCGGAGAGAGGCTTTGCTAGTGCGCATGCGTGAAAAGTGCGGGAATCCCTGGCTGCACGCGTGCGAACCCAAGTCTCCTATGCCGTTTGCAATTGCGTGCGCATTGCTCACATTTGAGAAGGGGTTTGCAATCTCTGGGGGTATCAAGGTGGAGACAGGGAGGGGACCTGAAGTGAACGCAAAAAACGGTCTGTTTCATGGGCATGTTATGGGCGTGTCACGGATGTGGCTGGTAACGCTGCGTTCCCATTACAAATCCACAGCTTCAGAGGCCGTGCTTAGTTGGATTACAGGAGAGTAGCTAGAGTACAGCAGACCCTGGTCTACCACAAACGGCGATGGCGCGACCAATGTTGCGTCGCTGTTGATGTGTTTATAACCTCCATCACAAATGCACAGACCACGGAGCCTGAAAATGGGCTTCTAACCGCTCGTACCCTCCATCGCACAGTCCTGCACAAAGGGAAGACTGAGATTAGACTGTGTATAATATCGTAACCGATATTGCGAGTGCGGCGGAATTACCAACCATCTCTGAATGAGGCCCTCAGACACCAAGGCACCACATAGTCGTACACAGTTATACCCCTTTCCCACCAAAATCCCGGGTCTGACCTGGGATTTGGTACACGGTTCCAAGGCGGGTCAGAACTGGGATTTACCCTGTTCCCACTGTTGCGCCACCCGGGAATAACCTGGGTCGGCGCCGTTCACACTGCACACAGGGGCAGTGCCTGCACTTGGAGATGATGTCATCATCAAGCGTGGGAAACTCAAGCTCTCCCCTGTATGCCAGACCGGAGCGGTCAGGTGACCAGGTGAGGGGTCCTTTGGGGGGGTGTTTCCTTTTGGGAGGCCGTGTGATGTCACAGCTCTCACCGGGGAGACAGACCCGGGATTTTTCCCTAGGACGCTTTTCCACTGAGCCGCATCCCGGGTTGCCATGGCAATAACCTGGGTGTTTGCGGCAGTGAAAAAGGGGTATTACAGTATGACGGGTGTATGCCTCTTGTGGCTGACAGTAGTCAAAGGGCCCTTATTTGCATTTATCGTCACCAGTTACTTACATTATCCTAGTTAATGCATCCGGATGGCATTGAGAGGGGATATAAATATGTATGATCTCCAGCATAAACATGAAATATTGTAATATACAGTATAATAGCAGGGAGCTGTGCCATGCCTTGTGGTCTACATCTGTTTTCATCCCGCCTGCTCTGAGTCTGAACGCCAGCCCACTTACACTCGGGCAGAAGTTGCTGCTCTCATGTGGAACTAATGGTTGCCCATTAAATGGCCGGAGGCTGAGCCAGCGAAGGTCAACGCACTAACGAAAGAGACATTGTCTGGAGTAACAGCAGTTTTAGGCAACAGAGCTAATATTTTAGACTCTGCAGAGCCGGATTACATTGTGGCTCTTTTCTTAGGAGATCAGTTTATTGCCCAGGACTGCGGACAGTGCAGATTGGACTGGCTGGATCTACGGTGGAGGAATAGAAGGGGAAATGGCGTCACGCTCCTCCTAATAATGTGACAATTAGGGACGAGAGAGTTTTTTCACATGTGACTGATTGGTATGTAGTCAGGAAACCGGCGGTCGAAATGCCAACCGCCAGCTTCCCGACAGTGAAATCCCGGCATGGGACTAATGATAGGCGTCTAAATATTGACGCCTATAATTAACCCCACGCCAAAATCCCGATGCCCGGCATACCGAACGTAGGTAAGCCGGACGTCGGGAGCAGATTGCCGCGCAGGGGGGGGAGGGTTAGGTTTAGGGTCTCCTGGGGGGACTTAGGGTTAGGCACACACCCGGGAGGGTTAGGGTTAGGGCTAGGGGAATGGAGGGTTAGGGTCAGGCACACCCGGGGGGAAGTTTGGGTTAGGCACCCCCCCGGGAGGGTTAGGTTTATGGTGCGGGGAGGGGGGATTAGGTCTAGGCACCCCTGTGGGGAGGTTTGGGTTAGGCACTAGGGGGGGAGGTTAGGGTTAGCTTTTATACTTACCGTGTTGGGATCTCTACATGCCAGCCTTCCGGCGTCGATATTTCATCCGCCGGGCTGACGTCCGGTGGTATAACATACGGTTTCCGACTAATTGGCTGCTTGCGATGACAATCTTTATAAATCCGCTAAAGGGAAAGTTGAACTGACTACTAAAGAAAAAACATTTGCTGGAGGAAGCACCTGTAACTTCTGCCTGTGCTCACCGCCCACAGAGCCTAACGAGGTGTGCCAACAGCGGGACAAGCGGTAAGGTAAGAAATAATGCACATAAATATAAGTGTATGTACATGAGTATGATGAGCCCGACGAACCTCAGGATGCCTCAAGCTATAAAGCAGCAGTATGTGAGCCAGGCATAGTCAGGGTACCCGTGTGTGCCTACTATAAAGTAGGGGTGTGCACCGGCCACTTTTCGTGTTTTGTGTTTTGGTTTTGGATCTGGATCTTTCTTCGTGTTTTGGATCTGGATTGGTTTTGCCAAAACCACCCTTCCGTGTTTTGGGTTCTGGGTTTTGTGTTTTGGATCTGTATTTTTTTTTTAAAAAGCATAAAAACAGCTAAAATCACAGAATTTGTTGGTTTCTCTGCTCCTATGCTATTATTAACCTCAATAACCTTAATTTCCACTCATTTCCAGTCTATTCTGAACACCTCACACCTCACAATAGTGTTTTCATGTCCAAAAGGTTGCACCGAGGTAGCTGGATGACTATGCTAAGCGACACGAGTGGGCGGCACAAACACGTGACCCATCTAGGAGTGACACTGCAGTGGCAGACAGGATGGCAGTTAGAAAAACTAGGCCCCAAACTGTACATAATGCAAAGAAAAAAAAGAAGTGCAAGATGGAATTGTCCTTGGGCCCTCCCACCCACCCTTATGTTGTATAAACAGGACATGCACACTTTAACAAATCAATCATTTCAGCGCCAGGGTCTGCCACACAACTGTGGCTGAAATGATTGGTTCGTTTGGGCCCCCACAAAACAAGCTGGCAATTAATGTGTCCCTGCACAAACTGGCTCTACGGAGGCAAGATGTCATCCTCATCCTCCTCATCCACCGATTCCTCACCCTCTTCAGTGTGTACATCCTCATCCTCACAAAGTATTAACTCGTCCCCACTTGAATCCACCACCACAGGTCCCTCTGTACCTTCTGGAGGCTGGTCTGCCTGGAAGAGCTGATAATTCATTTTGATGAACATCATCTTCTCCACATTCTGTGGAAGCAACCTCCTACGCCTTTCGCTGACAAGGTTCCCGGCTGCACTAAACACTCTTTCGGAGTACACACTGGAGGGGGGGCAACTCAGGTAAAATAGAGCCAGCTTGTACAGGGGCCTCCAAATTGCCTCTTTTTCCTGCCAGTACAGGTATGGACTGTCTGACATGCCTACTTGGATGCTGTCACCGATGTAATCCTCCACCATTCTGTCAATGGTGACAGTATCATATGCAGTGACAGTAGACATGTCAGAAATTGTTGCCAGGTCCTTCAGTCCGGACCAGATGTCCAAACTTGGTCCTGCCTGCCCTGCATCACCGCCAGCGGGTTGCTTAGGATACCTAAGTTTTTTCCTGGCAGCCCCAGTTGCGGGAGAAAATGAAGAAGGAGCCGTTGACGTGTCACGTTCCGCTTCAGCTGACAGTGTGTTCACCAGCAGGTCTTTGCACCTCTGCAGGCTTGTGTCGGCCGGAAAGAGAGACACCACATAGGCTTTAAACCTAGGATCAAGCACGGTGGCCAAAATGTAGTGGTCTGATTTCAACAGATTGACCACCCTGGAATCCTGGCAAAGCGAATGAAGGGCTTCATCCACAAGTCCCACATGCCGAGCGGAATCGCTCCGTCTTAGCTCCTCCTTCACTTTCTCCAGCTGCTTCTGCAAAAGCCTGATGAGGGGAATGACCTGACTCAAGCTGGCTGTGTCTGAACTGACTTCACGTGTGGCAAGTTCGAAGGGCTGGAGAACCTTGCACAACACGGAAATCATTCTCCACTGCGCTTGAGTCAGGTGCATACCCCCTCCTTTGCCTATGTCATAGGTGGATGTATAGGCTTGTATGGCCTTTTGCTGCTCCTCCATCCTCTGAAGCATATAGAGGGTTGAGTTCCACCGCGTCACAACCTCTTGCTTCAGGTGATGGCGGGGCAGGTTCAAGAGTGTTTGCTGGCGCTCCAGTCTTCGGCACGCAGTCGCTGAATGGCGAAAGTGGCCAGAAATTTTTCGGGCCACCCAAAGCGTCTCCTGCACGCCCCTGTCGCTTTTCAGAAAATTCTGCACCACCAAGTTTATTGTGTGAGCAAAACATGGGAGTGCTGGAATTTGCCCAGATGTAATGCCCGCACAATATTGGTGGCGTTGTCAGATATCACAAATCCCCAGGAGAGTCTAAGTGGGGTAAGCCACTGGGCGATGATTTCCCTCAGTTTCTCTAAGAGGTTGTCGGCGGTGTGCCTCTTACTGAAACCGGTGATACACAGCGTAGCCTGCCTTGTAACGAGCTGGCGTTTCTGAGATGCTGCTACTGGTGACGCTGCTGCTGTTGCTGCGTAAGGTGATACATCTACCCAGTGGGCTGTCACAGTCATATAGTCCTTAGTCTGCCCTGTTCCACTTGTCCACATGTCCGTGGTTAAGTGGACATTGTGTACAACGGCATTTTTCAGGACACTGAGGACACTTTTTCTGACGTTTCTGTACAGTCTCGGTATCGCCTGCCTAGTGAAGTGGAATCTAGACGGGATTTGGAACCGGGGACACACTACCTCCATCAATTGTCTAAATCCCACTGCACTAATGGCGGATACCGGACGCACGTCTAACACCAACATAGCAGTCAAGGCCTCAGTTATACGTTTTGCTTCAGGATGACTGCTGTCGTACTTCATCCTCCTCGCTAAGGACTGTTGGAGGGTCAATTGTTTAGTAAAAGTAGTGGTGTTCCTACTTCCTCTCTGGGATGATGAACGACTCCCAGCAGCAGCAACAGCAGCAGCGGCAGCAGTAGGCGTAGCAATGCAGGATCCTCCAGAGGAATCCCGGATAGGAGAGTCAGTCATGCCAGTGACATGGCCTGCAGGACTACTTCCGATCCTGACTAAGGAGGAAATTGACGAGGAGGGAGTTGACGGTGTGGTTTGCAGGCGCTTGGATACAACAGGACAACGGGATTTAGGTGTCCCTGGACTGCTTACGGTCTTAGCCAAAGTTTCTGAACTTGACAGTAACTTTTTATGAACGCGCTGCAGGTGCCGTATAAGGGAGGATGTTCCTAGGTGGTTGACGTCCCTACCCCTACTTATTTCACCTTTACATATGGTACATATGGCAAGACAGTTGTTGTCCGGATTTGGATAGAAATATTGCCAGACCAAAGAGGTGGAATGTTTGGTCTTCTGCCCAGGCATGACCGTGATGGGCTTTTTCATCCCACGGACAACAACTGTCTCCCCCGGAGCCTGATTTAAACAAACCACATCACCATCAGAATCCTCCTCGCCAACTTCCTCCTCAGCGCCAGCTACACCAGTATCCTCATCCTGTTGTACTTCAACAGTGACATCTTCAATTTGCATATCAGCAAGTGGACTGTGGGTGCTCCTTTCAGCACTTGCAGGGGGCGTGCAAATGGTGGAAAGAGCCACCTCTTCACGTCCAGTGCTGGGAAGGTCAGGCATCGCAACCACCACCACACTTGGACTCTCCTTGGGGATTTGTGATATCTTCTTAGAAAGCACAGTTCTTCGCTGTGCTTTTGCCAGCTTAACTCTTTTGATTTTTTTAGTGGGAGGAGGGCTTCCATCGTCATGTGAAGCTGAACCACTAGTCATGAACATACTAGGGATCGACCTTAGCCGTTCCTTGCCACTCCGTGTCGTAAATGGCATATTGGCAAGTTTACGTTTCTCTTCAGCTGATTTAAATGTCTTTTTCAAGGTCATTTTCCTGAACTTTGCCATTTGGGATTGTATGTGCCCTCTACTATGACATTGGGCATCGGCCTTGGCAGACGACGTTGATGGCATGTTATCGTCTATGTCATGACTAGTGGCAGCAGCTTCAGCACTAGGAGGAAGTGGTTCTTGATCTTTCTCTATTTTATTTTTATCGGAGAAAGTTTGGTCCTCCATTTATGTTATATCGATTTGATATATACGTGCGGCTAAACACAGAAAATAATTTTTTTTTTGGTTTGGACTGGAGTGTACTTTGTGGGTTACAGCACCCTTTAACGGTCAAGCCAGCCGGCCCTTTACTTATGACACAGGCGCACTCTTGGCACTACTTTGTTGATGCACGTGCGGCTACTGCGCACACAATTCACAAACACAGAAAATAATTTTTTTTTGGTTTGGACTGGAGTGTACTTTCGGGGGTTACAGCACCCTTAACGGTCAAGCCAGCTGGCCCTTTACTTATGACACAGGCGCACGCTTGGCACTACTTTGTTGATGCACGTGCGGCTACTGCGCACACAATTCACAAACACAGAAAATAATTTTTTTTTGGTTTGGACTGGAGTGTACTTTCGGGGGTTACAGCACCCTTTAACGGTCAAGCCATCCGGCCCTTTACTTATGACACAGGCGCACGCTTGGCACTACTTTGTTGATGCACGTGCGGCTACTGCGCACACAATTCACAAACACAGAAAATATTTTTTTTTTGGTTTGGACTGGAGTGTACTTTCGGGGGTTACAGCACCCTTTAACGGTCAAGCCAGCCGGCCCTTTACTTATGACACAGGCGCACGCTTGGCACTACTTTGTTGATGCACGTGCGGCTACTGCGCACACAATTCACAAACACAGAAAATAATATTTTTTTTGGTTTGGACTGGAGTGTACTTTGGGGGTTACAGCACCCTTTAACGGTCAAGCCAGCCGGCCCTTTACTTATGACACAGGCGCACGCTTGGCACTACTTTGTTGATGCACGTGCGGCTACTGCGCACACAATTCACAAACACAGAAAATAATTTTTTTTTTGGTTTGGACTGGAGTGTACTTTCGGGGGTTACAGCACCCTTAACGGTCAAGCCAGCCGGCCCTTTACTTATGACACAGGCGCACGCTTGGCACTACTTTGTTGATGCACGTGCGGCTACTGCGCACACAATTCACAAACACAGAAAATAATTTTTTTTTTGGTTTGGACTGGAGTGTACTTTCGGGGGTTACAGCACCCTTAACGGTCAAGCCAGCCGGCCCTTTACTTATGACACAGGCGCACGCTTGGCACTACTTTGTTGATGCACGTGCGGCTACTGCGCACACAATTCACAAACACAGAAAATAATTTTTTTTTTGGTTTGGACTGGAGTGTACTTTCGGGGGTTACAGCACCCTTAACGGTCAAGCCAGCCGGCCCTTTACTTATGACACAGGCGCACGCTTGGCACTACTTTGTTGATGCACGTGCGGCTACTGCGCACACAATTCACAAACACAGAAAATAATTTTTTTTTTGGTTTGGACTGGAGTGTACTTTCGGGGGTTACAGCACCCTTAACGGTCAAGCCAGCCGGCCCTTTACTTATGACACAGGCGCACGCTTGGCACTACTTTGTTGATGCACGTGCGGCTACTGCGCACACAATTCACAAACACAGAAAATAATTTTTTTTTGGTTTGGACTGGAGTGTACTTTCGGGGGTTACAGCACCCTTTAACGGTCAAGCCAGCCGGCCCTTTACTTATGACACAGGCGCACGCTTGGCACTACTTTGTTGATGCACGTGCGGCTACTGCGCACACAATTCACAAACACAGAAAATATATTATTTTTTTAGCACTTGGGGGGAGCGCCCCTGATGGACAGAGCACCCCCTGGACAACACTACAGCTCTCCTTTAGGACTGGGACACTGCACAGGACTTTGGAGTGGACACAGCCCCTATGGAGAACTGACTGCACAACACAGTCCAGCCAGCCCCTATGGACTTTGAAGTAGTGGACACAGCCCCTATTAACAACAGCAGCACAGCACAACACAGCCAGCCCCTATGGACTTTGAAGTAGTGGACAACAGCAGCACTACACTACACTACACTACACAGCCCTAACTCCCACCCTCCCTCTTCACTGTCCACAGCCGAGTGAGAAAATGGCGCCGACGCGGGTACCTTATATAGGATCCAAAACCCGCGAGACTCGGAAGGCGGGATGATGACGTTTTGCCTCGATTTCAGATCCGAGTCAGGCGGGAAAAGTCGAGCCTGACTCGGATCGGACTCGGATCGGGGGGGCTCGGGGGGGTTCGGATTTTAGAAATCCGAACCCGCTCACCCCTACTATAAAGGTACAGTCGCATAGAGAGAGCCTAGCGATACCTAATTGCAGAGAGAGATACGGCTTTACAATGTCAGTAGTAAATTCTAACCTATTTGTGCACAGCATTATAATGCATACTTACCTACTCTCCTGAAAAGTGAAGGAGACTTCAGAATTTTTGGGTAGTGCCTCGGACCCCCAGGAGAGTGGGCAGATCTCCCGCATCCCACCCAATTCCTAGTGAAGTGGGCAGAATGGGGAGGTAATAGCAGGAATCGAGGGTCTGCTGGGAGGTGGAGGGGCTAAAATGATGCAAACCGCGTTATTTTATCTCTGCCCCCTCCCCACGGAACCGCGGTTTGCAGCATATTTCCACTACAGGGGTGAGACCTCCTGACAAGAGAGCCCAGCCCTAGCCCCCCAAATTGGTCAGCTGCATCACCTCTCCAGGCTTCTCCCGGAGTGGAGGAATTCAGATTCGGCAAGTAATTTAATGAAACGTCATATACATAATAATTGGCCTGATTCAGTAAGGATCGCAATTGCAAAGCTGCACGCAGGCTATAGATATGATGTATGCACACAGGCTATAGATATGATGTATGCACGTAGGCTATAGATATATGATGTATACACGCAGGCTATAGATATGATGTATGCACGCAGGCTATAGATATGATATATGTACACAGGCTATAGATATGATGTATGCACGCAGACTATAGCTATATGCACACAGGCTATAGATATGATGTTTGCATGCAGGCTATAGATATGATGTATGCACGCATGCTATAGATATGATGAATGCACGCATTCTATAGATATGTATGCATGCAGGCTATAGATATGATGTATGCATGCAGGCTATAGATATGATGTATGCATGCAGGCTATAGATATGATGTATATACGCAGGCTATAGATATAATGCATGCAGGCAGGCCATAGATATGATGTATACACGCAGGCTATAGATATATGATGTATACACGCATGCTATAGATATGATGTATGCACACAGGCTATAGATATGATGTAAGCACGCAGGCTATAGATATGATGTATGCACACAGGCTATAGATATGAGGTATGCACACAGGTCTATAGATATGATGTATACATGCAGGCTATAGATATATGATGTATGCACACAGGCTATAGATATGATGTATGGACGTAGGCTATAGATTTGATGTATGCACGCAGGCTATAGATATATGATGTATGCACGCAGGCTATAGATATATGATGTATGCATGCAGGCTATAGATATTTGATGTATACACGCAGGCTATAGATATATAATGTATACGCGCAGGCTATAGATATGATGTATGCACACAAGCTATTGTCGAAGCCGGATAATTGGCTGAGACAGAATCTGTTAAAATTAAAATCTGCAAGACGCCATTTTGCGAATGGCCGCACAACGCCATTTTGCGAATGGCCGTCCTGACAAGCGAGACCGGCCCTAGCCCCCCAAATTGGTCAGCTGCATCACCTCTCCAGGCTTCTTCCGGAGTGGAGGAATTCAGGTTCGGCAAGTAATGTAATGAAACATCATATACATAATAATTGGCCTGATTCAGTAAGGATCGCAATTGCAAAGCTGCACGCAGGCTATAGATATGATGTATGCACACAGGCTATAGATATGATGTATGTACACAGGCTATAGATATGATGTATGCACGCAGGCTATAGATATATGATGTATACACGCAGGCTATAGATATGATGTATGCACGCAGGCTATAGATATGATATATGTACACAGGCAATAGATATGATGTATGCACGCAGGCTATAGATATGATATATGTACACAGGCAATAGATATGATGTATGCACGCAGGCTATAGCTATATGCACACAGGCTATAGATATGATGTTTGCATGCAGGCTATAGATATGATGTATGCACGGCACGCATGCTATAGATATGATGAATGCACGCATTCTATAGATATGTATGCATGCAGGCTATAGATATGATGTATGCATGCAGGCTATAGATATGATGTATGCATGCAGGCTATAGATATGATGTATATACGCAGGCTATAGATATAATGTATGCATGCAGGCTATAGATATGATGTATACACGCAGGCTATAGATATATGATGTATACAATCATGCTATAGATATGATGTATGCACACAGGCTATAGATATGATGTAAGCACGCAGGCTATAGATATGATGTATGCACACAGGCTATAGATAAGAGGTATGCACACAGGTCTATAGATATGATGTATACATGCAGGCTATAGATATATGATGTATGCACACAGGCTATAGATATGATATATGGACGTAGGCTACAGATTTGATGTATGCACGCAGGCTATAGATATATGATGTATGCACGCAGGCTATAGATATATGATGTATGCATGCAGGCTATAGATATCTGATGTATACACGCAGGCTATAGATATATAATGTATACGCGCAGGCTATAGATATGATGTATGCACACAAGCTATTGTCGAAGCCGGATAATTGGCTGAGACAGAATCTGTTAAAATTAAAATCTGCAAGACGCCATTTTGCGAATGGCCGCACAACACCATTTTGCGAATGGCCGTCCAGCGCCATTTTAGCGAAGCTCACACATTATAAGTAAATATGGCGATGCTATTATTTAGCGTTGTGCGATTCCCACACAATAGAACAATGTTAAAAGTACTCATTATATAAATACATACCTGTACTAAAACATATAATATGAACAACCCTGCAAAACACGTACCCCGGTGTACTTCACAAACACGTAGACGCACAACGCTAACTAGCATCTTTTCTTAATATCCTTACACTTACACACTGCACACTTACATAAAAAGGTTCCCTAGCATTAAGGTTTATATTCAAGATTTTATTCATTATTAAGTATGTAATAAAGCGACTGTATTTAAGATCTCAGGTTTAGTACATGATAAGCAGACCGTGTTTGGTGCTATTCTAAACTACTGCTTATTTGCAGATTTCCGGTTCCATCGGCAAAGAAATCGCAACATGCATCTGGGAATTATGGATCATAGAGAGTTAGGCATTGAAATGTACTGTAATTAGCCAGTTTAGACTTGTTTTTCAGCGGGAAAACGGACACAGAGAAGCTGTTGGAGGCTGAACTATTACAATACAAACTGACCTATGAACTGCATCGTAACAGGAGAACTAGAAAGAAGAACCAATGAGATTATGCCAACTTGTTCTATTGTATTGCCTATCTCTGCAAGGGTTTATATGCAAGCTCCCTGAACTTGCTAGTCAGACATCTTTTCTTTGCTGTTGACGGAGGTTTCATAGTTGATGCCGGGAATCTGGATTCAGAGCGCATGCGTATGTATTCGACTGTACCTAGTGATTGTATAATCTGTTTGCGCTAATTGTATTTAGATCACAGCATGTAACAATCTGCTTTTTGGTGAATAATATCTTTTTGTGCTTTGGAAACACAATCAAAGTCTGGAAAGCAATTATTTCTTGTGCGACTTATAACGCTAAATAACGACATTTTGAGTGTATAGATAGGTAGGAATCAATACTATAGATATATGATGTATGCACGCAGGCTATAGATATATGATGTATGCACACAGGCTAAAGATATATGATGTATGCACGCAGGCTATAGATGTATGATGTATACATGCAGGCTATAGATATGATGTATGCACACAGGCTATAGATATATGATGTATACATGCAGGCTATAGATATATGATGTATGAATGCAGGCTATAGATATATGATGTATACACGCAGGCTATAGATATGATGTATGCACACAGGCTATAGATATATGATGTATACACGCAGGCTATAGATATGATGTATGCATGCAGGCTATAGATATATGAATTATACACGCAGGCTATAGATATATGATGTATGCACGCAGGATATAGATATGATGTATGCACGCAGGCTATAGATATATGGTGTATACACACAGGCTATAGATATAATGTATGCATGCGGCTATAGATATATGATGTATGCACACAGGCTATAGATATGATGTATGCACGCAAGCAGCTTTGCAATTTGCGATCCGTGCTATTATGCAAATGCAGCAGGAGGTGTATGACGCCCCTCATATGACACCCCCTGCTGCACTTGCGATCCCAGCACTGCGACAGAGGTCACAGGCTGGGATCATGACCATCGGTGGTCGATGGTTGCAATGGTGAATGGCGCCAGGCCACCGGCCAGCTGAGTAAGCCACGGCTTAGACCGGCCGGCTTGCGAGTCCAGGACACTGCGTTGAGCAACATAGATCTTCGGCTGGCCACTCCCGGAAAACGGGGCAGACACGCCCCCATTTCCGGGAATGCCAGCCGCCCACGCACCGCCCCTTAAATGCCTTTGCCTGTCAATTAGGCAGAGGCTTCAAGGGTCTACGTGCGACTGCGCAGGACCCATTCTGCACGCTCGCAGAATGGGTCCTGCGCATGCGCAGATTCCCGATAAATGGGAATCTGCGATCAGGCCCAATATCTGGACATTTATAAGTAAATGCAAACCTTTCACTTTCTATATAAAATGCAATCTGATGCATACACAAATACAAATAAAATCTGATACAAACACTGGTTACTTTCTTCTTTAAAATCAAATGGGAACATTCCTTCCTTCTGTAGTTCAAATGAAAGTGTCAAGTACATAATACACATAGGACCTGATTCAGAGCCGCTCGCTAGCGCTGTGCGCTCGCAAGCGGCCCAATGGTTTGCGAACGCGAATGTGCACGCTTCATTCTGCACGTGCGCAAACTACTCTGTGCGATCGCAGGCCGCTCGCTCGCCCAGCAAAGACAGCCCAGTGATACGAGTGACAGGAGAGGCCGTTTGTGGGTGGTAACAGGGGCAGGACACTAATAACGGGGGAGTGGATGTGCGAACGCAGGCGTACCTGGGTGTTTCAACTTCGTTTTTTAAGGCGTGCATAATTAATACACAGCGTCATAGTACACGTCACATGCCTGTTTTTTTACACTGAAGTCCTCGCAGTGCTTGCGGCAGGGTAAGGCAACCACAAGCACCGCAATCACTACCGATGGTACTCGATTTATCAATGTTTTAATATACTTCCTGGAGATGACGTTTTGCCAACCAAACGTTCCCCCCCCATCACCACCCACAAACGTCACTTCCTGTCAGTCACTCTGCGATGGGTCTGCATAATCTCTGCGATCGTAGTCCAGATCGCAGTGGCTAGTGTGCTCAATGCAACGCATGCACAGAACGCAACAATCGGCTGACTGCGTGCGTCATCGCAGCAGCGATCCGTAGTGAATCAGGCCCTCAGACTATACTTGCCGGTCCAGCGCATGTCACTTCTTCTGGTGTCAGGAGACACGTGCCAACAGTTTGCAAAAATACACATACGAATGTATATGAATGCATTATAGGGTGCCCATGCGCTGTTTTGGATATGTATATTTAGTGGATTAACTTTATTATTTAGCTTAGAAATCTATTTTGATAACATTTTAAAAAAAGGGATTTTCAACCACACCTAGTGGAATATTAATTGAAAAAAAAAAACTATTTGGACACAGCCGTCTATTGTACATTAAAATAATAAAAGTGGCATTAATAAGACAGTCCAAATAGAGTCATAATTACAATAGAGAACATAAGAGCTTGCCCCAAACCCACTGCACGGTGTATTTCCAGAAAACATACGATTTAGACTCCCTCTGAATGGAAACACAGTTTAAACCTGCGATGAATCTACAAAACTGATTGTAGCTTTGAAGTGACAGGGTCATCAGTTTTGCAAAGTTCCCCGGTAGGGTTTATCTGATGCATGTCAATATAAGACGTTTTATTCCCCCAGTGAGAATCTATATTCTTTCAGTTCAGCACAAACACTCCTGAGTGGTTAAAAAAAAAAAGCCAGGGTGTCTTATCGGAGGATCTCCAAGCTATTTATTCAGTAAACACACACACTCCGGAGAATACGCTTCCCGCTTTCTTGAATCACAAAATCAATCGGGGAGAATAACGAAATGATATTCCCATGAAATTAATCTTAATTCCCATTGCCAGAATTAAAAGGGTTTTTATTTTCTACCTTGATTTCGAAAGCTGAGTTAACCTGTACGCAATTTTCTACGTTCATGTGCCCTCGCCGCGCCAAAGATGGAATGGATTAGAGCTGTCTTTATAGTCTGTAACAGATCGTAGTGTAGATTCTCTCTTCTCCAGAATGATGAAGAAATAACAGAATATAAATATCTACCGATGGGGGAGTGCTTTCTTTTTACTAAAGTGGAAATGTTAATGGGTTATACCATCATCCACAGGAATCATGCTAAATTGCCAGCTTTAAAAGATTACCAGTTACCCGTCTTCCTTAAAGTCCTCACACTGAAAACTTTACAGCCATTTCCGTACAGTCATTTTAGACCCAACTGGCTGCAAATGCGTTGGCCACAGAAGTCCGTGGTCCAGGCTGAATGAGAACCAGCTGCTCGCAGGTTGGCCTTACCAGATTAGCCAGTACATGCGCTCCTTGGGCCTGGTTCTGAATCGCACGCAAAGCTCCACAGTCTAATGCGGGTATACGCTATTCTGAGACACGTGGCTCTCTGCGATTACGCCGCCCCCAGCCATGCGTATGTGCAAGATAGACAACTGAAATAGGCTCCACCTCAGCATATGGTGTAAGTCTGGCTACACGCCAACAGGGGTTAAAGTGGGCCGCAACAGGGCGGAACTGTGTTCCGTTAGATCTATTTGGAGGTGGAATGAGTTCCGCTTCCTCCAGTCCACCCTACTCAGCCAGTCGCCATGCACCATAGGGAGGCATCGGGCTGGAGAGGCGCAGCCACTGCCTACTCCATTTGCCGTGTAGCCTGCTGAGATTTTGTTACCAGCAGGCGCCAGGCTCCTTCCCTACAGTGGCAGCCGGAGGCTGGAGTTCACTCCTGAACTCCACCTTCCGGCTACCGCAGTAGTTGATGGGAAGGACATCGTGACATCTCTCCCATAGTTCAGAGGAGCAGTCGGATTGGACGGCAGTGGACACAGGAGCGGGGCTTAAGGTAAGTATTGTGCGTTTTTTGTGTGTAAGGGACACTACTAATGGGGGCATTACTACTGGGGGCACTACTAATAGGGGCATTACCACTGGGGGCACTACTACGGGAGGCACTACTAATGGGGGCATTACTATTGGGGGCACTACAAATAGGGTCATTACCACTGCGGGCACTACTAATGAGGGCATTAATACTGGGGGCACTTCTACTTGGGGCACTACTAATGGGGGCATAACCAATGGGGGCACCACTCCTGGGGCACTGCATAAGAAACACCACTACAGGGGCACTGCATAAGGGGCACCACTATGTGGGCACTGCATAAGGGGTACCACTACTGGGGACACTGCATAAGGGGCACCACTATTGTGGGCTCTGTATAAGGGGCACTATTGCTATGGGGCACTGTATAAAGAGCACTACTACTGAGGGCATTATGTTTATTATGGGCACCACTCCTGGGGACACTGCATAAGAGGCACTACTACTGGGGGCATTGCATAAGGGGCATCACTACAGTGGACATTACTTAAGGGGAACTACTGCTGTGGGCATTATGTGTAAGGCACACTACAGCTGTGGGCACTGTAAAATGGGCACTACTACTGTGGGCATTATGTGTATTGGGGGCACTACTACTGTGGGCATTATGTGTATTAGGGGTACTACTACTGTGGGCATTATGTGTATTATGGGCACTAATACTGTGTGCATAGTGTATAAGCGGCACTAATGTGGGCATTGTGTAAAAGGGGCACTACTGTGTGTCATAACATGAATAAGGGACACTGCTATCTGGTGCAATGTGAATCAGGGGCACAGTGTGCGGTTTAATGTGAATAAGATTGTGCTACTCTGTGGCTTAATTTAAATTGGGGATACTATTGTGTGACCACACCCCTTTCTTTTGCGGCTGTCCCTTTATTGAAAAAGCGAAGAGGATGGGGGGGGCAGTGAGTTACACCATATCGCTAGGACCACTTTAAGCACTGCAGGTCAACCACGTGTCTATGAGATGTTCTCTGATGCATTTATGTCTAGTTGCCGACCAGTTGACACCCAGTAACGCCCAGCTAATCGGCTACGATCCATCTGATCGCTACATGCAGCCTCGTTCGCTCTAATGTGCGACTCCTTTAGTCTAACTTGCACTGGACCATTATTAAAGGAAATATTTACTTGATTGCTGTAGATGACATCAAATGTGTGTTGTCAATGTATTGACTATAGCATTTTATTTGAGCATGTATTATCTAGGCCTTCTTTTTCTACATGTTAGACGAGCAATAGCCAGTTACTGAAGAAAAAGGGGGATTTACTATCTGCCTACCAATTTCTAAACTTATAGGCTGCCAATAACTAACGTAAAGACCAGTTAAAAGCACGACTAGCCTATCTGTAGCATTCGAGATGAATGACATCTGCAAAAATGTTCTATGACTCGTTTTCCCAGTGGAATTTTGTCTTCAGTGTCTCCAGTCTTACTCCAGCCCCGTCACACAGCTAAATCAACAATATCCGCCTCACATCTATTTATGGACTATAAAAACTAAAAAATATAAATACAGTGCTTAATAACATTCATTTGAATGATGAGTCAAAAGTGATGTTGGAAATCGTCTCACCGGAACATTGCACCTGTGCGAAAACATCCTGTTAATTAATTTTAAGCCTGAATATTTTATGTTGCCTATCTGATGAAGCAGGCTGTGACCCGTGAAACGCGTCTTACAGTAATGAGTGTCGAAACTACAAATCGCTTTTAATGAACTGTCATCTGCTCCGTTATTGGAGAAGAGAAACAGAATGATTGCTATAAGTATGAGGTCGTTTTTTAATCCCCTATGATGGCAGCTGGCATGAAGGCAAATCACATTACTGTGGACCACAGCCCCTTTGTTGCCATCTTGACCGCCCCCCCTCCTATAGTTTTTGTTGGTTGATGATTGATCACTGGCTATTTTGCAGCAGGAAAGAATGTCAGCTCACCAGTCCAGATGCAATCATTTAATTTTCAGTTTGCTCCCTTTGTTGACTGGTTAGTTGGCTTTACCACCCTGATGGGTAGAGGCGTCATCACCCAAACAGGTGGGCAGTCAAGTTAGTGTTAGGGCACTGTCTATTTTGGTTGTGCAGTTCTGGGGTTCACCAGTAGGGGCTGCTGTCTGGACTCCCCTCCCTGGACTATTGGTGTAACTTACTTGCAAAGGGTCCTTCCCCTCATTACTGCAATCACCTGTTAAAAAGAGTTGTGTCTGGTCATTGATGTTTTCCTGACTAATGTTTTTGTGCCTGTTCCTGCCTGTATAGGACTCCCTGAAGACAATACAGGAAAGATGGTGCCGCAGGAAGCATGGACTGGCGCTGCTCATCCCCCACCCCCTCACCCTCTTGTTGAAGCACCTCTGAAATTGTAGGACATATTTAATAACAGTCAAAAACTGCACACTATAAATTCCATCCATGAGAGTTGCATATTGAATATTATTTTTTTTTTATAAAAGTCAGCAAAGCCCATCTAATATTACAGGTCATTAAACATTGCTTCTCCCCAGCAGAACATACTGGCTCTTTGTAAAACCACTAGTGTCATTTTCTATCTTCTATGTTACTTGCAGGTACAGTATTGTGTTTGTACTTTGTACAGGTTTATTTAAAACATTCACTTACTATTTCCTATTCCAAGGCAATTAACAAACATTTACTTCTGTCTTGAGGGAAACTGAAAAGTACATTTCTTTGAGAGGATGGTTAAATACTTTGTATAAACTGAGCCCAACATGTGCTTGAAAAAGACATGTAGCTCTGTCCTCTCATGAATTCTAACAAACGTAAACTAGCAAACCAGCAAAACCGTTTAGGTGATATGGATACACCCAAGTGGTGAGCGAGCAGTCACTCAGTATGATGACCTGCTCTATTATAAAACCGGTAGAGAAAGAAGACACTACACAAAATCACTCAATGTATCAGTGAATGGATAGGCTGCATTCTCAGTGATGTCACTGGTTCCTAGTGAATGGATAGGCTGCATTCTCAGTGATGTCACTGGTTCCTAGTGAATGGATAGGCTGCATTCTCAGTGATGTCACTGGTTCCTAGTGAATGGATAGGCTGCATTCTCAGTGATGTCACTGGTTCCTAGTGAATGGATAGGCTGCATTCTCAGTGATGTCACTGGTTCCTAGTGAATGGATAGGCTGCATTCTCAGTGATGTCACTGGTTCCTAGTGAATGGATAGGCTGCATGCTCAGTGATGTCACTGGTTACTAGTGAATGTATAGGCTGGATGCTCAGTGATGTCACTGGTTCCTAGTGAATGGATAGGCTGCATTCTCAGTGATGTCACAGGGCCGCAACTAGGGGGGGGGGGCTGGAGGGTGTGCCGCTGCACCTGCCGCCAGTGTCCTCCAGCCCAGCGCCGCAGTGAGTCTCCAAGCCGGATTTTATTACCAGTGGGCGGCTGGCTCCTTGCTGCAGCATCGCGGTAGCCGGAGGATGGAGCTCTCTCCTGAACTCCAGCTTCCAGCTCTCCCCTCCGGCACTATGGGAGAGATGTCATGACGTCTCTCCCATAGTTCCGAGGAGCAGATGGGCGGACCGGACGTCGGTGGACGTTGGAGCGGGGTTTAAGGTAAGTATTGTTTTTTTCCCTGTAAGCGACACTAAAGGGGCGTTACTATGGGGGCATTATCATTTGGCACTACAGGGGCATTACCATATGGACACTACTACAGGGGCATTAACATATGGGCACTACTACAGGGGCATTACAATATGGGCACTACTACAGGGGTATTACTGAATGGGCACTACTGCAGGGGCATTACTATATGGGCACTACTACATGGACTTACAATATGGGCACTACTACTGGGGCATTACTTTATGGGCACTACTATGGGGGCATAACCATATGGGCACTACTACAGGGGCATTACTTTATGGGCACTGCTACAGGGGCATTACTATATGGGCACTACTACAGGGGCATTACCTCAGGGGGCATTACAATAGGTGCACTGCTGAAGGGGGCACTGCTGAAGGGGGCACTACTGTAGGGGCACTGCTGCAGGGGGCATTACTGTGGGGGAATTACCAGGGGGGTGACAAATTACTGTCTTGCCCCGGGTGACAAAACTCCTAGTTTCGGCCCTGCACTGGTTCCTATTGACTGGATGGGATGCATTCTGAAGTAAATAGATTTAGCCCACACAATGTCTGCCCATTGTCTCTTTAGTCTCATGATTTATGTGAGACAGAAATGAGCAGCGCTGTATGATTAGATTGGCTTGTATTAAATGGATGATCCATAAGTGAAAACTTTGAGAAATATGAAACAGTGGGCCTGATTCAGAGCCGGACGCTATTTGCGCTCGCTCGTTCAGAAAAAGGGCCGGCTATTTAAACTGAGCGCTCGCTCTTTGCGGTCTGTTGACGCCTCTATGTCTGAGCGAGCGAACGAAACATGCGCTCGCTATTTTGTAAAGACGCCCCTTTTCCGTTCGCATCCTACGTCATCTCCGCTATTTATTAGATTAATCGAGTACATCGAAAGGCATCTGAACTGCTCGCAGTGCTTGTGGTTGTATTTTCCTACCGCAATCATGCGAACAGTTCAGGCTAAGAGACAACTAAGTGACGTGGTCGATGACGCTGCTTTGTTGATTATGCACACCCATAAAACGCCCGTTTTGACCGTTTGGCACACCTGCGTTCGGATCTCCACTCCCCGTTTTCAAGCACCTTCCCCTGTTAACCACCCACAAACGCCTCATCCTGTCACTCAAATTAGCAGGCACTCGCTATTTTGTGAACACACGATTTCTGACCGCACTGACTGGTTGGCACATGCGCATTACGACCCATACACATGCGCAGATGTGCGAACATCGCTCGGACCGAACGAGCGGCCGCTTACGAGCGGCTCTGAATCAGGCCCAGTATTTTTAAGATGAGAATCCACAGTCCTGCATACTGCACTTCACAAAGCAAAACAGGGTTGGACACGATGGATAAATACTGTACTGTAGGCATATTTCCCCTTAAATATGTACTGCGTCGCCACATTTTGTAAGGTTTGTCAATGGCTTCCAGGAAATCAGAGATATGAGTCACAAAGCAATTCCTTGTGTTGGGCCGCTCCCCAGACCTAAACATTTAAGTTACATGAGCGCTAGATGTTATTTTGGTTACAGAACAAAATAATTCCTGCGCTGACTGTTTCCCATAAAGTGGTATGGTCCAATTTGATAGCAGGTTGGGATCCTCAACGTGTATATTTTTTAATGAAACCAAGAACAGTGAAACAAATACACAGGGCGGGATGTATCAGTCAAACAATTGTGGTCAAACCTCCCAAAAATTTTTTGGAGATGTACCGTAATAAATATAACTCCCCATATGTATTAAAGCAGATACAGTATCCTCTGCGGACCCCAAGCACAGCAAAACAAAACTATTGATGGCGTTGCCTTTTGATTTCCGTGCTGATTCAGATGGCAGCGTATGTGCAATAGCACTACGGTGTCATAAACCCAGAAATCAGTACTTCGCCGGGGAAACTCTATGGAGTAAATTCAATTGGGGCGCGAGGTTTAGTGAGTTAAAAACCTTGCGCACCTCGTGCCCAATTCTGGAATACCGCGGGTATGCGCGCTCCCGCTACCCGCGGTATTCAATTCAAAATATAGTGGTCGCGGGGTTTTCAGCTCTGAAAACCCTGCGCCGCGTAAAAAGAAAAAAAAAACACCTACCTTGCAAGGGGTCTCCGCGGCTCCCAGTAGCTTCCCCCCTCTCTCCTTACTGGAGAGGGGACTGCTGGGAGTCCCGGGGGCTGATGGGAGGAGCAATGGCTGCTGGGAGATGTAGTTCTCCCAGCGCCCATTCCCGGGGGGGCCACACACACCGCACCGGGGGTCACACACACACACTCATGCACACACACACACTCACTCATACACACTTACACACAGCACACACACTGACACACTCACCCTGCTGCAGAGGACCCGGCTCCCCACGCTGGATGCAGAAAAAGATAAAGAAGACAGCGCTGAGGAAGTTGAGTAATTAAGGACTAATTAAGCTAATTGGATACTTCCAATTGCTTAACTAGTCCTCAGGGGGGGTGCGGCGGGAGTGTCGGAGCAAGTCCAGGTGATTTTTGCAAAAATTAACGATTTTAGGAAAAATCACGCTTGCTCAGGACGGGTGTGAAAAAAAACCTCCTGCTGCGTGTTTTTAAAAAAACCACGCACCTAATAGAATAGCAAAAAACCCGCACCTGCAGGAAAAACCTTGCAGGTGCGGGTTTTTTGCTATTCTCGCACGCAATTGAATATGCCCCTATATATATAGGAACAGTTGTCCAGGGAGGTCAGTATTCCTGCATGCAAAATACTATGAAACTCCGTCAGCGGCTGTTACACTGTAACGTAGCATGTCGCATGCAATTACAGCTGCAGTCACACACTGAATACAGACATGCTACATATCATTTTAATCAGCAGAAGCTACGTGTGCATCCTATTCACATCACTTTGCAAATAACGGTAAACGGTAAAAAGTCGCACTAAAATACGCCCGCCTATATCAAATAACGCCACGCATTGAATGACTAGAAGGGCTGTTAACACGCCAGGAAGTAAGATGTATGTGGGCACATCTGTATATTAAAAAAAAACAAAAACATTGTTGTATCAAAAATAATAAAATGTAAGATAGATTATGCCAGTAAATAGAATAAAGTTCTTCTCCAGCACTTAGATAAAACAACGCGTTTCACAGACCTCTCTCTGCTTCATCAGGGTAATAACTTTGTCAGCCTTAGTCAATTTGAATGGTATTTTTTTTTAAATATCTGTATTTACATGGAGGTGCAGCCGTTGCTTTATCTCTGTAAGGAATTTAACCATACGGTATAAACTTTGCAATGCCCATATCTCATGGAGACGTACAACTTACAGTAAGAACGCTGACTCAGTTTCTTCTCTCTCTCTCTCTGTATCCCAGGAAAAGCCGATGCTAAAAATAATGAACATCCACTTAATTGGCTTCTTAAAACCAGTTGACAGAATGGTGAGCTCTATATTTTTACATCACGTTGAGACAATTAATTAAACTCTATAACAGGAAATTTAAGTGAGTTAATATAGAGGAGTTAATGAATTTTAAGTATGTAACTTTGGCCCCTGTTCAGCAAAAGGAAAAGTTTCCAATATACTGTACATGATCTTTCCAAGATCTGGACGGATTCTTTATGTAATTCTTCGTGTAATGATCGTTATTAGGTTCCACATAAAAAATGTCAGTGTACATCTGCAGGCTACAGAGAATAGCAAAGCACATAAAGTCATTCCAGAATTAATTGTGCTCTTTAAGCTCAACTGACCTGCGGCCAATAAGACCAATGCAGCGTACAAAGTAGCCAATCAGACCATTACGGTGTTCAAAGCACTACCCCTGTTGCAGCCAATAGGAGCATTAGTACATTGGATTCAACAGGGCTATGGCCAATCAGAGGGTTGGTTTTCCTGCCTGTGTCTTCATGACAGACAAGTGCAGAAATGATCAGAGTTATGGGGAGCTGCTGAAATGCTGGAACTCTAAATCATACATATTAAAAACGATAAAAGACCATAACCTACAGAAATGGTTATATCAGGCTTAGGCAGGGAGGCCATTTTTCCGGTGTTTTGCCAATGCGCACTAAGGAGATTTCCTTACTGGGAATGGTGCCACGCCATTTTCCTGGTGGCCTGCACATGCGCAGTACACTCTGGGCACAGACTAGTGCCCTGAGTCTACTGCTGCGGCGCTGTGCTCAGTGCATTGCCTCCGGCCACCGGAGAGAGAGGAAGGGGGCCCCGGACAGAGACTGCAAACAATCCCCCTCCTCTCTTAATATGCCCCTGGGCTTAGGGGTCTATGTACTAAGCCTTGGAGTGGACGGAAATAAAGTGCCAACCAATCAGCTCCAGGTTGTGTTTGAAAAATGACCGTTAGGAGCTGATTGGTTGGTACTTTAGCTCTGTCCACTTTATCTCTCTCCAAGACATGTTTGTCTTTAAGAATTGCGAAGGCGCCATGTAAATTATGCATTTGGAGAAGTTCCCCAAACCCTTCTTGTAGCACTACCGGGAGGTGTGACTGTAGGTCACACACGCGCACTTTGAGGGCCGAAGGCGGCTAAGGGAACCAAATCCCTCTTTGATGACTACGACTTGGTGTTAGCTCATTATATGGAAATGATCATAGTAATTACCACCATACAGTTCCCACCTTGGTTCCATTACATAAATGTGGCAGTTGGAATTACTGGGAGTAGGCGAGTAACGACACCTTGGTTCCATTACGGAAATGTGGCAGTTGGAATTACTGGGAGTAGGCAAGTAACGACACTTTGGTTCCATTACGGAAATGTGGCAGTTGGAATTACTGGGAGTAGGCGAGTAACAACACCTTGGTTCCATTACGGAAATGTGGCAGTTGGAATTACTGGGAGTAGGCGAGTAACAACACCTTGGTTCCATTACGGAAATGTGGCAGTAGGAATTACTGGGAGTAGGCGACTAATGACACTTTGGTTCCATTACGGAAATGTGGCAGTTGGAATTACTGGGAGTAGGCGAGTAACAACACCTTGGTTCCATTACGGAAATGTGGCAGTTGGAATTACTGGGAGTAGGCGAGTAACAACACCTTGGTTACATTACGGAAATGTGGCAGTAGGAATTACTGGGAGTAGGCGACTAATGACACTTTGGTTCCATTACGGAAATGTGGCAGTTGGAATTACTGGGAGTAGGCGAGTAGCGACACCTTGGTTCCATTACGGAAATGTGGCAGTTGGAATTACTGGGAGTAGGCCAGTAAGTAAAGACACAATAAAATATTTTAATTTTTAAAGCAATACAAAGATTACCGTTAACGTATCAAATAAAAAAAGAAACAGGTTCCATAAAAATGTGTTTTTTTTCTCTTTACGTATAACGTAAATGATCTCTCAATGTTTGAAAACTATTTTCGCTGCCCTTCGTGAAGGCCCTTTTATCTAGGTGCTGTGTTTATCACCACGCCACTTATGAAAATACCCATATTACATGAGTAAATTTCCATTTTCAATCTATTTTATAATGCTTATTAGTGCAGTCATTTATTAGCCTCAGTAGTAGTATTATTAGCTGCTTCTGTTTTGTTTGCTGTGTGGAAAGCCATTTGTTCTGTGCTAATGGAATATTCGCGGCTTTAACAAAGCAGAACATGAAAGGCAGACAGTCCTCAGTGTGAGTAATTTGCTTCCCATCTACGTGTACCCTTGTTCTACACTATCAAGGGGGGGACTTTTTTCTTTCTTTTTGTTCCTCCTGCTTCTAAGGTAACTCAAAGACAATTAACGCAACTCAAGACAGAAGGGAGACAATCAAGGCAGGAGAGCGACTGATTGGGAATAACCTTCCATGTCTTTTTTTTATATATGCAAACTCTCTTGTCTAGATCACACTACAGTGCAGCTAAAAGCACGAATGTCAAGGTAGCTCCAATAAAAGGTATTACAAGATAAAGTTACCCCAGCTACAGTATAAGGCAAATAGTACATCTTATTCTGTGAAGCTCTACATTCCAAAATTCAAACTGCCGCTCACTCCCAGCCGGCACTGTTAGGCAGAGTTTGGGGTGACAGTTGGTGTGGCATCCCTATTTGAAGCCCCACCTCTGGAGCCGCCACTACCTAGAATCCACTTTCCCCATTAATTTACGATCTTTGCCATGTATCAAGAGGGACCCTTCTCTTTTCGATAGCCAATGCAGTCTCCGTCAAGCAGTTTATGGGGACTGCGATCTGGGCAAATTCATGAAACCTCTAAAACTAGCACCGTCTTTCTATGGCATTAGCCAATGTAACCTACAGTGTGGGCTACAATTTTGCATTCTTTGTCAGAGAGGGATCGTTAGGAAAGGCCACGCATGCACAGCTGTTCTGCCGGGTCCGAACCTGGAAGTAAAGGGATCCCATAAGCTATCACTTTACTCTGTACACTTCACAGGCAAAGACACTGACATCAGTGTTGCCGTTTAAAATGTAAAACCTAAACTTGACACTAACCCCCCCCCCAGTGGCTAACGCTAAGGGCGGCCCAGACTTACCTCATTCGGGCTGGTGTTCTTCTGGATTCCAGCATCAAGATTAAGATAGGCGTCAGTATTTCAACACCTATCTTATGTCCCTTGTCGAGCTTCCCCTGTCAGGATTTAGACCGGCGGCATCACGGCCTCCGGTCCCATAACTACATCCCGTTTTTAAAAAATTTGGTAACCCGGATGGACTGACCAGCTCAGAATCCAGATCTTAACCCCACTGAGAGACTCTGAAACGAACTGGAGCGACGGGTGCGTTCTAGGCCGAATCGACCTTCCTCAGTAACCATACCGCCTGCTGCTGTCCAGGAAGTTGTGGACAGTTTGCCAAGAAGGGCGTCTGCAGTAATCACTACAACCTACAAAGTACTGACGTCACTAACATCTCACTGATCTATTTGCTGTCAGTGTCCAATCACTTTTGTCTACATAGTGTATATGGAATGGGTATGTAATGCCTGCTGTTGGGATGCCTCCTGTCACAATACCGACATTGCATCCCAATGGTCGGTATCCTGAAACGGGCCGGGTAAGTATACTTACCCTCCCCTCCTCTCCCCCTAATACTCTCTTCTTGTAGCCTAACCCTAACCCTTCCCACCCCTCCCCGTTAGTGCCTAAACCTAGCTCTCACCCCTTTGTGCCTAAATCTAACCCTCTCCCCTAGGAGTGCCTAACCCTAACCCCCCCCCCTCAAAAAACCTAACGCTAACCCCGCTATGTAACCTAAACCTAACTCTCCCCCCCACGGCTAACGGACTTGCCTCATTCGGGCAGGCGCTCTTCTGTGTTCTGGCGTCGGGATTAAGATAGGCTTCGATATTTCGACGCCCATCTTAAATCCCTTGTCGGGCTTCAGCCGTTGGGATTTAGACCGGCGGCTTTAAAAGTTTGAATGTATAATGGATTTCTTTTAAGACTTGTTTTACTCAATGTAACTTCTGCCACAAAACTAAGGGCCTGATTCAGAGCTGCTCGTAAGCGGCCTCTCGTTCGCTCCGAGCGATATTTGCCCAACTGCGCATGCGTACGGATCGTTATACGCATGCGCGAACCAGTCAGTGCGGTCGAAATTCATGTGCTCGCAAAATAGCAAATGCCTGATAATTTGAGTGACAGAATGAGGCATATGTGGGTGGTAACAGGGGAAGGTGCATGAAAACGGGGAGTGGAGATCAGAACGCAGGCGTGCTTAAAGGTCAAAACGGGCGTTTTATGGGTGTGCATAATTATAAGAGCAGCGTCATTGACCACGTCACTGGGTTATTTTATAGCCAAAACTGCTCGCAAATTTGTGGTAGCAAACACCAGCCACAAGAATAGCGAGCAGTTCATATGCTGTTCGATGTACTCGATTAATCTAATAAATAGCGGACATGACGTAGGATGCGAGCGGCCAGGGGGCGTCTTTTTCAAAATTACAACCGCAAGTTTTGTTCGCTCGTTCAGACATAGAGGCGTCAACAGACCGCAAAGAGCGAACGGTTCATTTGAATAGCCACCCCTTTTTGTTGAACGAACGACCGCAAATAGCGACCGGCTCTGAATCAGGCCCTAAGTTCCTATGTGAACCGATAACGGTCCAGCCAGCTGACGGACTTCTTTGCTCCTTCCAGCACCAATGACTGTACTGTGTAGCATGACAAATGCCCATTCTTTTTAATATCTCATTTGCTGTTGGTACCCATAGAGTGATGTAACATTAAAGATATGAAATCTGCATTAAAAAAACAATATGAGACAAGTACTGTAGATTAAAAAACAGCTGAACACACATAAGTAAAATCATGACCTCTGATCATTAATATGACCAGAGGTCGTGGCGTCCTGCATGTAATCTGCACGGAAAGAACACGGATTGGTTTTGCATACATTGGATTGTTGTTATTTCAGAAGCTAATTTTCGGACATGATTAGACCATTATCCAATAACGGGTCCCCTCTAGACGCGTGGTGATGAAGCGACCTATACAAGTGATTAGACAAGGCTTTGTTCACCTCTAAGAAATACTACAGCCACTTACTACTTAATGCACAGTTAAGAACCTTTTCAATTACTGGTCCTTTTAAGTGACCTGTTAACTGCTTGTTAGTGGGCAGAAAGAACACACTTTCGGTGATTTTATACCATTTCAGCTAATGCTGTATGCTAAATTTACCATGCTGTTAATTAAGGCTATTAAAGTGTAATATTCTGAGATTATACTCTCCATTTCCCATTAGTAGTGATCAGAATTCATGATCAATGGTTCACCGTCTCGCCAACTGCTCCATGTAAGAGTCTTGGGGGGAGGGGGGGTTTAGCCTGGCAGAATAAAAGTAGTTTTATTCAGTCTCATTTTGTTGTGTAAATAATACCGTTTTGGAGATCGGTTCCCCTCGAAATATTCACCATGATAAAAAAATGACACGCAGTACAGTATGTCGTGATATAGTCATCTTTAGGTTCCTATTAGTTATATAGATAACTGTCTATTCATGGGTAATGCAATATACTATAGGCAATCAGGGGTTCCATAGAATCTATGGAACTACAAGCCCCAGCATGCCATGCATGACTTCTCTCTAAATTCTGAGTGTGATGTCTTTGCACTCTTTCTCCTCACCCTGTCTGCTCTTCTCTCCCAGCTCCTCCTCTAGCTCATCTCTTCCACCTGCCCCCTCCCCATTGCACTCTCTCTTCCCGTCTCTCCTGCTATGAGCAACCCGTCTCTCATTCCTGCCTCTACAAACACCTAATACCTCCTTTCTCTCCTCTCATTCCTTCCATGATCACCTCACACATCAAACCTCAATCACCTAAACTCCACCGAGACTGTCTTCTCTAAAGTGACCAAGTCTAAGGACCCTCGTTCTACCCATCCTCCTTGCTGATTTACTGACCTCTACTCTAGCACACCCTTCATTCTTGGTACATCTCTTGTCTTTCCATGTAGCCCTTTAGTGTCTCTAGCTCCAGTCCAATTCTTCTGTCTGTGGGGTATCTCAAGGCTCTATTTGCATCAAACCTTCTGAAGAGTACGAGTGAAGTTACCCATAGCAACCAATCAGATACTATCATTTTGAAGAATGTTCTAGATCAACGATACCTAGAAACTGATTGGTTGTTATAGGCTACTTTTCCTCGTGTCTTCTTTAGAAAGTTTGATACACCACCCCCTCAATATATCTTCTCTTCCTTGAACTGATGTGCACTTTTGGCCTCCACTCCGACCTTACGACGACACCCAAATCTCCCTCCCTTGCCCTCTTTGATCTGCCTTACACTACCACTTCTCACTGCCACCTCCAAAACTTCTCCTGTGCTACTCTCCACATAGGGAACTCTGTACCCAGCATTTAATTGTAATTCATTAAATTTTTTTAGCAGGCACTTTCTTTTTCCCCCATCTTATCCAACCCCCACTGGTTCTCCTCTACTCGGACAACTACCGGCTACCAATCCCATCCCTTTATCTCCTGTGGTCTCAGCATCAACCTCTCCCTCTAGACTGTAAGTTCTCATGAGTCCGTCCTTCCCTGCCTCCTGCCTCATGGCTGCACCTGCTCTGTCAATCTTCTAAATTCTTATTCTATTCTCGTACAGGATTTTATTTTTCATTTGTTGTACCGACTGTCCGAACTGTAGAGCTTTATGGTGCCCTACAAACAAGAGCTGACGTTGATCATGAATGCACACGATTACATGGGCTACAAAAAAATATCATATTCCATCTGCTTCAACATTTACAAATTGCCAAATAATCCCAAAGGAACTGAGGGCCTGATTCAGTAAGGATTGCAACTGCGATCGCGGCTCAGTCTCACTGCGATGATATGCTAATCCATTGCGATCGCTATGCTGTCGCAGCACTACATTAGGACGCCCACCTTACCCTACACACAGCCGTAATGTTAAGCAAGACTGCGAAACCATCAGTAACATTGAGCACCATTGCAGCCTCACGCACACTTGCACAAGTTCAGACCTTATTCAGAACTTACTAACCTTCCGGTACGCAATGAGGGCTCAGGCTGTGTATGGCATCGCAGTGGATAATTTATGCACACCCCTGCAACGGCGGTCAAAAGCCCTGACACGCCTACATTTCACCAACCACCCCACCGTCACCTCCCTCAAACGGCACTTCCTGTCAATTGCAGTCCCGATCACATTGGCCGGTTCGTGCATGCGTACTGCAATGCAAACACATGCGCAGAACACAACAATCGGCCGATTGCGTGCGTAATCGCAGTTGCGATCCTTGCCGAGTCGGGCCCTGAGTCAGCATTATTTCTATGTGCGTAGTCTGTTATCACACGGCATCGCCTGCCTACCACATTAAGAAGAACTATGTACTCCTTCATTCAAAGCAACTTTTGGGATTTTCTGTTAAACTTCTGTCGCCCACTTTTTGAGTCTCTGGGGGATGGACGTTCCTCAGCCACAACATACTTGTTGACCTGTGGATAAGGCAGTAGTAGGGCATAAAGGGAGGAACAAGGACAAGCACCTGATAGTGTAGTAGTTAAAAATACCATGAATTAAATGTATATATATATATATATATATATACATATGCGCGTACCATTGATATACTTGTATGTTAAGCAATCCTTAGATCGCAGTCAAAAGGGTTCCACGTCAGACGTGACCTTCAGCTTATGTTTCTTCGCCCAGGAAATCACCGACCAGATAGCTACAACCTTATTGGAGCAGAATAATTTGCTTCCATAGTGTGGTCTATTTTGTAAATATTCAGTTTTAATATACAAAAATGCACATTTCACACACAAAACAAACAAGAAAAAGTAGCTAATCTTATAAGTGACAGCGATCAATTCCTGTTGGGGTACCTCCAGGTACAGTTAGCTTGAGTCCATTCAAAAGTCACATAAGGTAGGTATAGATGATGTATAGGGATGGTGTATCTCTCCCAACGCGTTTTGCCTCTCAGTAGGCTTCCTCAGGGGTCATGTCTAGTAAAATACAGGGAGGCCTTAAATACCTCTGTTCCCTCCAAGATTTGGCGGATTAGTAGGGCGTACTTGACTGAAATGGGTGTGAGCAAATTACACAGAACCAAACCTGGAATGCCTGCCATGGTTTACTGCTGCCAGGCTGCATTATACAGCCTTCCAATTCTATTTAAAAAAATGTTAAGCAAAATATTTTTCTGCAGAAAATGCTTTCACAAAATGCCCAAATGGACAGAACAGTGGCACAGTGGTTAGCATCATTGCCTCACAGTGCTGGGGTCCTCTCTGTAATCAGGGGCCTGTGCAATCCCCGTGTTTGCTCCATGTACTTTCGCTTCCTCCCACAATCCAAAAACACAGTGGTAGGGGCAGGGAGTAAATGAACCGATATTCTCAGTGAATAGCTGTGTACAGCTGGGAGCACACTAGACGATATGTTGTCCGAATCCGCAGATGGGAGCGACATTTAATGTACATCGTCTAGTCTATGTAGCCATGATAAGCGTGCTCCCACAGGTCATTAGCGACATCACCCATCTGCCCTACTGCAGGACCGTTGGGGATGTCGCTAACAATGTCATCCCCCCTGGTCGGACCTGGCATAGACAAGTGTGTAAGCATTCGCCCCATGCCGAGTCCCGTCACTGGCGATATTGCATTGGGTACATATCGGCTAATGTGAACCCAGCTTTAAATGCACAGCAGGTTCATCCTACATATGTTCATGAAATGTGTCGCTGCCTAATGATTTTTATTTTGTCATAAAATAACTATTTTCATTTTTGAGATTCATTTAATTTAAAATGTTACATAAAATCTACTTGCCCTCATATTTCCCCCAAAAAAATTCCTTCTGGTCGAGAATTAATTACAGGCGACAAGAGGATATGTCAATCGGGATGTACAGAGCATCAATAGTGTCTGGTTTCCAGGTGGCATGATCATTTAGTCCTTTTCATCTGCGTTCCATAATCAATAAAGTATCAGGAAAAGTTTCTGTTATCTTCTTCATTACTCATAGGGGGTCATTCAGACCCACTCGCGAGCGGCAGTACGCTCGCAAGTGGGTCGATGTTCCCCACTGCGCATGCGCACGACGGAGGGAGCTCCGTCGTGCGCATGCGCGAGACCCGGCGAGCGACGGGCTTCCCATCGCTCCGGGTCTCGCAGCAAAGGGGGCGTGCTGTTGATGTTGATTGACAGCACGCCCCCTTTGGTGGGCGTGCCGGGGGCGTGCCTGCCAGACGAAGGCATTCCCATGGGAACGCCTACCGTCTGAAGCCGGCCCCACTGACATCACTAGTGATGTCAGTGGGAGTGATTTTGGCCAAAATCACTCCAGGGCTTGGGGCTGGGAAACCCGACCGCAGGGTTTCCCTCGCAAGTGCGATGGTCACGATGGTCAAGACCATCGCGACCATCTTTTTGGACGCTCGTATATGCTGTGGGTGGTGACCCACAGCTATACGAGCGGCCAGGAGGACGGTCCATTTTAATGGAGGAGGGCCCTGATTCAGAGCGAGCGCTCTGGTCAGAGCGTCCGGCTCTGAATCAGGCCCATAATTCCAACGTATCCTTATAACTCATCCAATATAGGAATGAAATCACTTCTTATTATTTGGTTAACCCATTCCAAAGCTTTTGTGGTCACTGCAATAATCAGCTGAAGACAGTTTAAGGCATTCACATAAATTCACTTAACTTCATAATTATTTTAAACGCAATACAGAAGTATTTTATTTTAAACTTAACACCATCTATCACCCTTTACTATCCGGGAAAAGAAGAAAAAACTCTCAGCCCCAGTTGGAGAATGTTCATAGGGTGAACGTTGGCCGCTCTCTACAATATTACAACATTCCGCAACACCCCGGGAAGTGTGTTTTCTTTTATAAATATTTTGTGTGAAAAGCTGCCATTTGGCTTACCTCTTCTAGTGCTCTCGCCTACCTGCCGGCACGCCTGCCCGACTCACACACGGAGAGAAAACAAACTGCGAGAGACAAGTGCGACACTCTCGCTTCAAGGAGAAATCCCCACAAAACCTATTAAACTACACTCGGTGAAGCTAAAAATGCTCATCAGGCTCCAACATTCAAATCTTCACTGACAAACGCAGCTTGCCGTTGCCGGCTCAGAAACTGCACGTGAAAAGCAAACACTGTATACTGTACCGGAGTGCTGCTAAAAGCTGTATTTGGGCAATTATATTTATTCAAAAAGGAACAGGCAGAAGAGGACATTTTCTCCTGGTAAATACAGTTTGACCTCCGGCTAAATTCCTCGTTTCACCAACACCCACTTGTCAGTCACTCAGCTGTGTGCACTAAGGCATTGTTAACACCGAAATGTGGCCCTGATACAGAGCCGGCGCTCGCTCTGAATCAGGGCATTTTTTTCGTATAGCTGTGGGTGACCATTTACAGCTATAGCGAGCGGATAGGTTGATGGTCGTGATGGTCAAGACCATCGCGACCATCGGGCTTGCGACGAGACCCTTGTGGTAGGGTCTCATGGCCACAAGCCCCAGAGAGATTTCGGCTCTAACAGAGCCGGAATCTCTCCACTGACATCACTCGTGATGTCAGTGGGGCCGCCCCCAAACGGCAGGCGTTCACATGGGAACGCCTCCGTTTGGGCAGCCGCCCCCCGGCCCGCCCACCAAAGGGGGCGAGCTGTCACTCAACATTGACAGCTCGCCCCCTTTGGTGCGAGACCAGGAGCGACGGATTGCCCGTCGCTATCCGGGTCTCGCGCATGCAAACGACGGAGCCGGCTCCGTCGTGCACATGCGCTGTGGGCCACCATCGACCCGGTTGACAGCACTCAGCGTCTGAAGCAGGGTCTGAAGCAGGCCCTAAGTCTGGTATCTTTGGATTTTTGGACTTGTAAAGGCGATATACAGGGACGGAGCCAGACGCAAGGCCAGGTGTGGTTGTGTCCCACGGAGGCCTGCAAACTGAACATGCGGTGTACAAATCCATCGCCGACCGCGCTTACTGCGTACCCAGCATACTGACATAGAGGCCTATTTTTTAACGAGTGTTATCGTAACTAAGCGAGTTTTAAAACTCCTTGAATATGATAAATGGTGATTGGCTGGAGCCCCGTTATCATACACAGTGAGTTTTATCACTCATTGCATATGATAAACCTTGTTGATAAATGGGCCCCATAATTTTAAAGTGTGGATGGATTGATCCAGCCGTTGACGTATCTTTTTGTAAGATGGGCGTTGCTTGGGCTGCAACTGGGAGGTGACCATGAAACCGGCACGGAACTGATTTGTCTCTTGGGATTGTCAGGGGCGTGTAGGCTGACATCCGTGCTCATTTGCGGCATGCGGATGGAGTTCGGGTGCTGGCTTCAGACTAATCTTTTGCACCTAGCACAGGTTGGGTGTAAATTACAATACTAATAATGACGGCAGCAGGAGGAATAACAGTGTAACACGGAGTGTAGCACTGAAGCGTGTTTACCTACTGTCCCCACCAGTAGAGTCACCTCCGAGCAGCTCGTGTCTCTGTAATACCAGCTTTCGTAGTCACTGTTTGTTATCTTGTTCAGGAACAATGGAGGCACCAAGAAATGGAAGCTTGTATTTAGCCATCCATCCAAACACATCACTGGCCAACGTGTTTGTCTTGTACGTCACCGGCCAACCTGTTAGTCTTGTACATCACCGGCCAATGTGTTAGTCTTGTACATCACCGCCAACGTGTTAGTCTTGTACATCACCAGCCAACATGTTAGTCTTGTACATCACCGGCCAACATGTTAGTCTTGTACATCATCAGCCAACGTGTTAGTTTTTTACATCACCGGCTAACATATTAGTCTTGTACGTCACCGGCCAAAGTGTTAGTCCTGTATGTCACCGGCCAACGTGTTAGTCTTGTACATCACCGACCAACCAGTTAGTCTTGTACATTACTAGCCAATGTGTTAGTCTTGTACATCACCGTCCAACGTGTTAGTCTTGTACATCACTGGCCAACGTGTTAGTCTTGTACGTCACTGGCCAACTTGTTAGTCTTGTACATCACCGGCCAACATATTAGTCTTGTACATCACCGGCCAACATATTAGTCTTGTACATCACCGGCCAATGTGTTAGTCTTGTACATCACCGGCCAATGTGTTAGTTTTGTACATCACCGGCCAACATATTAGTCTTGTACATCATCGGCCAACATGTTAGTCTTGTACATCACCGGCCAAAGTGTTAGTCCTGTATGTCACTGGCCAACCTGTTAGTCTTGTACATCACCGACCAACCAGTTAGTCTTGTACATTACTAGCCAAAGTGTTAGCCTTGGACACCACCGGCCAACGTGTTAGCCTTGTACACCACCGGCCAACGTGTTAGCCTTGTACATCACCGGCCAATGTGTTAGTCTTGTACATCACCGGCCAACATGTTAGTCTTGTACATTACTAGCCAATGTGTTAGTCTTGTACACCACCGGCCAAAGTGTTAGCCTTGGACACCACCGGCCAACGTGTTAGCCTTGTACACCACCGGCCAACGTGTTAGCCTTGTACACCACCGGCCAACGTGTTAGCCTTGTACATCACCGGCCAATGTGTTAGTCTTGTACATCACCGGCCAACATGTTAGTCTTGTACATCACCGGCCAATGTGTTAGTCTTGTACATCACCGGCCAATGTGTTAGTCTTGTACATCACCGGCCAATGTGTTAGTCTTGTACATCACCGGCCAATGTGTTAGTCTTGTACATCACCGGCCAACATGTTAGTCTTGTACATTACTAGCCAATGTGTTAGTCTTGTACACCACCGGCCAAAGTGTTAGCCTTGGACACCACCGGCCAACGTGTTAGCCTTGTACACCACCGGCCAACGTGTTAGCCTTGTACATCACCGGCCAATGTGTTAGTCTTGTACATCACCGGCCAACATGTTAGTCTTGTACATCACCGGCCAATGTGTTAGTCTTGTACATCACCGGCCAATGTGTTAGTCTTGTACATCACCGGCCAATGTGTTAGTCTTGTACATCACCGGCCAATGTGTTAGTCTTGTACATTGCCTTCAGATCTGAGCATATTGTTTCATCCAGAACTTCAACAACTATGCCAATAATTGTGGTGAAAAAGGCGATCGAGATTTGTGGTTTATTAAAACAATTGCTTATAACAATCTGATCGGCATATTGCAGTTGCTATGTACAGGGCCCGTGCTGCGTACTCCCCAGCCCTCTTTCAGTGAATGAATCGGGAGGCGGCTCATTGCACATGATCGGGGAGCAGACCCGGGAGAGCCAGAACGTGGAACGCCCCTTCCGCTGTGTTCACCGGCCCTGATCATGTGGATCAAATGTGAATATCTTTTTAGTTACATTGTTTGACGAAACAGACATATTTATGCTACTGTATGGTCAGCCGCGTGCGTTGTACTTATGCTCTGATAGTTCTGTTACTGTGAGATGCTAAAGTTTCTATGTTTACCTTGTATGGCATTGCGTACAATTGTTGGTGTCTTATACATTAAAGTTAATAATATTAATAATAATAATAATTATTATAACAATAGTAATAGTTTGTTTGTTACCTGCATTCTTTATCTCTTCCCCCATTAGTTAGTGTCAGCCAATTTCAGAGAATCAGCACCTAATTGCCTTTTTATTATCATTAAATAAATATAATAAATATAGGACATAGCTCTCATTTTCAGGAGGAGCTGGAGATGCTGCAGTATTTGTCACTAGTATGGTAACCAGGTATATGTATAGGTTGGAATGTAGAGGTAGCAGTTAATTATGATTTAGAATACATTTTGAATTCTGGGCCTGATTCAGAGCCGCTCGTAAGCGGCCGCTCGCTCGCTCCAAGCGATGTTCGCACATGAGGCGTTTGTGGGTGGTAACAGGGGAAGGTGCTTGAAAACGGGGAGTGGAGATCAGAATGCAGGCGTGCCAAACGGTCAAAATGGGCGTTTAATGGGTGTGCATAATTAACAAAGCAGCGTCATCGACCATGTCACTTGGTTGCCTTTTAGCCTGAACTGCTCGCAGTGATTGCGGGAAGTAAAACCTACCACAAGCACTGCGAACAGTTCAGACGCCTTTCGATGTACTCGATTAATAAATAGCGGAGATGACATATGATGTGCACGGCCAGGGGGCGTCTTTACAAAATAGCGAGCGCATGTTTCGTTCGCTCGCTCAGACATAGAGGCGTCAACTGACCGCAAAGAGCGAGCGCTCAATTTAAATAGCCGGCCCCTTTTTCTGAACGAGCGAGCGCAAATAGCGTCCGGCTCTGAATCAGGCCTCTGTTAGGACAGACATGCTCTCTGCGTAGCTGGTCGATGAGGACTAATCAATAGAGCAAATATTTTAAATCTCTGGTTTATCACTGAGCAAACATACACTATTACCATACATCTAACATATGCCCAAGCTTCATAGAATCTTAAATCAGGAAATCATACAGTATGATATATATATATAACATCCCTGCGGTCTAACGTCCTAGTCCCCCAGAAGTTTTGTTGTGCACCTACAGGATGTACCTAAACCTAGTTCATGATCTTCATGCTGTTAGTGGTAGGTGTTTATCAGTACAAATGGTGAGATGTTCTGTAGCCAGCAGGGGGTCCTTTAAGTAGAACTTTGCTATAGATACATACTGTATATAATAATCATTATAACTTCTAGGCAACCATCGGATAAAGCAGAATACTGGCGTCATTCACTTTAGCCAAGATGTACAAATTACGGATGTGCGGCACCCAATTGCCATGTTGCAACCATAACCTTAATCAAATGGGGTGCCTAGTGAACCCAAACAATTGCGGTACCTAAACTTAACCTGTGCCTTTCTGTTTATTGTTACATTTGTGTCAAGAAATTCAGATTAACAAATGACGGCAGGATGCCAATCTCTACTGAAAGGAGCAGAACTTCAGTCTCTTATAAGTTATATTTCAAATTATGAAACTATAATAAATAATATGCTTTGAAGACGCGAACTAAATGCATATCTAGGCAACTAATGCTATGTTGTATATGTCACATTGAAGAATGACATGTAAAATAGACAAGTTAATTTCTTTCTCTTTTTTAACAACATTTAAACTTTTATGGTCTCCATGGTTACGGAATGCTCTGGAGCATTATTAAGACTTTCTATTCTCTTTGCTTCGAAGTTACAACAAAACGGTGCTGCTGTACTTAAATAAAATAAAAAAGTGAATTATTGATCCAGGCATTTTGTATTCTGCTATTATGTTCCTGTAACAAAAGCTTAAATAGCAAAGCGATAAGGCGGAAGAACAATAATTAGCACGTGTCAGGTAATTTATGAAGTGGGAAATTTTGAGAGCATTCAAATAGAGGTGTATGATGACCCCGAAATTCTGGTCTGAGGGCCGGGCTCCGCAGCAGGCGCTAATGCGATCGCAGCTGTGATTTTGTACGGAACGCAGCTGCTAAAATATACTAATACCTGCCAAAGCTCATCTGGCATAATGATGCCCACTGATGTGGGCAGTGAACTGGCAGAAAGACTCCAGAGCGGAAGGATCACCTGGGTGCCCCCTTGAGCTAAAGGAAGGTACTTTGAGAGCCCATGAGTGCATGTGGTGGGTGGAGAACTACAAGAAGGTGAGTGCATTGGGGGGTTGTCGTCTGTTTGTTTTGGTTTTTTTGCATTGATCTAGTTATGGATATCTGCAGACATCCATTTTAACTGCTATTTGACCACTATGGTATGTACAAAACTCAGAAGAGCGCAGCTTTTCGGAGTTTGGTCTCGCTGGCACCTATGGGGTTCGCTGGCACCTAGGGGTGCCGCGAAAAAAAGTCTGAGACACAAAGGATGCCTTGAACCAAGAAAGTTTGGGAACCACTGCTTTAACCATATCAGATCTGCACATCAGTTTCCTAAAGGATGCACATTGAGCAAACTTCAAAGGCCTAATCAGACAAATGATCCTCTTTACTACGTCCATGTTTAACAAAGCTCCATTGTTAATCCATCTTTTCTGTTTAGGGAAAAAACAATTGTGAATGTCAACAGTTTATTATAGAGTTAGGATTAGATTAGGGGTAGAGTTATGCTGCGGTTAGGGTTATGCTGCAGTTAGGGTAAGGCTGCGGTTAGGGTTAGGCTGCGGTTAGGTTGCGGTTAGGGTTATGCTGCGGTTAGGTTTAGGCTGCGGTTAGGGTTATGCTGCAGTTAGGGTAAGGCTGCGGTTAGGGTAAGGCTGTGGTTAGGTTGCGGTTAGGGTTATGCTGCGGTTAGGTTTAGGCTGCGGTTAGGGTTAGGCTGCGGTTAGGGTTATGCTGCAGTTAGGGTAAGGCTGCGGTTAGGGTAAGGCTGCGGTTAGTGTTAGGCTGCGGTTAGGGTAAGGCTGCGGTTAGTGTTAGGCTGCGGTTAGGGTAAGGCTGTGGTTAGATTGCGGTTAGGGTTAGGCTGTGGTGAGATTTAGGCTGTGGTTTTGGTTATGCTGCTGTTAGGGTATACTGCGGTTAGGGTTAGGCTGCGGTTAGGTTGCGGTTAGGGTTATGCTGCGGTTAGGTTTAGGCTGCGGTTAGGGTTATGCTGCAGTTAGGGTAAGGCTGCGGTTAGGGTAAGGCTGCGGTTAGTGTTAGGCTGCGGTTAGGGTAAGGCTGCGGTTAGTGTTAGGCTGCGGTTAGGGTAAGGCTGTGGTTAGATTGTGGTTAGGGTTAGGCTGTGGTTAGGGTTAGGCTGTGGTTAGGGTTATGCTGCAGTTAGGGTAAGGCTGCGGTTAGGGTTAGGCTGCGGTTAGGTTGCGGTTAGGGTTATGCTGCGGTTAGGTTTAGGCTGCGGTTAGGGTTATGCTGCAGTTAGGGTAAGGCTGCGGTTAGGGTAAGGCTGTGGTTAGGTTGCGGTTAGGGTTATGCTGCGGTTAGGTTTAGGCTGCGGTTAGGGTTAGGCTGCGGTTAGGGTTATGCTGCAGTTAGGGTAAGGCTGCGGTTAGGGTAAGGCTGCGGTTAGTGTAAGGCTGCGGTTAGGGTAAGGCTGCGGTTAGTGTTAGGCTGCGGTTAGGGTAAGGCTGTGGTTAGGTTGCGGTAAGGGTTAGGCTGTGGTTAGGGTTAGGCTGTGGTTAGGGTTATGCTGCAGTTAGGGTAAGGCTGCGGTTAGGTTAAGGCTGTGGTTAGTGTTAGGCTGCGGTTAGGGTAAGGCTGCGGTGAGTTTAAGGCTGCAGTTAGGGTTAGGCTGCGGTTAGGTTGCGGTTAGGGTTAGGCTGTGGTTAGGGTTAGGCTGTGGTTAGGGTTATGCTGCAGTTAGGGTTATGCTGCAGTTAGGGTTGGGCTGTGGTTAGGTTGCGGTTAGGGTTATGCTGCGGTTAGGGTTAGGCTGCGGTTAGGTTAGGCTGCGGTTAGGGTTGGGCTGTGGTTAGGTTGCGGTTAGGGTTATGCTGCGGTTAGGGTTAGGCTGCGGTTAGGGTTATGCTGCAGTTAGGGTAAGGCTGCAGTTAGGGTTAGGGTGCGGTTAGTGTTAGGCTGTGGTTAGGGTTAGGCTGCAGTTAGGTTGCGGTTAGGGTTATGCTGCGGTTAGGTTTAGGCTGCGGTTAGAGTTATGCTGCAGATAGGGTAAGGCTGCGGTTAGGGTTAGGCTGCGGTTAGGTTGCGGTTAGGGTTATGCTGCGGTTAGGTTTAGGCTGCGGTTAGGATTAGGCTGCGGTTAGGGTTATGCTGCAGTTAGGGTAAGGCTGCGGTTAGAGTTAGGCTGCGGTTAGTGTTAGGCTGCGGTTAGGGTTAGGCTGCGGTTAGGTTGCGGTTAGGGTTATGCTGCGGTTAGGTTTAGGCTGCGGTTAGGGTTATGCTGCAGTTAGGGTAAGGCTGCGGTTAGGGTTAGGCTGCGGTTTGGTTGCGGTTAGGGTTATGCTGCGGTTAGGTTTAGGCTGCGGTTAGGGTTAGGCTGCGGTTAGGGTTATGCTGCAGTTAGGGTAAGGCTGCGGTTAGGGTTAGGCTGCGGTTAGTGTTAGGCTGCGGTTAGGGTTAGGCTGCGGTTAGGTTGCGGTTAGGGTTATGCTGCGGTTAGGTTTAGGCTGCGGTTAGGGTTATGCTGCAGTTAGGGTAAGGCTGCGGTTAGGGTTAGGCTGCGGTTTGGTTGCGGTTAGGGTTATGCTGCGGTTAGGTTTAGGCTGCGGTTAGGGTTAGGCTGCGGTTAGGGTTATGCTGCAGTTAGGGTAAGGCTGCGGTTAGGGTAAGGCTGCGGTTAGTGTTAGGCTGCGGTTAGGGTAAGGCTGTGGTTAGGTTGCGGTTAGGGTTAGGCTGTGGTTAGGGTTATGCTGCAGTTAGGGTAAGGCTGCGGTTAGGGTAAGGCTGCGGTTAGTTTAAGGCTGCGGTTAGGGTTAGGCTGCGGTTTGGTTGCAGTTAGGGTTAGGCTGTGGTTAGGGTTATGCTGCAGTTAGGGTAAGGCTGCGGTTAGGGTAAGGCTTCGGTTAGTTTAAGGCTGCGGTTAGGGTTAGGCTGCGGTTAGGTTGCAGTTAGGGTTATGCTGCGGTTAGGGTTAGGCTGCGGATAGGGTTAAGCTGCGGTTAGGGTTATGCTGCAGTTAGGGTAAGGCTGTGGTTAGAGTAAGGCTGCGGTTAGTGTTAGGCTGCGGTTAGGGTTAGGCTGCGGTTAGGTTGAGGTTAGGGTTAGGCTGTTGTTAGGGTTAGGCTGCGGTTAGGGTTAGGCTGCGTTAGGGTTAGGCTAGGGTTAGGCTGCGGTTAGGTTTGGCTGCAGTTAGGGTTAGGCTGCGGTTAGGATTAGGCTGCGGTAAGAGTTAGGCTGTGGTTAGGGTTTGGCTGCGGTTAGGATTAAGATTATCCTTACATTAAAAGTAAAATCTCATTGTTTACATGCCAGATGTCGACATCCAAAACATCTGGCAATGTAGACATTATGTCAGTGTCGCCATTGTGATTGTCTACGTTCAGACCAAGCCGATATCCTGGTGTCAACATTTTGAATTTTGACCTCATGAATTTTGACTTAGCCATTACTGACAATATGGGCAGCCTCTAATAATACAGAATGGCTTTGCTCTGATTGGTCATAGCCTGGGAAGACCGCTCTGCATTGGTTAGATATGGGATCTAGTCGCAATGGTTGATACAATGTGATAAATGTATTATTTTTTTAATCTATTGTTAATTCAGGAGTGTGTTGTGCACATAGTCAGATATATGAGCACCCGTGACAATACAGTACTATTACAATGCCTAAATCCAGATGAACAGCACAGGAGGTCAGCACAGCGAGCACACAACAAAAATATGGTCCTCTCAGAGCTCTTATCGGCAACCTGTCAGGGGGCGTGTCAGGGGGCGTGTCGTGGGTGTGTTATGGGAGTGTCATGGGCGTGTTTAAGCACCATCCATCGCCTGGAAGCACACAGAAGGATCGCTTAAACTGGCATTTGCATATTTTCATACCTGCGATTCTGCGACAAATCGCAAACACGTATGAACCAGGGCCTTTCATCTTGCCCTGGGGGTGGGGCTAAGCACCGTTCTCTCTGAGCCGAAAAACATCAACGCATCTAAGCTATCGATGGCGGTGAACTATCAGATCTCTGCCATCGGTGGGAAAAACCTCATCGACCATCGGTGGCAATTCCATCAGTGACTGTGGACCATCGATAGTTATCCCTATTTATAAGCCTGATTCAGAGGTGCATGTAATGACAATTCAGCCTGCGTATGCGTCCAAATGGTTATTGCCGGGAAGCACAGACCTGAACTGCAAGCAGAGAGATGTGATTTCAGTGGCTGTTTCAAGGGCTAGCCAGACGTTGCGGTCAGTGACTGCGTCTAAAGGCACAGCACAGTTGCACTGACCTTTTGATCAGACAGAGAAAATGCACATGCTATAGGGTAGACGCAGACGCCGATGGTACATCTTAATACGCACAGTGGTGGATTAGGGCCGCAATTGACGGCCTGATTCAGACCCGTTCGCTATCTGCGTACGCTTGCTGGATGCATATGCAAATTTGTCAAAGTGACGCCACGGGAAGCGATCACTCGCCAAGGCATAAGCACGCCCACCATGTCTTAGCGAGCGGCACTTTGTGTATGCGTGCACCCAATCGCACAGGCAGAGCCGCCCACCAGCACCACGTCATCTCCTGGAATTTGTATTAAAACATTGGTACATCGAGCACCATCGGATGTGAACGCAGTGCTTCGGGTAGCTTTACCCTACCGCAAGCATAGCGAGGAAATCAATGTAAAAAAATGGCTGGTGACATGTCCTATGACGCTGCCTGTTAATTATGCACGCCTCTAAAACGGTGTTGAAACACTCAGCCACGCCTGCGTTCGCTCCCCTTTTTTAGTGCCCTGCCCCTGTTACCACCCACAAACGGCCTCTCCTGTCACTCATTACCCTGGGCTGCCTTTGCTTGATAAGCAAGAGGGTTGCAATCGCTGTGTGTAGTTCGCACACGCGCAGAACGAAACGTATGCATGCGCATACACAAGACATTGGGCTGCTTACGAACGCACAGCGCGAGCGAGCGGCTCTAAATCAGGCCCTGAGGTGGGCGCTTCACTGTGAATACTATCAGCCGTGGGATTAGCACAAAGACGCCGTCACACTGCGGCAATACACCCAGTCGCGGCTGTAGTAGCGCACACCGCTTAATCAGTCACTATATCTCAGCGGATTCCTGTAGACAGACAGGGCACCCATGTCCATATAAAGCATGCTGGTATAGATGGGCGGCTCTGAATGACGTGCCATGTGTGACATGTTTGTGGGTGGGAAAGAATCACACTTACAAATGATGCAAAGATCTTACATTCATGCAATGATATAACCGCGGAGACTCTGCCAAATCTATTCTCAGGCCCAGGACACTTTTGCAGAAATATATAATATATGAATGATACTTCCCAAACAAGGCTGGAGGAGACAAAGAAATATAAAAAGGAGAAAAAGAAAATCTGCCATTGATGGATGTTGAAACACATAAGTACGGATAATTACATCGGCGCAGGAAGCGAAATTGAAAGGGTGAACAGCTATTTTGCACCTTATCTTTGAGTGATTACTGTTAATGTCACACAGAAAGGACCTTATTACAAAAATGAATGAATAAATAAACCAATGGAAGTGTGAAAAATACATATTTTGGCTCCTGGCTTATTATTCCTCATCTAAAATTCCATTAAGTATGGAAGTGCTTCCATACCCATCAGATGTGCCCCCCCCCCTCGCCACGGCTCTCCCCTGCCGGGGACATCACTGAATGTGTTACAATACTTATAAGAGGTGATATGGGAACCTGCTTAATGTATAATTAGTAATGAAATTAGTACTTGCGGATATGAATTATACATCACATGATTAGATAGAGGAGATGAATACATTACACCCTCTTTATCCCACCCCCAATATAACCCTACCCTCATCTATCACCTGCACTATTTTATATAATAGAATGTATTATATAACACCAATTTGCTCGCTACGTAAAAAGTGAGTTGAATGAATGGATATGGCAACCTGCGTTTTAAAAATAAACACAGATATACCTGTATATAAGGGCTTACAGTGTGTAGTGCTGGGCAAAAATTATGTTGCACATTTTCCCCCCAGCAAGTTGCATTCTTTCATCTGTACATGAGACATTCCTGGTTTTGCAGAGGTACCAATCATACAAACTATACAAAGGACTCACTGGACACAGGAGGTTATAGCTGCATCATGAGGTTCCTGAAAGGCATCGGTGAGCCATTCTAAGCTCCCAGGACTCTATAGAAGAAGGACAACGTTCCATGAAAGACTGAAGTAAGATCGGCGGGCTGAGGGTCCGGGACCTCTATTACTACCTGCTGGTAAAAGTCCTTAGTTTGAACAATTATTAATATTTTTTTGCTATGTGCCGTATATGTGCAATTATATCTGCTTATTGTCTTAATAAATGCTATTGGGTCCATATTCTCTGTATGGTACTGAGGGCCTGATTCAGAGACGGATGCTCTGAAAGAGCGCTCGCTCTGAATAAGGGCATTTTTTTTTATTTTTTTGTGCGGCCTCCTGGCCGCTTGTATAGCTATTGCGAGCGGCCAGGATGAAACCCTTGTGGTAGGGTCTCGTCTGCCGCAAGCCCCAGAGAGCTTCTGGCTCTAATAGAGCCGGAAGCTCTCCCACTGACATCACTGGTGATGTCAGTGGGGCCGCCCACAAACGGCAGGCAATCGCATGGGAACGCCTCCGTTTGTGAAGCCACTCCCCCGCCACGCCTACAAAACGGGGCGAGCTGTCGATCAACATCGACAGCCGCCCCTCTTGTAGTGAGCCACGGAGCAAGAGAATTTCTCTCTCGCTCCGGGGTTTGTGCACGCGCAGTGCAGCCGCTGCGTGTGCGCAGAGCACACCATCGACCTGCTCGCGAGCGCTGAAGCGCTTGCGAGCGAATCTGAATCAGGCCCTGTGTATTTCTACCTAAAGTGGCCATTATATGATGAAGCACCTCTAGATTTACAGTTTTGCACTAAGATATTTTGGGGGAGATGTACTAAATCCTGGAGAGAGATAAAGTACCAACCATTCTGCTCCTAACTGTCATTTTTCAAAAACAGCCTGTAAAGTGACAGTTAGGAGCTGATTGGTTGGTACTGTATCTCTGTCCACTTTATCGCCTCCCGGGGTTTGATACATCTCCCCTATGTCTCTTTATAGGCGGGATGCATGATGCAACGCACTCGCGATGCATTCCGCCGGTCATCGCATGCATTCCTGCATTGGTAATGCCAGTATGCATGAGGATCCCCACAAAGGACCGCTCTGTCGGTAAGAGCGGCCCTTTACGGGGGAGAGGCTTCCGGGTCTCTGACCCAGAAGCCCCTCCGACGTTCATCTGCACATGCGAAGAAAGGATGCGCGTGCCACGAGCATCCTTTCTCACAGCACTCTGCGGAGTGAAGCCCATAGGCAGTGGCATCCCTCCCCGCGGTGACACCCGGGTGCGGCCCACTCCCCCTTTGTGACGACACTGCCCATAGGCTCCTATGGGTAATGCCATCAATAAGATGGCGTTACCCACCGCATCCAAGTTTCGGAGTGCAACGCAGGACCATCCTGTTCTCCAGTGTGATACACCAAAGGTGGAGCAGTGAGTAACAAATCCACCCCTTGTGCTAAACAACCACATTACAAGCGCCATTCTCGAGGTGAGTCAAGGGACAGCAGCCAGAGTGAGTAAACTGCTAGATTCTGACAGGGAGTGCGCCCTTCACATCCATAGTGCATAATTGTGCATAGTTTACCTATTCTCACACAACTAACAACCTACACTGTGATACCCTCTGTATATTCGTAAAAGGACGGGGGAGATGTACTAAGCTCTGAAAAGTGATAAATTGGAGAGTGATAAACGACCAGCAACTCAGCTTTAACTGTCATGTTACAGGCTGTGTTTGAAAAATGACAGTTGGGAGCTGATTGGCTGGTGGTTGATCGCTCTCCGGTTTATCACTTTTCAGAGCTTAGTACATATGGCCCTAGTCTTCATCTAAACAGCATGTTGCTGGCAGGAGTTAAAAGTATCACTAGAACAAGTCAGCGGTAGAAGGCTCAAGCAAATTATCTACTACATTACAGTATGATTGGTGGGTAAATTGTCACATCAGGCAAGCAATAGGAGAGCACAACTAACCTCAGTGTTCCTGACTAAACTGCTAACTAGCCAGTTACGCACTATAGGCAGTGACCTTAGAAGAGACAGTGACATAATTTTATATGCTTATGGCCACTAATTTCTTCAGCCTCTGCAAGTGAGTTAGTTAAGGATAACCAAAACCCAGGAGATATTAACTTCGTTACTTAGTCAACATAAGTTTCAATACAGTTTGCGGTACTGCTAAGATCTTGGGAACAGTGAATCTAACAATTACCCCGGGCAACGTTTGCAAACAATTTTCTTTATTTAAGACAGTTACTTGCTGGGAATTGTTGGCTACTGTTGTATCACTGTGTTAAATAAACTTATAATAAAGTACTTATATTATATACATTACATACTGGACTGGCTGGCTACTGTGAAGAGGGGGGGAGCTGGAAGCGGTTGCTGATGCTGACCATAGGGGCTGGATGGCTGGCTACTGTTGTCCATATACATAGGGGCTGGCTACTGTTGTCCATATAGGGGCTGGCTGTTGTCCTGTCCATAGGGGCTTGCTGTCTGGCTGTAGTGCTGTGTTGTCCAGGGGGTGCTTTGTCCTTCAGGGGTGCTCTCTTCACCCACCCCCAGTGTGAAAAAAAAATAATAATTTTTTTTCTGTGTGCATGTTAGCCACACCTATCATCGGTGTAGGTGCGCAGAGGTGCTGTGCTCCTGTCTGTCAAGGGGCTGCTGCCGAATAATTAAAATCAAGTTTACAGGGGCTGTCCTGTGTGGTGTAGGGGTACGCTGCCCTTTATCCAAATATTTTTTACAGGGGCTGTCCTGTGTGGTATAAGCTGCCCTTCATCCAAATAACTTTTACAGGGGCTGCCCTGTGTGGTGTAGGGGTACGCTGCCCTTTATCCAAATATTTTTTACAGGGGCTGTCCTGTGTGGTGTAAGCTGCCCTTCATCCAAATCATTTTTACAGGGGCTGCCCTGTGTGGTGTACGCTGCCCTTCATCCAGATAACTTTTACAGGGGCTGTCCTGTGTGGTGTAGGGGTATGCTGCCCTTCATCTAATTAATTTTTACAGGGGCTGTCCTGTGTGGTGTAGGGGTACGCTGCCCTGTGCTCTGTGTGCCGCCCACTTGTCTCACTTAGCATAGTCATCCAGTTACCTCGGTGCAACCTTTTGGCCTAAAAACAATATAGTGAGGTGTTCAGAATAGACTGGAAATGGGTCTAAATGAATGTTATTGAGGTTAATAATAGCGTAGGAACAAACAAAAAACAAATTCTGTGATTTTAGCTTTTTTTATGCTTTTATCCAAAAAAATACAGAACCAAAACCCGGAAGGGTGGTTTTGGCTTAACCAATCCAGATCAAAAAAACACGAAGAAAGATCCAGATCCAAAACCAAACACAAAACACGACAAGTGGCCAGTGCACACCCCTAATATATACCTAATATATATATATATATATATATATATATATAATTTTATGGCACTGGTGAGCAGCAGATTCTGTGTGGGGCAGGGGAGATCCGCCCACACAGACTAGAAAAGCATTGTGGGAAGATGCCTAATTGCTGCCTTGTGGATAGAGCTCAGATGTGCGCTGGATAGACCAGTCAGGCTGCTGGGGGGAAACAATCTATGTGGGATTGTGGCAGCCAGAGAGCCCAGTGAAACTGAGCGAGCCATTGGGGGCCAGGAGGCCTGTGTCTGGACCTTGCAGGAGGCAAGAGGGGACAACAAACTCTCAGACTGTGTAAAACTGCAGGCTGAGGAAGCCAGGGTCTATATCTGTATGATACAGGGAAGGCCACCAGGGAATGGGTATGCGGCCGGCGGTTCGATTCCCATCAGCGGCAGCCCGACAGGAGCAGAGTGCGATGCAGCGGAAGCCCGACAGCGCTGGAAATCCCGATCGTGGATAGGTAAGTATCCATTAACCTAACCTAACCACCCTAACCCTCCTTAGGGGTGCCTAACCCTAACTTCCCCCCCAAGAGCCTAACCCTAATCCCCCCTCTAAGTGCCTAACCCTAACCACCCCCTTCCCCGCTACCTAATCCTAAGTCCCACGGGGGGGGTGCCTAACCCTGTCCCCCCGGGGGTGCCTAACCCTAACCCTCCCTCCCCCTAGGCTAGCCCTAACCCTCCCGGGGGGGTGCCTAACCCTAAGTCCCCCCCGGGAGCCCTAAACCTAACCCTCCCCCCCCCGGCTGTCCGCTCGCGGCGCCCGGCATCACTACGATCGTGATGCCGGACGCTGGTCTCCCGGCGTCGGGGAAATGCGGGCGTCTACATCTAGACGCCCGGCATTTCACCCATGCCGGGATAAGACAGTCGGGAAGCCGGCTGCCGGTATATAGGTAGTCGGCTTCCCGATTGCTTCCCACCACCAGGACTGTTATTGGCAGACTAGCTGCACCATTGATAGAGAGGGTTCAAGAAGTGAGCTAGTGCCCTAAGAGAGGGCTAGGTTGTTTTTTATTCTCTATTCTTGTTTCCTAACTATCATGCTGAAGTAAAGCACCATTTCCTTTATTTTACTGGAATGCCGAATGTGGTCCCTCATTAAGCACCTAAACACGGCATCAATCCACCCTCTGCCGAGCTAATTAACCCCAAACCATCACAATATATATTTAACTCATTTTGGATCGAGTTGGACTCTGTGCATCTGTGTTCCAGATCAATAAAATTCCCTCAGGACCCGAGTGTATTTAACTCTTGCATTGCTTCTTCTTGACATTGTATTCGGACTTGTTAACTTGTATTAATTGTAGTATAAACTGGATACTGGATCAGAGTTTTAATAGTGAATAACATCTTACATTGTTTTAAAAAGTACATTGGTAAAACACCTTGTTGCCTACATTAACGCCCAATTTACTGTGAGAACTGACAAGAATCGAGAGATAAATCAGACCGGTAAGGACACCTCTATATTACACCACGATTGGGGCCAAAGTAACAGGGGCTTATCACAAAGGGCCACATGGGTCTGAAGCTGAAAATGATCAAGGGCCTATTATATGAGGAGCTGAGTAGGTGTGACCAGTGCTGTGTGGGTGTGACCAGTGCTGTGTGGGTGTGACCAGTGATGTGTGGGTGTGACCAGTGCTGTGTGGGTGTGACCAGAGCTGTGTGGGTGTGGTCAATGATGTGTGGGCATGATCAGTGCTGTGTGGGCATGTACACTCCCTACACCATCAGCCTCAATGTCTCCCTAAATATATAAAAGTAGAAACATTTTATAATTCTGTGAGAAAAATAATAAATACAATGTTAATACTTATGATTTATGACCAACTGTGGCAGTTGGGCTGCTGCTCTTAATGCCGTCATGCTGATGGGCCTATTATGTATGTGGAGGCCAGGGTCTGTAGTCCTAGCCACCCCATTGTTAATCTGGCCCTTGCAACCTAATCCTAACCACAGCAACCAATTAATAACTCCAAATTAATAATGCAGTTCCCAAATGTTATATAAATGTATCATGCCATACTCCAACACTACATAAGTAACCATTAACACTGGCTCCCAACGTTTTATACCCCTATCCCAAATTCCAAGCCATAAATCCTGCACATCAGGCCAAGGTTCTTAACTGAAAGTCCCAATTTCACTTCCTATTCCCTAACCAAAACCACAATCTACAATCCCACATCCCAGTCCATAATGTGTATTCCAAAAATTTGACTCTAAATAAATGTTGCAACCAACCAGAGTCTAAACGAACTGAACCTACATCATAGAGCAGACCAGATTCTAATTTGGCAGCAAAGCAAATACAGCAGTAACTTTGCCCCTGAACAGACCATGCTGTAATGCAAGGGGGGCAAATACATTTATTATTTTTGCATGCAGTGTAAATACTGGATGCTTTTGCATGTAGCCCACAAGCGCTGGTCAGTTTTATTTTTATGCGGTCATTTTGATCTGAGTTTAGACTCTCCCTTCCCAAATCTAAATCTCTCTGCACATCGTATATATCTGTCTCACCTGCAGTGCAGCCTGGTGTTACCCAGGGGCAAAGTTACTGGTTCTTTTTTGCTCTCCTTGGCCAGGAACTGCCCCCCGGCCATACAATCAGGAATAATCTGGGGCTATGGGGCTGTAATTCAGAATGCTCTGCACAGTTTAGCAAAATATATTAAATGACATAAAAACACTGTGTTTCTCTAAACTGGACCTGACCTTCCTCTCCATAAGTTGTTTAGCAGTGCTCCTTATTGTGATTTTAGCAGGTGACTGTAGGGAACCATGTCTTCAAGCACTGAAGAGGATGCTGGATAGACAGATAGATAGTAGGGATGTGCATGCTCGGTTCTACTCGGTTCCGTACGGTTTTTTTTCCCGAATCTTATTGGGTTTCAACTGTCACGAGTTTTGGATAGCCAATAAGATTCGGTAAAAATAACCGAACGGAAGCGAGTAGAACCGAGCCTGCACATCCCTAATAGATAGATAGATAGATAGAGCAGGCTTGCCAATTTGGTCGGGAGCCTCCCGAATATCGGCTGCCGCCTGCCGCCCCGACTACCTACTAGAAACCCTGATGACGATTTGCGCTGAATCGCGTCATTGTGCCTCCTCCCCCTGCTTCACAATGCCTTTATTTTCGGCATTGTGAGGACACGGACCCATAGCCCAGCCACGCCCCCCACTTTCTGCAGGCATTCTTCTCCCTCCCGGAAGATAGATAGATAGATAGATAGATAGATAGATAGATAGATAGATATGAGATAGATAGATATGAGACAGATAGATATGAGATAAATAGACGATAGACAGATATGAGATAGATAGATAGATAGATAGATAGATAGATAGATAGATATGAGATAGATAGATGATAGACAGATATGAGATAGATAGAGAGATAGATAGATAGATAGATAGATAGATAGATAGATATGAGATAGATAGATAGATAGATAGATAGATAGATAGATAGATAGATAGATCCGGCATAAACATCCCAGTAATGACTATTCCATTACCTTGTTCTGTTATTTACTGTATTATGTGTGTCAGATGTTACAAATAAATACAATGCCGACATTAAATGATTAAACTAAATCACTATCATGTATAAATACAGAAAGTTGCTCCCAGTTTATAGACAATGGGTGTTTAGTTGAGAAACATTCAGAGAGCTGGGGGTCTGTACCTCATTATTATTGCAGGGATTCCTTGTTTGTACCGGTCTGTGGACTCAGGGCATGTTTACCTCACACGTTACGGTAGGAAGGCAATGTAATCATTTTCCTTCAGAAACACTTGCCTATGTTACAGCTGACTTCCTGCTACTGCCTCTGGGCCCCGCCGAGCACGCCACATTTCTTATTGCAGGAAATGTGGGTTTTGTTTTTTTGTACCATGTTAGACACTTGCATCTAAATGCTTAGTGTTTACTAATTTATTCATATGTGCTTCAAGCATTCATTGGCTCCCAGTTATGTACGTGGAAGGGAAAGCAATGCAGGCATCAATTCTGTCTCAGTCCTCTGAAGTGAGAGCACCACGAGTAAATGCGAGGTCACAGTAACCTGTTTCTGGCAGCTTTTGTGTCATTATGTCTTTCAGCTATTACATTTACTGTATATGTGGCTGCCTTTATGTCTATTAAAGATTCTTTCCAGAGGGTCAACAACACTTCCTAACAATACATAGCGACTCATTGGTTCTGTCCTCTGTCCTTCCCTGAAATGTCCCACTTGAGTCACATGACTAGTGACCTAAAGCTAACTTCTGATTGGTCGTGGCCTACCTCTTGCACAAAAAATGATAAAAGCATACTGTATATGACCACAGCTTTTTTTAAACTCTATTATAACCGTATATGCCAACACCGGCATACTACGCAGGCACAATTATTGCGTCGAGGGCTTCTCAAATAAATCCCTTGGGCTTAATTGCCCATTATAACTGACTAACTTTAAACAAACCAGTTAACTAACTTTACATATGAAAGCTTTAACAATAATGAAATGCAGCTATCAGTATGTAAAAACTACACTCATTACAAAGTTGGACCTCTCTGCGATCTGAATCTCCCATCCACACTCATTACCTCCCATCCGCGGTTACATGAGTTTTTCAGGCTCGGTGGAAACCTCTAGTTTAGAGTCGTATTCAATTTGAGCCGAGCTGCGATACTTTTTCGCCTCCCGGACTTTTCGTCTGTGTTGTAGGCGGAAAAGTATTGCGCGTATGCAGGCCTGCTGAGAGCTGCGGTGGGCCTGGGTAATAGGGGCGTGGCCTAATCGTGGGAGGCGTGGCCACGCCCCCTTCCCGGAACATTTTTTGAGTAATGTCTGACCAGTTGTACATGTGCGTGAGGGGCCGATGTTACTCCTTGTACTCAATGTATACGTAGGACTGCAAGGTATTACGGATGTGAGATAGCGTAGCGGTAGTGGGCGTCTCTATGCTGGCTTTGGGCGGCTCTACACTAGATTTGCGATTTCAGTCATTAGCATACTTTTGCAGCATACCTGCGTGCGTAATCACATCTGTGATTGCAATAGCGATCCGTAGTGAATCAGGGCCTAAGTCACGTGTTAAATATAACAATGTTTGGGGGGTGATTTAGGAGAAGGTAAAACTTTGGTGAGCAAAATGCAGAAAGTTTAACTAATAATAAAACAATTGTATCATTTTCAGAAAAGTGGAGCAATAAGGATGCGATATAAAGAAATGTTATTAGTTTCACACTTTGATACATTTTTAACAAGGCAATGGGTCAATTTCATTTAAATCACTAAAAGCATAAAGTGTCTGCACCCTCCGAGTAGTTTGTGTTATAGGTGTATGTGACAGCATATTTATAATGGAGCGAATGTTTAGTTTGAAAGGTACAGTAGCATCTCTAGCTGACACTGGGCCTGATTCAGAGCCAGACGCAATTAGCGCTCGCTCGTCCAGAAAATAGGGGCTGGCTATTCAAATGAACCGTTCGCGCTTTGCGGTCTGTTCACGCCTCCAGGTCTGAATGAGCGAACAAAACTTGCGGTCGTTTTTTGGATAAATACGCCCCCTGGCCGCTCGCATCCAACGTCATGTCCGCTATTTATTAGATTAATCGAGTACATCGACCAGCGTATGAACTGCTCGCTATTCTTGTGGTTGGTTTTTGCTACCACAATCTTGCGAGCAGTTCTGGCTATAAAATAACCTAGTGACGTGGTCAATGACGCTGCTGTTTTAATTATGCACACCCTTAAAACGCCCGTTTTGACCTTTAAGCACGCCTGCGTTCGGATCTCCACTCCCCGTTTTCAAGCACCTTCCCCTGTTACCACCCACATACGCCTCATCCTGTCACTCAAATTATCAGGCATTCGCTATTTTGCGAGCACATGAATTTCGACCGCACTGACTGGTTCGCGCATGCGTATAACGATCCGTACGCATGCGCAGTTGGGCAAACATCGCTCGGAGCGAACGAGCGGCCGCTTACGAGCGGCTCTGAATCAGGCCCACTGTTTGCAGCGATAAGAGATGTTGTACCTGGACCACCAGGGACAGTCTGCCGACAGTACATCATGTAAACATGTAATCCGTTTGTACACGATGATTGTCGGCAGTTCAACTATGTCGACATTCTATGTTGACCTGACAAATCATACCACATCCCAGAAATAAAGGGTTGGTAACATCGGGCCCTGTACCATGAAGAAAGCTCCGTCCACATTATGGATTCTTTTCCGGCCACATGAGGGAGCCGAATGTGAACAATAAACATCACCCATCCCAGCACTATGGCTTGGAATAACTGCAGCTGGCACCCAGAGGTGCATGTGCAGTATTGTGCATGTCAGCAGGAGTATTGAGGAAATACAATATAAAAAACACTTGAAAACCTTCTGCGAGTTTCATAAGATAGAAACAGAATAATGACTAATATTAAAGTTCTACAAACAAAAGTTCTGTGATACAGAAGGTGTCACTGTATCATTCGCCAGTCACAGGATTTGCGGCACCCTTTGATATCAGTGGGTACAGAGCTGCTGTGTATATTGGTGCAGGCAGTAACGGTCACTTACTAGCCGCACAGCAAATTTACAGTTACCTATCTGACCAGCAGAAATGCAGGGTTACTTCCCAATCTATTGTCAGTGCCTCGGTGCAGATGCTAGTGTAACAATTTCTAGGGTCGTGGTTCCCCATAGCAGTGGCGGGCTGGGCCGGGGGGCAGGATGCCATGTGCTCCCTGGGCCGCAGCGCCATGCGGGCCACGGGCAGTCTGTGTCTGTGTGACACAGCTGCACCGCGCGTGTAGCGCTGACCGGACGGAGTTCGGTCACCGCTACACAGTTACAAACACACAGCCGCCGGCTCCGGCAGCTGTTTGTTTGTTTTGAGTGGCAGCCAATGAGAGAGAGTCTGCCGCTGCGCCCACTGCAGGAGTCGCTCCATCATGACGTCTCTCCCCTAATGCAGAGCGGCCCGGCCCGGGAGGACAGACGGAGGAGCGAATGGCAGCGGCGGGGATTCAGGTAAGTGTATTTTTTAATATTTTTTATGTGAGTGTGTGTGTTTGTACTGTGGGAGGGGGGGACCACTACTGGGGGCACTACAAGGGGGGGGACTACTACTGGGGGCACTACAAGGGGGGGGACTACTACTGGGGGAGAACACTACTGGGGGCACTACAAGGGGGAGAACACTACTGGGGGCACCACAAGGGGGGGACTACTACTGGGGGAGAACAGTACTGGGGGCACTACAAGGGGGAGAACACTACTGGGGGCACCACAAGGGGGGGACTACTACTGGTGGCACTACAAGGGGGGGACTACTACTGGGGGCACTACAAGGGGGAGAGCACTACTGGGGGCACTACAAGGGGGAGAACACTACTGGGGGCACTACAAGGGGACTAATACTGGGGGCACTACAAGTGGGGAGACTACTACTGGGGGCACTACAAGGGGGAGAGCACTATTGGGGACACTACAAGGGGGAGAACACTACTGGGGGCACTACAAGGGGGAGACTACTACTGGGGGCACTACAAGGGGGGGACTAATACTGGGGGCACTACAAGGGGGGAGACTACTACTGGGGGCACTACAAGGGGGAGAGCACTATTGGGGACACTACAAGGGGGAGAACACTAATGGGGGCACTACAAGGCGGAGAACACCACTGGGGGCACTACAAGGGGGGGACTAATACTGGGGGCACTACAAGGGGGAGACTACTACTGGGGGCTCTACAAGGGGGATAGCACTACTGGGGGCTCTACAAGGGGGATTACTACTGGGACACAACAAGGGGGGGCTACTACTGGGGGCACTACAAGGGGGAGAACACTACTGGGGCCACTACAAGGGGGGGACTACTACTGGGGGCACTGCATAGGGGGTACCACTACTAGGGATACTATATAAGAAGCTTACTACTGGGGGCACAAGGGGCACTGCACAGGGGGGACAACTACTGGGGACACTATATAAGAAGCTTACTACTGGGGGCACAAGAGACACTGCACAGGGGGGACCACTACTGGGAGCACTGTATAACGGGCACTCCATAGGAGGATCACTACTGGTGGCCTGTATAAGGGGGTCCTCTCCTGGGGCACAGGGGGCACTGCATGTGGGCATCACTACAGGGGGCTTCCCCATATCTTTATTTTTACTTTACATTAATTCCATATGGACCCGCCTCCTCCCTGGAACATTGAGCGCGCACGTGCTCCGGGCACCCTAGCTACACGCTACTCCTCTGCCAGGGCCACCTGCATGCATTTGCCCCCCAGGCTAAAAGTTGCCAGCCTGCCCCTGCCCCATAGGATTATATTGCTCCAGAGATATGCCTATTATTACTTTGGGAGCACCACTCATTCATTTTACAGATGTTTCATCGTGTTTTGAGTCATTGGAGTCTGATTTATGTCTTAAATAAGTCACGAGAGTAAGGGAGCATCTCAGGAATCTTTATGTTGTTGTCACATTACTACTTTTCAATTACATTGGAAGACCTGCTATTATAAATGAGATTTCTTGCATAAAGTAGATTTGCTTGGTGTAACCAGTGTCTTAGTGTGTGCAGGCTGGATTGTGGCAGATAGACACTATATGCTCATGGGAAAATCAGGTCATTTTGCGTAGGGTTAGAGGATTGCTGGTGCGCTGGATGCCCCCCTAAATGTCGGATATTGCTTGCAGGAGCCTCATTTAAATTCCTAATTCAGAGTTGGGAGCAAAACAAAAAGGAGGCAGTAACTTTGCACCATGGCAGGAGTATGCTGCACGGCAGGGGGGGGGGGGCAGATGTTACATGTGCAGTGAGATTTAAATTTGGGAGGGGCGTGTTCTAACTCAAATCTAAAAATAAAGCTGTCCAGCATTTGTGGGCTACAGGCAACAGCAGCCAGTGCTGACCCTGCATGCGGAATGATAAATCTATTTGTACCCATTGCAGTGCAACATGTACATAGCTACTTGCTATTACTCTCTGCTCCCAGCTCAGAATTAGCCGCATAGTTCACGAGACAAAGGGCCTGAATCAGAGCCGGACGCAAGTGGCTGCTTGTTCGCTCCGAGCGATGTTTGCCCAACTGTGCATGCGTACGGATCATAATACGCATGCGCGAACCAGTCATTGCGGCTGAAAATCGTTTGTTCGCTAAATTGCGAGTGCCTGCTATTTTGAGTGACAGAATGAGGCGTTTGTGGGTGGTAACAGGGGAAGGTGCTTGAAAACGGGGAGTGGAGATCCGAACGCAGGCGTGCTTAAAGGTCAAAACGGGCGTTTTATGGGTGTGCATAATTAATACAGCAGCGTCATTGACCACGTCACTGGGTTATTTTATAGCCAGAACTGCTCGCAAGATTGCGGTAGGAAAAACCAACCACAAGAATAGCGAGCAGTTCATACCCTGGTCGATGTACTCGATTAATCTAATAAATAGCGGACATGACGTAGGATGCGAGCGGCCAGGGGGCGTTTTTTCCTAAATTACGTTCTCATGTTTTGTTCGCTCGTTCAGACATAGAGGCGTGAACAGACCTCAAAGAGCGAACGGTTCATTGAAATAGCCAGCCCCTTTTCCTGAACGAACGTCCGCAAATTGCGAACGGCTCTGAATCAGGCCCAAATTCTCTTATTTGCACATAGCAGAAGTGAGTAGTGCATCTCTCAATCACTACAGCGCCCCCTATCTAAAGAAGATGTGAAATACTGCGCCCCCTGAGCTGCTGCTATCTTGATGCGTTAAGCTACCCATAAACAGGCACATGGCTTTGGTACCGTGCTTTTACTCAATGGAACTTTTTGTCTTACCTATGTCCTGGTAATCTGTAGCTTTTGTGCAACTACATATCCCAGCAAGCCCTGCCATCCAAACACCAGGCCGTGCGGCCGGGGAGAGACAGGTTTCCCACCTCTGATATAATAAAACACCACGGCCCACTCTTTGCAGTGTGGTTAAAAAAAGACCTCACATTGGGCGCTGTCCGCACTGGGAAGGTGCTGAATGTCATTGTTGGAGAGCCCTGAATAGGCTGGATATTGACTCCAGCTCAAATAATTTTACTGCAATTATCCTAAACCCATTTTGCTTTACCTCTGTAAAATGTACTAGAGATATTTTCCTTTGTGGACTTGTATCTAGCTCCTGGAAATATTATACTCTATTTCTATGTACTTGTCTGACATTCTGCTGGTCGGTTAAAACAACACCCACGCATGCAGGCACCTTTCTGTAATTATAAGTGATCTATGAAGGCCAGTTCAGTGTAATGATCCAGCATACGGCAGGGCATGGAGGAGCAATGGTTTACAGCTCACGCGCTGTTTGTGCAAGGTCAGGCAGCGCAGAAAAATAAAACTTTCTAAAGTGCTTTATTCCATATTATTGTACTTAGCTAGTTAGACCTGTGCAGCAGCGAAATAGAATTTGTTGACACCGAACGCAGCACAGCCCTTCAGACTTTAGCGCGGGTCACTTTGTCGGCGGTGGTTTGGCCGCTCGTCGTTTACCCAAGTGATGACACAGACAACCCGCCTAACATGTGCACTGATGAAAACGGTAATAGGAAAATTAGAGAGCCCAATTAATTGCAGGCTTTATAGAGGCTCAGGGGGATCTAGCAGACTTGTTATTGCAATGTGTATTTCTGCGCAACACTACTTAGTACAGTATAAGGTCAACATTTGTCACATTCCCAAACCGTACAATTAATGCAACGCCTCCATACTAGATGTTAGTTGAGGATTTTTGTAAACATTAACAGTCGCTGGTGCAGAACATGCCACAAGATTTCAGTGAGAGTGAGCTCTAATTTGATGTGGACGAATGATGTTCCTGGGCAGGATAATCTATATTAAATAAAACAAATGCACCCCTACGGGCATGAGTCAAGTATGGATACTCAGGGCCAGCTGCAAAGGGGCTGCATTAGCCGAATGAGCTTACTTAGGCACCAGTGCAGATCGGCGGGGATATTCCCAGTAGCATGGAAGGGGTGTGGTATATTCTGTTGACATTGACCAAGTCGACATTTCTCATGTTGGCACTGATGAAATATTAACATGATTAAAATGTCGACAAAACGTCCCTGGTGGTCTAGTGGTGACTTACCTAGTAAGGCGGCTAAAGCTGTGTCTTCCATGTCCGACAGTGATGTCATGATGACTTCCAGCGGATCCTGCGGTGCTTCCAGTGGTATGACTTATCCTAACCCCTGTTCCCTAGTGCCTAACTCTAACCCTCCCCTCCCGTAACCTAACCCTAACCTCCTCTCCTGTAGCCTAACCCTCCCTCTAGTTCCTAACCATCACCTCCTCTCCTGTAGCCTAATCCTCCCTCTAGTGCCTAACCCTCACCTCCTCTCCTGTAGCCTAGCCCTCCCTCCAGTGCCTAACCCTCACCTCCTCTCCTGTAGCCTAACCCTCCCTCTAGTGCCTAACCCTCAACTCCTCTCCTGTCGCCTAACCCTCCCTCTAGTGCCTAACCCGCAACTCCTCTCCTGTCGCCTAACCCTCCCTCTAGTGCCTAAACCTCGCCTCCTCTCCTGTAGCCTAATCCCACCTCTAGTGCCTAACCATCGCCTCCTCTCCTGTAGCCTAACCTTCCCTCTAGTGGCTAACCCTCGCCTCCTCTCCTGTAGCCTAACCCTCCCTCTAGTGCCTAACCCTCACCTCTCCTGTAGCCTAACCCTCCCTCTAGTGCCTAACCCTTGCCTCCTCTCCTGTAGCCTAATCCCACCTCTAGTGCCTAACCATCGCCTCCTCTCCTGTAGCCTAACCTTCCCTCTAGTGGCTAACCCTCACCTCCTCTCCTGTAGCCTAACCCTCCCTCTAGTGCCTAACCCTCACCTCTCCTGTAGCCTAACCCTCCCACTAGTGGCTAACCCTTGCCTCCTCTCCTGTAGCCTAATCCCCCCTCTAGTGCCTAACCCTCGCCTCCTCTCCTGTAGCCTAACCCTCTCTCTAGTGCCTAATCCTCACCTCCTCTCCTGTAGCCTAATCCCCCCTCTAGTGCCTAACCCTCACCTCTCCTGTAGCCTAACCCTCCCTCTAGTGCCTAACCCTAAACTCCACTCCTGTAGCCTAACCCTCCCGCTAGTGCCTAACCCTGACTTCCCTTTTTATAGTCTTACTCTACCCAAAGCCTAACCCTCTGCTGTCCCCTCCTATATCCTAACTATGACCCTCCTTCTAGTGCCTAACCCTAATCTTCCCCTCCGTATTTTAACCCTAACCTTCCCCCTAGTGCCTAACCCTAATCCTTTCCTCCCATAGCCTAACCAACCTCTTCTGTAGCCCAACCCTAACCTCCCCTCCTGTAGCCTAACCTAACCATCCCCCTAGTGCCTATCCATAACCCCTCTTCTGCAGCCTTACTCAAATGCACATCCTCCTGCAGCCTAACCCTCCCCTCCCCTTCTGTAGCCTAACCCTAAGCTCCCCTTCTGTAGCCTAACACTAACCCTCTCCCTAGTGCCTAACCCTAATCCTCCCCCTAGTGCCTAACCCTAACCTCTCTTCTGCAGCCTAACCCTAGTGCACATCCTCCTGCAGCCTAACACTAATGCTCTCCTTAGTGCCTAAACCTTACCAATCCTTCCATAGTCTAACCCCAACCCTCTGCTGCCGGTCCACATAGAAGGTCACATGTTGCCATTGTGAACATGGCGACATTCTGCAGGTGGCGACATGTTCAAAGTCAGCTTTTTGCCAATGACGTGTGGTTTCAAAATGATAACTGTCGACATTGTGTCCACATCCTGTATGGAAGTCCTGATCGTCACCCGTAGCCACATACAGTAGGTGTAGTTGGGCGTAGAAAGTTTATCCATACATGTTTGCAGTTGGCATGTTGCGGGCATGTAGATGGAACTGCAGCCTATTCAGAGGTGAGCGTACACAGCTGTCCTTACAAGCCAATGAATAGGGGTGCGGGCGACTCTGCGTACAGGCGCGTAATGCCGCCCTCAATGATCAAATTGGTAGTTTAGAGGTGACCGTATGGAAAATGTACAGTTAGTGAATGGAATTCGATAGCGCTGCTGATGAAGCAGAAGGAGAAATGGTAATATGCGTACATCGCCACATACCAGCCCACTATAACCGCTAATCTTACCACAAATATATAGTGTTTTAAAAACCTAAATCCTATATAGTTGTGTAACTTATTCAGAGTAACGGATGTGAACAGATGCTTCAGTTTGATAACATGAATTGGCCACTTAGGGATCTGTGTACTAAGCCTTGGAGAGAGATAAAGTACCAACCAGTCAGCTCTTAACTGTTACTTTACAGGCTGTGTTTGAAAAATGACAGTTAGGAGCTGACTGGTTGGTACTTTATTTCCATCCACTTCATCTCGCTCCATGGTTTAGTATATAGACCTGTAAGCCTTAAACACAAAACTACCTTACCAACGGCAAGCAAATATGTGCAGAAAAGTTGCAGGAGCTTATCAGAATGGAAGATGTGTGGGAGACGTCCGTATACCGCCACAGCGCTGGCTTTCGCAGAAGCACTGAGGATATCCTAGTGCAAATATTGTTTTTAATATAATTGAAATATAAATGGAACTTTGGAAATAGACTCACGGCGGTGAGATGAAGTGATAGCAGTTTGCATACAAAGTAGCATTCGGCAGACGGCTCATCCCAAACCTGTGACCATGCAATGGAGAACGGACTGACCATGTAGCTCGCTAGACAGTGTTTAAAGACAGAAACATGGATATCCGACATTACTGAGCCTGGGGCATGAAAACACCATTCACATTCAGTCCCTGCCTGACCCCAATGGAGCTTACAGTCTAAGGACCTGATTCAGAGCCGGACGCTATTTGCGGACGGTCGTTCCAAAAAAGGGGCCAGCTATTTAAATTGAGCGCTCGCTCTTTGCGGTTTGTTGACGCCTGTATGTCTGAGCGAGCGAACGAAAAAATGTGCTCGCTATTTTGTAAAGACGCCCCGTTGCCGTTCGCATCACACGTCATCTCCGGTATTTATTAGATTAATCGGGTACATCGAAAGGCATCTGAACTGCTCACAGTGCTTGTGGTAGGTTTTTCCTACCGCAGTGTTGGCTAACCTTGACACTCCAGCTGTTATGGAACTACATAACCCAGCATGCACTGCTACAGTTTTGCTATTATGGCATGCTAAAACTGTGGCAGGGCATGCTGGGATATATAGTTCCTGGAGTGTCAAGGTTAGCCAACACTGTCCTACCGCAATCACTGCGAGCAGTTCAGGCTAAAAGACAACCAAGTGACGTGGTCGATGACGCTGCTTTACTAATTATGCACACCCTTAAAACGCCCTTTTGACCGTTTGGCACGCCTGCGTTCGGATCTCCACTCCCCCGTTTTCAAACACCTTCCCCTGTTACCACCCACAAACGGTACATTCTGTCAATCAAATTAACAGCCCCTCGCTGTTTTGCAAGCGCACGATTTCCGACCGCAATGACTGGTTTGCGCATGCGCATTACGACCCATATGCATGCGCAGTTGTGCGAACATCGCTCAGTGTGAACGAGCGGCCATTTACGAGCGGCTCTGAATCAGGCCCTAAATTCGTTATAACACATACACACTAAAGTCCATTACAGCAGAAGTCTATCAACCTACCAGTATATTTTTGGAATGTGGAAGGAAACTAGAGTATGCAGGGGGGTTGGGGGGGCAAACATGCAAACTCCACACAGCGACAAGGCTATCATCAAGCTGACGAGCCCAGTGCTATGTGGCTGTTATGCTGACCACTGTGTCACCATGCCAGTTGAATCTGGCAATGCTGAGGCCATGAAGAACTAAAGTGATTGGAGTGGGGTGGACACAGTAACCCAAGGGGATAATATTGGAGATTTGGGCACAATGCTTTGGATCTATGCTTGAATGCAACAGATGTAAAGCAATCATGCCACCAGGCTGTTGAGAGAAGGCATCCTGGCCATTTATATTGCAGCTGAATGGCTGCCTGCATCACAATGTATCTTAGGAGGAACAATTAGACAAATCAGACACATGTTAAGACCGGAAGGCCATCCATTACAGGGATAACAAGGAACACAATCTGACGGACATGGTCTAATGTGCGTCTACACAAACTCCTCAATTAGCATCCACCTTCCCTGGCGTACAGAACATCTGGATGCAGTGTTTCCCAATGCTTTCTGCTCTCGTTTACGGCTGTGATGGAGAAGCCCATTATCTGAGTGTTTGGATCATGTATGGATAGTACATATGAGTCCCGTCCAGTCATCCAGGTACATCAATCCCATGTGCCAGGGCTTGCTGTGCTCGCGTGAATGATCGTTCCTGGGGAGTTGGCGTAAACTCCTGTTTTGAATGAACCGTTGCTACATACAGTAGCTGTAGAGCATAGTCTTTAATTGCAGAGTGATCTGACATGGATTACAGCATTCATTCTATCATTATCACGCCCCTGTTATTGTATAATATCTATCTATCAATCATGGCTGGACTGGCCAACTTGCTCTTCTGACGGTTGACCTGATGGGTTGGTCCGACCCCAGAGCCTGGCCGGGCAGCTCCACATCCTGTGAGGCCACACCCCCGAGTCTCAATCTATCTGTCTATCTGTCTACACTAAGTAGACAAAAACTGATTGGTTACTGGCAGCAAATAGATCACTGAGATTTTATTGACGTCAGTACTTTGTAGGTCACCATGTGGCAGTGATTACTGCTCTCCCCCTTCTAGGTAAACTGTCCACAAGTTCCTGGATAACAGCAGGCAGTATGTTTTGCCATTCCGCCTTATGTACAGTGACCAACGGTGACATTGAAGAAGGGCGAATCAAACCAGCTGAGACGCAAGGGTGTCCAATCACTCTTGGACTATCATGCCCGGACTAATTACAGTATCTTGAAAGACCTGTATATTTACATATTTAAATTAACTGGGGGGGGGGGATGATTTGTCATTTATTCCTGCAATTCTGCCAAAATAATTAAGTTATTAAAAACTACTAATGTGACACATGAAATGAGAACAGTACCTACGCCGTTTTATTTATTTGTATATCTATGAGACTTATAATAGCTGTGCTTTAGGAGATAGTATGGAAATGATACAATCTGTAAGTAAGTCATGGGAATGATTCCTAAGCGATCATTACCTGCAGTATGATGGGCGCACAGTCTCATCTTAAATATTTTGAGTACATTACTGTTGTCTGGATACAAAAATGTATTAGCTGGATAGAAATAAAAATCTGATTAATTACCCCAAAGTTTCTAATAAACAGACTCCTGACATTTATCCAACAGACTGAAGGTAGACATATGCAAAAAAAAAGTTGCACGGGTACATTTTTTAGGATCGCTATGGTTTGCAGGCCTAGCGTTTTTTATTTTTCTGGCCTGGCACGTATGTGTGTAAGGATGCCAATGCAATTTGACATCGCCAAGTCATTTGGCCACACGTGTTGAAGGCTAATCTGCACAGGTCTGGCACATGGCTAAACAGCAGGTTTGCAATGTAGAAATGACACCAAGGAGCTTATTCAGAGGCGGCCGTACGCTCTACGACCGCACGGCCGCCTCGATGTTTTGCCAGTGCGCATGCGCACGAGGGAGCCGGCTCCCTCGTGCGCATGCGTGAGACCCGCTACGACCGACAGCGCTGGTCGTAGCGGGTCTCTTTCCAAAGGGGACGAGCTGTCGATGTTGATTGACAGCTCGCCCCGTTTGGAAGTCGGGCCGGGGGGGTGGCAGCCCAAACGGAGGCGTTCCTATGGGAACGCCTGCCATTTGGGGGAGGCCCCACTGACATCACTAGTGATGTCAGTGGAGAGCTTCCGGCTCAGACAGAGCCAGAAGCTCTCCGGGGCTTACGACAAGTGAGACCCTACCCTAGGGTCTCGTCGTAAGCCCCAATGGTCGTGATGGTCTATGACCACTGCGATCATCACCCTAGCGGTCGTTAGAGCTGTGGGTGTTAACTCACAGCCTAACGACCGCAACAGAGGCGGGCGGTCAGGATGCAAGTGGCCGCCCAGTTTCTGAGCGATCGCTTGCATCCTCCGACCACCTCTGAATGAGGCCCCAAGTACTTTCAGGTCAGCTAATGATTTACAAATGCACTTATTGAGCTGACTGACTGTCTATTATTACCAAATGAACCTTACGCAAAGAAATAATTGTTGTTTCAGAATAAGGTGTGAAGAAGGGCAGGAATAACACACTTGGCGAGTACTGTAAGATCTATCCATGTCTTTACAACCTTAGTTACTCTCTACTATGTGGGCAAAGAACCAACATGTAGCCAATCAAATCCTAATTTAAAGTCAAGTCAACAATTTGATATGTGCCATAGCAATATGGATGGGCTTGGTAAACGGTTCCTGCTTTGTGCAGTGTTTAAACTACTTCTATATCTTTTTGTTGGAGGATCTGTCATCATGTACAGAGGAAACCAGTAGTGGAACTACCATGGGTGCAGGCAGTGCACCCTTCCACCCACCCCTGTTCCCCAAGGCGCCTGCAGCCCTCCCAGAGGCCTTTCAACTGTACTGCGTATGCGCAGTAGGCGGACACACTGGGAGTCATGCTCAGAAAAGTAAGTGTGGTACCTCTATAACAAACTACATCAATACGGCGAGACTACCTTGTAGGCACCGTACATAAAAATAAGAAACCAATCTTGAAATCCAGGGATTTATCTTACTGTAGAAATAAAATTCAGATAATTAATTTACTAACTCACGTAACCTTATCAGTAAGAAAGCAAAGTGCCATGAATCTGCTGTGTGACCCTTTGTTCTGTTTTTCATTATTACTGTTTTTCTATTTAATTACTTTCTGTTGTCTACATAGTATATAATTTTTCAAAATGTAATGAATAGAAAAATTAATTAGTGTGTTAGTTGGTAGAATATGTGCACCTGTACAAACCACTTGGTGATGCAAGGGGTGGAAATGCTATTTATTTTCCATGCAGACAGGCCAGCGCCTGATTTTTCCATGTAGTGGACAAATACTGGACACTTTTATTCTTACACTGAGATTTAGAGTTGAGAGAGGACGAGACTCTCTTCCGCCTTTACACCTGTTCCCCCCCTTGCAGAGCAGCACTTTGTAGCTGGATTTACTCCTAGTTCTTAATGAGAACCTGTCAGGATGCAGCCTGGGATCGGCGTCTACTCACTGCTGAACTGGCGTCCTTGGGCTCTGAGGCATTCAGACGCCAGGTGTAAGTGGAAAGTTGTGGCTGAAGATTCTCCCCGGGGTCGGCTAGGACTTCCCTGCATGCGTCCTGGTTCCCGCAGTGGAGGACATGGGCGCAGCCATGTTGGTCTGTGTCACCTGTTCAGTCTCCTCCAATGGCAGCCCTGTGGTCTCTCAGCTGATCTCACGATCCTATGACCAACTGCCTAGGGGTAATTAGGTCTGGATACTGGAACAGGAAGTTGCCTGTTCTACTTCGCTGTATGACAGAATGCTGCTGTCCTTTCAAGACCTTCACTACTTCATGTCTCCAGTGTTCCAGTGACTTCCAGCTATACTCTCTCTAGTGTGCTGTTCAGATCCCTAGCTGAACTTTCTGTGTTAACTGATGCACCTGTGAAGCTGTTTTCAAGATTTCCAAGTTTATCCCTTTATGGTGAAATCCTAATATGCTGTTCAGACTCCAAGCTAAACTGTCTGTGTTAACTCTTTCAGCTGTGAAGCTGATTACCAGTATCTCTGTGCAAGTCCATGTCCGCACCTTCAGGTGTCTCAAGCTACCCTCTGTGCACTCTCTACCCGAATCTAAGTACAAGTCTATATCTGGATTTTCTCATCCTAGTGTTTCAAGTGCCATTTCTTTTCAGTTCCCTTTTAGTGTTTTTTTAGTTTCCAGTATCCCTAGTGTTTCCAGTCCTCATAGTGTTAGTATTTGTTTTGGTCTTCTGCCATTCCCAGGTACCTGTCCAGAGGGCCCCAACCTGCTCACTTGGTGCGGTGAAAACCAAATTCCAATTGGAGGGGTCACTGCAGAAAACCACCAAGAGAGTTAGACTCCGCGCATCTGGGCAGGTCTAGCCAAACCTGGGTTTTGCCACAACTAGGAGACCTAGTTACTGTCCCTCCCATCATTTATTCATCCTTATCCTAACCCCCCAGGTCTCGACCTGAACAGAGGTATCCCTAGTACCCAGTTGTGACAGAACCTATGTTTGCAAACAGAGAGGATCATTGGAAACCACCTTAAAAGTCTTGTGGAAGACCAACTTTCTTCCAGTTTCCTCAGCTATAAATGTTCCCTGAAGATACAACTAATTGACTAAAGTCTACCAGCCCCCTTCCAACTCTTCTTCTCACTCCCTCTTCCTACACTCCATGTCTGAATATCACATTCTTGCAGACCAAGTACACCCCTTTATGGCAACGGTATTCCCTGATAGCAGTGGCCTCTTTTAGCAGGATATTGCGCCCTGCCACACTGCAAACATTGTTCAGGAATGGTTTGACAACGATGACAAAGAGATCAAGGTGTTGACTCCAAATTCCCCAGAACAGTCCATTCGAGCATCTGTGTGATGTGCTGGGAAATCAAGTCTGAGCCATTGAGACCCCACCTCACAACTTACCGGACATACAGGACCTGCTGAGAACATCTTGGTGCCAGATATCACAGGACACTTTCAGAGGTCTTGTGTAGTCCATACCTCAATGAGTCACAGCTGTTTTGGTGGCACGAGGTGGATATATGCAATATTAGGTGTCTTTAATGTCATGGCTGATGGGTGTATGTATCAGAATATATGAAACAACACCCACTTTACTGTATTTCATCTAATCAGAAACAGTGCCCACCAAAGTGTTTCTATAGAGGTGTATTGTGATTTCTGCACCAGATGGCACAGTGAGTGGCATGGTGGCGCAGCGGTTAGTATTTCTGGCTCACAGAGCTGGGGTCATGGGTTTTCTGTCCCACCCCTGTGTCTGCATGTGCTTCTCTCCCACTGTTAGAGACATATTGGTAAGTTAGTTGGCTTTTGACCAGATGGGATCTGCAAATTCGCAGCACTAAACACTCGTCCAAAAATAAAACTAAAATTAGAGTATTCATTTTAAAAAACAAATCTCGGTGGATGTATCGAAAACAAATATTTAATTAACGCATTTTGCAAATACTCTAAAAGTAAAGTGCACACTATAAGGAATAATATTAATCTGGTAGCTGGCAGTGAAGAGATAGTGCTATCGGTGAAGAGAGTTGTTGAGTTACACTGAGTGGTATGGAAGAGCTGGAATGCGGGTTCCGGACTACAGACACACAGTAATTAGTTAGACAATGTCTAGATAGACACCAGATGTTAGACAGTTAATAGTTAGACAAGGATAAAAGTTTGACACAGACAAAAGTCAGACACACTAAAGTTAGACATGTAAAAAGTTCGACAGGTACAAAAGATCGACAGGATCAAAAGTTCGACATGAAAAAGATCGACACAAAAATGGTCGACACATTTTTTTTTATTTTTTTTTTAAGGATGAGGGTTAGGTTTAGGGTTAGGCACTTACTGGAGGGTTAGGGTTAGGCACTTACCCCCACTGTTAGGGTTAGGCACTTACCCCCACAGGTAGGGCTAGACACATACCCAGATGGTTATGGTTAAGTACCAAGGGAAGGGTTAGGGTTAGGTGAAGATTAGGGCTAAAAATAAATAAATAAATAATTGTCGACCATTTTTGTGTTGATCATTTTCATGTTGAACTTGTGACCCTGTCAACCTTTTGTACCTGTCGAACTTTTTACACGTCTAACTTTAATGTGTCTGACTTTTGTTTGTGTCTAACTTTTTTCCCTGTCTAACTACTGACTGTCTAACATCTGGTGTCTATCTAGACCTTGTCTAACTGATTACTGTCTATCTCACACCACCGGAACGCTGACATTACTAATTCCTTCTACGGAAAATGACCAAAAACTACAGCAGGAAAAACATCTTTCTAAGAGATTCTGATGTCTGAGGTCAGGTTCACAGGAGTCTGGAAAGTTAATAAAGAGAACAGAGAGAAATCTCATTAGTGCGAAGCCTTTGTGGTTCCACAATTATCCCCGGCATCAGCAGCTCAATTAACACTAATTGATAAAGGGGTGAGGACACATGCTTAGCTGGAACGCCAGCATCTTAACTGCAGCTACAGGGCATGTGCCAGGCACACAAAGCCGCAAAGCAGCCACAAACAAACTTCCCCCCTCCAACCTCCAGCGCTCGCCGTTTCTCCCAGTTTTCCTGGCGCTCCTGAACTTTCTTCGTCGCAACATCCAAGGGCTGATAGTTTCTTCCTATTAGTCTTGTTGAAAACGTAATTACCATTTTCCATAGTGCAGGTTTCTGTGCGCTTTGTAGGCACCGCAGAATATTATTAGAGACATAGCAGAGGTCTAATTGAGCTGGGTAACAGGATGTGTTTTCTCTCTAATTGATAAGGGTACGTTTTATACTCAGAACAGGCAGAACATCATTAGGTGGGATATTTATTCATTATTTGGGATGTAACTTGGTGATCTAAAGGTAATGAAACTTTCAGAGTTCTCACTTAGCTGCAAACTGAGCTATGTCCCACCACGGCGTAAGTATCGAGTGCCTTTGACATTCAGTAATATAGTTCACCTCGTCTGACCAGAGCCTTCCCCAACCTTCAAACGTTTTCAAAACATAACTCTTTACTAGTGGCAATCCCACTCCCACCAAATCCTACTCACTGCTGATCCCACTCCACCCTGATCACACTCCCTCCAGGTCCCACTCACACCAGATCCCACTCCCACCTGATCACTGCTGATCCCACTCCTCCCTGATCACACTCCCTCCAGGTCCCACTCACACCAGATCCCACTCCCACCTGATCACTGCTGATCCCACTCCTCCCTGATCACACTCCCTCCAGGTCCCACTCACACCAGATCCCACTCCCACCTGATCCTACTCACTGCTGATCCCACTCCTCCCTGATCACACTCCCTCCAGGTCCCACTCACACCAGATCCCACTCCCACCTGATCCTACTCACTGCTGATCCCACTCCTACCTGATCACACTCCTTCCAGGTCCCACTCACACCAGATCCCACTCCCACCTGATCCTACTCACTGCTGATCCCACTCCTACCTGATCACACTCCTTCCAGGTCCCACTCACAGCAGATCCCACTCCCACCAGGTCCTACTCACTGCTGATCCCACTCCCACCAGATCCTACTCACTGCTGATCCCACTCCTACCTGATCACACTTCCTCCAGGTTTCACTCACAGCAGATCCCACTCCCACCAGATCCTAGTAACTGCTGATCCCACTCCCACAAGATCCTACTCACTGCTAATCCCAGTCCTACCTGATCACAGTCCCCCCAGGTCCCACTCACAGCAGATCCCACTCCCACCATATCCCACCATATCCCACCAGATCCTACTCACTGCTGATCCCACTCCTACCTGATCCCACTCCCACCAGATCCCACTCCCACCAGATCCCACTCTCACCAGGTCCCACTCTCACCAGGTCCCGCTCCTACATGATCTCTTTCCAACCTGATCCCACTCCCACCAGATCACATCACACTCAGGGCCTGATTCAGCAAGGATCGCTATTGCTAAAGCGTACTCAGACGGGCGACCGTTGCGTATTACGCATGCATATGCATTGCAGTGCGTGAAGGCACCACTGCGATCGCACTGTGATCACGGAGACCACGTAGAGCCATCGCAGAGTGATGTACAGACAGTGAACATTTGGGGATGGTGATGGGGGTGGGTGGTCGGAGAGACGCAGTGGTGCCTGACTATTTGAACGCCGTTGCGTGGGTGTGCATAAATTAGCCTTTGCGACGGCATACGCAGCTTGTGTACTCACTGTGTGCAACGAGGTTAGCAATTTCTAAGTAAGGTCAGGGCTGCTGTAATTCTGCGCGAGGAGCCGATGGTACATGATGTTACCCATCTATATATGTAGGTTTGCAAAGTATTACGGATGTGAGATGGCGGGTAGTGGGAGGCAGTGGGCGTCTCTATGCTGGCAGTGCGACGGCATGGCGATAGCAATCATTAGCATATTTTCGCAGCAGACCTGCGTGCGATTACGAAGCTGCAATCGCAATAGTGATCCATACTGAATCAGGCCCTCAGTCCTGATCCCACTCCCACGTGGTTCCACTCTCACTAGGTCCCACTCCCACATGATCCCACTCCCACATGATCCCACTCCCACCTGATCCCACTCCCACCTGATCCCACTCTCACTAGGTCCCACTCCCACATGATCCCACTCCCACCTGATCCCACTCCCACCTGATCCCACTCTCACTAGGTCCCACTCCCACATGATCCCACTCCCACCTGATCCCACTCCCACTGGGTTCCACTCCCAGCAGGGTGCACTCTCACCAGGTTCAACTCTCACCTGATCCCACTCCCACGTGGTTCCACTCTCACTAGGTCCCACTCCCACATGATCCCACTCCCACCTGATCCCACTCCCACCTGATCCTACTCCCACCTGATCCCACTCCCACTGGGTTCCACTCCCAGCAGGGTGCACTCCCACCAGGTTCAACTCTCACCTGATCCCACTCCCACATGGTTCCACTCTCACTAGGTCCCACTCCCACATGATCCCACTCCCACCTGATCCCACTCCCACCTGATCCTACTCCCACCTGATCCCACTCCCACCTGATCCCACTCCCACTGGGTTCTACTTCCAGCAGGGTGCACTCCCACCAGGTTCAACTCTCACCAGATCCTACTCCCACCTGATCCCACTCCCACCTAATCCCACTCCCACCTGATCCCACTCCCACTGGGTTCCACTCCCAGCAGGGTGCACTCCCAGCAGGTTCAACTCTCACCAGATTCTACTCCCACCTGATCCCACTCCCACCTGATCCCATACCCACTTGATCTCGTTCCCACCTGATCCTATTTCCATCTAAACCCACTGTCACGTGATCCTACATCCACCTGATCTCACTTCCAACAGTTCCTCCTTCCACCAGATCCCACTCCCACAAGATCCTACTCCTACAAGGTCCCACTCCCACCTGACCTGATACCACTCTCACTACTTACTATTAAATCTTACTACTGCTTCAGTTTCCACTCTGAGGGTTCTTAGATCAGTGGTCGCCAACCTCAATTGAGGTGTGAGCTACTCCTGAAGAGCTACTAAAATTGTAGAAAAAAAATCTGTTTAATAACCAAACAATTGTACGTCAATTAATGACAATGTAAAAAAAATGTTTCACAGAAAACAACAATGTATTTCATTAATATTGTTGCAATTTGTAAATACATTTTAGGATTTGGCACATTTCACTGTTAATTACCATATCTAAGGAGGTAAAGTGCAGTAGAGGAGCAAAAGATATAGGCAGGGCTGGGCAGGAGTCACTTGCGGTGCTCGTCACGTATTGTGCCACACCGCCGTGGCATAGACGCCGTCGGTGGAACCACGGGGAAGCACATCAGGTGATTGCCTTAGCGGCTACGACAATCACTTTGCTTCCCCATGGCTCCATACATGGCGTTGAGGCCACAAGGGAGCATGCATCAGAGATCACTTCCACCTAGTTGACTCCTAGCTGACTCGGCAGTACTGCAGCTAGAAGAGCTACCAAACTTAAGACTGCGAACTACGGGTTGGAGACAGGTGCCTTAGATGGAGATAAAGTGAAATGAGATAAAGTATCAGCCAATCAGCTCCTAACTGCCATGTCACAGGCTCTGTTTGAAAAATGACAGTTAGGAGCTGGTTAGCTGGTACTAGGGAGGCAAATCCCAGGAACGGGATCAGTGGGATCCTGGGATTTTGGGCCAAAATTGTCCGGGACTGAATCCCGGGATTTCAGGATTGGCCTATTTTTTAAACGCCACGCAGCGCTGAGCACCTTCTGCAGAGTGCTCAGACGCTGCCCAGCTCCCCCTGCCTCCGGCTGCGTGCACTGCACAGCATGACGTGATGACAGAGGTCATGCACTACAGCTAACTTAGGCAACTTTGAGCTGCTACGTGCCATTCTGACTCGTACATATCTGTCGCTTCTCAGCAACTGTAGAATGGGAGTCACTGAGTGGCAACTAGGCAGCGATGGGACGTTTGCGCTTGAGATACAGTATGCATCCTGCAGGTGCACTGTAGGAGTTGAGCGCGCGGATTGGGCACGCCATTTTCAGTCATATGTTCTGCACCAAGCATGGGGCAGGATTAAGTGGTGGATAGTAGCTCCGATCACTGCAGGCATCCGGAATGGTGACCGCATTCCATGCGTCTGAGAATCGGGCTCTTTGTTTTCCCCAGTGTTGGGTGCTATGGAGCATTTTAGCGCCCGACAAATATACAATGATGATTTCAAGGCCTCTTATCATTTATTATTAGTTTTTGCAGTAATGACAAATACCATCCATCAACTCAGTCACTGCCATCCCCCCTCCTCTCCCCTCCCTGCTGGAGTTGGAACTCCACTCTCTTCATTCTCATCCTGCACTACCCTTGTCTCCAGTGCCCCCCTACTCACATTCAGCGTCTCTGATCCTTACTGTCCGCCCCTCCCGGTGACATTGGGTCACTGAGTGCTATTGTTAATAACTGTCACTGTCCCATACCCTTTTACAGTCACTTACAATCCAGGGTTGATGCACATGAACGCGCATCAACCTGGGATTTTTGTAATTGTAAACGGATCAACCCAGGTCCAGTGACCCGGAGATCCAACTCGGCTAGCTTGCAGGGTTGAGCACAAGTCGTTACCGTCTCACCCTGCAGTGTAAACGGCACGACCTGGGTCAGCCAGAACGGAGCAGCGCACCCCACCCCATCTGCCCTCCCTCCCTCCGAACCGCTGCGGAGAGAGCTAAGAGGGTTTGCGGAGGGGGAGGGAGGGGATGAAGCATTGCTCACCAGGGGTCTGCTCCTGGGTTGGAAACGTGTTCCAAATCCCAGATCAGACCTGAGACTTTGGTGTAAAGATGGTATTAGCTGCCAGTCTCTTAGTTACCTTTATATCGCACTGTTTGATTGTTTGCCCCTTGTACTGTCTGTTTTAACCTTGGTATAGTGTATTGATTTTGCGGCATTTTGTATATTCATGTACGGACACTTGGGGCCAAATGTAATAGGGTGTCAGTTTTAGTAACAGTACAAACTCGCACTTTCTCGCACTTTTAAAAAGTGCGAGTTTGTACTGAAACTCGCAAATTCAATAGCCTGCGAACTTTTCAGCTCGAGGCTACTGCATTTGCGAGTGTAGGCGAGTTTAGGACTATGTAAACTGACACCTTTTAATGCGAGTAGCATTAAAAGGTGCGAGTTTTAGAGAAGCCATCACAGATCAGTGAGATCTGTGATGGCTTCTGTGTGTGTTAAAAAAAAAAAAATGTGCACCCCCTCCCCAAAAGCATAACCAGCCCCGGGCTTTATAAAGCCTGTTCTGGTTCTTAAAATACAGGGGCCAAAATGCGTAGGGGGCCCCTGTATATTAAGAACCAGCACAAGGCTTTGTAGAGCGTTTTTCTATACGTGGTGCAGAATAGTATTCAGGAGTATTTTTTCCAGAAAATAAGTTATCCCAGCAAATTTGGGGTACTTGAAAATGGGGGCCAGCATATTTAAAAGTTGCTAAATTGAATTTGAAAAAAAATTGTAAAAAAATCCACCTGCCGCAAGCACCTGCAATCGAAAAAACACCTGGGGCATACTTGGGGACCCCTAACCCCAGAGTGAAGTTCGCTAGTTTTTAACTTTGCCCCCCAACATTTTTTTTTTACACCCCCAAAGTCATTTTTGGGGTGTTATTGTTGTTTTAAATTTTTTTGACACAGTTTACCTTTGGGGGACTGTCTGAAGGCTGCAGGGGGGTTCCCGCAACATTGCACCCCAAAACCCCAATTCTGCACTTTTTTCCACCGCCCAGTCATAGGCGAAACTTTTTCAACTGCGATAGTATTCATTGCGATTCGCTATGCCACGCCCACTTTACCATACATCCGTAATGTTTTGCAAGACTGCGAAACCATCGGTACAATCGAGTACCATCGCAGCCTCACGCACACTTGCACAAGTTCTGACCTGACTCAGAAATTGCTAACTTCCACGCACGCTATGAGACCTCAGACTGTGTAGGTCATCGCAGTGGGTAATTTACGCACGCCCCTGCAACGGTGATGAAAAGCACTGGCGTGCTTGCGCGAGACCCGACGAGCGAAGGACTTTCCTTCGCTCGGAGTGTCTCATCAAAGGGGGCGTGCTGTCGATGGTGAGTGATAGCACGCCCCCTTTGGTGGGCGTGCCGAGGGCGTGCCTGCCAGACGGAGGCGTTCCCATGGGAACGCCTACCGTCTGAAGCCGGCCCCACTGACATCACTAGTGATGTCAGTGGGAGTGATTTTGGCTCTGATAGAGCCAAAATCACTCCTGGCCTTACGGTTGAAAAACCCAACCGCAGGCTTTTACTCGCAGTTCCGATGGTCGCGATGGTCAAGACCATTGCGACCATCATTCTGCACGCTCGTATATGCTGTGGGTGGTGACCCACAGCTATACGAGCGTCCAGGAGGACGCTCCATATTAATGGAGGTGGGCCCTGATGCAGAGCGAGCGCTCTGGTCAGAGCATCCGGCTCTGAATCAGGGCCACAGTCCCGACCGCAATAGCTAGTTTGCACACGCGCACAGCAATGCAGGACGCAACAGGTGGCCAATTGCGTGCGATATCTCAGTTGCTTACAGTAGTGAATCAGCCCCATAATTGGAACCACTTACAACAACTGGCAGAAAAAGTTTCTGCATAAAATGTAATTAACTTAGAGTATTAGTTGCTTAGTTATTATTGTGACTCTATTAGAAAATGTCATTGAATGACCTAGTGTTTGGAAACCAGCGATGTCAGCAGCTGAAACCCTCAGTAAGACAGTAAGACAAAGATCTCTCTATCAATACAGTGTTTGTGCCCCTAAAACCTTCTGTCATTGTGCTTATTACATAATATTTCCCTTAGTATCTTTTCATTCCTTCAGCATTTCCACCACCTGCCCTGGCGCTTCCATATGGTGCCACAGCTGGCAGAGGGCACGGATAGTGCTAGGTATTCAGACCTAGGGGGGTGACAAATTGAGAGGAAATATTCAATGTACTTGTAATACAGATACAATCCTATGTACCTGTCTGAAGGATGAGTGATTAGCGGCTATATAGACGCTATATTTAAAAATATAATTTTTCCTGAACGTGTTTGTGTTCGTTGGTGCTTTGTGGCGTATGGTAAGTTGTGGTTTATGCTGATTTGCGTCAGAGGGCCTGATTCAGAGCTGAACGCTCTGACCAGAGCGCTCGCTCTGAATCAGGGCCATCCCAGCTAAATTTGGAGCGGCCTCCTGGCCGCTCGCATAGCTGTGGGTGACCACCCACAGCTTATGCGAGCGGCCAAAAAGATGGTCGCCATGGTCAAAGACCATGGCGACCATCGGGCTTGCGACGAGACCCTGCGGTAGGGTCTCGCTTCCGCAAGCCCAGGAGTGATTTTGGCTCTATCAACATCGACAGCATGCCCCCTTTGGTGCGAGACCCGGAGCGACGGAGAGCCCGTCGCTATCCGGGTCTCGCGCATGCGCACGACGGAGCTCCCTCCGTCGTGCGCATGCGCAGTGGGGCAACATCGACCCGTTTGCGAGCGTCCTTTGCTCGTGAATGGGTCTGAATGACCCCCAGAATGTCTGCAGAAATGTGGGCACAGGGCATACACCCAACAATGTAAACACTACACAGATCCGTCATACAGTATATGTCTATGAAGTCATGCAGGATGGTGAGCCGATCGCACCTCAGCTACTCCCGATCAGGACGCAAGGGGTGGAGGCTGGACAGTCTGCCTCTGTAGGGAATCCCCCCGTCCAGCGGAGGCATCAGATAGCAGAAATGATGGTCCGCACAAACAGGCTCAGCAATGTCCTTCAGTGTGTCTCAGCAACAGTGGTGGGTATTAATATGCAGGTACTGCAAATCACCAAACAATGGTTCCACCGATGGAATACAGCAGTGTAGTTGGTCAAAAGTTGGAAAAGCATTCCAGAGAACTACTTATGCTCTCATGTTCTATATGTCAGATGTAATTCTCAGTATATGTTCTTATACGGTAATTACTGACAAACGCGCAGTACCCATTCTCTCATTCTCTTTGCTGGATGTAATTCTCAGTATCTGCTATTATTCTGTAAATCTGAAAAACTGCGCAGTAAGGTCAATATTTTTGTTCTGCATTCTTTAACCAACAGTGCAACTTCCTTTACTCTGTAATCGGTATAATTGCTATTGTGTGTTCACAGCTGTAATAGTGACTTATCCCCCATCATATAGGGGCCTATTTATCATTAAATATTTGCGGCATATTCCTCCTAAAACATATATTTTCGGGGATATCCATAGATATTAGGTATCCCACAAATGTACTATGGAGGGATACTACCATCGGAGATACCTGCTGCGTTCCCTCAATTTCCGCCAGTAGACGCAGTCCCCGTAGGTTTCTATGAGGGATGTAATGCTGCCAGATTTACCAACTCCAGATTGTGAAGCATTCCGGAGCATTGTCCCCGCAGATAACGCCATCTAATGATGGCATTGCGCTGCTGTAGGCTATGGGCTACACTTACTGAACCCTCCTAGGCACTGGCCACAGCACATGCATAGTCTGTGGACCGCGCATGCACAGTAATCTCCAGGAGTGAAGAGACTGCTCAGTTCACTCCACGCACACGGCAGGCAGGGCCGGCTCTAGGGGTGTTCGACCAGTGCGGTCGGACAGGGGCACCACCCATAGAGGGCGAACCCATCCCCAACATCCCAATTTCAGCGGGATAGTAGTACTGTCCCACTGTTCCACCCGTAGGTCGAAGTGGCCCGCGGGTGGTGAAATCGGGAGGTTGGGGACCCCCACCGCCGCTGCTGTGCGGTGGTGCTGGACCCCCGAAGTGTGAATGGATGCAGCACGCATCCATTCACAGATGGGAGAGGGCTGGGGGAAGCCCAGCCAGTGACGGAGGGCTTTACCCCCAGCCTGACGTCACATAAGGGGTGTGGCCTATGGTAATAAGCATACCGGGCCGGCACAGGGTGCTCAGACCCCTGGAGCTGGCCCTGACGGCAGGGACAGGCTCCTTTTGGAGTCTCTGTAACTGCATGTGCTATTTAATACATTCGGGAGCTAATATTGCAGAATGCAGTGTGATCACGGGCGCTAATATCACACCCACATCGCATAGAAGTATGTGATTAGTGACAGATGGCCCCCCTAGTCTGTAATCCCCTCTGCGTACTGTAAGGTGAGTGTATACCATACTTGCCGACATTCAGCTCCCTCCTTCCGGGAGGGAGCTGAATGCCTGCATTCTGTGGGGGGCGTGGCCGGACTGTGATGCCGTTTTGGGGGCGGGGCGTGACCGCCCAATCGCGTCATAGTGGCCCCGCCCCCTCTTCACAATGCCGGAAAAAAGGCATTGTAAAGCAGGGGGCAGAGCCTCGATGACGCGATTCAGCGTGAATCGCGTCATCGGTCCCCTTGGCAGCGGGGTTTTTTACTAGTAGTCTGGGGGGGTAGGCGGCAGCCGGGAGGCTTGCCTGCCTTTCCGGGGGGTCGGGAGCGGCACCGGATATTAGGGAGGCTCCCGACCAAATCGGGAGGGTAGGCAAGCCTGGTGTATACAGTACCTGTGTTGAGCTGCGTGCTGTGTCTATGTACATTAATCCTAGGCTCACATACAGACAGCCATCCCTGCAAAACCAAATATGCAGCACGGCATTTACCGGCACATAACTCCCTTCTCGTTTCAGCATTCTTAGTACGCCCATTATACAGAGACTGTAATTTCCATCATGACAGATAATTCTGGATGACCTTCAGAGAAATGTACCATGTTTTGGCCCTGTGACATGTTTGGGTGACTATAAGGTAGGCTGCAGCATGGAGGACACTAAATGCTGCCTGTTGAATCATCTTCAGTTCCTCCAGTAACCTATCATTGAGCATTCGTCGCAATCCCAGCAAAATACATATTTCTTGAGTACGAAGTAATCAAAATCAGCCCCCTGCTGTTCTCTGCTCGCTGTGACAGATCTCACTGAGTCGGCATCTAATGAGACCAGCAGCGGCACTGACACTAATTGACACCCCGGCTGCCAGTCCCAGCGACAGGCCAGAGAGTAAATGGATCTGCAGCCTGTATTAACCTCTCAGCTCCGCGGTCGGCCACATAAAGAGATTCTAATGTGCTGCAGCGTAGCAAGGTGAGCACAGCGGCTCCCAAACCCCAACACCCAGGAGCTCTACGCGGGGCCTAGGTGCTGTTCTGCTCTGGGCGATATGTGTCAGCTGAGAAGCAACCAGGTCACTCATACTATTGTCTCATGAATTACTATGGGTACAGTTTTAAATAAATATATATATATATATATATATATATATATATATACACACACACAGGTTGAGTCTCCCATATCCAAAATGCTTGGGACCAGGGATATTTTGGATATTGGAATATTCCGTTGTTTGGAATAATTGCATCCCATAAAGAAATATCTTGGGAATGAGACCCAAATCTAAACACAGAATGCATGTATGTGTTATATACACCTTATACACACAGCCTGCAGGTCATTTCATAAAATATTTGTAATAATTTTGTGTATCAAAAAAAGTTTGTGTACATACTTGAAATTAATTTATGTTTCATATACGCCTTATACACACAGCCTGAAGGTTATTTTATACTATATTTTAACAATTTTGTGCTTTTTAAACCAGTGCTCGAAGTGTGCCGGTATACAGCGGTATGATATACTGGCACTTCCTTCCAGCACTGAGCCCTGCTGTGCCTCCCATTGCCAACCGTGAAGATGTTTGTTCTTGCAAAAAGAAAAGATTGCAAGAACAAACTGGTTTCCATGGAAAGAGTGTAGCACACAGCGCAGCCATCATTAGTAATCTGGGACTGTCCGCGAGCTAATTGGAGCTCGCGGACAGACAGCCAATCAGGAGCAGCCGCAGCGGCGGCTCTTGATTGGCTGCCGGTCCACGAGCTAATTAGCTAACGGACAGCCCCAGATTAGAAATGATGGCGGTACTGTGTGCTGCGCTCTTTCCTTGGAAACCACGTCCTCATTCTGGACCCGGCCATCAATAAGTGGCTGTGCCCCCGTGACCGCCGCTGGCCCACCCACCGCCGCATAATATAAACTGTTCACCGACCCGCCGCACTGCCCTCACGCTGCCCGCCCACCACCATCTTTTTGGAGACCCGGGCACGAGAACAAACATGCACGGCCGGCGAGAGGACACTTATCCCCTGGGCTGGAGGGACCTTTCCAACATCAGGCTCTGGGCGGAGCTGAGAGCGGAGTAAGGTGCTCCTGACCCAGTGCTAAGGGGACAGCAGTCTGAGCAGGGGGTGGGTTAAGTGATGTCAGGAAAGGTGTTTGTGCTGTGAGGGGGGTCTGTGCTGTGAGGGGGAGGGGTCAGTGCTGTGAGAGGGGGAGCCTGTGGTGAGGGGGGTCTGTGCTGTGAGGGGGGAGTCTGTGCTGTGAGGGGGAGGGGTCAGTGCTGTGTGAGGGGGAGTCTGTAGTGAGGGGGGTCTGTGCTGTGAGGGGGGGTCTGTGGTGAGGGGGGTCTGTGCTGTGAGGGGGGGGTCTGTGGTGAGGGGGGTCTGTGCTGTGAGGGGGAGGGGTCTGTGCTGTGAGAGGGGTCTGTTCTGTGAAGGGGGAGTCTGTGCTGTGAGGGCGGTCTGTGCTGTGAGGGCGGTCTGCTGTGAGGGGTCTGTGCTGTGAGGGGGAGGGGTCAGTGATGTGAGAGGGGTCTGTTCTGTGAGGGAGGAGTCTGTGCTGTGAGGGCGGTCTGCTGTGAGGGGGTCTGTGCTGTGAGGGGGAGTCTGTGCTGTGAGGGCAGTCTGTGCTGTGAGGGGGTCTGTGCTGTGAGGGGGGGGTCTGTGCTGTGAGGTGATCGGGGTCAGTGATGTGAGAAAGAGGGGGGGTCTGTGCTGTGAGGGGAGTCTGTGCTGTGAGGGGGGTCTGTGCTGAGAGGTGAGAGGGGTCAATAAATGTAAGAAAGAGGGGGTCTGTGCTGTGAGGGGGGGAGTCTGGTGAGAGGGGTCAGTGATGTGAGAAAGAGGGATTCTGTGCTGTAAGGGGGGGTCTGTGCAGAGAGGTGATCGGGGTCAGTGATGTGATAAAGAGGGGTCTGTGTTGAGAGGTGATTGGGGTCTGTACTGTGAGGGAAGGGGGCGGTCTGTGCTGAGAGGGGTTAGGCTGCTAGGGGGATGGTTAGGTTTAGGCTGCAGGAAGGGAGGGTTAGCTTTAGGGGAAGGGTTAGGATACTTATCGGCAGGTATCAGTGTCCTAACCTTGTCGGGATACTGAGTGCCGGCATCCCATACCCAAACCATACATACATAGCTGTACACCTGCTGCTGCTGACTGGGAGGTAAGAGGCTACTGCTGGTTGCTCATCAGAGGTAGGTTATAGGATGTTTTAGGGACACGGGGCCGTAAAAGGCTGCGCAAGAGCTTAACTGTGGCATGATGTGTAAGGGGCACTAATACTGCATGGCAGAAATTGTAGAGGGTATTATTGTGAGACATAATGTGTAAGAGGCATTACTATGTGTGGAATAATGTGTAAGGGGCAATACTGTGTGGCATAATGTATAAGAGGCACTATTACTGCATGGCATAATGTGTTATAAGGGCACTATATATTGTGTGGCATAATGTGTATAAGGGGTACTTCAGTGTGGTACACTACATTCATGACATGAGGGCGTGCCTTAAGAGCTCACCTCTTTTGAAATCCCCTTTTACGATGTGCAAGCACCTCCGGCACGTACATAGGTGCAGCCTTAAATTTTCCATACCCCCACTTAAAAATTCCCACTTCGACCACTGCTTTAAACAAAGTTTGTGTACATTGAACCATCAGAAAGCAAAGGTTTCACTTTCTCAGTCATGCTAAAAATATTCCGTATTTCGGAATATTTGGATATGGGAGACTCAACCTGTGTATATATATATATATATTATATATATACACTGTATAATAATCCAGGTTGGTGTGTCCTATCTCTGATATGCTTGCGGTTTGTGTCCCACTGCTGACGACGTCCTGCGGGAGATGACAGGAGGACCGGTAAGTATAGCGTGGAGGGAACAGGGCGAGATTGGGATAGAGTGAAGCAGGATGGTCTGAAGTGACCCGACATAACAAAAGTTGACTACATATAATATCGCTTGCTCATATATATTGTGACACAGTTAGGTTAGGGGGTCCCTCTCCTGAGTAGAGGATTCCTTCCTTTCACACACAGCAGCTGGGAAACAGTACACCAGACTGGATGCAAGTACAAGCTGGTTGGCGCCAGTCTTTATTGTACAATATCAGAAACAGCATAAAGAAAACATAAACATAAATCCTAGCCCTGTCGGGGCACTAACTTCACAGGTAGTTCCCTCACTACCAGAACCTGGCAGGGCCTAATGCCCTCACCAGCAACAAAAGCACAGCACAACACTCACGGATAGGTTTTCAAGTGTCTCTGAGCAAACTCCCTGTCTGCTCTCCCAGGTGAGACAATCAGCCCTAAACACACTAGGCTTATATTGGCCACTCTCAGGTGGAAACCCTAACAAGCCTGTTACCATGCTAAGAGAACCAAAACCTGGAGTGGCCGTGGGTGGAGCCCTCCCTCTCCTCTCACCCACAACCCCCAGGTCCTAAACCGGCTTTTCAAAAAGCCGAAACTCAAGCCTGCTACACTGCAGACTTTCTCCTGGGGGTTTAAAACACATAAGACAGGAATCTGGGACAAATGTACGTGCCAGAGACCACTTTACCAATGATCCTATCACAATATATATATATATATATATATATACGCGTAGTGTTACTACACGTTCCAACACAACCATGTCTGTGTCATTTGGGTAGAAACATTGACCAAGATGGCAGATGGGAACGGATATGTCCATCTATTCTGCCCTTATTTATGAATTACTGGAGATGTGCGTGGACCCCCATGTTTTGGTTTTGGTTCTGATTCATCATCGTGTTTTGGTTTTGTCAAAACCACCCTCAACTGTTTTTGTTTGGATTCGGTTTTGGTTCAGTTTTAAACTCCTTAAAGATTGATGCAATCCAAATAATGGTTTTCAAATTCGAGTTCCGAACTGATGACAGAACCAAATTGGGTCTCGGTTCACCTCGGAACCCCAAAGGGATCCGAGTGGATTCCGAACTGGGACTCGATTTGACTCGGAGCCCCAAAATTTGAGTGTGTTCGTATTTCAGGATAACCAAACCGCACATCTCTATGAATCTTTTTTTTTTTTTCTTGGAGGTATGCAGGTTTTTTCTTTTGGATGTTCTTTTCTTACTATTGTCTTCTATACAAGGTCAATTCAAAGTCGTATTTTTGTCTGATGTATTCCTTAGTTCTGTACACGTCCCAACCACAGCATTTTGAAAGATTCTTCCATGGGTCTTTCTATGAAGACTCCTATCTTATATTATCGCTCAGTTTTCGGAATCAGTATGAAAGCCCGGCAGTGAAGATCCTGACAGGTGCGTATTCTTTCTGTTTACTAACCTAACCTCCCCCCTAACCCTAACCCTCCCTTAGGGGTGCCTATCCCTAACCTCTCCCCCAAGTGCCTAACCCTAACCCTTTGATTTTGGCAAAATTATCCTCAAGTGTTTTAATTCAGTTTTGTTTTTGGATTTCTCTAAAAATGTATAAAAACAGCTAAAATCATGTAACTTGGACCTGTTTTTGTTCCTATAGTATTAACATCAATAACATTACTTCCCAGTCATTTCCAGTCAATTTTAACCACCTCACAGCACCTGAACTCATGAGGGAGGGACTTAAATACAATCCAAAATATGCAAGATCTGGTTTTTAGATCCGAGTTCCGAACTTGGCGAGATGACCCAAGTCAGGACCCAGTTCAACTTGGAACAGCAAAATTCAGGTGTGTTTGATTTTCAGCAAAACTCAACAGCTCATCTCTAAAAATAATTAAATAAATGCATCCTTAACTCTATTAAAATGTTTAATATATTTTAATCTTTCATATCAATCCTGACCCTTCTGTCCTCTAAGTGGGACTTGTGCTCCTGACAACTTTGTGGGTAAGTTTGGCTAAGCAGTCCATGTAGAATTTTCAGATAGTTTTGTATTTGTATATTTTTGGAAATAGAGCCACCAGAACTCCACACACCTCTAGGTGAGTTATATTACCCGTGACCTATAAACATATTTGCTGACTCTTTTCACATTCTGCACCAATTTAGGAGTATTGTCCTTGGATGCCTGAGATGTCCTGGTTACCAGCCCTTCACCTGATCCTGAATAAACACAATATTGTTACTTTAATATTAGAGAAATGAAACCCGAATAATAAACGCAATTTTTTTTTTTAACGAGATGTATATTTATCTCCACTAAAGCTGCCATCACGGCCTGCCTCTAAGACAAAGGACGTTATTTGTATGTGTTTGTTATATGGCAGCATGAATTGTTATACAAAGTGTCCAAGCTGTTCGGTATCCTCAATGACCCTCAGCTATACTGACCAGATGGCTATACACTGCTTGGGAATGGGATGTGCTCTTCAATTCATATTTTCCACCCCAGTAAATCTATTTAACTGTCCAGGGAAATAGTCTCAAGATTTTGCTTAGGAAGTTTTGCTTAAACCAGCAGACTTCTGGAACATTTAATGTACGTTTCTTGAGGACAAAACTGATCCGGATGAGGATGACTGTGTCACACGAGCCTTATTAGACACAATGCAAGGTTAAAAATAATATTTTTATTATTATTATTAATAATACTTGAATAACTTCCATCATGGGTACATTTCTGATAAACACTTTTAAACACTTAAATAAGGACATCGCCAGTTAATCATTATGGGTGGGTCTTTACCTGAGGCTAAGATGTGCTGGAGACACAATTGGGAATATCACCGTGACCTTGGATAAATCACTCTGTCTTCGTATGTCACAGGTACCAACAATTTAATTGTAAGCTCTGTTGCGCAGGAAAACTGTCTAGAAATATTTGGCTGGAATGTACCATGTACAAATAAATGCTCTACAAAATGAATAACAACCTATGAAATCTGAATTTGAGTATTTATGTAAAACTGATGTCCCTATAGTACGTCACCTTCTGGAAGCCACCGGATGAGCTCAAGGCCAACTAACGAACACAAAGATAAATAAAATTTTAGGGTGGAATTCAGTTAGCTGCGGCAAAGTCTTGGTTTACTGCAGCTTGGTACCACATGCATACCGTGCGGTAATTTCACTTACTAACTAACACTGGATAACGGTGTCGAAGTTGATTAATGGTCAAAAGCAAAGTATTTGAGGCTCTTAAAAGGTGTCAGATGGCTGATTTTTGCCTTTCTTAATAACAGAGTATACATTATAGAAATCAAATGACTTTCAACAAATTAATGCTCTAGATCAGAGGTTCAGGGCACTTACAGGGGCGCCTCGGGTTGGTGGTCCAGTACCAAATAAGATGCTTTTTAATAAGTGTGATTGGCAGCCATTAGCACTGATTTTTCCTATCAAAAAATATGTGGACAAAAAGAAGCACGGCGATGTCAACCACCATATAACTGACCCTAAAGGTGACATACCTTGCAAAAGTATTCACTCCCCTTGGCCTTTACCTTTTATGTTACATTACAACCTGAAATGAGAAAAATATATATAAAAGAGAATCTTTATAAATAAAATTCTGAAAATTGGCATGTGCATATGTAATCACCCCCTTTGCTATGAAGCCCTTCAAAAGTTCTGGTGCAACCAATTACCTTCAGAAGTCACATAATTAGTGAAATTAAGTCCACCTGTTTGAAATCTAAGTGTCACATGGTCTGTCAGTATAAGCACACCTTTTCTGAAAGGCCCCAGAGGCTGCAACACCACTAAGCAAGAGGCATCACACCATGAGGACCAAGGAGCTCTCCAAACAAGTCAGAGACAAAGTTGTTGAGAAGTACAATTCTGGGTTGGGTTATAAAAAAATATCCAAATCTTTGATGATCCCCTGGAGCACCATCAAATCCATCATCATCAAATGGAAAGAACAAGGAGGGCATTAATCAGAGAGGCAGCGCAGAGACCAAAGGTAACCCTGAAGGAGCTGCAGAGTTCCACAGCAGAGACTGGTGTATCTGTGCATGTGACCACAATAAGCCGTACACTCCATAGAGCTGTGCTTTATGGAAGAGTGGCCAGAAAAAAGCCATTACTTAGTGATAAAAATAAGAAGACACAATTTGAGTTTTCCAAAAGGCATGTGGGCGACTCCCCAAATGTATGGAGGAAGGTGCTCTGGTCAGATGAGACTAAAATTGAACTTTTCGGCCACCAAGGAAAACGCTATGTCTGGCACAAACCCAACACATCCCATCACCCCAAGAACACCATCCCCACAGTGACACATGGTGGTGGCAGCATCATGATGTGGGGATGTTTTCTAGCAGCAGGGACTGGGAAACTGATTTGAGTCGAGGGAAAGATGGATGGTGCTAAATACAGGGATATTCTTGAGCAAAACCGGTTTCAGTCTGCCTGTGATTTGAGACTGGGACGGAGGTTCACCTTCCAGCAGGACAATGACCTGAAGCATACTGCTAAAGCAGCACTCAAGTGGTTTAGGGGGAAACATTTAAATGTGTTGGAATGGCCTAGTCAAAGCCCAGATCATCCAATTGAGAATCTGTGGTCAGACTTGAAGATTGCTGTTCACAAGCGGAAACCATCCAACATGAAGGAGCTGGAGCAGTTTTGCCTTGAGGAATGGGCAAAAATCCCAGGGGCAACATGTGGTAAGCTCATAGTGACTTATCCAAAGCGACTTGCAGCTGTAATTGCCGCAAAAGGTGGCTCGAAAAAGTACTGACTTTAGGGGGGTGAATAGTTATGCACGCTGAAGTTTTCTGATATGTTGTCCTAAATGTTGTTAGATTCGCAATATATAAAAAAAACAACTTCACAGTTGTAGGCACGTTCTGAAATGATGCACACCTTCACACAATCCATTTTAATTCCAGGTTGTGAGGCAACAAAACATGAAAAATGCAAAGGGGGATGAATACTTTTGCAAGGCACTGTATAAGCACAAATTACTTCATTTAATTTTTGCTGAATTTCTCAATAAGAAACTATTGACCCAGGGGGTGCCATGGAAAAAATGCTGATACTCTAGGGCGCCGCGATTTGAAAAAGTTTGGGAACCCCTGCTCAAGATGATTTTGTCGCGCACAAAAATGCCTGTAAGTTGATTTTTGCGTCATTTTAAATGTCTTAAAAATGAGTTAAAAAACATAACTCACCTGCAAGCTTAAAATAACAATACAGCACCCCCATATACCTGTCCCACATAATTTAACCCACTATGGTGCATTTTGCAGAATATTATCCAAAAAACTGTAAAGATTGCCCAAATTATGCTAATTAAAAACAACTATGTGCCTAAGTAATCATTAAGGGGGTGACCCAAACATTCTCAACCAAGTCCAGGCATTTTTACCCTAAAATAGGAATTTTCCAAAAACTTTTCACCTACTCAGGGGCTGCTAACTACACTTACTACACCTACTCAGGGGCTGTTATAATTTCACTCAGCTTTACCAGGGAAATTTTCGGGCAGAGGTCATTATATCCGTTGACACTACATAGACAAGTAAAGGACGACAGACAGCTCCTTTGGACGCATGTGACCCTCCGAGCCCCCAACCCTTTCTTGAATGCTTTAATGTCTGCTGTTACAGACAGGCATATCTGTTTTTAATGAAATGTATTTTAACTTAACTGAAATTAATGGTAAGTGGTGCTGTATTAATGTTTTAAAGAATCGCCCAAGAAGCCCCGGACATGTATCAGATTGTTCATCACTGGTATTGACTTACCGGATACAACAGTATTTAATGCAAAAGGCATAGGTGTAATAACCCAGGGAAACCAAGCCAAGCAACTCTGCTTGGTAATCTGACCACTAGACCTGTTGCTCCTTAGAAAGTAGGACAGCAGAGCGCCATTCTACGTTCCAGCTGCTCACACCCCATCGTCAGAATAAAGCCAAATATGGCAATGCATCGCGCTTACTGTACGTGCAGTTGCTGCACATTTTCAATTTACTTAAAACTTTTTAAAAACTTTGCAAATATTGCCTTTTAACGTCATCAGATTTTAACTACAGAAATGCCATGCAATAATCAACTTATTTAACCATCAACTAGGATAACTATTACTTTCATTCAAATTCCCAGTGTATCGGCACACCTACGCAGCATAAAATTTACAGTAGTCTGTTCATTGGGGTGTGAAATATCCCCAGTCATGGGTTAGAGAATGAAGCTAGAAAGATATATGAATGTGCTTAGTAAAATAATAAAATGCAGCGTGAAAGTCTTATTAATGACATGTTTTCTGGTGATTGCACCTTGGTAGCCATTTAATTCCTGCTGAAAATTATGCATTACGTGTATGCATCTGCATAGATAACAGCTTTCTGTAATGTGATTTGAGCTGAAGCTGATATAAAGGACTGCGCAGTTCCAGAAGGCTGCTCTGCACAATGGACATGTAAAGTATTGGCAGAAATGTTACTAAAAAAAAAAAACCCCAATCAATATTTTTATTATCCACAGGAGAAATTTGCCTAACCAGAAAGTCTTCCAAATATATGAACTTAAGACACGTCCAGTTGTTTTCCACTCCTGGCTTCCTGCGGTTACATCCATTTAACGTTAATCCGATATTCAGTCAGTCTGCCCGGCGATGGCGGTTGGCGATACGCGTCAACACTTAAGTGTTAAACAGGAGGCAATTTATGGGAGATAAGGAGAATTAGACTGACCTCAGCTCCCTAATTCATGTTAAACTTTAATTAGATCACATTTTATGTTACTTTTTATGGTTCTCGTGTGTTTTAACTTAGTCTGCCGTTCTGCGAACGTACAAGCGATTTTCATATCCTTCGTTACATTTAGCGTATTGATTACATTTTTTTTTTTTTGAAGGGATGATTCAACAACACAGAAATCCTTAGCGCCAATGGATCTTACAAGCAAGACTTTAACTAACAAATCCATGTTAACCCCTTCCCTGCCACAATGTCTCTCTCTCTATATACTGAAAAGCAATAAGCTCCATCTAATGGTGGATTTCTTACAAATAATGACAAATATAAACCAGACAGAGAACAACAGCTCGGAACTCACCAGCTGGTAATAATAATAAAACACCTGTGTCCGGGTTATATGATAAATGTGTATTGATACATCATGGATAAATAAAGTTACCTATTTATGAATCGGCTGAAGTCTGGTGAGTGCACCCCTATACTATGTTAGATATATATATATATATATATATATATATATATATGTGTGTGTGTGTCACACACAGAGTATACATACACCCAAAACATACTTACATACACTCACACATCATGCATACACGTTCCCCCGTCATTTTTACCAATTAATATATCCATTAAACAAATAGGAAAATATGGAATAGTAATAGAGTTTATTTACAAAAAAAAAAAAAACGCCGGAGCTGTTAGAATTTCATATTACTATATTCCCTCCAGGGACTTTCCCGATGCAGCTGCACAGCACCAACCTGGCCAATTGGACCACACTGACACCAGCAATGTCTGTGTAGATATAGCTTTATTGTATATAATCATGGTGGCACCAAACAGCCCCCCCTCCCTTTCCCTGGGACTCCTATGTCTCACACAACCCAAACACCCTCCCCCCTTCGTCCCTGGGAATTCAATGTCACACACATTCATCACACATACACACACATACACATTCATCACACATACACACACACACACCTACCCAGCCAACAATAACAAGAGACTGACCTGGCATGATTCAGCAGTTAGCCTCTCAGTGTCGTGCTGCTTTCCCACGCCGCACCGCGCCAAACAGCTCCTCGATCCCTCCCTTGTATGCACTGTGGGAATTGTCACTGGAGAGACATGCCGTCTCTCCATAGCGCCAGTACGCCACGCGGGAGCGCCGGAGGAGGCGGAGCTTACAGGCTCACAGCAGGGTTGTGGATAGATCCCCTTCCGTAGATGTACCTACGGAAGGGGATCTATACAAAACCCTCATAGCAGTCAGGACAGCTGAGTGCGCACCAGAGCAGCGGGCGCCCGGCAAATAGAAATTGCAGACGTGAATCGCGTCACTGGCTGCCCTCAAAGCGGGGGTTAAGAGTAAGTTGCGGGGGATGTCGGGGGGATCGCCAGCTGCCGGGAGGCTTGCCTGCCTTTCCGGGGGGGCGGGAGCTGCACCCGATTATCGGGAGGCTCCCGCCCAAATCGGGAGGGTAGGCAACCCTCTCTTAGATGTTGATCAGAGAGCCCAATTATTGGCATTTGTGTGCCAGGCTCAGAATCCACCTGAGGCACCTCATGAGTTTTGTTACCAGCCAACAACCGCCATTTGCACTTATATTGACTGCAGGTGGAAGTAGACATGGGTAAGTGCTGCTATGTTTGTAAGTGCCGGGTAACACCAGAATGAAAAGGTTTAAATGGGCGCAACTCTAACACTATGAGCACTGAAGAGGCAGCGTGATGAATGCAGGGAGGCAAGCTAAAAACATTGGGCCTGATTCAGAGCCGCTTGTAAGCGGCCGCTCGTTTGTTCCAAGCGATGTTTGCACAACTGCGCATGCGCACGGATCGTAATATGCATGCGCGAACCAGTCAGTGCGGCCGAAAATCGTTTGTTCGCTAAATAGCGAATGCCTGTTAATATGAGTGACAGGAGGAGGCGTATGTGGGTGGTAACAGGGGAAGGAGCTTGAAAACGGGGAGTGGAGATCAGAACGCAGGCGTGCTTAAAGGTCAAAACGGGCGTTTTATGGGTGTGCATAATTAATACAGCAGCGTCATTGACCACGTCACTGGGTTATTTTATAGTCAGAACTGCTCGCAAGATTGCGGTAGGAAAAACCAACCACAAGAATAGCGAGCAGTTCATACGCTGGTCGATGTACTCGATTAATCTAATAAATAGCGGACATGACGTAGGATGCGAGCGGCCAGGGTTGTAGTTTTCCAAAAAACGACCGCAAGTTTTGTACACTCGTTCAAACCTAGAGGCGTGAACAGACCGCAAAGAGCGAACGGTTCATTTGAATAGCCACCCCTTTTTTCTGAACAAGCGAGCGCAAATAGCGTCCGGCTCTGAATCAGGCCCATTGTCCTTACTACCCCTAAATTTAAGCAAACTATTGAAGGAATGCTTCTGGCTGTTGCAGTACTGCTTGTGTCCAGCAGGACACCCCATGTAGTCGTTGATCTCTACAGCTCAGTGTTACCTACTGTATATGCAGTGACTGGTACTTCATTCTTGGGCAGAGCTAACACCTTGTAGTACACCATTACACTATCAACGTTTCTAAGTATATATGAAAGTTATTAATAGAAATATGATTTAGAAATTTGCTTCACTGAAAGGGTGACTTTCAGCCACCACAGGTGACCTTACTGAATATATACTGGCGGCAGGTGTCATATTTTCTTGTGTAATAATTGCCACTCAGGTATTCCCCATAAATGTGGTAGGGAAAGAAAGCACTTTGTATGAAATGGTTACAGTATATGCGCAGCTGGATATCGCTGTGAGATCTGGCACGACACACCGCTCAGAATAATATATACCCCCTTAGGGTAATGCATAACTCAAGCTGGCCTGGAATTTACCCTCCAACTGGCTCCTACCCAATACAGCCCTCCTGGTTCCTAGATTTATCCTATTTGAGGGCCTGATTCAGCACTGCTGGACGCAGATTCACGGTGGTCGGGAATCTGCGCAGGTGCCGTCCCCGTACTTTGCATATGCAGTACGGATCCTGCATGATCGCACGCAGACTGCCAGTAAATGACAGTCTACTACCGTTTGTGGGCGGGGAGGAAGCGATGAAGGCCTCTGTTTCCCAGAACGGAGGCGTGTCGCCGCCATGAGGGGGGAGGGAAGAGGCCAGGATCTCTGTCAGCTGACGGAGATTTCCTGGCCTCTTTCTCTGATCTGCGGCATACCTTTGTTTTTCTCTCCCCGGGGAGGAAAAGCAGGAGGGTGGCGACAGAGGGCAGGGACTGATGATTCGCGTAATTAAGCCCTGCCCCTCACAGTAAATTGCCGTGATTGGCTCAATATTAAATAGGGGTGGTGCCATATGACGAAATTCATGAAGAATCACATCATTAAGACCCACCCCTTACACGGAGACCCACGATCACCGCCGAAATTCTCCTCATTCTGACCCACTTCGCTAGGAAGTGGGCAGGAACGCGGGGGAAATGCCTACTCTACCGGGGGTGCGAGGGGTAACCCGAAAAATCATGAGCCTCCCGCGAATTCCGGAAGAGTGGGCATGTATGCTCCATGGGTCATAACCAGCCAATGCTATCGCAGATTGTCAGATGCTGCGTTGTACAACAAAGCTCAGATAGGTAATTCATGCAGGAGGCGGGATTATTATAACTGCGTTCAGCCCTGAGATAACAAACAGACAGCAATAATAGTACAAATATAATTTCTTTATACACAACATCGCATTCCCCGTCATTTAATAAATACACTATGGATTGATTTCTGCTGCCGTTTATTCCCGTCTCTTGTTAGACATTTCAAGATTGGCTCCATCTCTGCAAAATTATAATTGTTCACTATATATTCTTTGTTTAAAGGATTATACTGGATACTATGCGCCTGGCCTGTGTTGGAGCAGCGCGGATTGCCAGAATCTGGGGGTGCTCAGTTGGCTTTTGCAGAGATGGAAATCACCAAATGATTACAGTGTAGTTGTTTGTGCTACAAAGCACGGCTGTAATAGTGCAACTAAGCATGGCTGTGCTGTAATAGTGCTACCAAGCATGACTGCGCTGTAATAGTGCTACCAAGCACGGCTGCGCTGTAATAGTGCTACCAAGCACGGCTGTGCTGTAATAGTGCTACCAAGCACGGCTACGCTGTAATAGTGCTACCAAGCATGGCTGTGCTGTAATAGTACTACCAAGCATGGCTGCGCTGTAATAGTGCTATCAAGCATGGCTGTGCTGTAATAGTGCTACCATGCATGGCTACGCTGTAATAGTGCTATAAAGCACGGCTGTGCTGTAATAGTGCTACCAAGCATGGCTGTGCTGTAATAGTGCTACCATGCATGGCTGCGCTGTAATAGTGCTACCAAGCATGGCTGCGCTGTAATAGTGCTACCAAGCATGGCTGTGCTGTAATAGTGCTACCATGCATGGCTACGCTGTAATAGTGCTATAAAGCACGGCTGTGCTGTAATAGTGCTACCAAGCATGGCTGTGCTGTAATAGTGCTACCATGCATGGCTGCGCTGTAATAGTGCTACCAAGCACGGCTGCGCTGTAATAGTGCTACCAAGCACGGCTGCGCTGTAATAGTGCTACCAAGCACGGCTGCGCTGTAATAGTGCTACCAAGCACGGCTGCGCTGTAATAATGCTACCAAGCACGGCTGCGCTGTAATAGTGCTACCAAGCACGGCTGCGCTGTAATAGTGCTACCAAGCACGGCTGCGCTGTAATAGTGCTACCAAGCACGGCTGCGCTGTAATAGTGCTACCAAGCACGGCTGCGCTGTAATAGTGCTACCAAGCACGGCTGCGCTGTAATAGTGCTACCAAGCACGGCTGCGCTGTAATAGTGCTACCAAGCACGGCTGCGCTGTAATAGTGCTACCAAGCACGGCTGCGCTGTAATAGTGCTACCAAGCACGGCTGCGCTGTAATAGTGCTACCAAGCACGGCTGCGCTGTAATAGTGCTACCAAGCATGGCTGCGCTGTAATAGTGCTACCAAGCATGGCTGCGCTGTAATAGTGCTACCAAGCATGGCTGCGCTGTAATAGTGCTACCAAGCATGGCTGCGCTGTAATAGTGCTACCAAATACCAAGCATGGCTGCGCTGAAATAGTGCTACCAAGCACGGCTGCGCTGTAATAGTGCTACCAAGCATGGCTGCGCTGTAATAGTGCTACCAAGCATGGCTGCGCTGTAATAGTGCTACCAACCTCGGCTGCGCTGAAATAGTACTACCAAGCACGGCTGTGCTGTAATAGTGCTATAAAGCATGGCTACGCTGTAATAGTGCTACCAAGCATGGCTGTGCTGTAATAGTGCTACCAAGCATGGCTGCGCTGTAATAGTGCTACAAGCATGGCTTCCCTGTAATAGTGCTACCAAGCATGACAGTGCTGTAATAGTGCTACCAAGCATGGCTGCGCTGCAATAGTACTTCCAAGCACGGCTGTGCTGTAATAGTGCTATAAAGCATGACTGCACTGTAATAGTGCTACCAAGCACGGCTGCGCTGTAATAGTGCTACCAAGCACGGCTGTGCTGTAATAGTGCTGTAAAGCATGACTGCACTGTAATAGTGCTGTAAAGCACGGCTGCGCTGTAATAGTGCTACCAAGCACGGCTGTGCTGTAATAGTGCTATAAAGCATGACTGCGCTGTAATAGTGCTACCAAGCATGGCTACGCTGTAATAGTGCTACCAAGCATGGCTGCGCTGTAATAGTGCTACCAAGCATGGCTGCGCTGTAATAGTGCTACCAAGCATGGCAACGCTGTAATAGTGCTACCAAGCATGGCTGCGCTGTAATAGTGCTACCAAGCATGGCTGCGCTGTAATAGTGCTACCAAGCATGGCTGCGCTGTAATAGTGCTACCAAGCATGGCTGCGCTGTAATAGTGCTACCAAGCATGGCTGCGCTGTAATAGTGCTACCAAGCATGACTGTGCTGTAATAGTGCTACCAAGCATGGCTACGCTGTAATAGTGCTACCAAGCATGGCTGCGCTGTAATAGTGCTACCAAGCATGGCTGCGCTGTAATAGTGCTACCAAGCATGGCTTCCCTGTAATAGTGCTACCAAGCATGGCTGCGCTGTAATAGTGCTACCAAGCATGGCTGCGCTGTAATAGTGCTACCAAGCATGGCTGTGCTGTAATAGTGCTACCAAGCATGGCTGCGCTGTAATAGTGCTACAAAGCACCTCTGCGCTGTAATAGTGCTACCAAGCATGGCTGTGCTTCAATAGTGCTACCAAGCACGGCTGTGCTGTATAAGTGCTATAAAGCATGACTGCGCTGTAATAGTGCTACCAAGCATGGCTGCGCTGTAATAGTACTACCAAGCATGGCTACGCTGTAATAGTGCTACCAAGCATGGCTGCGCTGTAATAGTGCTACCAAGCATGGGTGCGCAGTAATAATGCTACCAAGCATGGCTGCGCTGTAATAGTGCTACCAAGCACGGCTGTGCTGTAATAGTGCTACCAAGCATGGCTGCGCTGTAATAGTGCTACCAAGCACGGCTGCGCTGTAATAGTGCTACCAAGCACGGCTGCGCTGTAATAGTGCTACCAAGCACGGCTGCGCTGTAATAGTGCTACCAAGCACGGCTGCGCTGTAATAGTGCTACTAAGCACGGCTGCGCTGTAATAGTGCTACCAAGCACGGCTGCGCTGTAATAGTGCTACAAAGCATGGCTACGCTGTAATAGTGCTACCAAGCACGGCTGCGCTGTAATAGTGCTAGAAAGCATGGCTGCGCTGTAATAGTGCTACCAAGCACGGCTGCGCTGTAATAGTGCTACCAAGCACGGCTGCGCTGTAATAGTGCTACCAAGCATGGCTGTGCTGTAATAGTGCTACCAAGCACGGCTGTGCTGTAATAGTGCTATAAAGCATGACTGCGCTGTAATAGTGCTACCAAGCATGGCTGCGCTGTAATAGTGCTACCAAGCATGGCTACACTGTAATAGTGCTACCAAGCATGGCTGCGCTGTAATAGTGCTACCAAGCATGGCTGCGCTGTAATAATGCTACCAAGCATGGCTGCACTGTAATAGTGCTACCAATCACGGCTGCGCTGTAATAGTGCTACCAAGCATGGCTGCGCTGTAATAGTGCTACCAAGCATGGCTGCGCTGTAATAGTGCTACCAAGCACGGCTGCGCTGTAATAGTGCTACCAAGGATGGCTACGCTGTAATAGTGCTACCAAGCACGGCTGCGCTGTAATAGTGCTATAAAGCATGGCTACGCTGTAATAGTGCTACCAAGCACGGCTGCGCTGTAATAGTGCTATAAAGCATGGCTACGCTGTAATAGTGCTACCAAGCACGGCTGCGCTGTAATAGTGCTATAAAGCATGGCTACGCTGTAATAGTGCTACCAAGCACGGCTGCGCTGTAATAGTGCTATAAAGCATGGCTACGCTGTAATAGTGCTACCAAGCACGGCTGCGCTGTAATAGTGCTATAAAGCATGGCTACGCTGTAATAGTGCTACCAAGCACGGCTGCGCTGTAATAGTGCTACCAAGCACCTCTGCGCTGTAATAGTGCTACCAAGCATGGCTGTGCTGTAATAGTGCTACCAAGCACGGCTGTGCTGTAATAGTGCTATAAAGCATGACTGCGCTGTAATAGTGCTACCAAGCATGGCTGCACTGTAATAGTGCTACCAAGCATGGCTACGCTGTAATAGTGCTACCAAGCATGGCTGCGCTGTAATAGTGCTACCAAGCACGGCTGCGCTGTAATAGTGCTATAAAGCATGGCTGCGCTGTAATAGTGCTACCAAGCACGGCTGCGCTGTAATAGTGCTATAAAGCATGGCTACGCTGTAATAGTGCTACCAAGCATGGCTGCGCTGTAATAGTGCTACCAAGCACCTCTGCGCTGTAATAGTGCTACCAAGCATGGCTGTGCTGTAATAGTGCTACCAAGCACGGCTGTGCTGTAATAGTGCTATACAGCATGACTGCGCTGTAATAGTGCTACCAAGCATGGCTGCACTGTAATAGTGCTACCAAGCATGGCTGCGCTGTAATAGTGCTACCAAGCATGGCTGCGCTGTAATAGTGCTACCAAGCATGGCTGCGCTGTAATAGTGCTACCAAGCATGGCTGCGCTGTAATAGTGCTACCAAGCACGGCTGCGCTGTAATAGTGCTACCAAGCATGGCTGTGCTGTAATAGTGCTACCAAGCACGGCTGTGCTGTAATAGTGCTACCAAGCATGGCTGCGCTGTAATAGTGCTACCAAGCACGGCTGCGCTGTAATAGTGCTACCAAGCACGGCTGCGCTGTAATAGTGCTACCAAGCATGGCTACGCTGTAATAGTGCTACCAAGCACGGCTGCGCTGTAATAGTGCTACCAAGCACGGCTACGCTGTAATAGTGCTACCAAGCACGGCTGCGCTGTAATAGTGCTACCAAGCACGGCTGCGCTGTAATAGTGCTACCAATCATGGCTGCGCTGTAATAGTGCTACCAAGCACGGCTGCGCTGTAATAGTGCTACCAAGCACGGCTGCGCTGTAATAGTGCTATCAAGCACGGCTACGCTGTAATAGTGCTACCAAGCACGGCTGCGCTGTAATAGTGCTATAAAGCATGGCTACGCTGTAATAGTGCTACCAAGCACGGCTGCGCTGTAATAGTGCTATAAAGCATGGCTACGCTGTAATAGTGCTACCAAGCACAGCTGCGCTGTAATAGTGCTATAAAGCATGGCTACGCTGTAATAGTGCTACCAAGCACGGCTGCGCTGTAATAGTGCTACAAAGCATGGCTACGCTGTAATAGTGCTACCAAGCACGGCTGCGCTGTAATAGTGCTACAAAGCATGGCTACGCTGTAATAGTGCTACAAAGCACGGCTACGCTGTAATAGTGCTACCAAGCACGGCTACGCTGTAATAGTGCTACCAAGCACGGCTACGCTGTAATAGTGCTACCAAGCACGGCTGCGCTGTAATAGTGCTACCAAGCACGGCTACACTGTAATAGTGCTATAAAGCACGGCTACGCTGTAATAGTGCTACCAAGCACGGCTGCGCTGTAATAGTGCTATAAAGCATGGCTACGCTGTAATAGTGCTACCAAGCACGGCTGCGCTGTAATAGTGCTATAAAGCATGGCTACGCTGTAATAGTGCTACCAAGCACGGCTGCGCTGTAATAGTGCTATAAAGCATGGCTACGCTGTAATAGTGCTACCAAGCACGGCTGCGCTGTAATAGTGCTATAAAGCATGGCTACGCTGTAATAGTGCTACCAAGCACGGCTACGCTGTAATAGTGCTACAAAGCACGGCTACGCTGTAATAGTGCTACCAAGCACGGCTGCGCTGTAATAGTGCTATAAAGCATGGCTACGCTGTAATAGTGCTACCAAGCACGGCTACGCTGTAATAGTGCTACAAAGCACGGCTACGCTGTAATAGTGCTACCAAGCACGGCTACGCTGTATTAGTGCTATAAAGCATGGCTACGCTGTAATAGTGCTACAAAGCACGGCTGCGCTGTAATAGTGCTATAAAGCATGGCTACGCTGTAATAGTGCTACCAAGCACGGCTGCGCTGTAATAGTGCCATAAAGCACGGCTGCGCTGTAATAGTGCTACCAATCACGGCTGCGCTGTAATAGTGCTACCAAGCACGGCTGCGCTGTAATAGTGCTACCAAGCACGGCTGCGCTGTAATAGTGCTACCAAGCACGGCTACGCTGTAATAGTGCTACCAAGCACGGCTGCGCTGTAATAGTGCTATAAAGCATGGCTACGCTGTAATAGTGCTACCAAGCACGGCTGCGCTGTAATAGTGCTATAAAGCATGGCTACGCTGTAATAGTGCTATAAAGCATGGCTACGCTGTAATAGTGCTACCAAGCACGGCTGCGCTGTAATAGTGCTATAAAGCATGGCTACGCTGTAATAGTGCTACCAAGCACGGCTGCGCTGTAATAGTGCTACAAAGCATGGCTACGCTGTAATAGTGCTACCAAGCACGGCTGCGCTGTAATAGTGCTACAAAGCATGGCTACGCTGTAATAGTGCTACAAAGCACGGCTACGCTGTAATAGTGCTACCAAGCACGGCTACGCTGTAATAGTGCTACCAAGCACGGCTACGCTGTAATAGTGCTACCAAGCACGGCTGCGCTGTAATAGTGCTACCAAGCACGGCTACGCTGTAATAGTGCTACCAAGCACGGCTGCGCTGTAATAGTGCTACCAAGCACGGCTGCGCTGTAATAGTGCTATAAAGCATGGCTACGCTGTAATAGTGCTACCAAGCACGGCTGCGCTGTAATAGTGCTATAAAGCATGGCTACGCTGTAATAGTGCTACCAAGCACGGCTGCGCTGTAATAGTGCTATAAAGCATGGCTACGCTGTAATAGTGCTACCAAGCACGGCTGCGCTGTAATAGTGCTATAAAGCATGGCTACGCTGTAATAGTGCTACCAAGCACGGCTACGCTGTAATAGTGCTACAAAGCACGGCTACGCTGTAATAGTGCTACCAAGCACGGCTACGCTGTAATAGTGCTATAAAGCATGGCTACGCTGTAATAGTGCTATAAAGCATGGCTACGCTGTAATAGTGCTATAAAGCATGGCTACGCTGTAATAGTGCTACCAAGCACGGCTGCGCTGTAATAGTGCTATAAAGCACGGCTACGCTGTAATAGTGCTACCAAGCACGGCTGCGCTGTAATAGTGCTACCAAGCACGGCTGCGCTGTAATAGTGCTATAAAGCATGGCTACGCTGTAATAGTGCTACCAAGCACGGCTACGCTGTAATAGTGCTACAAAGCACGGCTACGCTGTAATAGTGCTACCAAGCACGGCTACGCTGTAATAGTGCTATAAAGCACGGCTACGCTGTAATAGTGCTATAAAGCATGGCTACGCTGTAATAGTGCTATAAAGCATGGCTACGCTGTAATAGTGCTACCAAGCACGGCTGCGCTGTAATAGTGCTATAAAGCATGGCTGCGCTGTAATAGTGCTACCAAGCACGGCTACGCTGTAATAGTGCTACCAAGCACGGCTGCGCTGTAATAGTGCTATAAAGCATGGCTACGCTGTAATAGTGCTACCAAGCACGGCTACGCTGTAATAGTGCTACAAAGCACGGCTACGCTGTAATAGTGCTACCAAGCACGGCTACGCTGTAATAGTGCTATAAAGCACGGCTACGCTGTAATAGTGCTATAAAGCATGGCTACGCTGTAATAGTGCTATAAAGCATGGCTACGCTGTAATAGTGCTACCAAGCACGGCTGCGCTGTAATAGTGCTATAAAGCATGGCTGCGCTGTAATAGTGCTACCAAGCACGGCTGCGCTGTAATAGTGCTACCAAGCACGGCTACGCTGTAATAGTGCTATAAAGCATGGCTGCGCTGTAATAGTGCTACCAAGCATGGCTGCGCTGTAATAGTGCTATAAAGCATGGCTACGCTGTAATAGTGCTATAAAGCATGGCTGCGCTGTAATAGTGCTACCAAGCATGGCTACGCTGTAATAGTGCTATAAAGCATGGCTGCGCTGTAATAGTGCTACCAAGCATGGCTGCGCTGTAATAGTGCTATAAAGCACGGCTACGCTGTAATAGTGCTACCAAGCACGGCTACGCTGTAATAGTGCTATAAAGCACGGCTACGCTGTAATAGTGCTATAAAGCATGGCTACGCTGTAATAGTGCTATAAAGCATGGCTACGCTGTAATAGTGCTATAAAGCATGGCTGCGCTGTAATAGTGCTACCAAGCATGGCTACGCTGTAATAGTGCTATAAAGCATGGCTGCGCTGTAATAGTGCTATAAAGCATGGCTGCGCTGTAATAGTGCTACCAAGCATGATGACAATATTGATATTTGATCTCTGTCTGATGATTCTAACACATCTATATTCATTTCACTTTTTATTACATATATAGGTAACAAGCAGTTATGAGAACCTTAGGTAGTTTGTCCATTCTTCTGAAGCCAAACATAATCAACTACTGTTAAAAGTATATAATGCAGTATGTGTGTGTATGTGTACATATACCGTTTATATATATAAAATTATTTTTCTCCTGTTTCTGAAATACAGTATATGCATTGTGAAATCAATCATTATGATACATACTGATAAATAATAGGGGAACCACCTTATACACAAAGGTAAACACAGCATCTACTTTGTACTAGACACCAAACTCATCATGATTCTATATCAGTGGTTCTCAGTCATGTTCCACCTGAGGACCCCCACGGCAAACCATTTTCATAATCTGTACCCCAACATTTGCATTGAATATAATTGCTACTAAATATAACGTGCAGGCACCACTGTTCATAAGAGCAATAAATCTGCTATTAACAAAACTGAATACAAATGGCAGAAGAATGTAGTGAATTGTACATAGATATTTCTCACATACTACAAGGTAATAAAAATGTAATAGTGACTATAGCCTTACCTGTTTCTTAGTATTGTCTAACGCTTTGTTATGTAACAATGACAGGGATACAGAGAGAGACTTTCTCACTTTCTAACTGTAATGATTACGTTTTATTACAACTTTATTATATTGAATCAGCTAGAACCTGGTAAATCACATAGTAACATGTAATATCATCAGCTGATGTCGTAGTCACAAGTTCTGACATCACGCGGAAATTGGTAAATCCGATGGGCGGAAATATAGGGGCCGCAGCACATCCTGGGGACGCTTAGATTTTGTGGGGATCCCCCGAAAACAGCTGTATTTCCCACAAAATAACTTTAATATAAACAATATGCCCCTACATCCAGAAAATCTCTTTAATGCAGGGAACATGAGTGATCCTGTCACTACATTGTCCTTTGTCAGGGTCCCTGATGTGATGTATGGGGGCAGGGAGCCCTAGGACACCGCTTTCTGGGCCTGATTCAGAGCCGCTCGTAAGCGGCCGCTCGTTCGTTCCGAGCCATGTTTGCACAACTGCGCATGCGTACGGATCGTAATACGCATGCGCGAACCAGTCAGTGCGGCCGAAAATCGTTCGCTAAATAGCGAATGCCTGCTATTTTGAGTGACAGGATGAGGCGTATGTGGGTGGTAACAGGGGAAGGTGCTTGAAAACGGGGAGTGGAGATCCGAACGCAGGCGTGCTTAAAGGTCAAAACGGGCGTTTTAAGGGTGTGCATAATTAATACAGCAGCGTCATTGACCACGTCACTGGGTTATTTTATAGTAAGAACTGCTCGCAAGATTGCGGTAGGAAAAACCAACCACAACAATAGCGAGCAGTTCATACGCTGGTCGATGTACTCGATTAATCTAATAAATAGCGGACATGACGTAGGATGCGAGCGGCCACGGGGCGTAGATATCCAAAAAACGACCGCATGTTTTGTTCGCTCGATCAGACCTAGAGGCATGAACAGACCGCAAAGAGCGAACGGTTCATTTGAATAGTCACCCCTTTTTTCTGAACGAGCGAGCGCAAATAGTGTCCGGCTCTGAATGAGGTCCTCTGTTCTCTTATTGGTTGGCTTTTTTGGGGAGGTTCTCCAGTGAGTAAAGGGGAACATTTTATACGATGTATCAGATTACATACTCTAAGATGATATAATACAATGGGCCTGATTCAGACCCACTCGCAAGCGGCTGTCCGCTCGCAAGTGGGTCGATGTTGTGCACTGAGCATGCGCACGACGGCGGGAGCTCCGTCGTGCGCATGCGCCAGACGCGACGAGCGAAGGACTTTCCTTCGCTCGTTGTGTCTTATCAAAGGGGGCGTGCTGTCGATGTTGATTGACAGCACGCCCCCTTTGGTGGGCGTGCCGGGGGCGTGCCTCCCTGACGGGGGCGTTCCCAAGGGAACGCCTACCGTCAGAAGCCGGCCCACTGACATCACTAGTGATGTCAGTGGGAGTGATTTTGGCTCTGATAGAGCCAAAATCACTCCGGGCCTTGCAGTTGAAATACTCAACCGCAGGCTCCGGCTCGCAGTGGCGATGGTCGCGATGGTCAAGACCTTCGCGGCCATCAAACTGCACGCTCGTATAGGCTGTGGGTGGTGACCCACAGCTATACGAGCGTCCAGGAGGACGCTCCATAATTATGGAGGGCGGCCCTCATTCAGAGCGTACGGCTCTGAATGAGGGCCAATGATACATAACCGCATGACAGACATACAGCATAAAATAGTATTATTATGTATTATCGGTGTGCATCCATACAGCATATGCACTAATCCAGTATATACAAACGAAGGTGCACAAACAGATTTTACCATTTGGGTACACATGCACTTTACAGCACTGCATACAGTAGTTCATTGCACACCCTGTAATGACACATTACTCCATATTTACACCACAGTTTCCAATGGTTTATTCTAATTTGGAAGGACACTGCACTGCTTACAGACATAAATATTTATATACATTTTAATTACTTTCATGCTTAACAAGTTATAGAGCTCAAAGACTGAGGCGGAAATGTAATAGCCTGCGAGGCGCAGACTTCGGTGAGATTCCAGCAAAAATCTGAAGATCCCCTCCCCCCCGAGAATAGATAGATTTGCACCTAACGTGTAGAAGAATAGGCGCTACACTGTATTGTTCTGTAATAAAGAAAATAGGGACATTTCTAGGAGCAAATCTTTAAGACTTTTCCTTAAAATTGGCGTGGGGGGCAAATTGGGGACAATTGCCAACGATTATACACATAAACCATTATTGTATGTACAGAGAAAATAAGCTGACACATTTGGCAGGCACAGTGGACACTGAATTGCACACCTGCAGCTACATAAATAGGAAAAGTCTGATTGCATATACTGTACAATACAAACTCAAACAGGCGCACAGGACCGAGTGCCCTTCTGTACAATAGCAGGAAAGCGATTACCTCTTACCCTTGTGCTGAGCCAGAATAGGACACACAGTAACGGAGGAATCACACTTACCTACAAAACACAAGGAGAGATCATTAAGTTTATTTTGCTGTTGCCTTGTACAATATATCATTATGATCATTTGCAATTTTTAACAGATTAACTGGTTGCTCTAATATCTACATCTGTGTTTTATTTATTGTATACTGTATTTATTACCAGTTATTTACATGGAGCTCACACATATTCCGCAGCGCTTTGCAGAGAATATTTGGCCATTCACATCAGTCCTTGACCCAGTGGAGCTTACACGCTATGGGCCTCATTCAGAGGACCTTGCAAAAAGCAAGCGCTTGCTCTGAATGAGGGCGGACGCTTTTTTTTGCGAGCAGCCAGGTGATGGTCACGATTATTGGGCTTGCGACGAGACCCTTGTGGTAGGATCTCATCTGCCGCAAGCCCCAGTGAGCTTCCTGCTCAAATAGAGCAGGAAGCTCACTACAGACATCATGAGTGATGTCAGTAGGGCCGCCCACAAACGGCAGGCGTTCCTTCAGGAACGCCTCCGTTTGTCCAGCTACCCCCACCCCGCCTACAAAATGGGACGAGCTGTCGATCAACATCAACAGCTGCCTCGTTTGTAGCGAGCCCCGGAGCGAGTGAAATTCTCACTCGCTACGGGGCTAGTGTGCACAGTGCCCCACCATCGACCTGCTTGCAAGCGCATGCGAGCGGGTCTCAATGAGGGCCTATATTCCTACATATTATCACATGCTCACACACACATATACACTAGAAACCAGTTAATCTCCCAGTATGTTTTTGGATTGTGGAAGGATATCGGAGCACCTGGCGTAAACCCACGCAAACCCAGCATACTTACCTACTCTCCCAGAAAGGCTCCCGAAAATCACGTGGCGCTCCCAGCCGCCTGGAAGAGTGGGTAAGTCACCCAGGGTCAGAGACGTGTCACTGTAGCCCCGCTCTCAGCTTTACGATCTATGCACTGTATAGCAGGGAGCGGGACCACGATGTTAATGCAATCGTGCCACCACGCCCCCGCACTGCCCACCAAGGACGCTGCCATGCCCTCTGCTGTGCCGACCTGGCTGCCACCACCCGGAGGGAATCAGCCAGAAAGTCGGCAAGTATGAAACACATGGAGAACATACAAATGCCAGTTACGCCACAGAGATAGTGCCTTAGTGGTAAGCAAACCCAAGTTCTCAGTGCTATGAGGCAGTAATGGGGTAGGGAAACATAGGGGCAGTAACGTTCCCCCCCTTTGTCTATGTTCAACTTTCACTCCATGGGGCCTTTTTATCTATCTCTTTTTTACTAAAATAATGTGAAAATGGGAGGAGCAGATGGAGGGGAACGGGTGTTAGCAGGTACAGTCTTGTAAGGAGGGAATTTGCAGGGACAGCACTTTCTCACAAGCAGTGGCGGGCTGGGCCGGGGGGCAGGGGGCAGGATTCAGTGTCATGCGGGCCGCGGGCCGCGGGCCGCGGGCCGCGGTGAGTCTGTGTCACTGTGACATAGACTGCACCGCGTGTGTAGCGCTGACCAGACGGAGTTCGGTCAGCGCTACACAAGTGACAAACACACAGCCGCCGGCTCCGGCAGCTGTGTGTTTGTTTTTATCAGCAGCCAATGAGAGTCTGTCAGACTCTCATTAGCTGCTGCGCCCACTGCAGGAGCCGCTCCATCTTCCGGCTCCCGCGGTGGGCAATGGGAGAGGCGTCATGACGTCATATGACATCTCTACCATAATGCCCGGGAAGGACAGACGGAGGAGCGGATGGCGACGGCGGGAGCGGGGATTCAGGTAAGTGTTTTTTTTGGTTTTTTATTACTACGTGTGTCTACTGGGGGGGGGAGGCTGGCACTACAGGGGGGAGACCACTACTAGGGGCACTGCAAGGGGGAGACCACTACTGGAGGCACTGCAAGGGGGGGACTACTACTGATGGGGGCAATACAAGGTGGGGACTACTACTGGAGGCACTGCAAGGGAGGACTACTACTGGAGGCACTGCAAGGGGGGGACTACTACTGGAGGCACTGCAAGGGGGGGACTACTACTGATGGGTGCAATACAAGGGGGAGACCACTACTGGAGGCACTGCAAGGGGGGGACTACTACTGGAGGCACTGCAAGGGGGGACTACTACTGATGGGGGCAATACAAGGGGGGGACTACTACTAATGGGGCAATGCAAGGGGGGGACTACTACTACTGGGTCACTACAAGGGGGGACTACTGGTGGCACTACAAAGGGGGAACCACTACTGGACTGGGGGCACTACAAGAGGGAGGGACTACTACTGGGGGCACTACAAGAGGGAGACCACTACTGGGGGCACTACAAGGGGGAGATCACTACTGGGGGCACTATGGGGGGGGCACTACAAGGAGGGACCACTACTGGGGATTATAACTGGGGGCAATTCAAGGGGGGGACTACTATTACAAGGGGGGACTACTACTACTAGGGGCACTACAAGGGGAGGGGACAACTACTAGGGGCACTGCATTGGGGGGAGGGGACTACTACTAGGGGCACTACATAGGGGGGAGGGGACTACCACTGGGGGCACTGCATCGAGGGACCACTGCTGGGGGCTCTATAAAAAGGGCAATACTGGGGGTGCTGCATAGGGGGGAGACTACAACAGGGTCCACTATTTAAGGGGAACTGCATAAAGGTTACCACTATTGGGGGCACTGCATGGGGTGAGGACTGCTACTGGGGGCACTATATAAGGAGCACTGCATAGGGGGTACCACTAATGGGGGCACTATATAAGGGGCTTACTACTGGGGGCACAAGGGGCACTGCACAGGGGGGACCACTACTGGGGGCACTGTATAAGGGGCACTGCATAGGGGGATCACTACTGGAGGCCTGCATAAGGGGATCCTCTCCTGGGGCACAGGAGGGCACTGCAGATGGGCACCACGACGTGGCTGTTCCTAATCTTTATTTTTACTTTACATTAATCCCATATGGACCCGCCTCCTCCCTGGAACACTTGAGGGGGCGGGGCGCCGTAGCACGCATGTTCTTCGGGCACCCTGGCTCCACGCTACCCCTCTGCCAGGGCCGCCTGCATGCATTTGCCCCCTTGCTAAAAATTTAGGCAAAAAATGTTCACACCACAACTGCTTTTTTAAATGCGGATTGTAGCAAATAGGCCCCTATATCTGTAAATATATTAGTGGTAGTAATTTGGAAATGTAAATTCTTTGCACCTGTGAACACAAACCGGTAATGCTGTATTTCAAAAGTGTTATACAATTACAGGTGTTTCACCCATTGACACATAGGTTAAAATTTACTAAGCGGCAGGTTCTAAACACCCGGCGGTTTGGCGGCGGTTCTGCTATCCGCAGATTTACTAATGCCAACACCGCTGCAAAAACCACTGTCAAAACACATTTTAGAATAGAACAGGACTAGGGCTAACATTACTAGTCAGCGGTTTTGGTGTAGCTTAGAACCTACTGTCAAACCGCCACCAAAGCGCCAGGGTTTAGAATCCGCCGCTTCATAAATTTTGCCCATAATATCAATGCCGAAATAATCCCGGAGGACAAGGTGAGAACTGTAAATGCTTGTTACCCAGCCACAAAGACCGCGGCCGGCGAGGTGCGGACAGGCCTGGATAACCCAGGAGGCGTGTGCTGGTTAAAAATCCATTAAAGTAAAAAGTTTTATCTCTGTGCTCTCCCTCTGCCTAGGAATAAGTGTCAGTGGTGGCTGCTTTCCAAGATCAGGAACTTCTCCCAGAACTGCCAGCCAAACCGCGACACGAAATCTACTTTATTATTATTATCATTTATTTATCTGGTGCCACAAGTGTTCCGCAGCGCCTTACAAAGTGTACTTAATGGCATTTTGTAATCTGTCGCCTGCTTTCCGCCTTACTTACATTTCATTTTCACCCGCTGAAAGCCTCATGACAAAACCAAAAATAAAAACCAGGAAACATCCCACAACTATGTAACGGCACAAAGGACCTCATTCAGAGTCCGTCGTTGCAGTCGCACGGTCGTATGCCACCGATGTTCGCTAAACTGCACATGCCTAAAGTTCGCAATGCGCGTGCTCAAACTAGCTGCTACGATCAGAAATTTCTCTCTCCTTGAACACAGCCAGGTCGGTAGTTTGAGTGACAGAATGAGGCGTTTGTGGGTGGTAACAGGGGAAGGTGCTTGAAAACAGGGGAGTGGAGATCCGAACGCAGGTGTGCCTAATTATGCGAACGGCATAATTATGGGAGTGCATAATTAACAAAGTAGTGTCATGGCACACGTGACATGGGTGGTTTGTACACTGACATGATCGTAGTGCTTAAGAGAGGGTATGGTCAACCTTAAGCTCTACGACCAGTTCCGATGGTTACCGATGGTCTCGATTAATCCTTATATGGCCGGAGATGACGTGCAATGCGTACGAGAAGGGGGCGTATTTTTTGTCTTACGGCCGCATCCTCCCCTTGGTCGACCAGCTAACGATCCGATCTTAAGGACGCAACTTGCGAGTGCATCATTTGTATATCCGGCCCCTTTTCCATTACGACCGTGCGGCCGCAACGACCGACTCTGAATGAGGTCCAAAGGCCCTTTCCAGGCGTTTTAGCAATACAATACCAGGATAGTGGCCTTTCCCTGTGTACTTGCCTGTAGCAAACAGGTATATTCCTATATCCGATAATTAGGTACTGAACGCGACAGTTGTAAAGTTCCGTGTCCTGTAGAACTATATGTTGCAGTTTATTTAAAATGTTGAATGCCACCTCCACCTGGCTGTCAGACGGTCACGATAATGATAAGGATCTTATCTGACACTATGAGCCACAGCTTTTAGTTTCGTCTCCAGGTCTAAGGGCCCAGGGCCAAATTCTCTAGGGGCACCGAGCTCAGGGATCCTTACTTGTCTCATCAGACTTTTCTGCTGTTCGTGTCACTTATTCTGCACGTCCCTGTGACTGGCAGCTGTTACAGTACATCCTCCCTGTTGGAGGGGGGGGGGGATTCACATATAGTAGACAAGCAGAAAACAAGTCGTTTAAATCATCTGTGTGTTTTTTCTTTACACGTGTAATTAAAGCTTATTTATCAATTCTGAGTGTAGGCTCACAGGCTGAAGAGAGAGCATTGATCTTTCACTTGAAGACAGATTTTATAGCGCTACTGATGGTTTATACTGCAATACGTCTCAATCATCTTGGGTAGGATGGTCCCCATTAAAGTTCCCAGCCATGAATAAAGTGAGCCCTTCTGTAGAGTTGGGTACTGGATTCTGGCGATTTCGATGCCGACGGTCAGAATACCGACAGAGGCATCCCCTTCCCAACTGGAAGAATCCCGAAAGAATATGGTAAGTAACCCTAACCCTCCAACCTTAAGGCCTGATTCAGAGCCGGACGCAATTAGCGCTCGCTCGTCCAGAAAATAGGGATGGCTATTCAAATGAACCGTTCGCTCTTTGCCGTCTGTTCACGCCTCTAGGTCTGAACGAGCGAACAAAACTTGCGGTCATTTTTTGGGAAACTACGCCCCCTGGCCGCTCGCATCCTACGTCATGTCCGCTATTTATTAGATTAATCGAGTACATCGAACAGCGTATGAACTGCTCGCTATTCTTGTGGTTGGTTTTTGCTACCACAATTTTGCGAGCAGTTCTGGCTATAAAATAACCCAGTGACGTGGTCAATGACGCTGCTGTATTAATTATGCACACCCATAAAACGCCCGTTTTGACCTTTAGGCACGCCTGCGTTCTGATCTCCACTCCCCGTTTTCAAGCACCTTCCCCTGTTACCACCCACATACGCCTCAATCTGTCACTCAAATTATCAGGCATTCGCTATTTTGCGAGCACATGAATTTCGACCGCACTGACTGGTTCGCGCATGCGTATAATGAATATGATCCGTACGCATGCGCAGTTGGGCAAACATCGCTCGGAGCGAACGAGCGGCCGCTTACGAGCGGCTCTGAATCAGGCCCTTAATCCATATTTCCTGCAACCTAAACCTAACCCTCCCCCTAGTGCCTAACCCTAATACTGTTCGTCGGGATATCAGCGGTTGGGGTTCTGGAGACGAGATCCATAGTGCTGTCGGGATTCCGTCACCGGGATTCTGACAACCGAAATCCTGACCGTAGGTCTGTAGGTTGAAGTCTATAACCATTGTTAGCATGAGGAGTTTGTTTTTGTACCAAGAGGACCAACATTGCCATATAATAGGGTCCTTAATAATCAGATCTGTCTGACGTATGTGTGTCTGTATACAGTACACCTATTTATTTATTGCTAGGCAAATGTACAGAAATACAGTACAAGAGGTACTATAGGTACAATATGTTGGCACAGTCGTTAGCATTGCTGGCTCAAAACACTGGGGTCATGGTTTCAATTCGCAACCAAGGACAACTATGTGTGCAGTTTGCATGTTCTTCCCACGTTGGCATGGCTCTCCTCTGGGTATTGCAGCACTCCAAACATATGCATTTGTGTAAGCTCCATTAGGGCAGGGACTGATATGAATGAGAAATGTTTTCTGCACAACGAAGCGCAAAGCTGTGGCGCTATGTGAGTTAATAAGACTAAAGATAATGAAATAGGTGGCCGAAAATAGCGAAGAGGTGCGAAACACAATCTCCAAATTCCGCATTTGCTTTGCCATTTCATGGGTTGCCATATCTGCTCTGCATGTATAAAATTGCGTTTAATTTAACTTAGGGCCTGATTCAGACCCACTCGCAAGCGGCTGTCCGCTCGCAAGTGGGTCGATGTTGTGCTCTGCGCATGACGGCGGGAGCTCCGTCGTGCGCATGCGCCAGATGCGACGAGCGAAGGACTTTCCTTCGCTCGTTGTGTCTGATCAAAGGGGGCGTGCTGTCGATGTTGATTGACAGCACGCCCCCTTTGGTGGGCGTGCCGGGGGCGTGCCTCCCTGACGGGGGCGTTCCCACGGGAACGCTTCCCGTCAGAAGCCGGCCCACTGACATCACTAGTGATGTCAGTGGGAGTGATTTTGGCTCTGATAGAGCCAAAATCACTCCGGGGCTTGCGGTTGAAAACCTCAACCGCAGGCTCCGGCTCGCAGTTTCGATGGTCGCGATGGTCAAGACCATCACGGCCAACAAACTGCACGCTCGTATAGGCTGTGGGTGGTGACCCACAGCTATACGAGCGTCCAGGAGGACGCTCCATTTTTATGGAGGGCGGCCCTCATTCAGAGCGTGCGCTCTGCTCAGAGCGTACGGCTCTGAAAGAGGGCCTTAAAGTCAACTAGGACGATGGGTAGAGGGTAAATACAATGTAATCTAAAATAGAATAATATCGTCCTAGCACCAATAAAGTTCAAACATATTCATATTAAATATTATATTACCTAGAACTATCTCTCTGCTATCTGTTTATGTGGCTGCCGTCATGAGCATAAATCACCATCGCCGCGTTCCACAATAGGAGCTGGAATTTCACCTGTTTCTCTATTGGGATTAGGATTATTGTTGTTGTTGTTAATAATAATAATAATAATAATAATAATAATAATAATTATATTATTATTATTATTATTATTATTATTATTATTATTATTATTATTATTACTACTAATGTTATTATCTTAGATGTTCTGTCCTGATGTCCTCCTGTCACGGCTGGCCTTTTCCCTTACTATGCCCCAACCACACCACGTGCCAGAATGAATTGACACAACCATACCAGTTCTACTTATTGACTATGGGCCTGATACAGCAAGGATCGCAACTGCGAATACGCACACAATCGGCCGATTGTTGTGTTCTGCGGATGCGTATGCGCGAGACCCGGCTAGCGACGGGCACTCCGTCGCTCCGGGTCTCGCACCAAAGGGGGCAAGCTGTCGATGTTGAGTGACAGCTCGCCCCCTTTGGTGGGCGGGCCGGGGGGGTGGCTGCCCGAATGGAGGCGTTCCCATGAGAACGCCTGCCGTTTGGGGGCGGCCCCACTGACATCACAAGTGATGTCAGTGGAGAGCTTCCGGCTCTGTTAGAGCCGAAAGCTCTCTGGGGCTTGCGATGAACGAGACCCTACCACAAGGGTCTTGTCGCAAGCCCGATGGTCGCGATGGTGTTGACCATCGCGACCATCATCATGGCCACTCGCTATAGCTGTAGGTGGTCGCCCACAGCTATGCGAGCGGCCAAGAGGCTGCTCCAAAAAAAAGCCTGGCCCTGATTCAGAGCGAGCGCCTCTGAATCAGGCCCACAGTTCAGATGGGAATCCTCAGAATAGAAACAGAGCCGAAGCATGAAGATTCTGGGGGCCATTCAGACCCAGTCGTTAGCGCCGATGCGCTCGGACCGGGTCAATGGCCCCCCACAGAGCATGCGCACGACGGCACCGGCGCCGTCGTGCGCATGCGTGAGACCCGCTACGACTGACAGCGCCGGTCGTAGCGGGTCTCGATCCAAAGGGGGCGAGCTGTCGATGTTGATTGACAGCTCGCCCCGTTTGGAAGGCGGGCCGGGGGGGTGGCAGCCCAAACGGAGGCGTTCCCATGGGAACGCCTGCCGTTTGGGGGAGGCCCCACTGACATCACAAGTGATGTCAGTGGAGAGCTTCCGGCTCTGACAGAGCCAGAAGCTCTCCGGGGCTTACGACAAGGGAGACCCTACCCTAGGGTCTCGTCGTAAGCCCCGATGGTCGCGATGGTCTCTGACCATCACCGGAGCGGTCGTTAGAGCTGTGGGTGTTAACCCACAGCCTAACGACCGCAACAGAGGTGGGCGGTCAGGATGCAAGTGGCCGCCCAGTTTCTGAGCGACCACTTGCATCCTCCGACCGCCTCTGAATGAGGCCCACTGTCCCTGGAACGTCACAACCCGGCAAAATGGCCTTTTACCCCACCAAAATTTCTGATGCGTCACCATGCACTGTAGCGTCTATATACGCCATATGGTGCAAGATGCCCGGTGTGACTTAGTCGCTCCGTGAGGAGTAGTGTACCGGATTTTTATTTCAATTTTGCGCAGACGCAGCGAAACACCACTCTCAGTGTACTAGAGACGCACAGGAATTCGTTTTAAACATGTAGAAAGTTGCAGATGAAGCACAACAAAACTTGCGCGGCCGCTGCACTGGAGCCCGTCTTCCACAGAAACAGTCTCACACAGAGGTACATATGTCGCACACCGATAAGTGTATGCTAGCGATATAGTTTTGTTGCTCCCTGTTGTTTTATTTATGCGAATAAGATGAACATTTTGAGCGAGAAATACGCTTGATGCGACTGACTTGCCTTGGACATGGCACACCGAGAGGGGCTATTTGCCGCGACTTCAGCAAGAGTGGACACATCTGTAAAAGAGGAAGATTTCCTGATTGTCATGATCTTTTCTGTACAGCATATGGCCCCACAAGGGCTCAGTTATGTCGTGTTGGAAGGAGTGCACTCCTGAGCTACCTCCAGTGGTGGATTCTACCCTGCAGCCCCTCCAGTAAAATCCGCCGGCACCAGTAAACCAGTCCGTGCACTGGCTTTAATGGCAGTGGCTTCCCATTTGACACACAGGGCAGGCAGTCTCAGGGGGAGATCTTTTCTCCCCCTGGGAATGACAGTCCGGGCTGCGATTATCAGATAGGAAGCCACTCGCCTGTCTTTAGGGCAGCTCTACCAGGCTCCTAGAGGCTGCTGCTGCTACAGGCCCTAGAACAGGGGTGGAGAACCTCTTTTCTGTAAAGGGTCATTTTGATATATAACGTTATTTGCGGGCCTGGTTTAAGCCATGCCCCCTCCGCGTGATGTCACATGGGGGCGGGGTCACAATCGCTGGTGATTACAGCAATGCCCGGTACATCCTCAGGGAGCTGTAACGGCAGCGGTGTGACCGTCTGAAGCGTCCTAAGGACGCTCCAGGTGGCACTGCTGCATCGATTCTGGCTGAAGGGTGCCATTCTAGGCACCCCGCTAGCCAGATGAGGCTAGCAGAAAATAGCTCAGAGGGCCAGAGCAAATGGTTCCGAGGGCCTTATACGGCCCCCGGGCCTGAGGTTCCCTATCCCTGCCCTAGAAGCCGATGTATTGATAATGCGCGGTCTCACAGCTGCTTGTGCGTATGCGCTGCCCTACCACTGACAAGCACTACTGCGCATTCGCAGCACATCCGCACATCTTTACCCCTTGGCGTTCCATGGGAACGGTCAGACCCAGGACAATCGCAGCATACATATATAGCTTGTATACAGAGCCGCAGAACCAAACAGCAAGTACACTGTATCCCCACCGCTAGTACAGTATCTACGGCACGAGTGCTACCATCTCCCGGTGTGTTTACCGCAATCACACTGGGTGCACTACAATGACCAGCAGCAACACCCTATGCTCCAAGCTGCCAATACTTATATTCTGCATAACACTGTTACACCTGTGACATCCTTGAGTCATAGGTTAATTGTTCTTCTACCTGATTCAATAACTCTAGGAACTGATTAAGCTGTACCACGTGTGGCCTAAGCGCCAACAGCACCAACGCCTGCGTTACCTATTCAACACTTAATGTACCTTGGCCAAAGTGCATTATACCCTGGTTTAACTTTCTGTCTGGAGGACTACTGCTCCCAGCACGTCCGCTCGCATTTCATATTGCTAGCCACATTAACCCTAACAGGTTGTGTCATCCAGTACGCTTACTCTGCTAAAACACAGCACATCGTGGACATAATATACAGAATCATTTCTTTGTACGTGGGTGTTTGGAGAAGACAATTATAGACACGTTTCAACTTTGCAAATATACATAATTACACAATTATTACATGCAAATTACATTATGACATAGGGACGAGGGACGACAGAAGGAGGGAGTGCCCTGCTCAGCTTCCATTCTAGAGGAGTATGAACGTAGTGAAGTTCAGATCACTTCTGTGTCACCGGTTTGCACCTCGACAAGATGGACGCCCCAAGTAATAGCAACACCATGATATATTAGCCTGACATCTATTCTAACTTGGGACTGGTAACTGGATGAATATTACAGGATGGCTACGCTGTGCCACAAAGGGTTAACCCGCCCATCTTACAAGGAGCCCAGAACGCGAGGAGAGGGGGGGGTGAGTCATTACATCTTTTGCAGAGTAGGCGAGAGATTCATTCTCTTGCCGCTTAAGGGAATATTTTAATGAAACATCAGCCTGGCTCAGTCTGTCCTCTACGGTCCCAATGTATTTGAAGGGAATGTCTTTCAACATAAAAGAACAGTCCGTTAACTTTATTAAAATGGGGATTCGCATTTTGGCTGAGAGCCTTTTTTTTTCTTTTTTAGTTTTTTGATGAGAAAAAAAAAGATGACACTATATTTTACATCAAAATGCTCATTTAGTTTTTCATTTTTTCAAATTTTGTAAAACTCTTGATCACAGAGTTTTGTCGCATTGCTACCTGTTTGCCTTGATCGTTGACGACGCGACATGACAGAGTCTAGGGTACTACCCTCACCTCTTACAAATGTTTACTGTTTTCACACTTGAAAGATCTGTTCGTGAGACACTACCTGAGGGGCTTTGCTGTTCAGTTATTGTTCAGCCGCAATGTGCCGAGGCTGAATGATTATACCCAGAAGGCATTATGGATTTCAGTATGAATTTTTGCTTTGCTCCGATTAAAGAATTTTAATAGGTCTTGGTTCTACCAAAGAATAATTTTTATTATTACTATTATTGTTATTATTATAATTTTTAGTAGTAGTAGTAGTATCATTATTTTCATATGTTATTATTACTATTGTTATTTCTAGATTTCTAGTTGTAGCATCATTATTATCATTGATATTATTATTAGTAGTAGTAGTACAGTAGTAGTAGTATCATTATTATTGTTAGTAGTAGTAATAGAAGAAGTATTATCATTGATATTAATATTATTATTAATAAATATTATTATTAGTATTTGTGTAGTAGTAGTATCATAATTATTATTATTAGCATTAATGCTATTATTATTATTATTATTATTATTATTATTATTATCATATCATTGATAGTATTATTTTTAATTATTAGTAGTTGTTGTAGTGTATTATTATTATTATTATTGTATTATTATTTGTTATAGTAGTATCCTTATTATTATAAGTGGTATTATTACTATTGTAATATAGTAAAATACAGTATTAGAAGTCGCCATCATTTTCTGCAACACTGTACATTACATTATGTAAAATTGCAAAAAATATATATGTTGAGCTTCAGTATCTGGCTTATCAGAATACGAGAAACCACAATAAACATATTATGGTGGCAATCATTGTGTGTTCAATAAGTGGGGGAAATCCTTAATAATTATCTTATAAAGGTTAATATTATTTTATGAATATATTAGGGGTCCAATATAATAAGCAATTAGATTAACAGACCAATATTTTTTATTGATCATATTAAGGTGTCAATATTAAATGATTACTAATAAAGCCAATGAAAATGTAATTATGACAGAAGAAACAATTAATATTTTTTTGTGACAATAAGAGTACCCACATCATAAAATTTTAATGTTTTCCTTCATCATAATAATATTTCATTGGCTGTATTAGCATTTATTAAATATTGGCCTCTTAATATAATTAATAAATATAATAGAATTAATGAATTAATAAATTAACTATAATTACGTAATATAGGTCTTTTAATCTAATAACTCATAAATATGTGCCCTAATATAATCATTCAAAAATATTTTGCCCATATGACAATTACATATATAAACTGCTTATAGAAAATATTTTACGTGATCTGGTAAAATTTAAAACTTAAAATTTAAACTGGTAAAAGGTTGGGAGCAAGACCTAGAGACTGTAGTCAAAGAGTATAACTGGTCTAACAATTTCTGTGCTAGTCATGCCTACTGACCCAATGCATTCATTGGGGAGACCCAATAAAACATATCTGCTGACCCAGCCTTCCAGCCCAACACTTGCTGGAGATGTTGTGCCGTGGTGAAGACAGCTCTACATATTTTGTCGGAGTACCCCAACATTCGCCCCTATTGGGCTACTGAAACTGCCACCTACAATATCTACATGCAGGAAGATATGCCCAATAGCTATTTGCTATCAAATCTCATCAACATGCATTCAGCGGAATACAAAAAGTCTTTTTGAGACATCTCAGTTTGTCAAAGATTGTGATAGCAAAGAAACTGGAGATCCCCCATGCCACCCAGTATACAATCGGGAAACCGGCTGCCTTAATGCCGACAGCCGGCTTCCCAACTGTCATATTCCGGTGAGGGTGAAATGCCGCATTTCCCCGATGCCAGGAGACCTTCGATTGGGATGCTGGGCGCCGCAAGCGGACAGCCACGGGGGGGGGTTAGGTTTAGGGCACCCGGGGGGGACTTAGGGTTAGGCACCCCCTGGGGGACTTGGGTTTAGGCAGCAGGAAAGGGGGGATTAGGGTTAGGCACTTGGGGGAGAGGTTAGGGTTAGGCACCCCTAAGGAAGGTTAGGGTTAGGGGGTTAGGTTAGTTTATACTTACCTTAGCAACGATCAGGATTTCCAGCGCTGTTGGGCATGGGAACTCAGCTTTTGTAGGCCAGGCACTGCCGGGAATGGAACCGATTCCATGCCACCCACTGTGATAGAATGGCTCTGCAGAATAGACATGTACATGATCATGGATGATTTGACCCTGGCCTCAGCAGACAGAATTTCAGGTACTCTATGCTAACTGCTCTTGAATTCACGAAATTGAAGTGCAACACTTCCTTGTGCAACAGGACCTGAATAAAACCTTCTGGTGGACCACTAGTAGTATTATGTTACCATTGTCTGCCACCCCTAGCCCTCTTGTCGAGTCTTCAGGTCAACCCAAAAAAATATTCTTCATCTCCCCTGGGATCTCTCCCCTCTTACCCATCCCTTTTCACCTACTTTCCTTCTCCTTGTCACAACCAGGGTTTCTCGGCATGCCAGCCATTAATACCTTTGAGGATGCTATGGCGAGGGGCGTCTGGCGGTGACGCTGGTGTCTGGCAGCGTGCATTGGCTGTGCGTAGTCCTGTGCGGGCATGCTGTCACTCTGGTCTGGTTAGGCCTGGTGGTGCTTCCGTTCCGCTCTGGTATGGGCGTAGCCATCTTGCCTCCGGACATGTGACCTAGTCGCCCTATCCTGGTGTGTCACATGCTCTCTCTGGCCTGTCACAGTGCGGCACTGGGTATTTAAGGGAGTGTAGAGCTTCCTTTCATTGCCAGTGCAATGTGTTTCTCAGCGAGAGCTGAGAGAGAGTTCCTGTGCTCATTCACCTGTCTGTTGGGATCATTACCTAGCCTGCTTCACCCTGCCTGTTCCAGCCCGCTGGATTCTCCTGCCTCCTCGATTGCCTCTCCCTTGCCTGAGTACCTGTATCAGCTGTTACCCTGCACCTTACCTCCATTTCAGCCTGCATTTAATTTCAGCCTCACAAAACCTGGAATACTGGACTACCTTCTGTTATCACACTCTAGACTTTTTCCCATTGCCTCACTACAGTTCCCAAGTGCACTTTAGTGCTATACCCGGACTTTTTATTTTGCCGCATTCATGTCTGTTAAGCCACTCATTAAACACTCCACGTTTATTTTTAAATCAGCTTCAGTATCTGCTCCTATTACCACCCCGGGCCCACAACAAAACCAGAACCTCACACTCCTTAATTTTACTTATCCCCCTCTATAGAAAGCACTAGACAGGGATTCCATGAGACTCACTTTTGCTAATTGCACTCATTACGTGAGAGAGCACTAGTTGAAGGTTATTGTCCCTCTCTATATTGATGACGTGATTCCAGGATAACTCATTGGGGCCAAATGTAATAGGGTGAGAGTTTAGAAAATGTGAGAGTTTAGCAGTAACTTCTCACACTTTTTAAACTCGCCCAATGTAAGAGTCCGAGAACATGGAAACTCGCATGTTTTTAGACTCTCGCGATTTAAACTCTCATCCAGATGTTTTCCCATTTTGAAGATAAAACTCGACCAATGTGAGAGGCTACTGCTAAACCCTCATATTTCTTTTAACTCTCACCTTATTACATTTGGTCCATTATTTTCTGTGCTATTGAATAAAATTGCAAAAGATATAAAATAAATACAACTGTAGTTGGGAAGGAAAAGGTAAAACTATAGGTGTCAGTATATACCGGTGTGTCTGGGTATACTGACTACATCTTTGTTTCACCTGGGGAAAAAGCTACTACGTGCCACAGTAGGTGAAAGCCCAAACTGGGTTCTGCTAGTGCTATGCTTATTAAGTGACCCGATAATAGCATATCGTTTGCATATCGTTTGAAGTGCTGCCATCCCAGTACTGGTACTATGTAATGGTACTAGGTCATTTCAGCTGTTGTATCATAGTTTGGGCAAATGAAGGTAGGTTACCATCAGCCATGCCTTAGAAAGCTGTCAGGGCCTCAGCACAATAGTAGATACCTGTCTCGGGATTCTGACAGGTGTCGAGATTCCGGCACCGGCATTCTGACCACTGGAATCCCAGCGGTCGGGATATTGTCGGCGTCCCGTCTCCGACTGCTCAGTCCACTACTAGAAGGAAAGATCTATCGGCGGGTTAAGAAGAGTCCATTATCCTTCTGTTCCCTTGTGGTACTTATTTTTGCGTATTAATGACCCAAAGTTGGTTTAAAGTTTTCGCACTGATCACAAGTTGTCGCATTCTCCGGTAGCCCGGTACAGCTGCTTAGTTATCAGAGCAGCTGTCATATGGCACAGTAATAGTTGTAGCATGCACAAGAAAACTAAGATAATACCAAAATATTGCGATATTAGCTTTGTGCTAAGGAGTAGGTTATAAATTGATAATTTAATGAATAAGCAATATACTGTATTTACTGTGCCTTAACTCATCACCAGCTCTCATCCTACATAACTGTAATTTATAGATCACGATTTCAGTGTATTAATTATGCAATGTGCAATGATATTTCCAGCAGCAAAACAGTGGAAAAATCTGTCCGGGCCGCCATCTGCAGCTCGTGAAATGGAATTAGAAGCTGAGGCATTTGTCATGGTGTCATCTCTATCAGCAGTCCTCACAGAGAGGTTCTCAGGGTGCCAGCTTCACTGCCAAGCAGACGCTGCAGGACGCCCTTCACTACAAGACAGCGAGTTTTATCTGTCAGTGCATGGCGGCACCCTCACGTGGCAAAACTCACCCAGGCACGTCCCGTCTTTTCCAAATACATCAATATTTCCTTTTGTTGCTGGAAAACATTTATCCTGTATTCGCATTATTGTTATTATTTATTTATTGCCAGTTATTTATATAGCTCACAGAGAATATTTGATCATTCACATCAGTCACAAACTCCATGTTGTGGTTGACCAACTGCAGGCCAAATTATCATTCCGTTGTTCCGCGTAAATACTATGGCTTCAGTCATTGTTTCCACACAAAATTTGTGTAAAGACAGTTCTCTTCCTTGAAGCGCAATTTTAAAAACCTCTGTTCTCCTCCTCCTAACTGTAACAAAATGTCACTGTCACTATATCCCCCCCAGCCAACTGCCACCCTACTGTTCCAACTGTCACTTTGCCTTTGACCCCCTTTCACTTGTCTATATCGTGTCAAGTTTTTTTTTTTCAAGGGGTGTTGACATGCTTTACTAATACCCAAGCTAAGTACTATACATATGTAGTGCCATGTCACTCAAACATAGACTGCCCAGATGGCGCCGCACATGTGTAGAAGACCTAACAGCCGCCATCTTGGTAAATGAGCAGATGCTTCACTAAGGAGCATAATGGAGACAGTACAGTAGTGCACTCCATGTACCAATAAGTGCTGCCCACATGTTCCTATTATACGCATATAGGGACCTCCTATTTATCATCAATAATTTATACAAAAGCAGGTGAAAATTAACATTTTATCAGGCCATTCATCAAGAAGATAAAGCAGGAGATACCTACCTTCCTCTGGTGGAATGGCCCGCTGTCTCCATACACTAGTGTGGGGACAGAAATCATCAAGCTCCGAAAATATAATATATTCGGAGCTTGAGTGCGCGAGCATTCTTCATCTTCAGATGGTGAGTGCTCTCTCTCCGGGCTTGCAACTCAATCCTTCCCAAGTCCCGGGTTGTGAAGATGGATCCTTTCGGATTCCTCCGCCCCTGTCCGGCTCCTTCCGCCGGATGTCGGGGCTCTTGTGCGCATGCGTGACCTGTAGGAGCAGTGAAGCCGCTCGCGGGACAGCTGATTTTCAGATCAGCTGTCACTGCGCCGGAGCAATGCTAAATTGCTCGGGATTCCGCGGCGAGATAGAATGTTAATTATCGGGATTCATTCGGACCCCGATAATTACCATCATGAATAGACCCCATAATGAGGCAGCTGTCTGAGGTACTCAGGTACCATTGCAAGTTTTTGGTGGAGACAAACGTACTGGAGTTTAAATGTAAAAAAAAAGTACATTTTGAATGCAAAACTTAAGTTTACCATGTTGGTATGTCCAATAATGCTTTCAAATGCCCAGAGGTTTCTCATTAACTCCCATTACAATTATTATTATTATTATTATTATTATTATTTTTATTCTTCATATAAATAGTGCCAACATATTATGCAGTGCATTACCGAAAATGTTTTTAATTAGTTACTTCTGCAAGGACGACCTACATTACACAGATACACACACATACAGACACTCACACAGATACACACACATACAGACACACTCACACAGATACACACGCATACAGACACACTCACGCAGATACACACACATACAGACACACTCACGCAGATACACACACATACAGACACACTCACACAGATACACACACATACTGACACACTCACACAGATACACATGCATACAGACACACTCACACAGATACACACACATACTGACACACTCACACAGATACACACGCATACAGACACACTCACACAGATACACACACATACAGACACACTCACACAGATACACACATACAGACACACTCACACAGATACACACAGATACACATACATACAGACACACTCACACAGATACACACACATACAGACACACTCACACAGATACACACGCATACAGACACACTCACACAGATATACACACATACAGACACACTCACACAGATACACACGCATACAGACACACTCACACAGATACACACGCATACAGACACACTCACACAGATACACACACATACTGACTAGGGGTGAGCGGGTTCGGATTTCTGAAATCCGAACCCCCCCGAGCCCCCCCGATCCGAGTCCGATCCGAGTCAGGCTCGACTTTTCCCGCCTGACTCGGATCTGAAATCGAGGCAAAACGTCATCTTCCCGCCTTCCGAGTCTCGCGGATTTTGGATCCTATATAAGGTACCCACGTCGGCGCCATTTTCTCACTCGGCTGTGGACAGTGAAGAGGGAGGGTGGAGGTTAGGGCTGTGTAGTGTAGTGTAGTGTAGTGCTGCTGTTGTCCACTACTTCAAAGTCCATAGGGGCTGGCTGTGTTGTGCTGTGCTGCTGTTGTTAATAGGGGCTGTGTCCACTACTTCAAAGTCCATAGGGGCTGGCTGGACTGTGTTGTGCAGTCAGTTCTCCATAGGGGCTGTGTCCACTCCAAAGTCCTGTGCAGTGTCCCAGTCCTAAAGAGGTGCTGTAGTGTTGTCCAGGGGGTGCTCTGTCCATCAGGGGTGCTCCCCCCAAGTGCTAAAAATATAATATATTTTCTGTGTTTGTGAATTGTGTGCGCAGTAGCCGCACGTGCATCAACAAAGTAGTGCCAAGCGTGCGCCTGTGTCATAAGTAAAGGGCCGGCTGGCTTGACCGTTAAAGGGTGCTGTAACCCCCGAAAGTACACTCCAGTCCAAACCAAAAAAAAATTATTTTCTGTGTTTGTGAATTGTGTGCGCAGTAGCCGCACGTGCATCAACAAAGTAGTGCCAAGCGTGCGCCTGTGTCATAAGTAAAGGGCCGGCTGGCTTGACCGTTAAAGGGTGCTGTAACCCCCGAAAGTACACTCCAGTCCAAACCAAAAAAAAATTATTTTCTGTGTTTGTGAATCGTGTGCGCAGTAGCCGCACGTGCATCAACAAAGTAGTGCCAAGCGTGCGCCTGTGTCATAAGTAAAGGGCCGGCTGGCTTGACCGTTAAGGGTGCTGTAACCCCCGAAAGTACACTCCAGTCCAAACCAAAAAAAAAATTATTTTCTGTGTTTGTGAATTGTGTGCGCAGTAGCCGCACGTGCATCAACAAAGTAGTGCCAAGCGTGCGCCTGTGTCATAAGTAAAGGGCCGGCTGGCTTGACCGTTAAAGGGTGCTGTAACCCCCGAAAGTACACTCCAGTCCAAACCAAAAAAAAATTATTTTCTGTGTTTGTGAATTGTGTGCGCAGTAGCCGCACGTGCATCAACAAAGTAGTGCCAAGCGTGCGCCTGTGTCATAAGTAAAGGGCCGGCTGGCTTGACCGTTAAGGGTGCTGTAACCCCCGAAAGTACACTCCAGTCCAAACCAAAAAAAAAATTATTTTCTGTGTTTGTGAATTGTGTGCGCAGTAGCCGCACGTGCATCAACAAAGTAGTGCCAAGCGTGCGCCTGTGTCATAAGTAAAGAGCCGGCTGGCTTGACCGTTAAAGGGTGCTGTAACCCCCGAAAGTACACTCCAGTCCAAACCAAAAAAAAATTATTTTCTGTGTTTGTGAATCGTGTGCGCAGTAGCCGCACGTGCATCAACAAAGTAGTGCCAAGCGTGCGCCTGTGTCATAAGTAAAGGGCCGGCTGGCTTGACCGTTAAGGGTGCTGTAACCCCCGAAAGTACACTCCAGTCCAAACCAAAAAAAAAATTATTTTCTGTGTTTGTGAATTGTGTGCGCAGTAGCCGCACGTGCATCAACAAAGTAGTGCCAAGCGTGCGCCTGTGTCATAAGTAAAGGGCCGGCTGGCTTGACCGTTAAAGGGTGCTGTAACCCCCGAAAGTACACTCCAGTCCAAACCAAAAAAAAATTATTTTCTGTGTTTGTGAATTGTGTGCGCAGTAGCCGCACGTGCATCAACAAAGTAGTGCCAAGCGTGCGCCTGTGTCATAAGTAAAGGGCCGGCTGGCTTGATCGTTAAGGGTGCTGTAACCCCCGAAAGTACACTCCAGTCCAAACCAAAAAAAAAATTATTTTCTGTGTTTGTGAATTGTGTGCGCAGTAGCCGCACGTGCATCAACAAAGTAGTGCCAAGCGTGCGCCTGTGTCATAAGTAAAGGGCCGGCTGGCTTGACCGTTAAAGGGTGCTGTAACCCCCAAAGTACACTCCAGTCCAAACCAAAAAAAAAATTATTTTCTGTTTGTGAATTGTGTGCGCAGTAGCCGCACGTGCATCAACAAAGTAGTGCCAAGCGTGCGCCTGTGTCATAAGTAAAGGGCCGGCTGGCTTGACCATTAAAGGGTGCTGTAACCCCCGAAAGTACACTCCAGTCCAAACCAAAAAAAAATTATTTTCTGTGTTTGTGAATTGTGTGCGCAGTAGCCGCACGTGCATCAACAAAGTAGTGCCAAGCGTGCGCCTGTGTCATAAGTAAAGGGCCGGCTGGCTTGACCGTTAAGGGTGCTGTAACCCCCGAAAGTACACTCCAGTCCAAACCAAAAAAAAAATTATTTTCTGTGTTTGTGAATTGTGTGCGCAGTAGCCGCACGTGCATCAACAAAGTAGTGCCAAGCGTGCGCCTGTGTCATAAGTAAAGGGCCGGCTGGCTTGACCGTTAAGGGTGCTGTAACCCCCGAAAGTACACTCCAGTCCAAACCAAAAAAAAATTATTTTCTGTATTTGTGAATTGTGTGCGCAGTAGCCGCACGTGCATCAACAAAGTAGTGCCAAGCGTGCGCCTGTGTCATAAGTAAAGGGCCGGCTGGCTTGACCGTTAAGGGTGCTGTAACCCCCGAAAGTACACTCCAGTCCAAACCTAAAAAAAAATTATTTTCTGTGTTTGTGAATTGTGTGCGCAGTAGCCGCACGTGCATCAACAAAGTAGTGCCAAGCGTGCGCCTGTGTCATAAGTAAAGGGCCGGCTGGCTTGACCGTTAAAGGGTGCTGTAACCCCCAAAGTACACTCCAGTCCAAACCAAAAAAAAATTATTTTCTGTGTTTGTGAATTGTGTGCGCAGTAGCCGCACGTGCATCAACAAAGTAGTGCCAAGCGTGCGCCTGTGTCATAAGTAAAGGGCCGGCTGGCTTGACCGTTAAAGGGTGCTGTAACCCACAAAGTACACTCCAGTCCGAACCAAAAAAAAATTTATTTTCTGTGTTTAGCCGCACGTATATATCAAATCGATATAACATAAATGGAGGACCAAACTTTCTCCGATAAAAATAAAATAGAGAAAGATCAAGAACCACTTCCTCCTAGTGCTGAAGCTGCTGCCACTAGTCATGACATAGACGATAACATGCCATCAACGTCGTCTGCCAAGGCCGATGCCCAATGTCATAGTAGAGGGCACATACAATCCCAAATGGCAAAGTTCAGGAAAATGACCTTGAAAAAGACATTTAAATCAGCTGAAGAGAAACGTAAACTTGCCAATATGCCATTTACGACACGGAGTGGCAAGGAACGGCTAAGGTCGATCCCTAGTATGTTCATGACTAGTGGTTCAGCTTCACATGACGATGGAAGCACTCCTCCCACTAAAAAAATCAAAAGAGTTAAGCTGGCAAAAGCACAGCGAAGAACTGTGCTTTCTAAGAAGATATCACAAATCCCCAAAGAGAGTCCAAGTGTGGTGGTGGTTGCGATGCCTGACCTTCCCAGCACTGGACGGGAAGAGGTGGCTCTTTCCACCATTTGCACGCCCCCTGCAAGTGCTGAAAGGAGCACCCACAGTCCACTTGCTGATATGCAAATTGAAGATGTCACTGTTGAAGTACAACAGGATGAGGATACTGGTGTAGCTGGCGCTGAGGAGGAAGTTGGCGAGGAGGATTCTGATGGTGATGTGGTTTGTTTAAATCAGGCTCCGGGGGAGACAGTTGTTGTCCGTGGGATGAAAAAGCCCATCACGGTCATGCCTGGGCAGAAGACCAAACATTCCACCTCTTTGGTCTGGCAATATTTCTATCCAAATCCGGACAACAACTGTCTTGCCATATGTACCATATGTAAAGGTGAAATAAGTAGGGGTAGGGACGTCAACCACCTAGGAACATCCTCCCTTATACGGCACCTGCAGCGCGTTCATAAAAAGTTACTGTCAAGTTCAGAAACTTTGGCTCAGACCATAAGCAGTCCAGGGACACCTAAATCCCGTTGTCCTGTTGTATCCAAGCGCCTGCAAACCACACCGTCAACTCCCTCCTCGTCAATTTCCTCCTTAGTCAGGATCGGAAGTAGTCCTGCAGGCCATATCACTGGCATGACTGACTCTCCTATCCGGGATTCCTCCGGAGGATCCTGCATTGCTACGCCTACTGCTGCCGCTGCTGCTGTTGCTGCTGCTGCTGGGAGTCGTTCATCATCCCAGAGAGGAAGTAGGAACACCACTACTTTTACTAAACAATTGACCCTCCAACAGTCCTTAGCGAGGAGGATGAAGTACGACAGCAGTCATCCTGAAGCAAAACGTATAACTGAGGCCTTGACTGCTATGTTGGTGTTAGACGTGCGTCCGGTATCCGCCATTAGTGCAGTGGGATTTAGACAATTGATGGAGGTAGTGTGTCCCCGGTTCCAAATCCCGTCTAGATTCCACTTCACTAGGCAGGCGATACCGAGACTGTACAGAAACGTCAGAAAAAGTGTCCTCAGTGTCCTGAAAAATGCCGTTGTACACAATGTCCACTTAACCACGGACATGTGGACAAGTGGAACAGGGCAGACTAAGGACTATATGACTGTGACAGCCCACTGGGTAGATGTATCACCTTACGCAGCAACAGCAGCAGCGTCACCAGTAGCAGCATCTCAGAAACGCCAGCTCGTTACAAGGCAGGCTACGCTGTGTATCACCGGTTTCAGTAAGAGGCACACCGCCGACAACCTCTTAGAGAAACTGAGGGAAATCATCGCCCAGTGGCTTACCCCACTTAGACTCTCCTGGGGATTTGTGATATCTGACAACGCCACCAATATTGTGCGGGCATTACATCTGGGCAAATTCCAGCACGTCCCATGTTTTGCTCACACAATAAACTTGGTGGTGCAGAATTTTCTGAAAAGCGACAGGGGCGTGCAGGAGACGCTTTGGGTGGCCCGAAAAATTTCTGGCCACTTTCGCCATTCAGCGACTGCGTGCCGAAGACTGGAGCGCCAGCAAACACTCTTGAACCTGCCCCGCCATCACCTGAAGCAAGAGGTTGTGACGCGGTGGAACTCAACCCTCTATATGCTTCAGAGGATGGAGGAGCAGCAAAAGGCCATACAAGCCTATACATCCACCTATGACATAGGCAAAGGAGGGGGTATGCACCTGACTCAAGCCCAGTGGAGAATGATTTCCGTGTTGTGCAAGGTTCTTCAGCCCTTCGAACTTGCCACACGTGAAGTCAGTTCAGACACTGCCAGCTTGAGTCAGGTCATTCCCCTCATCAGGCTTTTGCAGAAGCAGCTGGAGAAAGTGAAGGAGGAGCTAAGACGGAGCGATTCCGCTCGGCATGTGGGACTTGTGGATGAAGCCCTTCATTCGCTTTGCCAGGATTCCAGGGTGGTCAATCTGTTGAAATCAGACCACTACATTTTGGCCACCGTGCTCGATCCTAGGTTTAAAGCCTATGTGGTGTCTCTCTTTCCGGCCGACACAAGCCTGCAGAGGTGCAAAGACCTGCTGGTGAACACACTGTCAGCTGAAGCGGAACGTGACACGTCAACGGCTCCTTCTTCATTTTCTCCCGCAACTGGGGCTGCCAGGAAAAAACTTAGGTATCCTAAGCAACCCGCTGGCGGTGATGCAGGGCAGGCAGGACCAAGTTTGGACATCTGGTCCGGACTGAAGGACCTGGCAACAATTTCTGACATGTCTACTGTCACTGCATATGATACTGTCACCATTGACAGAATGGTGGAGGATTACATCGGTGACAGCATCCAAGTAGGCATGTCAGACAGTCCATACCTGTACTGGCAGGAAAAAGAGGCAATTTGGAGGCCCCTGTACAAACTGGCTCTATTTTACCTGAGTTGCCCCCCCTCCAGTGTGTACTCCGAAAGAGTGTTTAGTGCAGCCGGGAACCTTGTCAGCGAAAGGCGTAGGAGGTTGCTTCCACAGAATGTGGAGAAGATGATGTTCATCAAAATGAATTATCAGCTCTTCCAGGGAGACCAGCCTCCAGAAGGTACAGAGGGACCTGTGGTGGTGGATTCAAGTGGGGACGAGTTAATACTTTGTGAGGATGAGGATGTACACACTGAAGAGGGTGAGGAATCGGTGGATGAGGAGGATGAGGATGACATCTTGCCTCCGTAGAGCCAGTTTGTGCAGGGACACATTAATTGCCAGCTTGTTTTGTGGGGGCCCAAACGAACCAATCATTTCAGCCACAGTTGTGTGGCAGACCCTGGCGCTGAAATGATTGATTTGTTAAAGTGTGCATGTCCTGTTTATACAACATAAGGGTGGGTGGGAGGGCCCAAGGACAATTCCATCTTGCACCTCTTTTTTTCTTTGCATTATGTACAGTTTGGGGCCTAGTTTTTCTAACTGCCATCCTGCCTGCCACTGCAGTGTCACTCCTAGATGGGTCACGTGTTTGTGCCGCCCACTCGTGTCGCTTAGCATAGTCATCCAGCTACCTCGGTGCAACCTTTTGGACATAAAAACACTATTGTGAGGTGTGAGGTGTTCAGAATAGACTGGAAATGAGTGGAAATTAAGGTTATTGAGGTTAATAATAGCATAGGAGCAGAAAAACCTACAAATTCTGTGATTTTAGCTGTTTTTATGCTTTTTTTCAAAAAAATACAGATCCAAAACACAAAACCCAGAACCCAAAACACGGAAGGGTGGTTTTGGCAAAACCAATCCAGATCCAAAACACGAAGAAAGATCCAGATCCAAAACCAAAACACAAAACACGAAAAGTGGCCGGTGCACACCCCTAATACTGACACACTCACACAGATACACACGCATACAGACACACTCACACAGATACACACACATACTGACACACTCACACAGATACACACGCATAGAGACACACTCACACAGATACACACGCATACAGACACACTCACACAGATACACACAGATACACACGCATACAGACACACTCACACAGATACACACACATACAGACACACTCACACAGATACACACAGATACACACACATACAGACACTCACACAGATACACACGCATACAGACACACTCACACAGATACACACGCATACAGACACACTCACACAGATACACACGCATACAGACTAAGGGTGTGCACCGGCCACTTTTCGTGTTTTGTGTTTTGGTTTTGGATCTGGATCTTTATTCGTGTTTTGGATCTGGATTGGTTTTGCCAAAACCACCCTTCGGTGTTTTGGGTTCTGGGTTTTGTGTTTTGGATCTGTATTTTTTTTTAAAAAAGCATAAAAACAGCTAAAATCACAGAATGTGTTGATTTTTCTGCTCCTATGCTATTATTAACCTCAAAACCCTTAATTTCCACTCATTTACAGTCTATTCTGAACACCTCACACCTCACAATAGTGTTTTTATGTCCAAAAGGTTGCACCGAGGTAGATGGTTGACTATGCTAAGCGACACGAGTGGGCGGCACAAACACGTGGCCCATCTAGGAGTGACACTGCAGTGGCAGACAGGATTGCAGTTTGAAAAACTAGGCTCCAAACAGTACATAATTCAAAGAAAAAAAAGAGGTGCAAGATGGAATTGTCCTTGGGCCCTCCCACCCACCCTTATGTTGTATAAACAGGATATGCACACTTTAACAAACCAATCATTTCAGCGCCAGGGTCTGCCACACGACTGTGGCTGAAATGATTGGTTTGTTTAGGCCCCCACAAAACAAGCTGGCAATTAATCTGCCCCTGCACAAACTGGTTCTACGGAGGCAAGATGTCGTCCTCATCCTCATCCACCGATTCCTCACCCTCTTCAGTGTTGTGTACATCCTCATCCTCACAGAGTATTAACTCGTCCCCGCTGGAATCCACCACCACAGGTCCCTCTGTACGTTCTGGAGGCTGGTCTCCCTGGAAGAGTTGATAATTCATTTTTATGAACATCATCTTCTCCACATTTTGTGGAAGCAACCTCCTACGCCTTTCGCTGACAAGGTTCCCGGCTGCACTAAACACTCTTTCGGAGTACACACTGGAGGGGGGGCAACTCATGTAAAATAGAGCCAGTTTGTACAGGGGCCTCCAAATTGCCTCTTTTTCCTGCCAGTACAGGTACGGACTGTCTGACATGCCTACTTGGATGCTGTCACCGATGTAATCCTCCACCATTCTGTCAATGGTAACAGTATCATATGCAGTGACAGTAGACATGTCAGAAATTGTTGCCAGGTCCTTCAGTCCGTACCAGATGTCCAAACTTGGTCCTGCCTGCCCTGCATCACCGCCAGCGGGTTGCTTAGGATACCTAAGTTTTTTCCTGGCAGCCCCAGTTGCGGGAGAAAATGAAGAAGGAGCTGTTGACATGTCACGTTCCGCTTCAGCTGACAGTGTTTTCACCAGCAGGTCTTTGCACCTCTGCAGGCTTGTGTCGGCCGGAAAGAGAGACACCACATAGGCTTTAAACCTAGGATCAAGCACGGTGGCCAAAATGTAGTGGACTGATTTCAACAGATTGACCACCCTGGAATCCTGGCAAAGCGAAAGTAGAGCTTCATCCACAAGTCCCACATGCCGAGCGGAATCGCTCCATCTTAGCTCCTCCTTCACTTTCTCCAGCTGCTTCTGCAAAAGCCTGATGAGGGGAATGACCTGACTCAAGCTGGCAGTGTCTGAACTGACTTCACGTGTGGCAAGTTCGAAGGGCTGGAGAACCTTGCACAATACGGAAATCATTCTCCACTGTGCTTGAGTCAGGTGCATACCCCCTCCTTTGCCTATGTCATAGGTGGATGTATAGGCTTAAATGGCCTTTTGCTGCTCCTCCATCCTCTGAAGCATATAGAGGGTTGAGTTCCACCGCGTCACAACCTCTTGCTTCAGATGATGGCGGGGCAGGTTCAAGAGTGTTTGCTGGCGCTCCAGTCTTCGGCACGCAGTCGCTGAATGGCGAAAGTGGCCCGAAATTTTTCGGGCCACCCAAAGCGTCTCCTGCACGTCCCTGTCGCTTTTCAGAAAATTCTGCACCACCAATTTATTGTGTGAGCAAAACATGGGACGTGCTGGAATTTGCCCAGATGTAATGCCCGCACAATATTGGTGGCGTTGTCAGATATCACAAATCCCCAGGACAGTCTAAGTGGGGTAAGCCACTGGGCGATGATTTCCCTCAGTTTCTCTAAGAGGTTGTCGGCGGTGTGCCTCTTACTGAAACCGGTGATACACAGCGTAGCCTGCCTTGGAACGAGCTGGCGTTTCTGAGATGCTGCTACTGGTGATGCTGCTGCTGTTGCTGCGTAAGGTGATACATCTACCCAGTGGGCTGTCACAGTCATATAGTCCTTAGTCTGCCCTGTTCCACTTGTCCACATGTCCGTGGTTAAGTGGACATTGGGTACAACGGCATTTTTCAGGACACTGAGGACACTTTTGTTGACGTTTCTGTACAGTCTCGGTATCGCCTGCCTAGTGAAGTGGAATCTAGACGGGATTTGGAACCGGGGACACACTACCTCCATCAATTGTCTAAATCCCACTGCACTAATGGCGGATACCGGACGCACGTCTAACACCAACATAGAAGTCAAGGCCTCAGTTATACGTTTTGCTTCAGGATGACTGCTGTCGTACTTAAAGGACTGTTGGAGGGTCAATTGTTTAGTAAAAGTAGTGGTGTTCCTTCTTCCTCTCTGGGATGATGAACGACTCCCAGCAGCAGCAACAGCAGCAGCGGCAGCAGGAGGCATAGCAATGCAGGATCCTCCGGAGGAATCCCGGATAGGAGAGTCAGTCATGCCAGTGACATGGCCTGCTGGACTACTTCCGATCCTGACTAAGGAGGAAATTGACGAGGAGGGAGTTGACGGCGTGGTTTGCAGGCGCTTGGATACAACAGGACAACTGGATTTAGGTGTCCCTGGACTGCTTACGGTCTTAGCCAAAGTTTCTGAACTTGACAGTAACTTATTATGAACGCGCTGCAGGTGCCGTATAAGGGAGGATGTTCCTAGGTGGTTAACGTCCCTACCCCTACTTATTCCACGTTTACATATGGTACATATGGCAAGACAGTTGTTGTCCGGATTTGGATAGAAATATTGCCAGACCAAAGAGGAGGAATGTTTGGTCTTCTGCCCAGGCATGACCGTTATGGGCTTTTTCATCCCATGGACAACAACTGTCTCCCCCGGAGCCTGATTTAAACAAACCACATCACCATCAGAATCCTCCTCCCCAACTTCCTCCTCAGCGCCAGCTACACCAGTATCCTCATCCTGTTGTACTTCAACAGTGACATCTTCAATTTGCATATCAGCAAGTGGACTGTGGGTGCTCCTTTCAGCACTTGCAGGGGGCGTGCAAATGGTGGAAAGAGCCACCTCTTCCCGTCCAGTGCTGGGAAGGTCAGGCATCGCAACCGCCACCACACTTGGACTCTCCTTGGGGATTTGTGATATCTTCTTAGAACGCACAGTTCTTTGCTGTGCTTTTGCCAGCTTAACTCGTTTGATTTTTTTAGCGGGAGGAGGGCTTCCATGGTCATGTGAAGCTGAACCACTAGTCATGAACATACTAGTCGTACTAGTATGACACACACTAGTCATAGGGAAAGACCTTAGCCGTTCCTTGCCACTCCGTGTCATAAATGGCATATTGGCAAGTTTACGTTTCTCTTCAGATGATTTAAATGTTTTTTTTAAGGTCATTTTCCTGAACTTTGTCATTTGGTATTGTATGTGGCTTCTACTATGACATTGGGCATCGGCCTTGGCAGACGACGTTGATGGCATGTTATCATCTATGTCATGACTAGTGGGAGCAGCTTCCGCACTAGGAGGAAGTGGTTCTTGATCTTTCTCTATTTTATTTTTATCGGAGAAAGTTTGGTCCTCCATTTATGTTATATCGATTTGATATATACGTGCGGCTAAGGCGCACACAAACACAGAAAATATTTTTTTATTTTTGCTGGAGAGTAGAGCACTTTGTGGGTTACACCACCCTTTAAGAAATGAGCCAGCCGGCCCTTTACTTATGGGACACAGGCGCACGCTTGGCGCTGCTCCTTTGTTGATGCACGTGCGGCTACTGCGCACACAATTCACAAACACAGAAAATATTTTGTTATTTGGTTTGGAGTGTACTCTGGGGGTTACAGCACCCTTTAACGGTCAAGCCAGCCGGCCCTTTACTTATGACACAGGCGCACGCTTGGCACCACTTTGTTGATGCACGTGCGGCTACTGCGCACACAATTCACAAACACAGAAAATATTTTGTTATTTGGTTTGGAGTGTACTTTGGGGGTTACAGCACCCTTTAACGGTCAAGCCAGCCGGCCCTTTACTTATGACACAGGCGCACGCTTGGCACCACTTTGTTGGTGCACGTGCGGCTACTGCGCACACAATTCACAAACACAGAAAATATTTTGTTATTTGGTTTGGAGTGTACTTTGGGGGTTACAGCACCCTTTAACGGTCAAGCCAGCCGGCCCTTTACTTATGACACAGGCGCACGCTTGGCACTACTTTGTTGATGCACGTGCGGCTACTGCGCACACAATTCACAAACACAGAAAATATTTTGTTATTTGGTTTGGAGTGTACTTTGGGGGTTACAGAACCCTTTAACGGTCAAGCCAGCCGGCCCTTTACTTATGACACAGGCGCACGCTTGGCACTACTTTGTTGATGCACGTGAGGCTACTGCGCACATAATTCACAAACACAGAAAATATTTTGTTATTTGGTTTGGAGTGTACTTTGGGGGTTACAGCACCCTTTAACGGTCAAGCCAGCCGGCCCTTTACTTATGACACAGGCACACGCTTGGCACTACTTTGTTGATGCACGTGCGGCTACTGCGCACACAATTCACAAACACAGAAAATATTTTGTTATTTGGTTTGGAGTGTACTTTGGGGGTTACAGCACCCTTTTATCGGTCAAGCCAGCCGGCCCTTTACTTATGACACAGGCACACGCTTGGCACTACTTTGTTGATGCACATGCGGCTACTGCGCACACAATTCACAAACACAGAAAATATTTTGTTATTTGGTTTGGAGTGTACTTTGGGGGTTACAGCACCCTTTAATGGTCAAGCCAGCTGGCCCTTTACTTATGACACAGGCGCACGCTTGGCACCACTTTGTTGATGCACGTGCGGCTACTGCGCACACAATTCACAAACACAGAAAATAATTTTTTTTTAGGTTTGGACTGGAGTGTACTTTGGGGGTTACAGCACCCTTTAACGGTCAAGCCAGCCGGCCCTTTACTTATGACATAGGCGCACGCTTGGCACCACTTTGTTGATGCACGTGCGGCTACTGCGCACACAATTCACAAACACAGAAAATAATTTTTTTTTTGGTTTGGACTGGAGTGTACTTTCGGGGGTTACAGCACCCTTTAACGGTCAAGCCAGCCGGCCCTTTACTTATGACACAGGCGCACACTTGGCACTACTTTGTTGATGCACGTGCGGCTACTGCGCACACTATTCACAAACACAGAAAATATATATTTTTTTGGTTTGGACTGGAGTGTACTTTGGGGGATACAGCACCTTTTAACGGTCAAGCCAGCCGGCCCTTTACTTATGACACAGGCGCACGCTTGGCACTACTTTGTTGATGCACGTGCGGCTACTGCGCACACAATTCACAAACACAGAAAATATTTTGTTATTTGGTTTGGAGTGTACTTTGGGGGTTACAGCACCCTTTTATCGGTCAAGCCAGCCGGCCCTTTACTTATGACACAGGCACACGCTTGGCACTACTTTGTTGATGCACATGCGGCTACTGCGCACACAATTCACAAACACAGAAAATATTTTGTTATTTGGTTTGGAGTGTACTTTGGGGGTTACAGCACCCTTTAATGGTCAAGCCAGCTGGCCCTTTACTTATGACACAGGCGCACGCTTGGCACCACTTTGTTGATGCACGTGCGGCTACTGCGCACACAATTCACAAACACAGAAAATAATTTTTTTTTTGGTTTGGACTGGAGTGTACTTTGGGGGTTACAGCACCCTTTAACGGTCAAGCCAGCCGGCCCTTTACTTATGACATAGGCGCACGCTTGGCACCACTTTGTTGATGCACGTGCGGCTACTGCGCACACAATTCACAAACACAGAAAATAATTTTTTTTTTGGTTTGGACTGGAGTGTACTTTCGGGGGTTACAGCACCCTTTAACGGTCAAGCCAGCCGGCCCTTTACTTATGACACAGGCGCACACTTGGCACTACTTTGTTGATGCACGTGCGGCTACTGCGCACACTATTCACAAACACAGAAAATATATATTTTTTTGGTTTGGACTGGAGTGTACTTTGGGGGATACAGCACCCTTTAACGGTCAAGCCAGCCGGCCCTTTACTTATGACACAGGCGCACGCTTGGCACTACTTTGTTGATGCACGTGCGGCTACTGCGCACACAATTCACAAACACAGAAAATAATTTTTTGTTTTGGTTTGGACTGGAGTGTACTTTCTTGGGTTACAGCACCCTTAACGGTCAAGCCAGCCGGCCCTTTACTTATGACACAGGCGCACGCTTGGCACTACTTTGTTGATGCACGTGCGGCTACTGCACACACAATTAACAAACACAGAAAATAATTTTTTTTTTGGTTTGGACTGGAGTGTACTTTGGGGGTTACAGCACCCTTTAACGGTCAAGCCAGCCAGCCCTTTACTTATGACACAGGCGCATGCTTGGCACTACATTGTTGATGCACGTGCGGCTACTGCGCACACAATTCACAAACACAGAAAATATATAATTTTTTTAGCACTTGGGGGGAGCACCCCTGATGGACAGAGCACCCCCTGGACAACACTACAGCACCCCTTTAGGACTGGGACCCTGCACAGGACTTTGGAGTGGACACAGCCCCTATGGAGAACTGACTGCACAACACAGTCCAGCCAGCCCCTATGGACTTTGAAGTAGTGGACACAGCCCCTATTAACAACAGCAGCACAGCACAACACAGCCAGCCCCTATGGACTTTGAAGTAGTGGACAACAGCAGCACTACACTACACTACACTACACAGCCCTAACTCCCACCCTCTCTCTTCACTGTCCACAGCCGAGTGAGAAAATGGCGCCGACGCGGGTACCTTATATAGGATCCAAAACCCGCGAGACTCGGAAGGCGGGATGATGACGTTTTGCCTCGATTTCAGATCCGATTCAGGCGGGAAAAGTCGAGCCTGACTCGGATCGGACTCGGATCGGGGGGGCTCGGGGGGGTTCGGATTTCAGAAATCCGAACCCGCTCACCCCTAATACAGACACACTCACACAGATACACACGCATACAGACACACTCACGCAGATGCACACGCATACAGACACACTCACACAGATACACACACATACAGACACACTCACGCAGATACACACACATACAGACACACTCACACAGATACACACGCATACAGACACACTCACACAGATACACACGCATACAGACACACTCACACAGATACACACGCATACAGACACACTCACACAGATACACACGCATACAGACACACTTACACAGATACACACGCATACAGACACACTCACACTCACTGTGGGTGCGGCTGCTATGGTGCTACCTCTGTGTCCCACCACTCCCCCTGCCCACAGTCACATACACAAGGTGGGCCTGTCCAGTCAGAGACGTCGATGGGGGCCTGGGTGTTAGCAATGTTGATTTGGTGCTCGTCCGCCAGCTGATTACAGCTGGAGCACTGGCAGTTAGTCATGGAGAGACAGTGCCGCCGGTTGCTAGGCAATCAGAGCAGTGGCGACTCCTGATTGGCTACTGGTCCGCAAGCTCCGGTTAGCTTGCAACTGGCGCCAGATTCAAATTGTACCGGCGCTGTCTGTCCATGTCTGCCAGTGCGCCAGCTGTAATTAGCTGGCGACTCAGCCCCAAATCCACACCTGCTAGCTCCTGATGGCACACGGGGGAGATGAGAGGCTGCTGGAGGGACACAGGGAGGTGAGTAGTGCCCCTTACAAATTATATAATTTGTAAGGGGCACTACTGTTGTTTGGACTAATGTGTTATATGGGGCACTACTGCTATGTGGCATAATCTGTAAAGGGTACAATGTGCTATAATGTGTAAGTGGCATTACTGTGTGCTGTGTTCTAGTTACGCCCTAGCATGCAAACACAGAGGCTCTGAATTTAATATGAACTTGCAGGAGTCATCAAGTTCTCAGGCTAACGTTAAAATGATACTTTTGTTGCATTCTCACAGGTTCTTGGCAGACTGCCAATTTCCACTGGCGCCAGCCCTCGGACCTGTGTAATTAAGGGTGTCCCCATTTTTAGGGATTGTGTGACAGTGTGTGGCCCTGACAAAGTTCAAACCTAGGCAAGAAACCTAATTCTGGTCACACTACACCACCCTGCCAAATATGGTGTGGCTGTGCTTAAAGGACAAAAAGACGGACAGACAGACATGCTCTCTGGCTTATTATATAGATATGCCTCTAATGCCCCGTTATACATTGAAATCTGACTCTCCGCAAGTTGTGGCATCAGATACCATAGTAGTTGAGCAATTCAATATTTTTCCGGTGAGGGGACATTTTAACACAGTCCGATTCCACTATTAATTATTAGCAGTGGAATTTTACACTGCTGGGTCCAGTGGCGACCCTCCCCATGGTGTGACCTGGTGCGGCAATGGATGCTGTGCATGCCTCAAAGCTGGGAGCCAACAAAAAGGGGGTGTGGTCACACTGGACCTCGCGGCCCGAACCCCCGTGATAACATGCTTCTTACTGGTGGGGGGGATGCAGGAAGTGCGGAGTCCGACTGCCCTGGCTGCAGTCCTGGCTCCCTCACAGTGTCAGGTGCACTTGGCTCCTGTCACTGAAGGGGAGTCTGCACCTTGGTGTCACTCCTCGACGGGTGACACCCGGGTGCGTCCCGCACCCCCTTTGTGACACCACTGGTTGGGTCTGACCTACTGTACGTTCTCACATGCACACTGCTGGAGAGGACGCAATACAGAGGAAGGAGCGGGGCTCCGGAAATAACCACCATCTGAAGATGGCATAGGCTCCTGGTGTTGCAGTACAAAAACCTGTGGGATTTCTACAAACGAAGGTCCCCTATACGGCAGCCAGGATCGTAGATGAAGGGTAAGCGGTGAGTACCACCACTGTGTTGAACAGCTCCAATGCCTGGATGGGCACCATCTCCACGTCTAAAAACCCACACTTTACTAAACATACCCCTGAGAGTTTGATGCACCCGACACCTGCTGAGAATCTACTGTGCACCACATTTAGTTGGACGTGAGGATTTGGGATTTGGCGCTGGTAAAAAGTGGGTTCCATGGTTTATTATCTGTTATTCAAGCAATGTGTCTATTACCTGTCCCCAGCCAATCCCCTTTACCTATTATGCCAAGCACCATAGTACATTTGCTTGAGGCACATCCTTCTGTGGCCCCTGCTTTGAACTGGAGAGACACTGTGGGGGCAGGAGGGACACTGTGAGGAATAGAGGGACACTTCAGGCTGGTGAGATAGAAGGGGTCTCGGTATGGAGAGGCAGAAGGGGGTGGCTAGGGCTGGAGAGACAGAAGGGGTCTGGAGAGACACAGGGTGGCTGAATAGACACAAGGGGGATGAAGCTTGGGGACAGTAATCTTAATTCTAAAGAAACATTACTAATACACATGGCATGGTACCAAATTAGCAAATACAGGCCCTCATTCAGACCCGCTCGCAAGCGCTATGCGCTTGCATGCGGGTCGATGGTGAGGGCCTGCGCATGCGCAGTGCTCGCAGTGCGGGTCTGAATTCACTCACTCCGGGGCTCGCTACAAACGGGGCGGCTGTCGATGTTGATCGACAGCTCGCCCCGTTTTGTAGGCGGGGTGGGGGGTTGACCGGCCAAACTGAAGCGTTCCTGAAGGAATGCCTGCCATTTGTAGGCGGCCCTACTGTAATCACCAGTGATGTCAGTAGGGAGCTTCATGCAGAAAGCTACCTGGGGCTTGCGGTAGACGAGACCCTACCGCAAGGGTCTCGTCGCAAGCCCCGATGGTCACGATGGTCTCGACCATCGCGACCATCACCTGGTCACTTGCTAAAGCTGTTGGTGGTAACCCACAGCTTAGCGAGCGTCCAGGAGGCCCGGCTTTCAAAACAAAAGCGGCCACCCTCATTCAGAGCGAGTGCTCGCTTTTTGCGAGCGGCTCTGAATGAGGGCCACAGTTTCATAATATAAAATTGTTTGATCAGGGAACTTCACATTTTGCCCTGCACCAAAACTTCTTTTACTATGTTATCTGGTCGAACCTCTACTATATGACGATGACAATGGTTATATTCCTATGCAAACAGGCATCTTCCGGACCATGTGATCTAGTACATGAATAGTAAATACAGACTGATGTCACTGTCTACCCATAGAGGAACAATTCCTTCAGGGGTTCCTCAGAGATACCACATATAGGTAAGGCAGACTCTCAAACAACTGGCTTGTACCTGCCAGAGACCCGGGGATGGAGAGGTCCCTAGAAAAATGGGTGCACCGGGCCCCATGATTTCTGTTGCCGGCCCTGGATATAATCCAATCATTTGTCACAGAGCGATTACACAGCAACATGGGAAGTGGGTGCACAAATAGGTGCAATCGAGCAGAATAATAATGTGTTGCATGTTCGCAAGTTCTGAGCTCTGTAAAATACATTTTAGACACTTGAAAATGTGGAACAGCCTTGGAACTATTACAGCATTAGGTACGTAACTTCAGAATGATAATTTCCTCAGCACGTCCTGTCATTGGGAGAAAGCTACGGTTCTGACGCTCAGCCCTCAGAAGATGCAACATATCAAAATGTTTTCTCAGCTCTTATTCCACCTGTATAAAAACAGTAACCAACATAAGCACAGGACCTGAAGGTGGACTTCAGAAAGAGCGGTTTTCTACTGAGCTAATGTAGGCGAGGAAGGTGCAGATGGTAAGATGGCTGAGTGTTGAAGTTATCAGTAGGGAAGATACATGATCTTATCTATCAATATATATATATATATATATATATATATATATATATTAGGGGTGAGCGGGTTCGGATTTCTGAAATCCGAACCCCCCCGAGCCCCCCCGATCCGAGTCCGATCCGAGTCAGGCTCGACTTTTCCCGCCTGACTCGGATCTGAAATCGAGGCAAAACGTCATCATCCCGCCTTCCGAGTCTCGCGGGTTTTGGATCCTATATAAGGTACCCGCGTCGGCGCCATTTTCTCACTCGGCTGTGGACAGTGAAGAGGGAGGGTGGGAGTTAGGGCTGTGTAGTGTAGTGTAGTGTAGTGTAGTGTAGTGCTGCTGTTGTCCACTACTTCAAAGTCCATAGGGGCTGGCTGTGTTGTGCTGTGCTGCTGTTGTTAATAGGGGCTGTGTCCACTACTTCAAAGTCCATAGGGGCTGGCTGGACTGTGTTGTGCAGTCAGTTCTCCATAGGGGCTGTGTCCACTCCAAAGTCCTGTGCAGTGTCCCAGTCCTAAAGGAGTGCTGTAGTGTTGTCCAGGGGGTGCTCTGTCCATCAGGGGTGCTCCCCCCAAGTGCTAAAAAAATAATATATTTTCTGTGTTTGTGAATTGTGTGCGCAGTAGCCGCACGTGCATCAACAAAGTAGTGCCAAGCGTGCGCCTGTGTCATAAGTAAAGGGCCGGCTGGCTTGACCGTTAAGGGTGCTGTAACCCCCGAAAGTACACTCCAGTCCAAACCAAAAAAAAATTATTTTCTGTGTTTGTGAATTGTGTGCGCAGTAGCCGCACGTGCATCAACAAAGTAGTGACAAGCGTGCGCCTGTGTCATAAGTAAAGGGCCGGCTGGCTTGACCGTTAAGGGTGCTGTAACCCCCGAAAGTACACTCCAGTCCAAACCAAAAAAAAAATTATATTCTGTGTTTGTGAATTGTGTGCGCAGTAGCCGCACGTGCATCAACAAAGTAGTGCCAAGCGTGCGCCTGTGTCATAAGTAAAGGGCCGGCTGGCTTGACCGTTAAGGGTGCTGTAACCCCCGAAAGTACACTCCAGTCCAAACCAAAAAAAAAATTATTTTCTGTGTTTGTGAATTGTGTGCGCAGTAGCCGCACGTGCATCAACAAAGTAGTGCCAAGCGTGCACCTGTGTCATAAGTAAAGGGCCGGCTGGCTTGACCGTTAAGGGTGCTGTAACCCCCGAAAGTACACTCCAGTCCAAACCAAAAAAAAAATTATTTTCTCTGTTTGTGAATTGTGTGCGCAGTAGCCGCACGTGCATCAACAAAGTAGTGCCAAGCGTGCGCCTGTGTCATAAGTAAAGGGCCGGCTGGCTTGACCGTTAAAGGGTGCTGTAACCCCCAAAGTACACTCCAGTCCAAACCAAAAAAAAAATTATTTTCTGTGTTTGTGAATTGTGTGCGCAGTAGCCGCACGTGCATCAACAAAGTAGTGCCAAGCGTGCGCCTGTGTCATAAGTAAAGGGCCGGCTGGCTTGACCGTTAAGGGTGCTGTAACCCCCGAAAGTACACTCCAGTCCAAACCAAAAAAAAATTATTTTCTGTGTTTGTGAATTGTGTGCGCAGTAGCCGCACGTGCATCAACAAAGTAGTGCCAAGCGTGCGCCTGTGTCATAAGTAAAGGGCCGGCTGGCTTGACCGTTAAGGGTGCTGTAACCCCCGAAAGTACACTCCAGTCCAAACCAAAAAAAAAATTATTTTCTGTGTTTGTGAATTGTGTGCGCAGTAGCCGCACGTGCATCAACAAAGTAGTGCCAAGCGTGCACCTGTGTCATAAGTAAAGGGCCGGCTGGCTTGACCGTTAAGGGTGCTGTAACCCCCGAAAGTACACTCCAGTCCAAACCAAAAAAAAAATTATTTTCTCTGTTTGTGAATTGTGTGCGCAGTAGCCGCACGTGCATCAACAAAGTAGTGCCAAGCGTGCGCCTGTGTCATAAGTAAAGGGCCGGCTGGCTTGACCGTTAAGGGTGCTGTAACCCCCGAAAGTACACTCCAGTCCAAACCAAAAAAAAAATAATTTTCTGTGTTTGTGAATTGTGTGCGCAGTAGCCGCACGTGCATCAACAAAGTAGTGCCAAGCGTGCGCCTGTGTCATAAGTAAAGGGCCGGCTGGCTTGACCGTTAAAGGGGTGCTGTAACCCCCGAAAGTACACTCCAGTCCAAACCAAAAAAAAAATAATTTTCTGTGTTTGTGAATTGTGTGCGCAGTAGCCGCACGTGCATCAACAAAGTAGTGCCAAGCGTGCGCCTGTGTCATAAGTAAAGGGCCGGCTGGCTTGACCGTTAAAGGGTGCTGTAACCCCCAAAGTACACTCCAGTCCAAACCAAAAAAAAAATTATTTTCTGTGTTTGTGAATTGTGTGCGCAGTAGCCGCACGTGCATCAACAAAGTAGTGCCAAGCGTGCGCCTGTGTCATAAGTAAAGGGCCGGCTGGCTTGACCGTTAAGGGTGCTGTAACCCCCGAAAGTACACTCCAGTCCAAACCAAAAAAAAAATTATTTTCTGTGTTTGTGAATTGTGTGCGCAGTAGCCGCACGTGCATCAACAAAGTAGTGCCAAGCGTGCGCCTGTGTCATAAGTAAAGGGCCGGCTGGCTTGACCGTTAAAGGGTGCTGTAACCCCCGAAAGTACACTCCAGTCCAAACCAAAAAAAAATTATTTTCTGTGTTTGTGAATTGTGTGCGCAGTAGCCGCACGTGCATCAACAAAGTAGTGCCAAGCGTGCGCCTGTGTCATAAGTAAAGGGCCGGCTGGCTTGACCGTTAAAGGGTGCTGTAACCCACAAAGTACACTCCAGTCCAAACCAAAAAAAAAATTATTTTCTGTGTTTAGCCGCACGTATATATCAAATCGATATAACATAAATGGAGGACCAAACTTTCTCCGATAAAAATAAAATAGAGAAAGATCAAGAACCACTTCCTCCTAGTGCTGAAGCTGCTGCCACTAGTCATGACATAGACGATAACATGCCATCAACGTCGTCTGCCAAGGCCGATGCCCAATGTCATAGTAGAGGGCACATACAATCCCAAATGGCAAAGTTCAGGAAAATGACCTTGAAAAAGACATTTAAATCAGCTGAAGAGAAACGTAAACTTGCCAATATGCCATTTACGACACGGAGTGGCAAGGAACGGCTAAGGTCGATCCCTAGTATGTTCATGACTAGTGGTTCAGCTTCACATGACGATGGAAGCCCTCCTCCCACTAAAAAAATCAAAAGAGTTAAGCTGGCAAAAGCACAGCGAAGAACTGTGCTTTCTAAGAAGATATCACAAATCCCCAAGGAGAGTCCAAGTGTGGTGGTGGTTGCGATGCCTGACCTTCCCAGCACTGGACGGGAAGAGGTGGCTCTTTCCACCATTTGCACGCCCCCTGCAAGTGCTGAAAGGAGCACCCACAGTCCACTTGCTGATATGCAAATTGAAGATGTCACTGTTGAAGTACAACAGGATGAGGATACTGGTGTAGCTGGCGCTGAGGAGGAAGTTGGCGAGGAGGATTCTGATGGTGATGTGGTTTGTTTAAATCAGGCTCCGGGGGAGACAGTTGTTGTCCGTGGGATGAAAAAGCCCATCACGGTCATGCCTGGGCAGAAGACCAAACATTCCACCTCTTTGGTCTGGCAATATTTCTATCCAAATCCGGACAACAACTGTCTTGCCATATGTACCATATGTAAAGGTGAAATAAGTAGGGGTAGGGACGTCAACCACCTAGGAACATCCTCCCTTATACGGCACCTGCAGCGCGTTCATAAAAAGTTACTGTCAAGTTCAGAAACTTTGGCTAAGACCGTAAGCAGTCCAGGGACACCTAAATCCCGTTGTCCTGTTGTATCCAAGCGCCTGCAAACCACACCGTCAACTCCCTCCTCGTCAATTTCCTCCTTAGTTAGGATCGGAAGTAGTCCTGCAGGCCATGTCACTGGCATGACTGACTCTCCTATCCGGGATTCCTCCGGAGGATCCTGCATTGCTACGCCTACTGCTGCCGCTGCTGCTGTTGCTGCTGCTGGGAGTCGTTCATCATCCCAGAGAGGAAGTAGGAACACCACTACTTTTACTAAACAATTGACCCTCCAACAGTCCTTAGCGAGGAGGATGAAGTACGACAGCAGTCATCCTGAAGCAAAACGTATAACTGAGGCCTTGACTGCTATGTTGGTGTTAGACGTGCGTCCGGTATCCGCCATTAGTGCAGTGGGATTTAGACAATTGATGGAGGTAGTGTGTCCCCGGTTCCAAATCCCGTCTAGATTCCACTTCACTAGGCAGGCGATACCGAGACTGTACAGAAACGTCAGAAAAAGTGTCCTCAGTGTCCTGAAAAATGCCGTTGTACACAATGTCCACTTAACCACGGACATGTGGACAAGTGGAACAGGGCAGACTAAGGACTATATGACTGTGACAGCCCACTGGGTAGATGTATCACCTTACGCAGCAACAGCAGCAGCGTCACCAGTAGCAGCATCTCAGAAATGCCAGCTCGTTACAAGGCAGGCTACGCTGTGTATCACCGGTTTCAGTAAGAGGCACACCGCCGACAACCTCTTAGAGAAACTGAGGGAAATCATCGCCCAGTGGCTTACCCCACTTAGACTCTCCTGGGGATTTGTGATATCTGACAACGCCACCAATATTGTGCGGGCATTACATCTGGGCAAATTCCAGCACGTCCCATGTTTTGCTCACACAATAAACTTGGTGGTGCAGAATTTTCTGAAAAGCGACAGGGGCGTGCAGGAGACGCTTTGGGTGGCCCGAAAAATTTCTGGCCACTTTCGCCATTCAGCGACTGCGTGCCGAAGACTGGAGCGCCAGCAAACACTCTTGAACCTGCCCCGCCATCACCTGAAGCAAGAGGTTGTGACGCGGTGGAACTCAACCCTCTATATGCTTCAGAGGATGGAGGAGCAGCAAAAGGCCATACAAGCCTATACATCCACCTATGACATAGGCAAAGGAGGGGGTATGCACCTGACTCAAGCGCAGTGGAGAATGATTTCCGTGTTGTGCAAGGTTTTCCAGCCCTTCGAACTTGCCACACGTGAAGTCAGTTCAGACACTGCCAGCTTGAGTCAGGTCATTCCCCTCATCAGGCTTTTGCAGAAGCAGCTGGAGAAAGTGAAGGAGGAGCTAAGACGGAGCGATTCCGCTCGGCATGTGGGACTTGTGGATGAAGCCCTTCATTCGCTTTGCCAGGATTCCAGGGTGGTCAATCTGTTGAAATCAGACCACTACGTTTTGGCCACCGTGCTCGATCCTAGGTTTAAAGCCTATGTGGTGTCTCTCTTTCCGGCCGACACAAGCCTGCAGAGGTGCAAAGACCTGCTGGTGAACACACTGTCAGCTGAAGCGGAACGTGACACGTCAACGGCTCCTTCTTCATTTTCTCCTGCAACTGGGGCTGCCAGGAAAAAACTTAGGTATCCTAAGCAACCCGCTGGCGGTGATGCAGGGCAGGCAGGACCAAGTTTGGACATCTGGTCCGGACTGAAGGACCTGGCAACAATTTCTGACATGTCTACTGTCACTGCATATGATACTGTCACCATTGACAGAATGGTGGAGGATTACATCGGTGACAGCATCCAAGTAGGCATGGCAGACAGTCCATACCTGTACTGGCAGGAAAAAGAGGCAATTTGGAGGCCCCTGTACAAACTGGCTCTATTTTACCTGAGTTGCCCCCCCTCCAGTGTGTACTCCGAAAGAGTGTTTAGTGCAGCCGGGAACCTTGTCAGCGAAAGGCATAGGAGGTTGCTTCCACAGAATGTGGAGAAGATGTTCATCAAAATGAATTATCAGCTCTTCCAGGGAGACCAGCCTCCAGAAGGTACAGAGGGACCTGTGGTGGTGGATTCAAGTGGGGACGAGTTAATACTTTGTGAGGATGAGGATGTACACACTGAAGAGGGTGAGGAATCGGTGGATGAGGAGGATGAGGATGACATCTTGCCTCCATAGAGCCAGTTTGTGCAGGGACACATTAATTGCCAGCTTGTTTTGTGGGGGCCCAAACGAACCAATCATTTCAGCCACAGTTGTGTGGCAGACCCTGGCACTGAAATAATTGGTTTGTTAAAGTGTGCATGTCCTGTTTATACAACATAAGGGTGGGTGGGAGGGCCCAAGGACAATTCCATCTTGCACCTCTTTTTTTTCTTTGCATTATGTACAGTTTGGGGCCTAGTTTTTCAAACTGCCATCCTGTCTGCCACTGCAGTTTCACGCCTAGATGGGTCACGTGTTTGTGCCGCCCACTCGTGTCGCTTAGCATAGTCATCCAGCTACCTCGGTGCAACGTTTTGGACATAAAAACACTATTGTGAGGTGTGAGGTGTTCAGAATAGACTGGAAATGAGTGGAAATTAAGGTTATTGAGGTTAATAATAGCATAGGAGCAGAAAAACCTACAAATTCTGTGATTTTAGCTGTTTTTATGCTTTTTTTCAAAAAAATACAGATCCAAAACACAAAACCCAGAACCCAAAACACGGAAGGGTGGTTTTGGCAAAACCAATCCAGATCCAAAACACGAAGAAAGATCCAGATCCAAAACCAAAACACAAAACACGAAAAGTGGCCGGTGCACACCCCTAATATATATATATATTAGGGGTGAGCGGGTTCGGATTTCTGAAATCCGAACCCCCCCGAGCCCCCCCGATCCGAGTCCGATCCGAGTCAGGCTCGACTTTTCCCGCCTGACTCGGATCTGAAATCGAGGCAAAACGTCATCATCCCGCCTTCCGAGTCTCGCGGGTTTTGGATCCTATATAAGGTACCCGCGTCGGCGCCATTTTCTCACTCGGCTGTGGACAGTGAAGAGGGAGGGTGGGAGTTAGGGCTGTGTAGTGTAGTGTAGTGTAGTGCTGCTGTTGTCCACTACTTCAAAGTCCATAGGGGCTGGCTGTGTTGTGCTGTGCTGCTGTTGTTAATAGGGGCTGTGTCCACTACTTCAAAGTCCATAGGGGCTGGCTGGACTGTGTTGTGCAGTCAGTTCTCCATAGGGGCTGTGTCCACTCCAAAGTCCTGTGCAGTGTCCCAGTCCTAAAGGAGAGCTGTAGTGTTGTCCAGGGGGTGCTCTGTCCATCAGGGGCGCTCCCCCCAAGTGCTAAAAAAATAATATATTTTCTGTGTTTGTGAATTGTGTGCGCAGTAGCCGCACGTGCATCAACAAAGTAGTGCCAAGCGTGCGCCTGTGTCATAAGTAAAGGGCCGGCTGGCTTGACCGTTAAAGGGTGCTGTAACCCCCGAAAGTACACTCCAGTCCAAACCAAAAAAAAATTATTTTCTGTGTTTGTGAATTGTGTGCGCAGTAGCCGCACGTGCATCAACAAAGTAGTGCCAAGCGTGCGCCTGTGTCATAAGTAAAGGTCCGGCTGGCTTGACCGTTAAGGGTGCTGTAACCCCCGAAAGTACACTCCAGTCCAAACCAAAAAAAAAATTATTTTCTGTGTTTGTGAATTGTGTGCGCAGTAGCCGCACGTGCATCAACAAAGTAGTGCCAAGCGTGCGCCTGTGTCATAAGTAAAGGGCCGGCTGGCTTGACCGTTAAGGGTGCTGTAACCCCCGAAAGTACACTCCAGTCCAAACCAAAAAAAAAATTATTTTCTGTGTTTGTGAATTGTGTGCGCAGTAGCCGCACGTGCATCAACAAAGTAGTGCCAAGCGTGCGCCTGTGTCATAAGTAAAGGGCCGGCTGGCTTGACCGTTAAGGGTGCTGTAACCCCCGAAAGTACACTCCAGTCCAAACCAAAAAAAAAATTATTTTCTGTGTTTGTGAATTGTGTGCGCAGTAGCCGCACGTGCATCAACAAAGTAGTGCCAAGCGTGCACCTGTGTCATAAGTAAAGGGCCGGCTGGCTTGACCGTTAAGGGTGCTGTAACCCCCGAAAGTACACTCCAGTCCAAACCAAAAAAAAAATTATTTTCTGTGTTTGTGAATTGTGTGCGCAGTAGCCGCACGTGCATCAACAAAGTAGAGCCAAGCGTGCGCCTGTGTCATAAGTAAAGGGCCGGATGGCTTGACCGTTAAAGGGTGCTGTAACCCCCGAAAGTACACTCCAGTCCAAACCAAAAAAAAATTATTTTCTGTGTTTGTGAATTGTGTGCGCAGTAGCCGCACGTGCATCAACAAAGTAGTGCCAAGCGTGCGCCTGTGTCATAAGTAAAGGGCCGGCTGGCTTGACCGTTAAGGGTGCTGTAACCCCCGAAAGTACAGTCCAGTCCAAACCAAAAAAAAAATTATTTTCTGTGTTTGTGAATTGTGTGCGCAGTAGCCGCACGTGCATCAACAAAGTAGTGCCAAGTGTGCGCCTGTGTCATAAGTAAAGGGCCGGCTGGCTAGACCGTTAAAGGGTGCTGTAACCCCCGAAAGTACACTCCAGTCCAAACCAAAAAAAAAAATTATTTTCTGTGTTTGTGAATTGTGTGCGCAGTAGCCGCACGTGCATCAACAAAGTAGTGCCAAGCGTGCGCCTGTATCATAAGTAAAGGGCCGGCTGGCTTGACCGTTAAAGGGTGCTGTAACCCCCGAAAGTACAGTCCAGTCCAAACCAAAAAAAAAATTATTTTCTGTGTTTGTGAATTGTGTGCGCAGTAGCCGCACGTGCATCAACAAAGTAGTGCCAAGCGTGCGCCTGTGTCATAAGTAAAGGGCCGGCTGGCTTGACCGTTAAAGGGTGCTGTAACTCCCAAAGTACACTCCAGTCCAAACCAAAAAAAAAAATATTTTCTGTGTTTGTGAATTGTGTGCGCAGTAGCCGCACGTGCATCAACAAAGTAGTGCCAAGCGTGCGCCTGTGTCATAAGTAAAGGGCCGGCTGGCTTGACCGTTAAAGGGTGCTGTAACCCCCGAAAGTACACTCCAGTCCAAACCAAAAAAAAAATTATTTTCTGTGTTTGTGAATTGTGTGCGCAGTAGCCGCACGTGCATCAACAAAGTAGTGCCAAGCGTGCGCCTGTGTCATAAGTAAAGGGCCGGCTGGCTTGACCGTTAAAGGGTGCTGTAACCCCCAAAGTACACTCCAGTCCAAACCAAAAAAAAAATTATTTTCTGTGTTTGTGAATTGTGTGCGCAGTAGCCGCATGTGCATCAACAAAGTAGTGCCAAGTGTGCGCCTGTGTCATAAGTAAAGGGCCGGCTGGCTAGACCGTTAAAGGGTGCTGTAAACCCCGAAAGTACACTCCAGTCCAAACCAAAAAAAAAATTATTTTCTGTGTTTGTGAATTGTGTGCGCAGTAGCCGCACGTGCATCAACAAAGTAGTGCCAAGCGTGCGCCTGTGTCATAAGTAAAGGGCAGGCTGGCTTGACCGTTAAAGGGTTCTGTAACCCCCAAAGTACACTCCAAACCAAAAAAATATATATTTTCTGTGTTTTTGACTTGTGTGCACTGTGGCTGCACGTGCATCAACAAAGGAGCAGCGCCAAGCGTGCGCCTGTGTCCCATAAGTAAAGAGCCGGCTGGCTCATTTCTTAAAGGGTGGTGTAACCCACAAAGTGCACTACTCTCCAGCAAAAATAAAAAAATATTTTCTGTGTTTGTGCGCGCTTTAGCCGCACGTATATATATCAATATAACATAAATGGAGGACCAAACTTTCTCCGATAAAAATAAAATAGGGAAAGATCAAGAACCACTTCCTCCTAGTGCTGTTGCTGCTGCTGGGAGTTGTTCATCATCCCAGAGAGGAAGTAGGAACATCACTACTTTTACTAAACAATTGACCCTCCAACAGTCCCTAGCGATGAGGATGAAGTACGACAGCAGTCATCCTGAAGCAAAACGTATAACTGAGGCCTTGACTGCTATGTTGGTGTTAGACGTGCGTCCGGTATCCGACATTAGTGCAGTGGGATTTAGACAATTGATGGAGGTAGTGTGTCCTCGGTTCCAAATCCCGTCTATATTCCACCTGCATCCTCAAAGCAGCAGCGACAAGCATGCGTCTGTCTGTTAAAGGGTGGTGACACCCTCAAAGTGTGCTACACAAACAATAAAAATATTCTTCTTCTTTTTTCTGTCTTTGTGAATTGTGTGGGCTGTAGCCGCACCTGCATCCTTAAAGCAGCAGCGACAAGCGTGCGTCTGTCTGTTAAAGGGTGGTGACACCCTCAAAGTGTGCTACACAAACAATTAAAATATTGTTCTTTTTTCTGTCTTTGTGAATTGTGTGGGCTGTAGCCGCACCTGCATCCTTAAAGCAGCAGCGACAAGCGTGCGTCTGTCTGTTAAAGGGTGGTGACACCCTCAAAGTGTGCTACACAAACAATTAAAATATTGTTCTTTTTTTTCGGTCTTTGTGAAATGTGTGGGCTGTAGCCGCACCTGCATCCTTAAAGCAGCAGCGACAAGCGTGCGTCTGTCTGTTAAAGGGTGGTGACACCCTCAAAGTGTGCTACACAAACAATAAAAATATTCTTCTTCTTTTTTCTGTCTATGTGAAATGTGTGGGCTGTAGCCGCACCTGCATCCTTAAAGCAGCAGCGACAAGCGTGCGTCTGTCTGTTAAAGGGTGGTGACACCTCAAAGTGTTCTACACAAACAATTAAAATATTGTTCTTTTTTTTTCGGTCTTTGTGAAATGTGTGGGCTGTAGCCGCACCTGCATCCTTAAAGCAGCAGCGACAAGCGTGCGTCTGTCTGTTAAAGGGTGGTGACACCCTCAAAGTGTGCTACACAAACAATTAAAATATTGTTCTTTTTTTTTCGGTCTTTGTGAAATGTGTGGGCTGTAGCCGCACCTGCATCCTTAAAGCAGCAGCGACAAGCGTGCGTCTGTCTGTTAAAGGGTGGTGACACCCTCAAAGTGTGCTACACAAACAATAAAAATATTCTTCTTCTTTTTTCTGTCTATGTGAAATGTGTGGGCTGTAGCCGCACCTGCATCCTTAAAGCAGCAGCGACAAGCGTGCGTCTGTCTGTTAAAGGGTGGTGACACCTCAAAGTGTTCTACACAAACAATTAAAATATTGTTCTTTTTTTTTCGGTCTTTGTGAAATGTGTGGGCTGTAGCCGCACCTGCATCCTTAAAGCAGCAGCGACAAGCGTGCGTCTGTCTGTTAAAGGGTGGTGTAACTCTCAAAGTGCTCCAAAAAATAAAAAACTATTTTTTTAATGTGTTTGTGACTTGTGTGCGATGTAGCCACACTTGCATCCTCAAAGCAGCAGCGACAAGTGTGCGTCTGTCTGTTAAAGGGTGGTGACACCCTCAAAGTGTGCTACACAAACAATAAAAATATTCTTCTTTTTTCTGTCTTTGTGAATTGTGTGGGCTGTAGCCACACCTGCATCCTTAAAGCAGCAGCGACAAGCGTGCGTCTGTCTGTTAAAGGGTGGTGACACCCTCAAAGTGTGCTACACAAACAATAAAAATATTCTTCTTCTTTTTTCTGTCTTTGTGAATTGTGTGGGCTGTAGCCGCACTTGCATCCTCAAAGCAGCAGCGACAAGCGTGCGTCTGTCTGTTAAAGGGTGGTGTAACCCTCAAAGTGCGCTCCACAAACAATAAAAATATTCTTTTTTTTTTCTGTCTTTGTGAATTGTGTGGGCTGTAGCCGCACTTGAATCCTCAAAGCAGCAGCGACAAGCGTGCGTCTGTCTGTTAAAGGATTACATCGGTGACAGCATCCAAGTAGGCATGTCAGACAGTCCGTACCTGTACTGGCAGGAAAAAGAAGCAATTTGGAGGTCCCTGTACAAACTGGCTCTATTTTACCTGAGTTGCCCCCCCTCCAGTGTGTACTCCGAAAGAGTGTTTAGTGCAGCCGGGAACCTTGTTAGCGAAAGGCGTAGGAGGTTGCTTCCACAAAATGTGGAGAAGATGATGTTCATAAAATGAATGATCAACTCTTCCAGGGAGACCAGCCTCCAGAACGTACAGAGGGACCTGTGGTTCCAGCAGGGACGAATTAATACTCTGTGAGGATGAGGATGTACACACTGAAGAGGGTGAGGAATCGGTGGATGAGGAGGATGAGGATGACATCTTGCCTCCGTAGAGCCAGTTTGTGCAGGGACAGATAAATTGCCAGCTTGTTTTGTGGGGGCCCAAACGAACCAATCATTTCAGCCACAGTTGTGTGGCAGACCCTGGCGCTGAAATGATTGGTTTGTTAAAGTGTGCATGTCCTGTTTATACAACATAAGGGTGGGTGGGAGGGCCCAAGGACAATTCCATCTTGCACCTCTTTTTTTTCTTTGCATTATGTACAGTTTGGGGCCTAGTTTTTCAATGCCATCCTGTCTGCCACTGCAGTTTCACGCCTAGATGGGTCACGTGTTTGTGCCGCCCACTCGTGTCACTTAGCATAGTCATCCAGCTACCTCGGTGCAACCTTTTGGACATAAAAACACTATTGTGAGGTGTGAGGTGTTCAGAATAGACTGGAAATGAGTGGAAATTAAGGTTATTGAGGTTAATAATAGCATAGGAGCAGAAAAACCTACAAATTCTGTGATTTTAGCTGTTTTTATGCTTTTTTTCAAAAAAATACAGATCCAAAACACAAAACCCAGAACCCAAAACACGGAAGGGTGGTTTTGGCAAAACCAATCCAGATCCAAAACACGAAGAAAGATCCAGATCCAAAACCAAAACACAAAACACGAAAAGTGGCCGGTGCACACCCCTAATATATATATATATATATATATATATATATATATATATATATACACACACACACATGTATATATAATATTTCTGACTGTCTGTACATGTTAACTATCACCCTCTGGTGATCTTAATGAAGTGGTTATTTAAAAAAAGAAGAAAGATGAAAAGTCCTGTCTGAAAATGTCAGCCATGGCCCGTGGCTTTATGTCTCTGTATTTGATATACTGCTCACAGATTTTTTTTTTTCCCCCATTACTCCGATATATGTTGATATTGAGCAGAGGATTGCAAGCGCAGCACTTTGCGTTGAGTCCTGATTGGGAACATTCACAGTTCTCGCACAGTTCATTAAGGCCAATCACTTTGTTGCAAACATCAGGCTATGATGTGGCGTATATATATTTTTACACTGAAAGTTTGTGTCACCGTCCTTTAAGGTATCTGAATCATTTTTTTTCAGCGCTTGTAGTTTTGCAGGAAATCCTAAGAATTGGGTCAGCCCATCAATGCAGCTTGTTACGGGAGGGTCACAGGACCGGTGCTCTTGTCGGTTTGTGAGTTTGCAATTGAATTCTCGAGGGGGGAAATGACAGAAATCTAACCCACTGTATCTGGTCATTATACATTTGTACATAGGCCCTGATTCAGAGCCGAACGCTCTGACCAGAGCGCTCGCTCTGAATCAGGGCCCACCTCCATAAATATGGAGCGTCCTCCTGGACGCTCGTATAGCTGTGGGTCACCACCCACAGCCTATACGAGCGTGCAGGATGATGGTCGCGATGGTCTTGACCATCGCGACCATCGCCAGCGCGACCAGAAGCCTGCGGTTGAGTGATTTTGGCTCTATCAGAGCCAAAATCACTCCCACTGACATCACTAGTGATGTCAGTGGGGCCGGCTTCTGATGGTAGGCGTTCCCTTGGGAACGCCTCCGTCTGGCTGGCACGCCCACCAAAGGGGGCGTGCTGTCAATCAACATCGACAGCACGCCCCCTTTGATCAGACACAACGAGCAAAGGAAAGTCCTTCGCTCGTCGCGTCTCGCGCATGCGCACCATCGACCCACTTGCGAGCGGACAGCCGCTCGCGAGTGGGTCTGAATGAGGCCCATAATCTGTACATCAGAATAAGGGGCTTGTACTACTCTGAGTAGATTTCACACTGGTTGCGTCTGTAGTGACAAAATAAGGTGAAATTTATTTTTATAGTGCAAAAGAGTGTCAGTAGACCCAATAGTTGCTATAACATGTACCGAAATATTTATTTATTACCAGTTGTTTATACACATTGGCACTCATTCAGAGGCGCTTGCAAAATGCGAGCACTCGTTCTGAATGAGGGCGGCCTCTTGTATTTAGAAGTGCGGCCTCCTGGTCGATAGTAAGCTGTAGGTTACCACCCACAGCTTTAGCGATTGACCAGGTTGATGGTCGCGATGGTCAAGACCATCGCGACCATCGGGGCTTGTGACGAGACCCTAAGGTTGGGTCTCGGCAACCGTAAGCCCCAGGGAGCTTCCTGCTCTAATCGAGCAAGAAGCTCCCCACTGACATCACTGCTGATGTCAGTGAGGCCGCCCACAAAACGGCAGGCGTTCCTTAAGGAACGCCTCCGTTTCTGAAACCACCCCCCCGCCACGCTTACAAAATGGGGCAAGCTGTCGATCCACATCGACAGCTGCCCCTTTTGAAGTGAGCTCCGGAGCGAGAGGATTTCTCTCTCGTTCCGGGGCTTGCGCACGAGCAGTGCGGCCGATGCGCGTGCACAGGGCCTACACATTGACCCGCTTGCGAACGCTCAGCGCTTGCGAGCAGGTCTGAATGAAGTCCATATTCCGCAGCACTTTACAGAGGATATTTCAGTCGCTCACATCAGTCCCTGTCCCAGTGGAGTTTACATTCTATGCTCCTAATTCAGCAGTGTACGTCAGTGTACGTCAGTGTAAAGCTGATTGCAGATTCCCGATGGTCGGGAATCTGCGCATGTGTAGCACGCATACTTACCGACTTCCTATAAATCCTTTCCGGGAGCAGCGCGGGGATTCAGCCTGGTGCTGGACGTTTTGGGGGGTAGGGCCAGACCGTTGACGTAATTAGGCCCCGTCTCTTTTCCTGTAAAAGACTGTGTAGAGGGGGCGGGGCTAAATGATGCAATTATCGCCGTTTAGCTCTGCCCCCTCCTCGTGGACCTGCAAATTCCCCATTAAATCTCCACCTCAGTAGGAAGTGGGCAGGATGCAGGAGGCCTTGACTACACTTCCAGGGGGGTGGGGAGGCTACCCGAAAAATCGGGAGCTTCCCGCGACTTCCGGGAGTGTAGCAGATTGACAGCCTGATGCCATTTTCGGGACGGGGAGGGTGTGGCGACGGCCTCCGTTTCCCAAAGTGGAGGCGTGTCCCTGCCGTTGGGAGGCAGTGGAGAGGCCTCTTTCTGCATTACCGTGGTAATATATTATAGCAGCTGCCATAGCAACGACGTCCGCAGCTAAATCAGGCCCTGTATTCTATACAACATGTACACACACACTAGGGTTATTTCTTGGCAGGAGTCAAATAACCTACCAGTATATATATATGGAGTGTGGGGGACACCCACTCAAGCACGGGGAGAATATACAAACTCCACACAGTTAGGGCCGTGGGCCTAAATATCTATATAGATGTATTACAGCCAGAATTCTGCTTGTCCTATTCTCCTCAAGTACTGCAGCTTATCACAATGGCACAGCCTTAGTTACTAAACCAGAGGTGACGAGGGACGGAGTCGGTGGTGGAGGGTGGAATCCAGGCATTTATTACAATAGAGCCCTGAATACAAGGAGCACACTGGAATTGTTCTGTACATGTACAAATAATTGTGGATGGCTATGTAAATGGATAAAAGATGGATGCTTTCATCAGCGGAGGAGAACAGAACAGTCATTTATATAATCCTCGTTCCCTCTGACATGTTTCCTGACAAATCCACTATAATTGTATCAATGGTCCCCTCGGAAATGTCTTTCATTCCAACCCTCAAATGCGGAATTTACTGTCGTGAACTGATTTCTCCAGCTCAGCAATCGCGTACTGATATTCTGCAACCGGCACCAGTTATTTTTTAGCGTGGTCTTGGGACAGTCATGGTAATCACTGCCTACGTAGGTGTGACCTAGCAATTAAGGGGTCAATTTAATTGCCTCAATGCACGTACCAGCGAATTGCGAGATTCAAATAGAAATGGCGATTTGTGGGACTTGTCTACAATAAGAGAAGTGGGAAAATCGTCCTGCACGCCAAAAAAATGGCGACTAAGGGTATGATTCAGTACAGATTGCAACTACGATTACGCGCGTAATCGGTCAATTGTTGGGTTCTGCGCATGTGTATGCATCGTAGTGAGCGTGCGCGAACGCTCCACTGCGATCGGGACTGCGTTCGCAGTGACTACACAGACCCATCGCGGAGTGATTGACAGTAAGCACTATTTGGGGGTGGTGATGAGGGGAGTGGTCGGCGATATGCAGGTGCGTCAGTGCTTTTGAACGCTAGTACAGGGGCGTGTATAAATTATCCATTGCGATGTCATACGCAGCTTGGGCTTTCACTTTGCGTGCGATGAGGTTAGCAATTCCTGAGTAAGGTTAGACCTTGTGCAATGCTGCGTGAGGCTCCGATTGTACTCGATGTTACCGATGGTTTCGCAGTCTTGCAGTATTACGGATGTGTGTAAGGTAAGGGGGGCGTCCTTATGTTAGGCTGCATATGGCATTGCGGTTGCATTCATTAACATATCTACACAGTGAGACTGGGTGCATAATCGTTATTGCGATCGCTATAGTGATCCTTACTGAATCAGACCATGAGATAACACGACAGTATAGAAGGATGCTAATGACCGTAAGGAAAGTACTGGATGTTCTTAAAAGGTGATAAATTACAGCAAATTATAGTCCAAAATACTGTAAAGTGATAAACATTTTCCACTTAATTTACACCTCCACACACCTGTCCCACATCACTTACACCTCCAAATACTTGTTCCACATCATTTATACCTCCACACACCTGTCCTATATCATTTATACCTCCACATACCTGTCCAACATCATTTACATCTCCACACACCTGTCCTATATCATTTATACCTCCACATACCTGTCCAACATCATTTACACCTCCACACACCTGTCCTATATCATTTATACCTCCACATACCTGTCCAACATCATTTATACCTCCACATACCTGTCCTATATCATTTACACCTCCACACACCTGTCAAACATCATTTACATCTTCACATACCTGTCCCACATCATTTACACCTCCACGTACCTGTCCCACATCATTTACACCTCCACGTACCTGTCCCACATCATTTACACCTCCACATACCTGTTCCACATCATTTACACCTCCACATACCTGTCCTACAACATATACACCTCCAAATACCTGTTCCACATCATTTACACCTCCACATACCTGTCATACATAATTTACACCTCCACATACCTGTCCCGCATCATTTACACCTCCACATACCTGTCCTGCATCATTTACACCTCCACATACCTGTACCACATCATTTACACCTCTACATACCTGTCCCACATCATTTATACCTCTACATACCTGTCCCACATCATTTACATATTCACATACCTGCCCCACATCATATACACCTCTACATACCTGCCCCACATCATTTACACCTCTACATACCTGTCCCGCATCATTTATACCTCCACATACCTGTCCTACATCATTTACACCTCCACATACCTGTCCTACATCATTTACACCTCCACATATCTGTACCACATCATTTACACCTCTACATACCTGTCCCACATCATTTACATATTCACATACCTGTCCCACATCATTTACACCTTTACATATCTGTCCCACGTCATTTACACCTCCACATACCTGTGCCACATCATTACTCCCCCACATACCTGTCCCACATCATTTACACCTCCACGTACCTGTTCCACATCATTTACACCTCCACATACTTGTTCCACATCATTTACACCTCCACATACCTGTCCCACATCATTTACACCTCCACGTACCTGTCCAATATCATTTACACCTCCACACACCTGTCCATCATCATTTACACCTCCACATACCTTTCCCACATCATTTATACCTCCACATACCTGTCCCACATCATTTATACCTCCACATACCTGTCCCACATCATTTATACCTCCACAAACCTGTTCTATATCATTTACACCTCCACACACCTGTCAAACATCATTTACACCTCCACACACCTGTCAAACATCATTTACATCTTCACATACCTTTCCCACATCATTTACACCTCCACGTACCTGTCCCACATCATTTACCCCTCCACGTACCTGTCCCACATCATTTACACCTCCACATACCTGTTCCACATCATTTACACCTCCACATACCTGTCCTACATCATATACACCTCCAAATACCTGTTCCACATCATTTACACCTCCAAATACCTGTCCTACATAATTTACACCTCCACATACCTGTCCCACATCAGTTATGTCTCCACATACCTGTCCCACATAATTTAAACCTCCACATACCTTTCCCACATCTATTATACCTCCACAAACCTGTCCTATATCATTTACACCTCCACACACCTGTCAAACATCATTTACATCTTCACATACCTGTCCCACATCATTTACACCTCCACGTACCTGTCCCACATCATTTACACCTCCACATACCTGTCCCACATCATTTACACCTCCACATACCTGTTCCACATCATTTACACCTCCACATACCTGTCCGTCCATCATCTACACCTCCAAATACCTGTTTAACATCATTTACACCTCCACATACCTGTACTACATAATTTACACCTCCACATACATGTCCTACATCAGTTACACCTCTACATACCTGTCCCATGTCATTTACACCTCCACATACCTGTCCCACATCATTTACACCTCCACATACCTGTCCTGCATCATTTACATCTCTACATACCTGTCCCACATCACTTACACCTCAACATACCTGTCCCCCATCATTTACACCTCCACATATCTGTCCTACACCATTACACCTCTACATATCTGTCCCACATCATTTACACCTCCACATACCTGTCCCACATCATTTACACCTCCACATACCTGTCCCACAATATGTATCACATTATGAGCTTTTAAGAGAAATTCACCTGAAAACTGAAATGTATTTCTGGGCCAAGTTATGCTAGTTAAACCTCTCTCTACAGGCTCTATTCATCATCGGTGACTGTATCGGGGTATACTTATCACTGGAGCTATTCATCAATGCTCCGGAGCACGGACAGCTGCTCTGAATAGCAGCTGTCCCCACAATTAGGAGTGAGGGATTCCGCTCGGATCCCTCTTCGCTTCTCCGAAACTCCTTCCCATAGGAAGTAGCAGGGCTACGAGAACAAGCGCCATCTGAAGATGGCGCTTATTCTCGCAGGCAAAGTTCAAAAGCTTTCAGTTATCGGAGTTTGTTGAGTATCAGGGAGTCCTACCGGACATCTGATGATGGATGGCCCGGTAACCTAAATATACGGCAACTAGCATTTCTGCATGGTTAACGGGTAATTTATCGTTTGATGAATAGGCCCCTAAGAGATCTTTTTGCTTTGGTCACAAAATGAAACCTTATTCATTCTAACGAGTAAGAGAAAGTCAGTTTAGCCATATACAGGTGGATTTAAATAAAAATAATGATCATTATAGTGATAATAATACGTATTAGAATAACAAATTTCCCACAAAGTGACTTTTCCAGCCCTGAAAACGTCGCTCTCACCGCTGTTCACAGCCGCCATATTACTCATCATTATTCCAAACTCTTAAAAGTAAAACAGAAATATTATTTTTTGTTCTTTATTTATGGAATAAAAACATCTTGTTTTCCCTGAATTCTCTCTGTGAAGCTCCATCTGTCAGCGTTACCCTGTGTTGCAGAGCTAGAAATTTTATGGTTCCCCATCGCTCCATCCAGTGCGGAGAGAAAAGAAACCAGCAAATGAGATGATTTCATTCCAGGCTGGCGTTTTTATATGGAGCCTTAATGCAGCTGTAACTCTGCGAATTTGTGTGTTTGTGTCCTTTCTTTATTTGATATTTTAGGCGTTTGACAGTCAATTTGTATCTGTCTGATAGAGAACGTGCAGAACAGCAACTTTTTGTTGTAGACCGAAGATTCCAGGTGGGTAATCTGGCAGCTCGCTGAGGGAGCCGCACATCCAACAGTGATGCAGATGTTTAACAACTGTTAGCGACCTGGCACAGGGACGAAGCTTAGAATGCTGAAACTGGTTCAATGAGTACAGAAAAATGGTTGGAATTTCTTGAATTTTAGAAACATCAAGATAATTGAATTGACCGTGTATTATCCTGTTCAACAGTGATGGCATCTCATAGTGCATCCCCAATGGTGTCTCTATAATGGTTGTAGGGTGTGCGGATTACACAGGTACCGCAGTCTCCAGAGTGCTGTTCTGCCAGCGCTGGGCCGGCACTTCAGGGCAGCTAAAATCACAGCTAATATGGCGGCGGCCATTTTCACAGTGACCTGCGCTGTAGAGATGTCCCCGGTAATAAGGCGCGGGTGCCATATTCCCACAGACCCGCACATGAAGTATATTAGGCCCATATGAACATTAGGTCAGAGTATACAGCACAACATGGTCACCTGTGCAGTAGAGGTATGCCACACTTTAGTGCCCCCAGTGGGGGGCGCTGTTTGGCTGGCTTCTTTGGAAAAGGGCAGGGCACATTTGATGAGATGTGTGCTGCGCTGTCAGTGAGTGGAATAGGGAAGGACGGCCGCATCCCATTGGTCAGAAAGCATCTTTTGAGTCCCGCTCAGTCTCTGTGTAAAAGGATCACTGTAGAGCATAAATGAGAACTCTACGCCGGCCTCCCAGGGGCTAAAATTTGTGGGTGGCTGAGTGAGCTGGATGGTGCCCTGACACCCTTGGTATGTGGCATCCAGCCAACCGCTAGTTATTACCCCATGACAAATAGCATGGGAAGCAGTCGGGAAGCCGACAGACGGAATTCCGACCGCCGGCTTCCCGACTGTCTAACTCCGGCAAGGGTTAAATGACAGGTGCCTGTCATTTTATCTACGCCGGGAGACCAACGCCCGGCATCCCGATCAAAGGTAACCCGGGCGCGGACATGGGCGGGGAGGGTTAGGTTAGGGGCTCCTGGGGCGGACTTAGGGTTAGGCACCCCACCGGGAGGGTTTGGTTTAGGCTAGGGGAAGGGAGGGTTAGGTTAGGCACTTGGGGGGGTTAGGGTTAGGCACCCCTAAGGGAGGGCTAGGTTAGTTTATACTTACCTTTACCGCAGTCGGGATCTTCACCTCTGCCAGGCTCCTACTGTCGGGATTTGAACCGCCGGCCATGCGCCAGCGATAAATCATACCGATCCCCATATCATGTGTCTCTTCCCTCGTCGTATATGTCCTGCCTGCCTCTCCCACCTTTTCTGCACAGCTTCCGTCTCTGGGCCTGATTCAGAGCCGGACGCTCTTTCAGAGCGCTCGCTCTGAATCAGGGCGGCATTTTTATTTTTCAGAGCCGGCCTCCTGGCAGCTCGCTACGCTGTGGGTGACCAGCCACAGCTTTTGCGGACGGCCAGGTGATGGTCGCGATGGTCATCGGGCTTGCAACGAGACCCTTGTGGTAGGGTCTCGTCCATCGCAAGCCCCAGTGAGCTTCAGGCTCTAATAGAGCAGGAAGCTCACTACTGGGGCCGCCCCCAAACGGCATGCGTTCCGTCGGGAACGCCTCCGTCTGGCCAGCCACCCCCCCTGCCCGCCTCTAAAACGGAGCGAGCTGTCAATCACAATCGACAGCCGCCCCTTTTTGGTGCGAGACTCGTAGCGATGGAAGCGCCCGTCCCTGGCCGGGTCTCGTACATGCGCAGTGGGGGACCATCGACCCGCTTGCGAGCACTCGCGAGTGGGTCTGAATCAGGCCCTGTGTTCCCTTCTCACATCTATCTCTCTCCCACTTCTATGTGCTTCTTTTTCTCTCTCTATTCTCCACCTAGCTCCTGCCGGTCCTTCCCCTCTCTCTGCTCTACTGCCTGGACAGCTTGTGTCAGTCTCTACCCTGCTGCTGCCCAACATCTGTCTCTGTAGAGCTTCAGCCACCAGATCAGACACAATTCAATGTTGCCTGTTACCATATAGAGACAGCATGTGGCCACTCATTGGTGCCATTGCAACACCCCCAGCGGTAAGTGTTGTGTGCCAATGCAAGAGTCCTACAATACAACCTACAAATAAATAGTCCCTTACTAATGGAGTAACCTTGGAGTCTTCCCTGGCCAGGCTTTCGTGGGGTGCACATCAAACGCACAGGGAGCAAGTGGAGAGAGAGAGACAATTACACACAATATTACTCTGAAGGATTTGGTTATTGTCTCTGCAATTTCCAGTAAAATATTCTGGCACAATAGCAGTGAGGGCCAGAATAGTGCTGCCCTGAATAACAGAATAATGCTTACATATTGCAGTGCTAGGTACTGTGGCCCTGATTCGCTATTTGCGAGCGCTCGCTCTGAATCAGGGCGGGCCGTTTTTTTTTTTACCGGCCTCCAGGCCACTCGCACAGCCCGGCTGTCCGCTCGCAAGTGGGTCGATGGTCTGCACTGAGCATGCGCATGATGGAGGGAGCTCAGTCATGCGCATGCGCGAGACGCGACGAGCGAAGGACTTTCCTTCGCTCGTTGTGTCTGATCAAAGGGGGCGTGCTGTCGATGTTGATTGACAGCACGCCCCCTTTGGTGGGCGTGCCGGGGGCGTGCCTCCCAGACAGGGGCGTTCCCAAGGGAACGCCTACCGTCAGAAGCCGGCCCACTGACATCACTAGTGATGTCAGTAGGAGTGATTTTGGCTCTGATAGAGCCAAAATCACTCCGGGCCTTGCGGTTTAGAAACTCAACCGCAGGCTCCGGCTCGCAGTGGCGATGGTGGCAATGGTCAAGACCATCGCGACCACCAACCTGCACGCTCGTATAGGCTGTGGGTGGTGACCCACAGCTATACGAGCGTCCAGGAGGACGCTCCATAATTATGGAGGACGGCCCTCATTCAGAGCGTGCGCTCTGCTCAGAGCGTACGGCTCTGAATGAGGGCCCTAATCTGTGATATAAATGTTTCAAAAGTATCAACTAATGCAACATTTACATAGCTGGCAACATTGTAATTGGAAAAATCAGCAAAAATTAGACCCAACCTGCCCAAATCACCATACAACTACAAAACCCAGCATGCCCAACCAGCCTTCAGGGGCTAATGCAGAGTTATGCAACTCATATGGCTCTCCCGCTCTGTGGATTTACAAAAATTCCTTGTTTGTCAGGTCATTCTGGGACTTACAGTTCTACAGAAGTTGTAGTCACAGATGATGCCATATTAAATAGGAATCGGTATGTATGACCGGCGGATTAAATCCTGACGCCAGAAGACCAGCAGATGAAGATCCCGACTGAGGTGCCTACCCTAACCCTCCCCTCCCCCCCCTAACCCTCCCTTAGGGGTGCCTAACCCTAACCTCCCCCGCTCGTGCCTATCCCTAATCTCCCCCCAGGGGTGACTAAACCTATCCCCCCTTCCCTGCACCCTAAACCTAACCCTCCCGAGGGGGGGGGTGAGTAACCCTAACCTCCCCCGGGGGTGCCTGACCCTAACCCCCTTCTCCTAGCCTAACACTCCCGGGGGGGGGCTAACCCTAAGTCCCCACGGTAAACCTTAAACCTAAAACGGCTATCCGCTCCCGATGCCCGGCTTACCTACGATCGCTATGCCGGGTGTCGGCATTTCGGCGTGGGGCTAATGATAGGCATCGGCATTTGAATGCCAATCATTAGTCCCATGCCGGGATTTCACTGTCGGGAAGCCGGCAGTCGGCATTTCGACCGCCTGCTTCCTGACTACATATCATTAAATGGATGCTGTAATATCATAAGGGAAATGCAACATATATTTTTCCTGCATGGCTAAAAACAACTACTATTGTCACTCCCAGCAAGAACAGGCTCCGGGGCAGGCGGCCATAGCCTACAGAACCCGGGGGCGATTACTTTCAGGTCCCCATCATTGCAGCCCAGTTTTATGAGCCTGTCTCCTCCAACTCCCCCCCCCCTCTAACACGCCCTGAGAGCCTGGACTTAGGTGGCTGTGTGGGCCTAATGACTGCATCCATAAACATCGTCGCATCACATTTTACCATCTGGCTGTGTGTTTTGGATCTGATTTCCCCAACTGATCTGTGCACGGAGCCGCCTGCAGCCAATTAATTACGTTCCGTACGCCCCCTTTGTGTTTAGCTGTCACTGGCTGCTCTATGCCGCAGACCTGCTAATGTCTTACACTATGATCTAAGGCCAGAGAAACCGCATTCCGCTGACATTAATATATATATATATATATATATATATATATATTAATGTAAGAAATAATGAGAGGATTTAATACAAATCTCACAGAAATGATTGCATCTTACAATTATTCTCTGAACTGTGCAATAGTGTTTAGGGCAGAATTAACAATGTAACAAACTTATTTATTGGGGCGGCCCTGGGTGGTAACTGGCTATGGGCGACCAGCACAGAGGTTCTGTGGGCAGCACTGTTGCCGCTCCACGGCCCTTGGTCCTGGTGAGCAGGGTGCTTGGAACGGCGTCCTGCAGCCAGGATTGCTGCTGCAACACCCGCCGGGCGTCCTGTGGGCGCTGCAGATGGGCACCCTGCACAGCCTATTTACCAAACTGCAGACATAAGGAGATGCAGTACTCTATTAAGAAAATATAGTATCACTGAGATGCTTCCAACCCCCTGAGGAATTCGTAACAGATGAAATGCGTAGGAAGATTCTGGGACTCAAGGAGGTCTTCTAGCCCTAGCACTTATGGAGTGACACCACTAAATCCAAATATTTAGGAGTTACTACTGCCATTATTACAGCTGGATATTCCACATCACCTGTGTTTATGATTATTGTAAAAACATGTAAGTTACCTTTTACTGTTAAATTCTGACTGATGTTTTAAAAGGTTGGGTACGGGATGCCGGCGGTCAGAATCCAGTTCCGGCATCCAGGTGCCTGTATTACGACCAAGTTACCATCCGACACCTGTAAGTAAGTATACTTACCTAACCCTTATCCCCAAACCTAACCCTCCCTCCCTCCCTCCCCGGGGCCTAAACCTAACTTCCCCCTTAGTGCCTATTCCTAACCTCCCTCTCCAAGCACCCAAAACCAAACCCTCCCCCATTAGTGCCTAAACCTCCCCCTAGTACCTAACTCCTATACTTACCTTCGGCATCCTAGTGGTCAGAATGCCGATAAGTGTTGGGATTCCGGTGTTGGCATTATGAACGCCTGAATTCCAGCTGTCAGAGGGCCTGATTCAGACCCGGTCGCTCTGACAGAACGCTTGCTCTGAATCAGGGCTGGGCTATATATTTTTTTAATGGCCTCCTGGCCGTTCGCATAGCTGTAGGTGACCACCCACAGCTATAGCGAGCGGCCAGGAAGATGGTTGCGATGATCAAGACCATCGCGACCATCGGGCTTGCGACGAGACCCCTGTGGTAGGGTCTCGTTGCCGCAAGCCCCAGAGAGATTTCGGCTCTAACAGAGCCGAAATCTCTCCCACTGACATCACTCGTGATGTCAGTGGGGCCGCCCCCAAACGAGAGGCGTTCACATGGGAACGCCTCAGTTTGGGCAGCCATCCCAAAGGGGGCGAGCTGTCACTCAACATCGACAGCTCGCTTCCTTTGTTGCAAGACCAGGAGTGACGGAGTGCCTGTCGCTATCAGGGTCTCGTGCATGCGCACGACGGAGCCGGCTCCGTCGTGCGCATTCGCTCTGGGCCACCATCGAACCGGTTGCGAGCGCTCAGCGCTCGCGACCGGGTCTGAATCAGACCCAGAATTCTGAATGTATCCCATTTTAAAGTAGTAATCAAATTGGCATTTTTAAATGCTTGCCACTTTAAAACATCGGGCAGACTCGCCGGAATCTCACTGCTCACCGATGCCTACATATTGCAGGCTATTACATATACCCCCTAGGCTAATAGTGTACTACCCCAATCTCTTTAGTTTTACCTCTACTACCGCTACATAAAATATCGGCCACCTTCCCTTAGATTGTTACTCTGTTTATCATCGCAGCCATTATGCGGCCTGTAAAAACAACCTGCAAATAGTTTGTTGCCAAGCATGCGGTGAAGGTTTCAGCAACCATATAAGATGATAATATACTGAGGTAGATGGATGATGTGCAGCCCCTTCTGTAATAGCACAGACACAACATCCAATTCAGTTTCTGCATTATGTTATCACAAACATGGAACATTGGGCCTGATTCAGAGCCGGACGCAATTAGCGCTCGCTCGTCCAGAAAATAGGGGTGGCTATTCAAATGAACCGTTCGCTCTTTGCGGTCTGTTCACGCCTCTAGGTCTGAACGAGCGAACAAAACTTGCGGTCGTTTTTTGGAAAAATACGCCCCCTGGCCGCTCGCATCCTACGTCATGTCCGCTATTTATTAGATTAATCGAGTACATCGAACAGGGTATGAACTGCTCGCTATTCTTGGGGTTGATTTTTGCTACCACAATTTTGCGAGCAGTTCTGACTATAAAATAACCCAGTGACGTGGTCAGTGACGCTGCTGTTTTAATTATGCACACCCATAAAACGCCCGTTTTGACCTTTAAGCACGCCTGCGATCGGATCTCCACTCCCCGTTTTCAAGCACCTTCCCCTGTTACCACCCACATACGCCTCCTCCTGTCACTCAAAATAGCAGGCATTCGCTATTTAGCGAACAAACGATTTTCGGCCGCACTGACTGGTTCGCGCATGCGTATAACGATCCGTACGCATGCGCAGTTGGGCAAACATCGCACGGAGCGAACGAGCGGCTGCTTACGAGTGGCTCTGAATCAGGCCCATAGGCTCTGATTCATTACGGATCGCTATTGCGAGCGCAGTATCGATTACGCATGCAGTCTCATTGCAAAAATATGCTAATGACTGCAATCGCTATGCCGTCGCAGCCAAACATAAGGACGCCGCCTTTAGCTTACACACATCCGTAATACTTTGCAAGTGTGCAAAACAATCGGTAACATCGAGTACAATCGGAGCCTCATGCACAGGGTCTGACCTTACTCAGGAATTGCTAACCTCATCGCACGCAGTGAAAGCCCAAGCTGCGTATGGCGTCACAGTGTCTAGTTTATGCACGCCCCTGTTACGGCGTTCAAATGCACTGGTACGCCTGCGTTTCGCCGACCACACCCCCATCGCCACCCCCAAATGGTCGCTGCCTGTCAATCGCAGTCCTGATCGCAGTGGAGTCTCCACGCATTGCGTTGCATACCCATGCACAGAACGCAACAATCGGTCGACTGCGTGCGTAATCGCAGTTGCAATCGGTAATGAATCATCCTCAGTTCCAATCACAAACCAGGATATGAAAAACTATCTATATCTCCCGCTATGTTACTCGCTCCCTGGGGCCGTCTGCTCACTCTTGTAAATTAAAGTGCTGAATTAAGAACAGCCCTCATATTATCTGAGATAATAGAAGTATTTCATGCATGGATATAATAAACCTTCCTCTTCACCTAACTGTCAAATCAGCAATTCTGTTCCCCAGTCACAGGTACAAGGGACAGACTACAAGGCTGCGCCGCTGACAGAGAGAGGGCCAAGTGCGTAGGGGGAGGCGAGAGGCAGACAGGACTTTGTGCCTCGTCTGTGTCAGCAGGAACAATGTTAATTAAGTGTTCCGCAGTATTCGGAGTAGTCAGGACAGTGACACTGGCACACAGACATGCCCATGCCAATTACAGATGATTTGCCACCTCCCCAGGACAAGGACCGCTATGTAGAATAAGCGCCACACATATATATAGGATACTACGATTTAAAACCAGACATCAAATAATGTATCAGCACCGTTCTACTCTATGAACCGAGTGATCTGCAAATAATAGTGTTAAATTAAAAAAAAATGAAATCAATGTAGGGTTGCACTGAACAGCAGACTGTCCATGCAGCCCTTTAGGGTGAGGTTTTATCTAAACTAAGGTTTTTTTACTCTGTCATTCAGTAGATGGACAGCAGATTGACAAGATATGGATGGATGATTTACCCTATGTTGTAGATTATAAAGGTAGGGGAATTTTGGGAACTCTCCTGAAGGGTACCGATAAAAATATGTATGTACTGTATGACCTTGACACTGTATGATGAACGTCTCAGTAGGTAAGTAGTTAAAATGCATAATAACTTTATTACAGCTCTGACACTGCGGTGCAAAATATTATGAAGTTAGGGCCTGATTCAGAGGCGCTCGCTGTTTGCGAGCGCTCGCTTTGAATCAGGGCATTTTTTTTTGTATGTTTCGGCCTCCAGGTCATTCGCAAACCTGTGGGTGACCACCCACAGCAAGTGCGAGCAGCCTGGCGATGGTCGCGATTATCGCAACCATCGGGCTTGCGTCGAGACCCTGCAGGAGGGTCTCGGCTCCTGCAAGCCTGAGTGGACTTCCTGCTCTAATAGAGCATGAAGTCCACTACTGACATCACTAGTGATATCAGTAGGGCCGCCCACAAACGGCAGGCGTTCCTAAGGGAACGCCTGCGTTTGTGCTGCCACCCCCCTCCCCGCCTACAAAACGGGGCGAGCTGTCAATCAACATCGACAGCTGTCGCTCGCTGGACCTCGCGCATGCGCACGCCGGATGCGGCAAATGCGCAGTGGGGGAAAATCGACCTGCTTGCGAGCGCTGAAATCTATAAGTATATTGTAGTCGACTAGCATCCAAATTACAGGAAGGGAGTTCATTGTCTTGGGGTGTGGTATTACAGATAGACAGTAAATGTCAACAGTGTCTAGATAAATACCAGATGATAGACAGTCAATAGGTCGACAGGGACAATATGTCGACACACTAAAAGTCGACTTTTAATAAGGTTGACAGGAACAAAATGTTCGATAGGGTCAAAAGATTGACACAAAAATGGTCGACACTTGTTTTGTTTTCTAACCCTAATCTTCACTCTAACACTAACCCTCCCTTCTGGTGCCTAACCCTAACCCTCCTGGTGCCTAACCCTCCCTCCTGGTGCCTAACCCTAACCCTCCTGGTGCCTAACCCTCCTTCCTGGTGCCTAACCCTAACCCTCCTTCCTGGTGCCTAACCCTAACCCTCCTGGTGCCTAACCCTCCCTCCTGGTGCCTAACCCTAACCCTCCCTCCTGGTGCCTAACCCTAACCCTCCTGGTGCCTAACCCTCCCTCCTGGTGCCTAACCCTCCTGGTGCCTAACCCTCCCTCCTGGTGCCTAACCCTATCCCTCCCTCCTGGTGCCTAACCCTCCCTTCTAGCTCCTATCCCTAACCTTAACCCTCCTGGTGCCTAACCCTCCCTCCTGGTGCCTAACCCTAACCCTCCCTTCTAGTTCCTATCCCTAACCCTCCGGTAAGTGCCTAACCCTAAAAAAATTAAAAGAAACATGCGTCTACCATTTTTGTGTCGACCTTCTTACATGTAGAACTTTAGTGTGTCAACCGGTTGTCCCTGTCGACCTTTGGTCCCTGTCGACCTACTGACTGTCTAACATCTGGCGTCTATCTAGATATTGTCTACCTTTTTACTGTCTATCTATATAGTCTGGAAGAACCCATTGTTTTGCCCATCAGGGGATCCTGTATGGTGATTATAATATCCCCGTTACTTGTAGTAGTACATTCGTCGCTCCAGATGGCGTTGGGAATTCATCTTTTTTTTTTCTGAAGTTTATTTTCGACATTCTAATATTAATTATACAGTTAATCCGGCTACTAATTACAGTATGCTGTTACAATTGACAGATTATTATTTTGCTGATATTATTTTGGTATGAAATAAGTGCCAGCAGAGGAGGTGCAAAAGGTGCCAACATGCCAATAACTACTGCGGCCGCGGGGGTAGCAGCTGTTACAGGGTCCGGCAGCTGACTGGGGAACACTGGGTGTAGAATAGTATATAACCTGTGCATTTATAAATGCAGTTCTACCAATGTAATCAGAAAGTATTCCAGTAACACCCATAAAAAATATGGTGGCTATAGTTTCACCATTGTTTGGAGGCCACCAATGGGAAACATCGGTAGCAGAACTCTGATGGTTAGTGCTGACTGTGCTCAGGGCCTGATTCAGACCCGCTCGCGAGCACTGAGCGCTCACAAGCGGGTCGATGTTGGCCCAGTGCGCATGCGCACAACAGAGCCGGCTCCGTCGTGCGCATGCGTGAGACACGGATAGCGACGGGCAAGCCGTTGCTCCGGGTCTCATACCAAAGCGGGCGTGCTGTCGATGGTGAGTGAGAACACGCCCCCTTTGGTGGTCGTGCCGGGGGCGTGGCTGCCCAGACGGAGGCATTCCCATGGGAACGCCTACCGTCTGGGGCCGGCCCCACTGACAGCACAAGTGATGTTAGTGGGAGTGCCTTCGGCTCTGATAGAGCCGAAAGCATTCCAGGGCTTGCGGCAACGAGACCTTACCACAAGGGTCTCGTCGCAAGCCCGATGGTCGCGATGGTCTTGACCATCGCGCCCATCTTCCTGACCGCTTGCTATAGCTGTGGGTGGTCACCCACAGCTATACGAGCGGCCAGGAGGCCGCTCTAAAAATTAAGAAGGACGGCCCTGATTCAGAGCGAGCGCTCTGTCAGAGCGTCCAGCTCTGAATCAGGGCCTCTGGGAATACATGGGCTCCATCTGCACATGCACAAAGGTAAACGATTGATGGCTCAACCATCAACGGTTTCTAGTTGCTAATTTAAAGCCATTGACCATTGATCTCAAAGCCATCGATAGACAATGCTTTCACTGAGGCTATTTTAAGGGTAATGGCGTATTGCAGAACGTTCCCGTACAACTGGTTAGGTGCCAGGTGAATTAGCCCAACAATAATTTTTTCTTCTTTTGTAAATGACCTGAAGTGTTTCTCCATTTTGCTGTGGGATGCAGTAGGGGGCGTCACTAAGAAACTCAAGACAAAATTCTGTCTCTGATACTGTATATGCGAAATCTACTGTAGCAGCCACATACTGTTCAAAATGAGGAGAACATCTGGAAGAACAGTTTTGAAAATTGCATTTAACTGTGAATATTGTAAATCTGGTCAATTATAATCTAGCTGTGCCCCGAGCCGGATTAAGGGTCTAATGTGAGAAGCGGAGGTGGTGTGACAAGTGATGTGTGGGTGTGGCCAGTGCCATGTGGGTGTGCCCAATGATGTGTGGGTGTGGCCAGTGCCATGTGGGCGTGTACACCCATGCACTATCAACCTTAATATCTCCCTAAATGTGTAAAAGTATAAAAAAAACTACAAAATGTTATAAGGAAAATTAGAAATGCACTTTTTTATAGTTATGATTTTTGGCCGACCGTGTGGCCAGCAGGTGACTAGTCTATTTTTATGTGGAGGTCTGGGGCTGTAGTCCCATGTGCCCCATAGTTAGTCTGTCACTTGCCGCCCTCCCCCCCCCCCCCTGCCCTCAATTCCACCAGGAACAGGCTGTGCCTGGGCAAATCATTTACTTCCTTCCTGTCTGCCTGAAACAATCTCTCCTAACAAACACAAACTTTTTTTTTCCCCCCCTCCAGTTCCATTTCATTTCTGTTTTGTTTTTGTTTCCTTTTATTTTAATAGGATGCAATTACAGCAAAGATTTGCACAGCTGTTCACCTCGGAGACACTGAGCTGTCAGGGAGATAGTGTGGGATATGTGTGATTATACATGCAGAGGCCGAGCCCGCTCCGTGCGCCACCTTGCCGGCTGGGGAGGGGGGTTTGGGATGGGGATGGGGGGTGGAGGCAAATGCAGAGAATAAACAGTTCTGGCTTTAGGCGCAACAGACAGCAGCGAGGCTCCTAAGTGTTCCAAATACCTTGGTGTCTTCGTTCGCTCATTACTGTCTATTTCATTAACTTGTTTTACATCTTTCATTATTGTTACATTTTTTTCTTCAGTGCTAACGGTATGGCTGCGGTGTTACATCTCTAACCATTGTTTATGGGCAGCCGACTTTATACTGTACAGTGCATCTATATATATATATATATATATATATATATATATTAGGGGTGTGCACCGGACACTTTTCGTGTTTTGTGTTTTGGTTTTGGATCTGGATCTTTCTTCGTGTTTTGGATCTGGATTGGTTTTGCCAAAACCACCCTTCCGTGTTTTGGGTTCTGGGTTTTGTGTTTTGGATCTGGATTTTTTCTTAAAAAATAAAAAAAAAACGCTAAAATCACATAAATGGGCCTTTTTTTGTTCCTACGCTATTAATAACCCCAATAACATTAATTTCCACTCATTTCCACTCTATTCTGAACACCTCACACCTCACAATATTGTTTTTAGGCCAAAAGGTTGTACCGAGGAAGCTGGATGACTATGCTAAGCGACACAAGGGGGCGGCACAAACACGTGGCCCATCTAGGAGTGGCACTGCAGTGGCAGACAGGAAGCCAATCAGCGTTATGGTGCCCATTTGCATGTAGCACGAACCCGGGAGATCCGTGCTACATGCATCTGTGTGATTGGCACAGAGCAATGACAGGTCCGTGAGACCCATCTGTGCTGCTGTGGTAAAAAAAAAAAAAAAAAACCTGTGTAAAAAAAGAAAAAAATGGCGTGCACCCCCCCAAAAAAGAGCAACCAGCCCCGGGCATTAGTAACCCAGTGCTGGGTGTGCTTAAATACAGGGGACAAACGACGTAGGGGTCCCCTGTACTTAAGCACAACCAGCACCGGGCTAGTCAGAACCAGCGCTGGTTGCCAAAATACGGGGGACAAACGACGTAGGGGTCCCCTGTATTCTGCGCAACCAGCTCTGGGCTCTGATCCGGTCCTGGTTCTGGAAATATAGGGGACAAAAAATGAGTAGGGTTCCCCTGTATGTTCCAGAACCAGCACTGGACTTTTTCTAGCGGGGGGCTGATGCCACAGCCAGGGGAGCCCTTTCACCGGGCCCCCCAGCCGCAGCATCAACCCTGACCGCTAGTCAGCCCAGGCCGGGGATCCCTGGAGAGCTGGGGACCCCCCCAATAAAGGGGTCACCCTCTCCAGGGCACCCCAGGCCCAGGCTGATAGCCCGGGGCTATCCCCGCCACCCCTGGTGGCGGTGGGTGGCGGGTTGATTGTGTGGTGTGGTGTAAATAAAGAATATCAAACATTGTCTTTACAAGTAGAACTGCAAGTCCCAGCTAGCCTGCCCCGCATGCTGGTACTTGGAGAACCACAAGTACCAGCATGCAGGGCATTAAGGGCCCACTAGTACCTGTAGTTCACCTGTAAAAAAAATGTTTAAAAAAACACAGGACACACACACCGTGACAGTATAAGTTTATTAAACATACATACACACACACACATGTACACATACTCACCTATGTAACCTGTAGCATCGGTCCACTTGTCCGGTAAAGTATCCCTAGGGGACCTGTGAAAAAAAACATACTCACCATCTCCTATGCGAGGTTCTGTCCTCTTCGTTCCAAAGTAGGCATCCCCGGACTTGGCAAAAAAAAAAAACGAAAACGCGATCCACGAACTTAGTACCGTTCTATAGAACGGTACTTCCCGAATGAGAGCTTAGCGGCGGGGTATCACCATGGAAACCCCGCTGCTAAGCGTTCATTGGCTGAGAGAGGTCATCTCCCGTCTCTCAGCCAATGAACGGCTCCCTCCATTGTAGTCAATGGTGGGAACCGCAGGGTAAACTTTAATAACCTTGCGGCTCCCACCATTGACTACAATGGAGGGAGCCGTTCATTGGCTGAGAGACGGGAGATGACCTCTCTCAGCCAATGAACGCTTAGCAGCGGGGTTTCCATGGTGATACCCCGCCGCTAAGCTCTCATTCGGGAAGTACCGTTCTATAGAACGGTACTAAGTTCGTGGATCGCGTTTTCGTTTTTTTTTTTTGCCAAGTCCGGGGATGCCTACTTTGGAACGAAGAGGACAGAACCTCGCATAGGAGATGGTGAGTATGTTTTTTTTCACAGGTCCCCTAGGGATACTTTACCGGACAAGTGGACCGATGCTACAGGTAACATAGGTGAGTATGTGTACATGTGTGTGTGTGTATGTATGTTTAATAAACTTATACTGTCACGGTGTGTGTGTCCTGTGTTTTTTTTAAACATTTTTTTACAGGTGAACTACAGGTACTAGTGGGCCCTTAATGCCCTGCATGCTGGTACTTGTGGTTCTCCAAGTACCAGCATGCAGGGCAGGCTTGCTGGGACTTGCAGTTCTACTTGTAAAGACAATGTTTGATATTCTTTATTTACACCACACCACACAATCAACCCGCCACCCACCACCACCAGGGGTGGCGGGGATAGCCCCGGGCTATCAGCCTGGGCCTGGGGTGCCCTGGAGAGGGTGACCCCTTTATTGGGGGGGTCCCCAGCTCTCCAGTGATCCCCGGCCTGGGCTGACTAGCGGTCAGGGCTGATGCTGCGGCTGGGGGGCCCGGTGAAAGGGCTCCCCTGGCTGTGGCATCAGCCCCCCGCTAGAAAAAGTCCAGTGCTGGTTCTGGAACATACAGGGGAACCCTACTCATTTTTTTCCCCTGTATTTCCAGAACCAGGACCGGATCAGAGCCCAGAGCTGGTTGCGCAGAATACGGGGGACCCCTACGTCGTTTGTCCCCCGTATTTTGGCAACCAGCTCTGGTTCTGACTAGCCCGGTGCTGGTTGTGTTTAAGTACAGGGGACCCCTATGTCGTTTGTCCCCTGTATTTAAGCACACCCAGCACTGGGTCACTAATGCCCGGGGCTGGTTGCTCTTTTTTTTGGGGGGGGGCACGCCATTTTTTTCTCTTTTTACACAGGTTTTTTTTTTTTTATTTACCACAGCAGCACAGACGGGTCTCACGGACCCGTCAGTGCTCTGTGTCAATGACACAGATGCAAGTAGCACGGATCTCCTGGTCCGTGCTGCATCTGTGTCATTGAAATACACAGCAGCACAGACGGGTCTCACTGACCCATCTGTGCTCTGTGTCACTGTCAATCACACAGATGCATGTAGCACGGATCTCACGAGTCCGTGCTACATGCAAATGAGCACCATAATGCTGATTGGCTGAGAGCCGTGACAGACGGCTCTGTCAGCCAATCAGCACTTTGCCCATTAAAGGCAAAGGCATTTTTTTTTAAATGGCCGCTCGAGGCAAAACCTCGAGATCCGACAGCAGATCTCGAGGTTTTGCCTCGGGAGAGGGATCCGGGGCAGACAGGGAGATCCGAGCTTGGGCTCGGATCACCCCGGATCCCCGAAGTTCGGGTGGGTTCGGTTCTCAGGGAACCGAACCCGCTCATCCCTAATATATATATATATGTGTGTGTGTATCACATAGTCCCGATCAGTCCCTTAGATCCAGACTATTGTCCCCATTCCAAGACAGCTGGCAGGTGCAGCAGTGCTGGAGTTATGGGTGCGCAGTGGGCGTGCGAATGGAGGTTAGTCCACACAGCAGACTGCTTAACTAGGTCGTTGGTTAGTTATACAGGTAGAAATATGTAGCGTAGGACGCAGGGTTAAACACAGGTACCGTACAGGCTGTAGATGATGTGTCACATATAGCCTGGAGCATATAGGGCATGCTGGGCACTGTAGTTTGCCAGGTGGTATGGGCACATACACCTTGTAGGCTCATAGCAGGATAGTCCCTGTACTGAGCGGTGGTGACACAGGGTAATGGGGTCTCTGGCCCTCATTCAGAGGCGGTCGGAGGATGCAAGCGGTCGCTAAGAAACTGGGCGGCCGCTTGCATCCTGACCGGCCGCCTCTGTTTCGGTCGTTAGGCTGTGGGTTTACACCCACAGCTCTAACGACCGCTAGGGTGATGGTCGCGATGGTCTATCGGGGCTTACGACGAGACCCTAGGGTAGGGTCTCACTTGTCGTAAGCCCCGGAGAGCTTCTGGCTCTGTCAGAGCAGGAAGCTCTCCACTGACATCACTAGTGATGTCAGTGGGGCCTCCCCCAAATGGCAGGCGTTCCCATGGGAACGCCTCCGTTTGGGCTGCCACCCCCCGGCCCGCCTTCCAAATGGGGCAAGCTGTCAATCAGCGTCAACAACTTGCCCCCTTTGGAAAGAGACCCGCTACGACCGGCGCTGTCGGTCGTAGGCGGGTCTCACGCATGCGCACGAAGGAGCCGGCTCCCTCGTGCGCATGCGCACTGGACAAACATCGAGGCGGCCGTGCGGTCGTAGACCGTACGGCCGCCTCTGAATGAAGCCCACTGTGTGTGTATGGGGGGGCTTGTATGTCAGCTGTACAGAAGAGTATCTCAGGGGCATGTCCAAGCACATAGGACGCCACAGGAGAAAGAAGTGCGGTGTAGCTGCACAAGTACAGTAGTGTATTTCGGAGGTCAGACCTCTGGGGAGAGAGCTGCTGGGTCCTAGTGTCCGGCGGCTGCAGGGCGACAGACAGAGGCTGCGCAGAGCGATCCTCTCTAACAACCATGTCCCTTTTTTGTGCAGAGGGCCTGATTCAGACCCGGACGCTAAGCCGCGATCGCTCGGTATTGGCGATCGTCGCCCGTCTGCGCATGCATCGCTGTGCACGTGCGCGAGTCAGTCACTGCGATCGGGAATCGTGCACTCCTAGCACAAAGACTGAGTGCTACTTTGAGTGACAGATAGTGCCATTAGTGTGTGGTAACAGGGGAAGGTGTTTATGAACGGGGGAGTGGTGGTCCTAACGTAGGCGTGTCTGGGCGTCAAAACGCTGTTTAAAGGGCGTGCATAATTAGCATGGAGGCGTCATTGTACACGTCACTTGGTTGTATTTCAGCCTACAGTGATCGCAGTGCTTGCGGCGGGGTAGGGTCTACCTCAAGCGCTGCGTGCAGCTCCGATGGCTCTCGATGTTACCGATTAATCATACACTTCCTGGAGATAACGTGTGTTAAGAAAGGAAAGTGGGCATCTTTATACACCAGCGTACACTCACTGCCGTTGCTCTCTAAGGCATAGAGGGCGTCCTTACACCACATAGTGTGATCACGGAATTTGCATACCCGGCCACTTTTGGCAGCGAGCGATTGCAGTTTAGCGCCCGGGTCTGAATCAGGCCATGAGTTCCCATTGCAATGATGTAAAAGCTGTATGGTATGGGAACCCCTAAGGCTATTATAGGTCAGCACATATATTTAATATGTACAGAAACAACTGTGAGCATGGGGCCTGATTCAGAGCCAGACGCTATTTGCGCTCGCTCGTTTAGAAAAAGGGGCCATCTATTTAAATTGAGCGCTCGCTCTTTGCGGTCTGTTGACGCCTCTATGTCTGAGCGAGCGAACGAAACATGTGCTCGCTATTTTGTAAAGACGCCCCCTGGCCGCTCGCATCCTACATCATCTCCGCTATTTATTATATTAATCGAGTACATCGAAAGGCGTATGAACTGCTCGCAGTGCTTGTGGTTGGATTTTCCTACCGCAATCATGCGACCAGTTCAGGCTAAGAAACAACAAAGTGACGTGGTCGATGACGCTGCTTTGTTAATTATGCACACCCTTAAAACGCCCGTTTTGACCTTTTGGCACGCCTGCGTTCGGATCTCCACTCCCCGTTTTCAAGCACCTTCCCCTGTTACCACCCACAAACGCCTCATCCTGTCACTCAAATTAGCAGGCATTCGCTATTTTGCGAGCACACAATTTCCGACCGCAATGACTGGTTCGCGCATGCGCATTACGACCCATACGCATGCGGAGCGAATGAGCAGCCGCTTACGAGCGGCTCTGAATCAGGCCCATGGTTCACCTGCTCATCTGTATTAAAGGGTCGTTACACTAATTAGGGAGAAAGTAGACTCTTCTTTGGGGGCTCTCTTATACTGTAGTTCAAAATTTTAAACTTAATTTTTATTTTATTTTTATAAAACATGTACTGAGGCAAACAACAGGAGAGTAAAAGATAATTAAACAGTAATTATATGGTAGCAAAAGAGAAAATAAAGTATATAAACATCACCTTCCAGCTATCATATAATGCTGAATATAGTGTCAATACAGTTGCGTCTCTCAAGTCCTATGTTACCTCCTTCCAAGACACCATAACCACAAAAACACAGGGAATCTAGAATCTAGTACTCATCAATCATAATTCATATCAAAATTGTGAGGATACAGAATATCATTAGTAATCAGCTGAGAAGGAGTTATCGGAAATGACCTCCGCACAGACTGATCACTTGTCACAATCTGAATAATAAGCCTGGAACAAACCTCTTATAATAGTTAAATAACCATGTTTAGTAAGATAGGGGGGAGATGTAATAAGCTCTGGAAAGTGATAAATTAGAGAGTGATGAACTACCAGCCACTCAGCTCCTAACTGTCATGTCACAAGGCTGCTGTTGAAAAATGACAGAAGCTGTTTGGTTGGTCGTTTATCACTCTCCAATATATCACTTTCCAGAGATTAGTACATGTGCCCCAGCCTATATTGATAGATGAAATTATATGAAATGTATCTCACTTCCCACAGATTGAATAACAGGTGGATTCCCATATATGCCCAGGATAATAGTCCTGGATCACAGCGATCAGGTAACAGGAAAAAAGGTGCAAAAGGCACATGTCCAACAATATGATTTCATTCTACTTTTGACCGTGTACCTTAAGGTAGTGAATGGCCAACAAGAGTTCCTAGAGCATATGTAACATGTGCACAAGAGATAGTCCTGCATCTGCTGTCAGTAAAAAGGGGTGAGCGGATTCGGTTCTACTTGGTTCCGTTTGGATTTAAAAACCGAATCTTATTGGCTATCAGCTGTCACGAGTTTTGGATAGCCAATAAGATTCGGTTTTTAAATCTGAATGGAACCGAGTAGAACCGAATCCGCTCACCTACTAATTATAATTACACACTATTAATGGTGCAGAGAAAGGAGTGTGCATGCTCAGTCTAACAAGAGGCAACGGGGTAATTTTACTAAAGGTCAATTCTAATTGATTTCAAATCGATCTAAAATCGATCAACATCGATGTTGTGTTTCAGGGCTAAATTATACATTTACTAACACTTACTAACATTTACTAACACTTACTAAGACTTAAAAATGTATGCAATAATAAAAATCTAAAAAAAATGAGTGATTTAGCCCCTGAAACACAACATCGATGTTCATTGATATGTAATTGATTAAAATAGATTAAATTTGATATTTAGTGACTTTGGACCCCATTCAGAGTCGGTAGTTGCGGCCGTACGGTCGTACGCCACCGATGTTCGCTAAACTGCGCATGCGTAAAGTTTGCAAAGCACGTGCGCAAACTAGCTGCTATGATCAGAAATTTCTCTCTCCTTGAACACAGCCAGGTCGGTAGTTTGAGTGACAGAATGAGGCGTTTGTGGGTGGTAACAGGGGAAGGTGCTTGAAAACGGGGGAGTGGAGATCCGAACGCAGGCATGCCTAATTATGCGAACGGCGTTTTGTGGAAGTGCATACGGTTTATGGGAGTGCATAATTAACAAAGTAGTGTCATGGCACACGTGACATGGGAGGTTTTTACACTGACATGATCGTAGAGCTTAAGAGAGGGTATGGTCAACCTTAAACTCTACGACCAGTTCCGATGGTTTTCGATGGTCTCGATTAATCCTTATATGCCCGGAGATGACATGCAATGCGTACGAGAAGGGGGCATATTTTTTTGTCTTCCGACCGCTTCCTCCCCTTGGTCGGCCAACTACCGATCCGAACTTAGGGACGCAACTTGCGAGGGAATCATTTGAATATCCGGCCCCTTTTCCCGTACGACCGCGCGGCCGATTCAACCGACTCTGACTGAGGTCCAAATTGCCTACATTGCTCAGTGTGTGCGCATGTTTGTCAGCTGCCACGGTCACTAGCGACGGCCACCATATGCTGCACATCAAACCTAGCCATATCGCTAACGGCCAGTGTATTGTTAATGAATGACGTAACAGTGATCGTTACTTCGTTCATTAAAGTCGTCCAGTGTGGACGTACAATCACTGTTGACGGGCATTGGTTCCGATGTCGGAACCAATGCCCGTTGCTCCATTGTGTACCTAGCTTCAGAGGGAAGGTAGACTACACAGCACATGTAGTGTCAATAAACCAAATAATGGTAAAAATGCCAGCACTTTGCATAATTTAACAAGAGGATAACCATAGAGAAGTCACTGATTTCTGCCGTTTGTTGCTGCCTCGATAGACCCAATAGACCACTATGGGGACGGAGGTCTTAGCCAAGGTACCAAATATGGTCAACTCAAGATAGATTAGCTTTACCCAACAATCAGGACCAGCAAAGTCAGGGAAGAAATTAGCCTTGCGTACTGCCGGTGACAGAGAGAAAACCCTAGCAGAGGAGGGCATGCACGGAGCATTGTGGTTCATTCATTCTCATGTGGTTGTTTGGGGGAGGTCGAGTGTCGCGGGTGTGCTGCATAACTGGTTGTGAACTCAGGCGCTTAATCGCTTACATTGGAGGCCATACTCAGTGCAGATAGCGGTTCTGCACCTAGCATTGGGGCAGGTGCAAGTTTCAGTGGTGCATTTGATGGATGCGGGATTGTTGTGTTCAAATATGTACAAAGTGGGCGTCCCAAGTCCTTGTGCATGCAGACGCATGTTTGTAAACCAGGGAAGGGCTGATATAGCATTAGCATGAAGTTGCGACTACAGCAAAAGACGCTAAGCGGTCCCAGCAACTTTTGATTCCAAATCAGCCCCTTCAGGCCTAATTGGAATTTTCTATGGAACAGTTTTGGAGATTTTCCCCGTGTCCAGTAAATACTGAATGGGCGATTTCACCTACAGTATATGTGGGCGAGGAAGACAAATAAACCTATTAGCAAAAGCATTATTAATTAACTATTATTATTAAATTAGCTTTAGGACCTGATTCAGAGGTGGATGCAGTGTAGATGCTGCACGCAAGCGCCCAATGGTTTCAGTCTGCACATACGTCTGAGCAGCACTGCGCTTGCGTCCTAATGGTTGCTGCCAGACGAATTTGGATGCAGAAAGAGGCAACTTCAGTGGGCGTTTCTGGGTGGTAACAGGAGTGGCTAGCCAGACGCGGGCATGTCACAGTCAGTGACTGTGTCTTTTGCCGCAGTTGCACTGACACTGGCGGCCATGTTCATACAGATTCCGCTTCTCCATTGGACTGGCGCAATCTCCGACGGTGCCAACGATGTGCAATCCTAATTCGCACAGCAGCGGAATAGTGCCGTAGGTGGTGGACGTCTCTGTATGAATTCCATGGGTCACACGATGAACATAAAGACGCAGTCACGCTACAGCAGAAGACGCACGTCTAAATCAGACCCTTAGCGACATTTAACTCCGTACACTTGTCTAAAAATATTTTGAAGCCTCGTTCTTCCATTGTATCAGATAAATGTTCTGAAGAGATTCCTCCGTGCATCTGATGAATAACGACAGCAGCATCAGCGACGAGAAGGGCATTAAAATATGGGCACCACTCTGAGAGAGGGCGTGAGAACCTGCCAGGGACATATTGCTGAATTTTAAATCTAGAGCTGTTTATCATTTTATTCCTATTGTTTTATTCCCTGCGGTGCCCCCGACTACCTTGTACAGAATACCTAATGCGGGCAGTGAACCAGACAGTGTCTTCCTGTACTGTCGCCTTGTCTGTTTCTGAATCTTCTCACGCATCACTTATACACAGCGTTACAAAAATAACACAACTAAAGCACAGCCATGCAAGCCGGTGTGTTTGGCCTCCTGTCAATCACAGGCCTGTTCTGCTACCCTGACACTGCCCCAGTGCAATCTGCTCCCAGGGCTACCAGATCCTGTCAAAATATCTCACTCAGCTCGTGGCCCGTGCCGCAAATGATTGACAGACTGGAGAGAGATTTTTTTCTTTTCCTCTGCCATGTGTATGAATGCAGATAGCATATTCTTATCTCTTTATTTTTTTTTTAATCGGTGCATTCTGTGATATGACACGTGGAGCGCAGCTGATAACAGCCGCGGCAGGAGCAAAATAGGCGGTAACCTTGTCCCAACAACATGACAGGCGCTTGTTGTTATAACGGAAGATTCATCGCTGTCATATACTGGCATAGTATTGCTCTTTTTAAAAAAAAAATACTTCCTTCCATGAATTACACTTTTAACAGAATAAAAAAGGGTTCTTGGGGGCTTATTCATAAAAGATTGAAACAACAAAGTATTCGCTTCCAATTTTTTTGATTCGCTTACCGCCGGTAGACTGTCAGTACTTGCATCATTTCACCTGCGTAAGAGGCATCTGGGGTATTTTTACTGAACTCAATTTAAATCATAAAAAACATTGCCACAACTTACACTCATACCTCCCAACTATACCAGGATCGTCCCAGGGGCGCCGAGAAAGGGGGGGGGCGGGTACTAATTACCCAGGCCCTGGCTGGCTGGAGGGGCCCGGCAGGGTCCCGTGTCCGGCACTACTTCTCCGCCTCTTACATCACAGCAGCCCAGCAGATGTTGCTAAGAAGCACCCACAGCAGTCTCCTATGCTTGTGAGGGGAATGATCAAGCTGATCGCGCCCCCCACTGGTTATGCGCCGGGCTGAAGGGGCTCACTGCACCCCCCTCACCAGTGCTGCAAACCTTTTTTTAAAAAAAACTAAGGGGGCGTGGCCATGCCTCCCGCAATTAGGCCACTCCCCCTTTTTAACCAGGGTCTGGCGCGGCTCTTGGCGGGCCTGGACCTTCCTGTGCTCGGTAAGTATATCCTAATTTTGGGAAGTTGGTAGGTATTTCCCCTACCACGTACAGCTGAGGCAGGCTAATTCAGTGCTTGCACCAATTCAACAGTGTTTTTGTACGAGAGGTAAGTGAACTAAAGATATGCGATTCAGTTCTTCAGAAGTCCGAATCCACCGGAATTTACAAAATCTGAACAGATCAGAGTCGCGGTTCTGAGCTTCTTGTGGTTTGGAATTCGGATCTTAAATCTGAATTTTGAGTTTTGGATTGCAAAAATTACATGATTTTAGCTGTTTTTAAAAACTTTTAACGAAAAAATACCGAGATCCAAAACACTTGAGGGTGGTTTTGCAAAGCCAAAATCAAAACAGGAAGATTTATCCAGATCCAAAATCAAAACCAAAATACGGGGGTCAGCACACACTTCAAATTTTGAGGTAGTCTAGCATTTCACATTGAGAATGTGGTGACACCCACTATACTGCTGCCACGCCTCCAAAGTGTTACAACCACGTCTTCAATGTGTTACAACCACGCCTCCAAAGTGTTACAACCATGCCTCCAATGTGTTACAACCACGCCCCCAAAGTGTTACAACCACGTCTTCAATGTGTTACAACCACGCCTCCAAAGTGTTACAACCACGCCTCTAATGTGTTACAACCACGCCTCCAATTTGCAGCAGCCATTCTCCCGTAACTCTAACTTTACTAATGTTGGGAGGTGAACAAAATTGTTTTCGTCATCATCTTGAAGGGAAGATAAGAATAATAAAAAGAATAAAAATAGGGACAGGCACACATTATTATTAATAATAATAATAATAATAATAATAATAATAATAATAATAATAATAATAATAATAATAATAATAATGATAATAATAATGATAATAATAATAAGTTAAGGGGGGAAATTAAAAAAAAGAGCTGTTACTGTATAACTCCTAAGGAACACTCCTGATCTGGGAACACTTCTATGCTTTATAAAAAGAAGGTTGACATGGGCAAAGTGTTGCTGAGTAATTAAGGACTGAAAGATATACCAGACATAGCTGATTTGTTAATCTATACTAAGTAATATAATAAGAATGTTGTATCTTTCTGTTTGTTCCAAGTTGGAATGAAAACCACAGAACAGATTTTCATGAAAACAGCATCATTGTTTAGTGTAGACTCCTAGAAATAACCTGAACTTTGTTTAATCTTCAGCCGTCAAGTTACAGCTGAGCAATAACAAAAACAAAATGTATTGACATCAATGCAAGAGATAGGTGTGACAACGTGCGCACGGCCGGTAAGGGGTGGGGGGAGAGGTGCTTTGCTTCTGTGGTCACGTGATTACGACAGGCTACAAGGCAGTCTGTGCACAGGGCACACAGTGACATAGGTGTGAGTGGTGGGTGAATAGGACAGGTTACATAGCAGTCTGTGCACAGGGTACACAGTGACATTGGTGTGAGTGGTGGGTGAATAGGATAGGTTACATAACAGTCTGTGCACAGGGCACGCAGTGACATTGGTGTGAGAGGTGGGTGAATAGGAGAGGTTACATAGCAGTCTGTGCACAGGGCACACAGTGACATAGGTGTGAGAGGTGGGAGAATAGGAGAGGTTACATAGCAGTCTGTGCACAGGGCACGCAGTTACATTGGAGTGAGAGGTGGGTGAATAGGATAGGTTACATAACAGTCTGTGCACAGGGCACGCAGTGACATTGGTGTGAGAGGTGGGTGAATAGGAGAGGTTACATAGCAGTCTGTGCACAGGGCACACAGTGACATAGGTGTGAGAGGTGGGTGAATAGGAGAGGTTACATAGCAGTCTGTGCACAGGGCACACAGTGACATTGGTGTGAGAGGTGGGTGAGTAGGAGAGGTTACATAGCAGTCTGTGCACAGGGCACACAGTGACATTGGTGTGAGTGGTGGGTGAATAGGAGAGGCTACATAGCAGTCTGTGCACAGGGCACACAGTGACATTGGTGTGAGTGGTGGGTGAATAGGAGAGGCTACATAGCAGTCTGTGCACAGGGCACACAGTGACATTGGTGTGAGTGGTGGGTGAATAGGAGAGGTTACATAGCAGTCTATGCACAGGGCACACAGTGACATTGGTGTGAGTGGTGGATGACTAGGATAGGTTACATTGCAGTCTGTGCACAGGGCACACAGTGACATTGGTGTGAGTGGTGGGGGAATAGGATAGGTTACATTGCAGTCTGTGCACAGGGCACACAGTGACATTGGTGTGAGTGGTGGGTGAATAGGAGAGGTTACATTGCAGTCTGTGCACAGGGCACACAGTGACATTGGTGTGAGTGGTGGGTGAATAGGAGAGGTTACATAGCAGTCTGTGCACAGGGCACACAGTGATATTGGTGTGAGAGGTGGGCGAGTAGGAGAGGTTACATAGCAGTCTGTGCACAGGGCACACAGTGACATTGGTGTGAGTGGTGGGTGAGTAGGAGAGGTTACATAGCAGTCTGTGCACAGGGCACACAGTGACATTGGTGTGAGTGGTGAGTGAATAGGAGAGGTTACATAGCAGTCTGTGCACAGGGCACACAGTGACATTGGTGTGAGAGGTGGGTGAGTAGGAGAGGTTACATAGCAGTCTGTGCACAGGGCACACAGTGACATTGGTGTGAGTGGTGGGTGAATAGGAGAGGTTACATAGCAGTCTGTGCACAGGGCACACAGTGATATTGGTGTGAGAGGTGGGTGAGTAGGAGAGGTTACATAGCAGTCTGTGCACAGGGCACACAGTGACATTGGTGTGAGTGGTGGGTGAATAGGAGAGGCTACATAGCAGTCTGTGCACAGGGCACACAGTGACATTGGTGTGAGAGGTGGGTGAATAGGAGAGGTTACATAGCAGTCTGTGCACAGGGCACACAGTGATATTGGTGTGAGAGGTGGGTGAGTAGGATAGGTTACATAGCAGTCTGTGCACAGGGCACACAGTGACATTGGTGTGAGAGGTGGGTGAATAGGAGAGGTTACATAGCAGTCTGTGCACAGGGCACACAGTGATATTGGTGTGAGAGGTGGGTGAATAGGCGAGGTTACAGAGCAGTCTGTGCACAGAGCACACAGTGACATTGGTGTGAGTGATGGATGAGTAGGAGAGGTTACATAGCAGTCTGTGCACAGAGCACACAGTGACACTGGTGTGAGTGGTGGCTGAATAGGAGATGTTACATAGCAGTCTGTGCACAGGGCACACAGTTACACTGGTGTGAGTGGTGGGTGAATAGGAGAGGTAACATAGCAGTCTGTACACAGGGCACACAGTGACATTGGTGTGAGAGGTGGGTGAATAGGATAGGTTACATAGCAGTCTGTGCACAGGGCACACAGTGACATTGGTGTGAGTGGTGGGTGAATAGGAGAGGTTACATAGCAGTCTGTGCACAGGGCACACAGTGACATTGGTGTGAGTGATGGATGAATAGAAGAAGCTACATAGCAGTCTGTGCACAGGGCACACAGTGACATTGGTGTGAGTGGTGGATGAATAGGAGAAGTTACATAGCAGTCTGTGCACAGGGCACACAGTGACATTGGTGTGAGAGGTGGGTGAACAGGAGAGGTTACATAGCAGTCTGTGCACAGGGCACACAGTAATATTGGTGTAAATGGTGGGTGAAAAGGATAGGTTACATAGCAGTCTGTGCACAGGGCACACAGTGACATTGGTGTGAGTGGTGGGTGAATAGGAGAGGCTACATAGCAGTCTGTGCACAGGGCACACAGTGACATTGGTGTGAGTGGTGGGTGAATAGGAGAGGCTACATAGCAGTCTGTGCACAGGGCACACAGTGACATTGGTGTGAGTGGTGGGTGAATAGGAGAGGTTACATAGCAGTCTATGCACAGGGCACACAGTGACATTGGTGTGAGTGGTGGATGACTAGGATAGGTTACATTGCAGTCTGTGCACAGGGCACACAGTGACATTGGTGTGAGTGGTGGGGGAATAGGATAGGTTACATTGCAGTCTGTGCACAGGGCACACAGTGACATTGGTGTGAGTGGTGGGTGAATAGGAGAGGTTACATTGCAGTCTGTGCACAGGGCACACAGTGACATTGGTGTGAGTGGTGGGTGAATAGGAGAGGTTACATAGCAGTCTGTGCACAGGGCACACAGTGATATTGGTGTGAGAGGTGGGCGAGTAGGAGAGGTTACATAGCAGTCTGTGCACAGGGCACACAGTGACATTGGTGTGAGTGGTGGGTAAGTAGGAGAGGTTACATAGCAGTCTGTGCACAGGGCACACAGTGACATTGGTGTGAGTGGTGAGTGAATAGGAGAGGTTACATAGCAGTCTGTGCACAGGGCACACAGTGACATTGGTGTGAGAGGTGGGTGAGTAGGAGAGGTTACAGAGCAGTCTGTGCACAGGGCACACAGTGACATTGGTGTGAGTGGTGGGTGAATAGGAGAGGTTACATAGCAGTCTGTGCACAGGGCACACAGTGATATTGGTGTGAGAGGTGGGTGAGTAGGAGAGGTTACATAGCAGTCTGTGCACAGGGCACACAGTGACATTGGTGTGAGTGGTGGGTGAATAGGAGAGGCTACATAGCAGTCTGTGCACAGGGCACACAGTGACATTGGTGTGAGAGGTGGGTGAATAGGAGAGGTTACATAGCAGTCTGTGCACAGGGCACACAGTGATATTGGTGTGAGAGGTGGGTGAGTAGGATAGGTTACATAGCAGTCTGTGCACAGGGCACACAGTGACATTGGTGTGAGAGGTGGGTGAATAGGAGAGGTTACATAGCAGTCTGTGCACAGGGCACACAGTGATATTGGTGTGAGAGGTGGGTGAATAGGCGAGGTTACAGAGCAGTCTGTGCACAGAGCACACAGTGACATTGGTGTGAGTGATGGATGAGTAGGAGAGGTTACATAGCAGTCTGTGCACAGAGCACACAGTGACACTGGTGTGAGTGGTGGCTGAATAGGAGATGTTACATAGCAGTCTGTGCACAGGGCACACAGTTACACTGGTGTGAGTGGTGGGTGAATAGGAGAGGTAACATAGCAGTCTGTACACAGGGCACACAGTGACATTGGTGTGAGAGGTGGGTGAATAGGATAGGTTACATAGCAGTCTGTGCACAGGGCACACAGTGACATTGGTGTGAGTGGTGGGTGAATAGGAGAGGTTACATAGCAGTCTGTGCACAGGGCACACAGTGACATTGGTGTGAGTGATGGATGAATAGAAGAAGCTACATAGCAGTCTGTGCACAGGGCACACAGTGACATTGGTGTGAGTGGTGGATGAATAGGAGAGGTTACATAGCAGTCTGTGCACAGGGCACACAGTGAAATTGGTGTGAGAGGTGGGTGAACAGGAGAGGTTACATAGCAGTCTGTGCACAGGGCACACAGTAATATTGGTGTAAATGGTGGGTGAAAAGGATAGGTTACATAGCAGTCTGTGCACAGGGCACACAGTGACATTGGTGTGAGTGGTGGGTGAACAGGAGAGGTTACATAGCAGTCTGTGCACAGAGCACACAGTGACATTGGTGTGAGTGGTGTGTGAATAGGAGAGGTTACATAGCAGTCTGTGCACAGGGCACACAGTGATATTGGTGTGAGAGGTGGGTGAGTAGGATAGGATACATAGCAGTCTGTGCACAGGGCACACAGTGACATTGGTGTGAGAGGTGGGTGAATAGGAGAGGTTACATAGCAGTCTGTGCACAGGGCACACAGTGATATTGGTGTGAGAGGTGGGTGAATAGGCGAGGTTACAGAGCAGTCTGTGCACAGAGCACACAGTGACATTGGTGTGAGTGATGGATGAGTAGGAGAGGTTACATAGCAGTCTGTGCACAGAGCACACAGTGACACTGGTGTGAGAGGTGGGTGAATAGGAGAGCTTACATAGCAGTCTTTGCACAGAGCACACAGTGACACTGGTGTGAGTGGTGGGTGAATAGGAGAGGTTACATAGCAGTCTGTGCACAGGGCACACAGTGACACTGGTGTGAGTGGTGGGTGAATAGGAGAGGTTACATAGCAGTCTGTACACAGGGCACACAGTGACATTGGTGTGAGAGGTGGGTGAATAGGATAGGTTACATAGCAGTCTGTGCACAGGGCACACAGTGACATTGGTGTGAGTGGTGGGTGAATAGGAGAGGTTACATAGCAGTCTGTGCACAGGGCACACAGTGACATTGGTGTGAGTGATGGATGAATAGAAGAAGCTACATAGCAGTCTGTGCACAGGGCACACAGTGACATTGGTGTGAGTGGTGGATTAATAGGAGAGGTTACATAGCAGTCTGTGCACAGGGCACACAGTGACATTGGTGTGAGTGGTGGGTGAACAGGAGAGGTTACATAGCAGTCTGTGCACAGAGCACACAGTGACATTGGTGTGAGTGGTGGGTGAATAGGAGAAGCTACATAGCAGTCTGTGCACAGGGCACACAGTGACATTGGTATGAGTGGTGGATGAATAGGAGAGGTTACATACAAGTCTGTGCACAGGGCACACAGTGACATTGGTGTGAATGGTGGGTGAATAGGATAGGTTACATAGCAGTCTCTGCACAGGGCACACAGTGACATTGGTGTGAGTGGTGAGTGAGTAGGATAGGTTACATAGCAGTCTGTGCACAGGGCACACAGTGACATTGGTGTGAGAGGTGGGTGAATAGGAGAGGTTACATAGCAGTCTGTGCACAGGGCACACAGTGATATTGGTGTGAGAGGTGGGTGAATAGGCGAGGTTACAGAGCAGTCTGTGCACAGAGCACACAGTGACATTGGTGTGAGTGATGGATGAGTAGGAGAGGTTACATAGCAGTCTGTGCACAGAGCACACAGTGACACTGGTGTGAGAGGTGGGTGAATAGGAGAGCTTACATAGCAGTCTTTGCACAGAGCACACAGTGACACTGGTGTGAGTGGTGGGTGAATAGGAGAGGTTACATAGCAGTCTGTGCACAGGGCACACAGTGACACTGGTGTGAGTGGTGGGTGAATAGGAGAGGTTACATAGCAGTCTGTACACAGGGCACACAGTGACATTGGTGTGAGAGGTGGGTGAATAGGATAGGTTACATAGCAGTCTGTGCACAGGGCACACAGTGACATTGGTGTGAGTGGTGGGTGAATAGGAGAGGTTACATAGCAGTCTGTGCACAGGGCACACAGTGACATTGGTGTGAGTGATGGATGAATAGAAGAAGCTACATAGCAGTCTGTGCACAGGGCACACAGTGACATTGGTGTGAGTGGTGGATTAATAGGAGAGGTTACATAGCAGTCTGTGCACAGGGCACACAGTGACATTGGTGTGAGTGGTGGGTGAACAGGAGAGGTTACATAGCAGTCTGTGCACAGAGCACACAGTTACATTGGTGTGAGTGGTGGGTGAATAGGAGAAGCTACATAGCAGTCTGTGCACAGGGCACACAGTGACATTGGTATGAGTGGTGGATGAATAGGAGAGGTTACATACAAGTCTGTGCACAGGGCACACAGTGACATTGGTGTGAATGGTGGGTGAATAGGATAGGTTACATAGCAGTATGTGCACAGGGCACACAGTGACATTGGTTTGAGGGGTGGGTGAATAGGAGAGGTTACATAGCAGTCTGTGAACAGGGCACACAGTGACAATGGTGTGAGTGGGGGGTGAATAGGAGAGGTTACATAGAAGTCTGTACACAGGGCACACAGTGAAATTGGTGTGAGTGGTGGGTGAATAGTAAACGTTACATAGTCTGTACACAGGGCACACAGTGACAAAGGTGTGAGAGGTGGGTGAATAGGAGAGGTTACATAGTCTGTACACAGGGCACACAGTGACATTGGTGTGAGTGGTGCGTGAACAGTAAAGGTTACATAGTCTGTACACAGGGCACACAGTGACATTGGTGTGAGTGGTGGGTGAATAGGCGAGGTTACATAACAGTCTGTGCACAGGGCACGCAGTGACATTGGTGTGAGAGGTGGGTGAATAGGAGAGGTTACATAGCAGTCTGTGCACAGGGCACACAGTGACATAGGTGTGAGAGGTGGGAGAATAGGAGAGGTTACATAGCAGTCTGTGCACAGGGCACGCAGTTACATTGGAGTGAGAGGTGGGTGAATAGGATAGGTTACATAACAGTCTGTGCACAGGGCACGCAGTGACATTGGTGTGAGAGGTGGGTGAATAGGAGAGGTTACATAGCAGTCTGTGCACAGGGCACACAGTGACATAGGTGTGAGAGGTGGGTGAATAGGAGAGGTTACATAGCAGTCTGTGCACAGGGCACACAGTGACATTGGTGTGAGAGGTGGGTGAGTAGGAGAGGTTACATAGCAGTCTGTGCACAGGGCACACAGTGACATTGGTGTGAGTGGTGGGTGAATAGGAGAGGCTACATAGCAGTCTGTGCACAGGGCACACAGTGACATTGGTGTGAGTGGTGGGTGAATAGGAGAGGCTACATAGCAGTCTGTGCACAGGGCACACAGTGACATTGGTGTGAGTGGTGGGTGAATAGGAGAGGTTACATAGCAGTCTATGCACAGGGCACACAGTGACATTGGTGTGAGTGGTGGATGACTAGGATAGGTTACATTGCAGTCTGTGCACAGGGCACACAGTGACATTGGTGTGAGTGGTGGGGGAATAGGATAGGTTACATTGCAGTCTGTGCACAGGGCACACAGTGACATTGGTGTGAGTGGTGGGTGAATAGGAGAGGTTACATTGCAGTCTGTGCACAGGGCACACAGTGACATTGGTGTGAGTGGTGGGTGAATAGGAGAGGTTACATAGTAGTCTGTGCACAGGGCACACAGTGATATTGGTGTGAGAGGTGGGCGAGTAGGAGAGGTTACATAGCAGTCTGTGCACAGGGCACACAGTGACATTGGTGTGAGTGGTGGGTGAGTAGGAGAGGTTACATAGTAGTCTGTGCACAGGGCACACAGTGACATTGGTGTGAGTGGTGAGTGAATAGGAGAGGTTACATAGCAGTCTGTGCACAGGGCACACAGTGACATTGGTGTGAGAGGTGGGTGAGTAGGAGAGGTTACATAGCAGTCTGTGCACAGGGCACACAGTGACATTGGTGTGAGTGGTGGGTGAATAGGAGAGGTTACATAGCAGTCTGTGCACAGGGCACACAGTGATATTGGTGTGAGAGGTGGGTGAGTAGGAGAGGTTACATAGCAGTCTGTGCACAGGGCACACAGTGACATTGGTGTGAGTGGTGGGTGAATAGGAGAGGCTACATAGCAGTCTGTGCACAGGGCACACAGTGACATTGGTGTGAGTGGTGGGTGAATAGGAGAGGCTACATAGCAGTCTGTGCACAGGGCACACAGTGACATTGGTGTGAGTGGTGGGTGAATAGGAGAGGCTACATAGCAGTCTGTGCACAGGGCACACAGTGACATTGGTGTGAGTGGTGGGTGAATAGGAGAGGTTACATAGCAGTCTATGCACAGGGCACACAGTGACATTGGTGTGAGTGGTGGATGACTAGGATAGGTTACATTGCAGTCTGTGCACAGGGCACACAGTGACATTGGTGTGAGTGGTGGGGGAATAGGATAGGTTACATTGCAGTCTGTGCACAGGGCACACAGTGACATTGGTGTGAGTGGTGGGTGAATAGGAGAGGTTACATTGCAGTCTGTGCACAGGGCACACAGTGACATTGGTGTGAGTGGTGGGTGAATAGGAGAGGTTACATAGTAGTCTGTGCACAGGGCACACAGTGATATTGGTGTGAGAGGTGGGCGAGTAGGAGAGGTTACATAGCAGTCTGTGCACAGGGCACACAGTGACATTGGTGTGAGTGGTGGGTGAGTAGGAGAGGTTACATAGCAGTCTGTGCACAGGGCACACAGTGACATTGGTGTGAGTGGTGAGTGAATAGGAGAGGTTACATAGCAGTCTGTGCACAGGGCACACAGTGACATTGGTGTGAGAGGTGGGTGAGTAGGAGAGGTTACATAGCAGTCTGTGCACAGGGCACACAGTGACATTGGTGTGAGTGGTGGGTGAATAGGAGAGGTTACATAGCAGTCTGTGCACAGGGCACACAGTGATATTGGTGTGAGAGGTGGGTGAGTAGGAGAGGTTACATAGCAGTCTGTGCACAGGGCACACAGTGACATTGGTGTGAGTGGTGGGTGAATAGGAGAGGCTACATAGCAGTCTGTGCACAGGGCACACAGTGACATTGGTGTGAGAGGTGGGTGAATAGGAGAGGTTACATAGCAGTCTGTGCACAGGGCACACAGTGATATTGGTGTGAGAGGTGGGTGAGTAGGATAGGTTACATAGCAGTCTGTGCACAGGGCACACAGTGACATTGGTGTGAGAGGTGGGTGAATAGGAGAGGTTACATAGCAGTCTGTGCACAGGGCACACAGTGATATTGGTGTGAGAGGTGGGTGAATAGGCGAGGTTACAGAGCAGTCTGTGCACAGAGCACACAGTGACATTGGTGTGAGTGATGGATGAGTAGGAGAGGTTACATAGCAGTCTGTGCACAGAGCACACAGTGACACTGGTGTGAGTGGTGGCTGAATAGGAGATGTTACATAGCAGTCTGTGCACAGGTCACACAGTTACACTGGTGTGAGTGGTGGGTGAATAGGAGAGGTAACATAGCAGTCTGTACACAGGGCACACAGTGACATTGGTGTGAGAGGTGGGTGAATAGGATAGGTTACATAGCAGTCTGTGCACAGGGCACACAGTGACATTGGTGTGAGTGGTGGGTGAATAGGAGAGGTTACATAGCAGTCTGTGCACAGGGCACACAGTGACATTGGTGTGAGTGATGGATGAATAGAAGAAGCTACATAGCAGTCTGTGCACAGGGCACACAGTGACATTGGTGTGAGTGGTGGATGAATAGGAGAGGTTACATAGTAGTCTGTGCACAGGGCACACAGTGACATTGGTGTGAGAGGTGGGTGAACAGGAGAGGTTACATAGCAGTCTGTGCACAGGGCACACAGTAATATTGGTGTAAATGGTGGGTGAAAAGGATAGGTTACATAGCAGTCTGTGCACAGGGCACACAGTGACATTGGTGTGAGTGGTGGGTGAACAGGAGAGGTTACATAGCAGTCTGTGCACAGAGCACACAGTGACATTGGTGTGAGTGGTGTGTGAATAGGAGAGGTTACATAGCAGTCTGTGCACAGGGCACACAGTGATATTGGTGTGAGAGTTGGGTGAGTAGGATAGGTTACATAGCAGTCTGTGCACAGGGCACACAGTGACATTGGTGTGAGAGGTGGGTGAATAGGAGAGGTTACATAGCAGTCTGTGCACAGGGCACACAGTGATATTGGTGTGAGAGGTGGGTGAATAGGCGAGGTTACAGAGCAGTCTGTGCACAGAGCACACAGTGACATTGGTGTGAGTGATGGATGAGTAGGAGAGGTTACATAGCAGTCTGTGCACAGAGCACACAGTGACACTGGTGTGAGAGGTGGGTGAATAGGAGAGCTTACATAGCAGTCTTTGCACAGAGCACACAGTGACACTGGTGTGAGTGGTGGGTGAATAGGAGAGGTTACATAGCAGTCTGTGCACAGGGCACACAGTGACACTGGTGTGAGTGGTGGGTGAATAGGAGAGGTTACATAGCAGTCTGTACACAGGGCACACAGTGACATTGGTGTGAGAGGTGGGTGAATAGGATAGGTTACATAGCAGTCTGTGCACAGGGCACACAGTGACATTGGTGTGAGTGGTGGGTGAATAGGAGAGGTTACATAGCAGTCTGTGCACAGGGCACACAGTGACATTGGTGTGAGTGATGGATGAATAGAAGAAGCTACATAGCAGTCTGTGCACAGGGCACACAGTGACATTGGTGTGAGTGGTGGATTAATAGGAGAGGTTACATAGCAGTCTGTGCACAGGGCACACAGTGACATTGGTGTGAGTGTTGGTTGAAGAGGAGAGGTTACATAGCAGTCTGTGCACAGAGCACACAGTGACATTGGTGTGAGTGGTGGGTGAATAGGAGAAGCTACATAGCAGTCTGTGCACAGGGCACACAGTGACATTGGTATGAGTGGTGGATGAATAGGAGAGGTTACATACAAGTCTGTGCACAGGGCACACAGTGACATTGGTGTGAATGGTGGGTGAATAGGATAGGTTACATAGCAGTCTCTGCACAGGGCACACAGTGACATTGGTGTGAGTGGTGAGTGAATAGGATAAGTTACATAGCAGTCTGTGCACAGGGCACACAGTGACATCGGTGTGAGTGGTGGGTGAATAGGAGAAGTTACATAGCAGTATGTGCACAGGGCACACAGTGACATTGGTTTGAGGGGTGGGTGAATAGGAGAGGTTACATAGCAGTCTGTGAACAGGGCACACAGTGACAATGGTGTGAGTGGGGGGTGAATAGGAGAGGTTACATAGCAGTCTGTACACAGGGCACACAGTGACATTGGTGTGAGTGGTGGGTGAATAGTAAACGTTACATAGTCTGTACACAGGGCACACAGTGACAAAGGTGTGAGAGGTGGGTGAATAGGAGAGGTTACATAGTCTGTACACAGGGCACACAGTGACATTGGTGTGAGTGGTGGGTGAACAGTAAAGGTTACATAGTCTGTACACAGGGCACACAGTGACATTGGTGTGAGTGGTGGGTGAATAGGAGAGGTTACATAGCAGTCTATGCACAGGGCACACAGTGACATTGGTGTGAGGGGTGGGTGAATAGGAGAGGTTACATAGCAGTCTGTGCACAGGGCACACAGTGACATTGGTGTGAGTGGTGGGTGAATAGGAGAGGCTACATTGCAGTCTGTGCACAGGGCACACAGTGACATTGGTGTGAGAGGTGGGTGAATAGGAGAGGTTACATAGCAGTCTGTGCACAGGGCACGCAGTGACATTGGTGTGAGAGGTGGGTGAATAGGAGAGGTTACATAGCAGTCTGTGCAGAGGGTACGCAGTGACATTGGTGTGAGTGGTGGGTGAATAGGATAGGTTACATAACAGTCTGGGCACAGGGCACGCAGTGACATTGGTGTGAGAGGTGGGTGAATAGGAGAGGTTACATAGCAGTCTGTGCACAGGGCACACAGTGACATAGGTGTGAGAGGTGGGTGAATAGGAGAGGTTACATAGCAGTCTGTGCACAGGGCACACAGTGACATTGGTGTGAGAGGTGGGTGAGTAGGAGAGGTTACATAGCAGTCTGTGCAAAGGGCACACAGTGACATTGGTGTGAGTGGTGGGTGAATAGGAGAGGCTACATAGCAGTCTGTGCACAGGGCACACAGTGACATTGGTGTGAGTGGTGGGTGAATAGGAGAGGTTACATAGCAGTCTATGCACAGGGCACACAGTGACATTGGTGTGAGTGGTGGATGACTAGGATAGGTTACATTGCAGTCTGTGCACAGGGCACACAGGGACATTGGTGTGAGTGATGGGGGAATAGGATAGGTTACATTGCAGTCTGTGCACAGGGCACACAGTGACATTGGTGTGAGTGGTGGGTGAATAGGAGAGGTTACATTGCAGTCTGTGCACAGGGCACACAGTGACATTGGTGTGAGTGGTGGGTGAATAGGAGAGGTTACATAGTAGTCTGTGCTCAGGGCACACAGTGATATTGGTGTGAGAGGTGGGCGAGTAGGAGAGGTTACATAGCAGTCTGTGCACAGGGCACACAGTGACATTGGTGTGAGTGGTGGGTGAATAGGAGAGGCTACATAGCAGTCTGTGCACAGGGCACACAGTGACATTGGTGTGAGAGGTGGGTGAATAGGAGAGGTTACATAGCAGTCTGTGCACAGGGCACACAGTGATATTGGTGTGAGAGGTGGGTGAGTAGGAGAGGTTACATAGCAGTCTGTGCACAGGGCACACACTGACATTGGTGTGAGTGGTGGGTGAATAGGAGAGGTTACATAGCAGTCTGTGCACAGGGCACACAGTGACATTGGTGTGAGAGGTGGGTGAGTAGGAGAGGTTACATAGCAGTCTGTGCACAGGGCACACAGTGACATTGGTGTGAGTGGTGGGTGAATAGGAGAGGTTACATAGCAGTCTGTGCACAGGGCACACAGTGATATTGGTGTGAGAGGTGGGTGAGTAGGAGAGGTTACATAGCAGTCTGTGCACAGGGCACACAGTGACATTGGTGTGAGTGGTGGGTGAATAGGAGAGGCTACAAAGCAGTCTGTGCACAGGGCACACAGTGACATTGGTGTGAGAGGTGGGTGAATAGGAGAGGTTACATAGCAGTCTGTGCACAGGGCACACAGTGAAATTGGTGTGAGAGGTGGGTGAGTAGGATAGGTTACATAGCAGTCTGTGCACAGGGCACACAGTGACATTGGTGTGAGAGGTGGGTGAATAGGAGAGGTTACATAGCAGTCTGTGCACAGGGCACACAGTGATATTGGTGTGAGAGGTGGGTGAATAGGCGAGGTTACAGAGCAGTCTGTGCACAGAGCACACCGTGACATTGGTGTGAGTGATGGATGAGTAGGAGAGGTTACATAGCAGTCTGTGCACAGAGCACACAGTGACCCTGGTGTGAGAGGTGGGTGAATAGGAGAGCTTACGTAGCAGTCTGTGCACAGAGCACACAGTGACACTGGTGTGAGTGGTCGGTGAATAGGAGAGGTTACATAGCAGTCTGTGCACAGGGCACACAGTGACACTGGTGTGAGTGGTGGGTGAATAGGAGAGGTAACATAGCAGTCTGTACACAGGGCACACAGTGACATTGGTGTGAGAGGTGGGTGAATAGGATAGGTTACATAGCAGTCTGTGCACAGGGCACACAGTGACATTGGTGTGAGTGGTGGGTGAATAGGAGAGGTTACATAGCAGTCTGTGCACAGGGCACACAGTGACATTGGTGTGAGTGATGGATGAATAGAAGAAGCTACATAGCAGTCTGTGCACAGGGCACACAGTGACATTGGTGTGAGTGGTGGATGAATAGGAGAGGTTACATAGCAGTCTGTGCACAGGGCACACAGTGACATTGGTGTGAGTGGTGGGTGAACAGGAGTGGTTACATAGCAGTCTGTGCACAGGGCACACAGTAATATTGGTGTAAATGGTGGGTGAATAGGATAGGTTACATAGCAGTCTGTGCACAGGGCACACAGTGACATTGGTGTGAGTGGTGGGTGAACAGGAGAGGTTACATAGCAGTCTGTGCACAGAGCACACAGTGACATTGGTGTGAGTGGTGTGTGAATAGGAGAGGTTACATAGCAGTCTGTGCACAGGGCACACAGTGATATTGGTGTGAGAGGTGGGTGAGTAGGATAGGTTACATAGCAGTCTGTGCACAGGGCACACAGTGACATTGGTGTGAGAGGTGGGTGAATAGGAGAGGTTACATAGCAGTCTGTGCACAGGGCACACAGTGATATTGGTGTGAGAGGTGGGTGAATAGGCGATGTTACAGAGCAGTCTGTGCACAGAGCACACAGTGACATTGGTGTGAGTGATGGATGGGTAGGAGAGGTTACATAGCAGTCTGTGCACAGAGCACACAGTGACACTGGTGTGAGAGGTGGTTGAACAGGAGAGCTTACATAGCAGTCTGTGCACAGAGCACACAGTGACACTGGTGTGAGTGGTGGGTGAATAGGAGAGCTTACATAGCAGTCTGTGCACAGGGCACACAGTGACACTGGTGTGAGTGGTGGGTGAATAGGAGAGGTTACATAGCAGTCTGTGCACAGAGCACACAGTGACACTGGTGTGAGAGGTGGGTGAATAGGAGAGCTTACGTAGCAGTCTGTGCACAGAGCACACAGTGACACTGGTGTGAGTGGTGGGTGAATAGGCAAGGTTACAGAGCAGTCTGTGCACAGAGCACACAGTGACATTGGTGTGAGTGATGGATGAGTAGGAGAGGTTACAAAGCAGTCTGTGCACAGAGCACACAGTGACACTGGTGTGAGAGGTGGGTGAATAGGAGAGCTTACGTAGCAGTCTGTGCACAGAGCACACAGTGACACTGGTGTGAGTGGTGGTTGAATAGGAGAGTTTACATAGCAGTCTGTGCACAGGGCACACAGTGACACTGGTGTGAGTGGTGGGTGAATAGGAGAGGTAACATAGCAGTCTGTACACAGGGCACACAGTGACATTGGTGTGAGAGGTGGGTGAATAGGATAGGTTACATAGCAGTCTGTGCACAGGGCACACAGTGACATTGGTGTGAGTGGTGGGCGAATAGGAGAGGTTACATAGCAGTCTGTGCACAGGGCACACAGTGACATTGGTGTGAGTGATGGATGAATAGAAGAAGCTACATAGCAGTCTGTGCACAGGGCACACAGTGACATTGGTGTGAGTGGAGGATGAATAGGAGAGGTTACATAGCAGTCTGTGCACAGGGCACACAGTGACATTGGTGTGAGTGGTGGGTGAACAGGAGAGGTTACATAGCAGTCTGTGCACAGGGCACACAGTAATATTGGTGTAAATGGTGGGTGAATAGGATAGGTTACAAAGCAGTCTGTGCACAGGGCACACAGTGACATTGGTGTGAGTGGTGGGTGAACAGGAGAGGTTACATAGCAGTCTGTGCACAGAGCACACAGTGACATTGGTGTGAGTGGTGTGTGAATAGGAGAGGTTACATAGCAGTCTGTGCACAGGGCACACAGTGATATTGGTGTGAGAGGAGGGTGAGTAGGATAGGTTACATAGCAGTCTGTGCACAGGGCACACAGTGACATTGGTGTGAGAGGTGGTTGAATAGGAGAGGTTACATAGCAGTCTGTGCACAGGGCACACAGTGATATTGGTGTGAGAGGTGGGTGAATAGGCGAGGTTACAGAGCAGTCTGTGCACAGAGCACACAGTGACATTGGTGTGAGTGATGGATGAGTAGGAGAGGTTACATAGCAGTCTGTGCACAGAGCACACAGTGACACTGGTGTGAGAGGTGGTTGAATAGGAGAGCTTACATAGCAGTCTGTGCACAGAGCACACAGTGACACTGGTGTGAGTGGTGGGTGAATAGGAGAGGTTACATAGCAGTCTGTGCACAGGGCACACAGTGACACTGGTGTGACTGGTGGGTGAATAGGAGAGGTTACATAGCAGTCTGTACACAGGGCACACAGTGACATTGGTGTGAGAGGTGGGTGAATAGGATAGGTTACATAGCAGTCTGTGCACAGGGCACACAGTGACATTGGTGTGAGTGGTGGTTGAATAGGAGAGGTTACATAGCAGTCTGTGCACAGGGCACACAGTGACATTGGTGTGAGTGATGGATGAATAGAAGAAGCTACATAGCAGTCTGTGCACAGGGCACACAGTGACATTGGTGTGAGTGGTGGATTAATAGGAGAGGTTACATAGCAGTCTGTGCACAGAGCACACAGTGACATTGGTGTGAGTGGTGGGTGAATAGGAGAAGCTACATAGCAGTCTGTGCACAGGGCACACAGTGACATTGGTATGAGTGGTGGATGAATAGGAGAGGTTACATAGCAGTCTGTGCACAGGGCACACAGTGACATTGGTGTGAATGGTGGGTGAATAGGATAGGTTACATAGCAGTCTCTGCACAGGGCACACAGTGACATTGGTGTGAGTGGTGAGTGAATAGGATAAGTTACATAGCAGTCTGTGCACAGGGCACACAGTTACATCGGTGTGAGTGGTGGGTGAATAGGAGAAATTACATAGCAGTCTGTGCACAGGGCACACAGTGACATTGGTTTGAGGGGTGGGTGAATAGGAGAGGTTACATAGCAGTCTGTGCACAGGGCACATAGTGACATTGGTGTGAGTGGGGGGTGAATAGGAGAGGTTACATAGCAGTCTGTACACAGGGCACACAGTGACATTGGTGTGAGTGGTGGGTGAATAGTAAACGTTACATAGTCTGTACACAGGGCACACAGTGACATAGGTGTGAGAGGTGGGTGAATAGGAGAGGTTACATAGTCTGTACACAGGGCACACAGTGACATTGGTGTGAGTGGTGGGTGAATAGTAAAGGTTACATAGTCTGTACACAGGGCACACAGTGACTTTGGTGTGAGTGGTGGGTGAATAGGAGAGGTTACATAGCAGTCTATGCACAGGGCACACAGTGACATTGGTGTGAGGGGTGGGTGAATAGGAGAGGTTACATAGCAGTCTGTGCACAGGGCACACAGTGACATTGGTGTGAGTGGTGGGTGAATAGGAGAGGCTACATTGCAGTCTGTGCACAGGGCACACAGTGACATTGGTGTGAGAGGTGGGTGAATAGGAGAGGTTACGTAGCAGTCTGTGCACAGGGCACACAGTGACATTGGTGTGAGAGGTGTGTGAAGCCGCTGCTGCCTCCATTCTGTATAGCGCTGCTGGTTACATGGACCACTCCGGTGACAGGGCCCCCATGCAAAGCATTACAACTAGAGCACCTCAAATAACAAATATGTTGGCAGGAGTGATCTAAATATATCTGCTATGTTCTCTTTCACCTCTGCAGTAGACACTGAATGTTTCACAGACTTGTAGATTTGGGGCTGATTCTAAGTGGGGAGCATCGCAAAAAAGTCACATTGCACCTTTTGTTAAAACCAAACAGAAATCTAAATTGCAGTGCAAGAAATAAAAGCTGTCCACCTGCTACATGTACAAGTAGCCAGTATGTATTTACCCAGCGTTCTATGTTCTCCCTTGTATTGCAATATTCTTTGGTCCAGATGCAAAGTTACTTGATTTATGTTTCTTTTGCTTTGCTCCCAACTGAGCATCAGCCCCTTGTTGTGTGAGAATGAATTGTGTGGGTCGGTGCAATCTTGTGCAGGAGCAGGACACCGGCGGTACAAGGGGAATTCATGTAGGCATGGCTGGTGACTGCTAATTTCTGGCTGAGACACATAACAATGAACAAAACACCCCTATTGGACACTATATGCCCAAACCATGACTCCCACCAGGCAGTGGCACACGCAGGTGGGGTGGGGAGTGTGTGTGGGGGGTTCTGAGTACACAGAAATCCCCACCCCACCCAACAGACCATTTTTTTATCCAAGATGGAGAAGTCTAAAGGTGCCCACACACTGGACGATTTTAGGCATGATTTGCACGAAAACGATGCATCGGAATGATACATAGTTTAAAATCGTGCAGCTTCCAGGAACATTAACAATCTGATGTGCGGTCCCACGGGTCGTTTGTCGTATCTTCAGATCTTACCTACTGCAGGTAAGATCTGGCAATCTCCTTAACGGTGCGCTGGAAATCATTAAGGACGCAAGATAGGTCTTTAGTCACATTGCACAGTTTAGTAAGATATTGTCTATCCAGGAATGCCGGTGAGTTGCCTGGGGAGTTCAAGGGAAATCGTTGATGACATTGCATCTTTGTGATTCATCCAGTGAGTCATCCAGTGTGTGGACACCTTAAGACTCCTTCTCTATGATGGGTGATGTATTACGGATGTACGTATTAGAGCTGGAATCTCTCTATGGCTTGCGGCAGACAAGCCCCAGCCTACCACAAGGGTCTCATCGCAAGCCCCGATGGTTGCGATGGTCTTGACCATCGCGACCATCAACCTGACCATCAACCTGGCCACTCGCTAAAGCTGTCGGTGGTCACCCAAAGCTTAGCGAGCAGCCGGAGGCCAGCTCTTTTTAGTGATGCGGCCACCCTCATTCAGAGCGAGCGTTCGCATTTTGCAAGCGGCTCTGAATGAGGTCCTCAGACATCAAGCGATCATGCCGACGCGCGTTTCGCTAACAAAGCTTTAACAAGGCACATGTAGTCCATGTGCATAAAATATTAGAACATTGTAGAACACTACATGTGTATCAAGTAACAGTATTGATATAAACATTGTGTCTGGATCTACTTCAGCTAGCTATAGGATCACAGGTACAGATATCCGTCTTGTGCTATGACTACATAGCTACGTACCTTGATGTGACCACTGTTGTACACTTATATCCATATATTCCCAATAATAGGGTAATTTACTATATATATTTGGATGCAGCAATTGTGGCAGCAATATCATTTAATATAACTTAATGACATATTGCATGCTAAGTGGTATCATAACCGACCATAAGGACTAATGATACTGATAATATTATTTTCGTGCTATGAACACACAGCTATACACTTTGGTGTGATCAGTGCTGTTACAACGGTATTCACACTTTCCAAACAATAAGGGAAATTAATTTAAACCCAGCAATTGTGTCAGAAGTATAATTAAATACAAGGACTATTAATGTTACAATGCGGGCTGAGTGTTTAAACAATTGTCTTTATTAGACTACAGTCAACCTAATGTTCCTGATATATTTGTGTTTGGAATCTAAATAATGTGCTAAGAAAAATAACAGCACGAGGCTATCAGTATTTAATATACCACAGACCTCTACCCTAAATTTAATAGGGAGTAGAGGGATCATTACCATATGATAAGAGCCCATATTCCGCTAAACACACATTTAAGCGGAATAACAGACATTTATTATTTCATGGAAGATTCTATTAAGAAGCATCTAGCGTGATTTTATTACACTTATTTCTTACTTTTTTCACCAAATTGTAGTATCTATCTGTTATATTTCGCTATGTGTCTTGTTTTGTGATATTTTAACTTATACAATTAAATATTTTATTTAGATTTATCCTAGTGTGCCATACATAGACCTTTTCTATTTCCTGATCCTGCATAGGAGGCCTGGTAATTCTAACTATATGGAGCTAGTTGCAATTGTTATTTTAAACCATTGAAGCTAAGCAGATTTACTGTACAGTATGTAGAGTATGACTGCAGGGGATTGGATGTGTTGCTGTGTATATATATATATATATATATATATATATATATTTCCCCAAATGTAATTTCTCTTATAAAAACACAAGTTCGTAAAGCCCCACACTACCTATAAACAGTATGTGAGTGCTAATGGCATCAACACGGTCCCAAATATTTTTTGGAGAGTCACCTTCCAAGGTGACGTGCTGATGTGAGCTGCACAATGAAGTCTATTTTGGGGCAGGAAGAATACGGTGTCCTGGCATGTCTTACAAACACTGATGCGCACACAGGAACAGGTTCAACAAAAGCCATTTGTGAAATATTTAACCGCCGTCTATTCATACGCCGATCGCACGCGCTCCCTTTGTTGCGAGACTTGTTTGGAATGTACACCCCCAGCCTCGATAAACCAGGACACATTTTAGGCAGAATAAATCATTTTCAGCATTATCTGTGGAAATGTTCTCAGCTGACATTTATGTAATAAACTGAAATTAATGTTGTACATAGAAAAAAAGCGCGCACGGTTCTGTATGGATCTATGGCCGCCGATTTATACTCTTGTAGAACAAATAATACAGTTCTCAGTGTATCCACCCGTAACCGTTCAGAACATATCTATAGTTATCATTAATTAATCTCATTTGATTGTGAACTAAGGTTTCACAATAGGATAATAAGGGGTTGAGTATGCGATCCTGGCGCTGATAATGCTGGTGGTCAGAATCCCGGCAGCATAATCCCGAGGGTGGAATTCCTGACTCATTCAGGTAAGTATTGTAACCCTTCCCCTAACCCACCTTTCCCGCAATCCTAACCCTCCCCTCCTGCAAACCTAACCCTCCCCTCCCACAGCCTAAACCTAACCCTCCCCTCCTCTCCCACAGCCTAACCCTCCCCTCCCGCAGCCTAACCCTCCCCTCCCCTCCTACAGCTAACCCTAACCCTCCCGCAGCCTAAACCTAACCCTCCCCTCCCGCAAACCTAACCCTCCCCTCCCACAGCCTAACCCTAACCCTCCCCTCCCGCAGCCTAACCCTCCCCTCCCCTCCTACAGCCTAACCCTAACCCTCCCGCAGCCTAAACCTAACCCTCCCCTCCCGCAAACCTAACCCTCCCCTCCCACAGCCTAACCCTAACCCTCCCCTCCCACAGCCTAACCCTCCCCTCCCGCAGCCTAACCCTCCCCTCCCCTCCTACGGCCTAACCCTAACCCTCCCCTCCCGCAGCCTAACCCTAACCCTCCCCTCCCTCAAACCTAACCCTCCCCTCCCACAGCCTAACCCTTACCCTCCCCTCCCACAGCCTAACCCTCCCCTCCTGCAGCCTAACCCTCCCCTCCCCTCCTACAGCCTATTCCTCCCCTCCCGCAAACCTAACCCTCCCCTCCCACAGCCTAACCCTAACCCTCCCCTCCTACAGCCTAACCCTCCCCTCCCACAGCCTAACCCTCCCCTCCCATACTACAGCCTAACCCTAACCCTCCCCTCCCGCAAACCTAACCCTCCCCTCCCACAGCCTAACCCTAACCCTCCCCTCCCACAGCCTAACCCTCCCCTCCCACAGACTAACCCTCCCCTCCCCTCCTACAGCCTAACCCTAACCCTCCCCTCCCGCAGCCTAAACCTAACCCTCCCCTCCCGCAAACCTAACCCTCCCCTCCCACAGCCTAACCCTCCCCTCCCACAGCCTAACCCTCCCCTCCCGCAGCCTAACCCTCCCCTCCCCTCCTACAGCCTAACCCTAACCCTCCCCTCCCGCAAACCCTCCCCTCCCCTCCCACAGCCTAACCATAACCCTCCCCTCCCACAGCCTAACCCTCCCCTACCGCAGCCTAACCCTCCCCTCCCCTCCCACAGCCTAACCCTCCCCTCTCACAGCCTAACCCTCACCCTCCCTCCCGCAAACTAACCCTCCCCTCCCACAGCCTAACCCTCCCCTCCCGCAGCCTAACCCTAACCCTCCCCTCCCACAGCCTAACCCTAACCCTCCCCTCCCACAGCCTAACCCTCCCCCTCTGAAGCCTAACCCTCCCCTCCCACAGCCTAACCCTCCTCTTCCGCAAACCTAACCCTCCCCTCCCACAGCCTAAACCTAACCCTCCCCTCCCACAGCCTAACCCTAACCCTCCCCTCGCACAGCCTAACCCTCCCCTCCTACAGCCTAACCCCAACCTTCCCCTCCCGCAAACCTAATCCTCCCCTCCCACAGCCTAACCCTCCCCTCCCACAGCCTAACCCTCCCCTCCCGCAGCCTAACCCTCCCCTCCCCTCCTACAGCCTAACTCTAACCCTCCCCTCTCGCAAACCTAACCCTCCCCTCCCACAGCCTAACCCTAACCCTCCCACAAACCTAACCCTCCACTCCCACAGCCTAACCCCAACCCTCCCCTCCCACAATCTAACCCTCCACTCCCAGCATAACCCTAACTCTTCCCTTCCACAGCCTAATCCTAACCTTCCCCTCCCGCAGCCTAACCCTCCCCTCCCACAGCCTAACCCTAACCTTCCCCTCCCGCAGCCTAACCCTCCCCTCCTGCAGCCTAACCCAAACCCTCCCCTCCCGCAGCCTAACCCTCCCACAGCCTAACCATACCCCTCTGAAGCCTAACCCTCCCCTCCCACAGCCTAACCCTCCTCTTCCGCAAACCTAACATTCCCCTCCCAAAGCCTAAACCTCCACCTCCCACAGCCTAACCCCAACCCTCCCCTCCTACAGCCTAACCCTAACCTTCCCCTCCCGCAGCCTAACCCTCCCCTCCTACACCCTAACCCTCCCCTCCCACAGCCTAGCCCTAACCCTCCCCTCTCACAGCCTAACCCTAACCCTCCCCTCTCACAGCCTATCCCTCCCCTCCTACACCCTAACCCTCCCCTCCCACAGCCTAACCCTAACCCTCCCCTCTCACAGCCTAACCCTAACCCTCCATCCCGCAACCTAACCCTCCCTCCCACAGCCTAACCCTCCCCTCCCACAGCCTAATCCTCCTCTTCCGCAAACCCCACCCTCCCTCCCACAGCCTAAACCTAACCCTCTTGCAGCCTAACCCTTCTCTCCCGCAGCCTAACCATTCTCTCCCGCAGCCTAACCCTCCCCTCCTGTAGCCCAACCCTAACCCTCCCCCAAGTGCCTAACCTTCCCCCTCTGCAGCCTAACCCTCCCCTCCTGTAGCCCAACCATAACCCTTCCCCTAGTGCCTAACTCTCCCCTCCCATAGTCTAACCCTCCCCTCCTGCAGTCTAACCGTCCCCTCCCATAGTCTAACCCTCCCCTCCTGCAGTCTAACCCTCCCCTCCGCAGCCTAACCCATCTATAGCATAACGCAATCTTGCAGAATACCTCATAGAGATCTATGTGGATGGGTTTAAGCAGGGAAGCATGTGAGAAATCTCTGAGCTCTGGGAGATTTAGCTATTGGTAAACTGACAATAGCCCATTCTCAGGTAAAAATCACTGGAGGGCTTTTCTTTATGTATAGACCTATGAGATTTAGTAATGTACCCCTGCATTAAATAACCCATGGCAAAGTCATGCACTTACAGTATATCGCAAAAATAAACTTTACTATTGCTCTACATGTTAATAATATAGCAGCAACTACAGAAGATGCTAATGTTTTTGCATTGTCTGATGGACAGAGCTGGGTGGGATTGTCGCTAGAGAAATGCGGGATACTGAGGGTGCGCTGATGTTTTACTGGACAAGGTATTACAATGACAGACCAGGGATGGCGTTCCCTTTATCCCCACAGGTGGACTGGACAACCTATAAGTTTAATGAGGTGGCTTTCCTACCTTCCAGGCTTGGATGCAGTAAAACACATATAAATAACTATATAACAATAACAAATAGGGAAAGGTGTATCAAGGCTTGGAGAGAGATAAGGTGGGGAAGTTGCCTAAAGCGACCAGTCAGTTTTTGTCATTTGAAAGACTGCTAAATAAATGACAGTTAGAAGCGACAGTACCCCCTCATTACCTCCCCCAAATGCTCTGGGCTACTGCTCCCATATCTCTCTCCCAAGCTTGATACATCTCTCCCCCATAGCCTGAAACACACAAAAGTGGCGAATGTAATAAGCACGGTCTGGTGTCCCCTCATCCTCATCATCCAGCAATAATGGAGGCTGTACCCAACAATTATATAGGAGAAAACTCTAAATGATTGAATGGAAAGTAAACCCCAAGTACAGTAGCTGTAACCTTTTATGGTTTCCACCAGGCCAAGGTCAGCAGTCATGTGTGCGGAGTGGTGGGGGTACCATGTACCAGGCACAGGCATTTTATCAGAGTAGGGGGCCCATGAGCAGTATACGGCATGTCTCCTGGAATATGGCACCACAACCATTTTCCCCGTGATTCTCCCTACTATGCGTATCCCACCGATGACAACTCCATGGTGATTTCTGCAGCGACGGTGGAATTAAGTGTAATCGATGGGTGCAGGGTGAGTGGTTTGGGGCCCCTCATACTTGCTGACAATACTTCAGCCCCCTCCAATCAATTCAACTGGGGAGGGGCATGGCGCCACATTTTTCATCATTGTGGCACCGTTGTTTAAAGCGATGAACGTACAAACGTACATCTCCGATGTTTCCGGGTATGTGTCTGTGTAGGACCCGTTCTGCACATGTTGCGGCATTTGGGGGGCAGTGCGGGGGGCGTGTCTGGTCAATGCTCCTGAAAATGGGGCGTCACCCCTTCTTCCAAGAGGGACGAAGCCTGGGTCTGCGACGGCGGACGCAGATTCCTGGCCTCTTTCGTGACCGGCAACCCGGTCAGTCTGCGGTAAGCTTCAGGACACGCAGCCTGACCGAAGGAGCAACCGCCATTGGCCACGATGGGTGCGATGGTGAGCCCAGCCTGTCGGATAACCTCCTTCTGCATTGGCATCGGAGATGAACGGATTTCCACAGCTGCTTGTGTGCGGCTCTGCAAATCCGCCCAACTCTAAACCAGGCCCTCGGTCTCTGGTAACTGTAAAGGCCAGACAGAGTGTAATGCTCTAGCTGCCTTCCCCCCTTCTCTTTTCTGTAGAACCAAATACCAGGGCATCCCACATAGAATAATGGCTGCACCCGGGAATTAATTAGGGTGCAGTAATTCAAAATACAGCGAGACAACGGGCGCAGAAGGCAAAACAAATGTTACTGTCTTATCTGCTTTTGTGTTTCAAATCCGCAGACGCTCACAGGAGCAAAAAAAAAAAAAAAATCGTAAATGAAACCATAATTGTTATAAATTGAGACTGCTTGTTGTTAATTTGATACATTTATTAGGACACATTCATTACCTCAGAAACAACAAGCACCCTGAAGTTATCATCTAATTATACAGAAAGGCAGCAGAGTTCTCCAGTTCCGCAACAGAGAGGTTTGTCAATTATTCATTCCACATCTGTTTTTCAGCTGCTCGTCCCAGCAGTCTGATTGGCTGGCGCCTTGGAGTAATGGCGCTCGCTAACAGACAGTCTAAGCGACTGTATAAATGATGGAGAGGGGCCGGGGAACAGGAAGGGGGGGGGTCAGCATTTCAGAAGTAACATAAAAGAGACCCATATTGGGTAACAATATTTCTTACTGGGATGTCGCTACTGGTTTTAGCCAATAGAAGATCTGTGACTATGGTCCAGGGACGGGATATATGATGCATCTCGCCAGCCTTCGCATTCGTGCCGGCGTTAATTACGTCGGTATGCATGAGGAACTCAGCAAAGGACAGCTCTCTCGTTAAGAGTCTATGACCCAGAAGTGGCTCTGGTCGTCTTTCTGTGCATGCATAGAATGATACACGCGCTGCTGGGAGGGATCTGATTGGATCCCTCTCACAGCACTCTGCGGATAGAAGTCATAGGCTTCTATAGGGTAATGACATCAGAAGATGGCGTCACCCACCGCGTCCAAGCACCGCAGTGCATCGCATTCCAAGGCTTGGTGCATATGAGAAATGCTGTTAAAACCACATTTTGGAGGCTTCAACGCATTTCTCCCATTGCTGCTTCCCGCACCAGGAGAGGTGGGTCCTTGGCCTGGGGGCCTGATTTAGAGCCACACACAAATGTCATCAAAGTTGCGATTTCTCACGGAATGCAATTGCGGGAATATGCTAATGACCCACTGGCCGTCCAGGGCTAAGAGACACCCACTGAAAGCATCTCCGCCGCTCACGCACAAAACCGGAAACATGGAACCCTCCCCCTTCTCCCCCTAACCCTCCCCACCCCGCACTCTAACCCTCCCCGTTAGTACCTAAACCTAAGTTTCCCCCCTTCGTTCCTAAACATAACCCTTCCCCCTTAGTGTCCCCCCAGTGGTGCCTAACCCTTACCCACCCTGCTAACTTACCTAGACCTAATCCTCCACTCCGTGGCTAACACTATGGGCGCCCCAAGTTACCTTCATTCGGGCCGGCATTCTCCTGGATTCCGGCGTCGGCATTAAGATAGGCGTTGGTATTTAGACGCCTATCTTAACTCACTTGTCGTGATTCCAGCGTCGGCATTGAGACCGGCGGCCTCGTGTTGTACAATGTTTCAGTATTGTTGTTATTTATATGTCCGCCCTATATTGTGTCTCAGAAATACTTCCAGATATGGTATATAAGTTGAAACTTTGTTGTATAATGTATTAAAAATTGTTATTCTTCAAATTCAAATGATCAATGTTCACCGTATGCTGTCAGGAATTCCTATAGATACTGCGTGTTGAATGATACTGCTCAGCTAATTTCATTATGTATCTTTGCTGAGATTATCGCTTACTGAAACATTGATTGTATTTCTGATTACTCTGTATAATGTATAATTGTTGATACAATGCTTAAATAAAAACTATATATATATATATAAAAAGATACTAAGCTTATATTACATGTTTTTATATTATTATTTTAGTTACTACTATGGGCCGGATTGAGAGGTGCACGAAGTTTATACACGGCTGCGATTGTTTAAAAAATACGCAAATGTCAAGAGCGCTGGTGGGTCTGATATCTCCACAATCGACGCATCATTGGTCACAACATCGACTCCCCGAGCAGCCCCTGCCTGGCGCAGGGTCTCCTTTGCAACTTTCTCAGAACATGGCCACTTTGGTTTCAGTGCAGCGAAATAGAGGGCCAGCCGCAGGCACGTACACGCACTAAACACGCCCACGACCCCTCCTCTTTTTGCACTGACTTTAGGCCACCTCCCAGTCTCCACCGTGAAGCGCCCATGGATCGCAGATGCCGTCTCAAGCCACAGCAATGTCGTTAGCAAATGCATATGCCGTCATATACTGTATCTCGGCTTGCACGTGCGCAGTGAGGGTTTTCTAGAAAAAAAATCGCTCAACTGCACAAATATCAACTGCGCTCACCTCTGAATCGTACCCTAAGTTTCTACTATGTATTTACATGTTTTACATATTTACATGTTTTTACTGTTTTTGCTTTTCAGTTACTACAGTATGTTTCAACTACGTATTTATGTTTAGTTACCAATAACTGTCATTCAATGTACTTGTGTCTAAAGCTGGGTACACACCAGGGGCGGCCCCAGAGGTGGGTCCAAAATTCAAATAGGCGAGCCACACCATCTGCCCTTCCAAACATCGCCGGCCGGGGCTTACCGGCAGTTGGTGTGGCTCCCATTTGAATTTTACATTGCGCTGTGTCCCCACCTCTGGGGCCCCCACTGGTACATGCCATACGAAGGTGCAACCCAGAGATGGTACAATGATACATTACGCACTGTACACACTGGAATCAGTCTGTTTTCCCGGCGGCCGTAAGGCCGGCAGTTCGAATCCCGGCAGCGACAGGCCGACAAAACAGCAGAGCCCGGCAGCGGAGGCCCGACAGCGCTGGAAATCCCGATCGTCCTAAGGTAAGTATCTCCTAACCTATCCCCCCTAACTCTAACCCTCCTTAGGGGTGCCTAACCCTAACCTCCCCCCCTGTGCCTAACCCTAATCCCCCCTCTAAGTGCCTAACCCTAACCCCCCCTTCCCCGCTGCCTAAACCTAAGTCCCCCGGAGGGGTGCCTAATCCTAACCTCCCCCCGTGGGTGCCTAACTCTAACCCTCCCTCCCCGTAGCCTAACCCTAACCCTCCCGGGGGAGTGCCTAACCCTGTTCCCCTCGGGAGCCCTAATCCTAACCCCCCCCCCTCGCGGCATCCGGATGCCAGGCGCCGGTCTCCTGGCGTCGGAAAAATGACAGGCATCTAGATTTAGACGCCTGCCGTTTAACCCTCGTCGGGATAATGCAGTCGGGAAGCCGGCTGTCGGGCTTACGTCAGCCGGCTTCCCGATAGCATCCCGTATAGGGCAAATTCAATTAGCCGTGAAATTGCCATGCTGGACCTATTCAATTAGCGGAGATTCCACGCGTGCGAGTCCCCGCAGTCGGACTTCTACCTCGCAGCTCATGGAGGTTTCTAGGTAAAATCTGTGTAAAAACCACCAAATCGGGCTCGCTTGCTGGAACATTGATTCCGCAGTTTTCCAGATTTTTCGGCACGGGAATAAGGCTATTTTATTGAATAGCTTTTCCCCGCGCCATGGGAATTTTGGCCAGCAATTAGTCACGGGGTAAACTCCACAGCTAACTGAATACCCCCCTATATGATCCGGCGAACAACGGCATAATATATTGTTACATGCTGCGTGCATCTACACAGCGTCGTTCATGGGATCATCCGATCTGACCTGCAGAACAGCAGACGTGCCGGTAACGATGGATCAGACGCACATTCTGTATGATGTGTACGGAATATATTATTCTGATGTGATACATCGGATAGTGGGCCTGATTCAGAGCTGAACGCTCTGACCAGAGCGCTCGCTCTGAATCAGGGCCCTCCTCCATGAAAATGGAGCGGCCTCCTGGCCGCTTGTATAGCTGTGGGTTACCACCCACAGCTATGCGAGCGGCCAAAAAGATGGTCGCGATGGTCTTGACCATCGCAACCATCGGACTTGCGACGGAGACCCTGCGATAGGGTCTCGTTGCCGCAAGCCCTGGAGTGATTTTGGCTCTATCAGAGCCAAAATCACTCCCACTGACATCACTAGTGATATCAGTGGGGCCGGCTTCAGACGGTAGGCGTTCCCATGGGAACGCCTCCGTCTGGCAGGCACGCCCCTGGCACGCCCACCAAAGGGGGCGTGCTGTCAATCAACATCGACAGCACGCCCCCTTTGGTGCGAGACCCGGAGCGATGGAAAGCCCGTCGCTCCCCGAGTCTCGCGCATGCGCACGATGGAGCTCCCTCCGTCGTGCGCATGCGCAGTGGGGAACATCGACCCGCTTGCGAGCATCCTGACGCTCACGAGCGGGTCTGAATGACCACCAGTGTGTACCCAGCTTAACAGACAGCGCAATAATGATACAATTCATGGGAAAAAGATATTTCTGGGGAGAGTTGTTCAGCATCCATTACTTATCTTTATAAAGAATGATCGGTAGCAAAAATAAGATCGTATGTCAGTATGAATGAGTTTTACGGTGATTAACAGTGAAATAATGATCCGAATTCCTCAGCCCTCATTTTCCCAAACTTGCTAACAGGCCAGAAATGAAAACTGCAGAAGACTCTGTTTCACACTTTCAACTCAGATTTAATTGGAAGGTGAGAAATCCCGATATTGCTGTTTTTAGCATGTCTTTAGTGTACGTTTCTGTTCTGTAAAATAATGAAGTTCACCCGGTCACAATAAAATAAAAATGATGATGAAACTGTATTAGGGACATTAATATTAACCTTTATACTAAACCCACTTTATTTAGTATTTTCAGACAGGCATAAACATTTTACTATTGAAAAAAGCAACAATTTTGGGGCCAGATTACACATAGACACTGTGTTGTGGAATCATTTTTAGACCTATTTTTGGTAAATCGCAGCTCTCACTGAGAGAACACTAGAGATGTGCGACGCCGAAACCGAGATTCTCAGGAATTTTAGAGCTTCGGCCCCCAGGGAATTAATTAGTAAGTCATTCTAATTTCTCCAACAATTAGGCTAAAACATAAAACTCGCTGGAAAATGAAGTATCCCGTCCCTGTTTGCAAAGCAGCGTAGACCAGCAATATCATTATTTACCAAAGAAGCAACGGAAAAGAGTTTTATTACTGGTGGAGAGTGTGTCTGCAAATGCGGGTCCCAATAAAAGTATCGGCTTTATCATATTTATTGAAAACTATCTCTGCTTCAAATCACATGGAAAAAAATTACTGAAACAAGACACCTGTTACATTATTGTCTTCTATTTTTCTGGTCTACAAGAGCTGTATTGTGCTTGCACCTGGCGGTGAGGACTCTAGTGTGCAAGTGAGCAGTAGCTTCTGCACATTGCCAGAGCGCCAACCAAAATTGCCCAACATGCATCCTATCAGGTTTCACTGAAATATGTTATGGGTACAGTATAAATTGATTACTTTGTGACTATCCTTTTATGGAATGTTCTTCTATTGAGCTTCCCCCCGCATGACTCTCACTGGGATGCTCCCTGTATTGTTTTGTGCTCTGTGTATTGCATAGTATTCAGGATGTTCTGTATTGTATGCTTTCATTAAGATTCTTTCTGTAGTGTATGGGGTCATGTGGGTGCTCAGTTTATTCGATGACAGTCACTGGGATGCTTTGTGTATTGCATAGCAGTCACTGGGATGCTGTTTTTGTTTTGTAGTCACTGGGATGCTCTGTGTATTGTATGGAGGTAATGGTGATGCTCTGTATTGTATGATAGTCACTAGAATGCTTTCTGTACTGTATGTTACTAGTATTACACTACTTTTGCACTGAAAACATATTGAAAAGATGCATGTTATAACCCCCTCAACTTGTGTTGGCCCTGCCTGAAGTTGATTTGGTTCCACCTACATAAGGACACGTACATGAGTTTTTCCAGGAACACTTTTAACTCCCAATCTGTTCCTATGTAGGGGACACTTTAGTCAATGATTTCTATTAAAGTTTTAAGAATCAGACTAGTTGCCACAAGGATATAGTGACACTTGGGCTCCCAGCTAATTGGATGAGCAACACTAGGCTGTACCCCTCAGCTCAGACATAGGGGCCTATTCATCAACATTAAAATTATGGTTTTAAGGACATTTTCCTTAATTACCGTTATTTTAGTATTCATGAAGACACTTAACACAGGAGATATCACTGATATCTCCTGGTTGCGTCCGCCTGCGTTAATTTCCACACTCCCAATACATTAGTACATTAGTATATTAGTATGGGGGTATGGCAATTAGGCTATTCATCAAATTCCGAAATTTACGTATTTTTTGACCCGGCGACAGGGGGGGACTAGGAGCACACCTGTGCTGGGCCCCGAGGTTCTGAGGGGCCCCCGAGGGCTCAGGACACTGGCGTAACCATGGTAGTGAAGGAGGTGCAGTTGCTATGGGGCCCAGCAGGCTGAGGGGTCTGCCGCCCCAGCAGTCGCACCCCCTGCACCCTACATTTGCCGGGTGCCCGCTTAGATTGTGTTACCAGTGGGCGCCTGGCTTCTTCTCTGCCCCCCTCCCCCGGCGTCAGTGGCAGCTGGAGGACGGAGCTCACTCCTGAGCTCCGGCTTCCGGGTCCCGCAGTGCACTATGGGAGTGGCGTCCTGACGTCACTCCCATAGTTTCAATGAGAGGGCGGCCGGGGACGGATGGCAGCAAGCACTGGAGCGGGGTTTAAGGTAAGTATTTTTTTTGTGTATGTCGGTGGGGGGGCTTACTACTGGGGGCATAATATGGGGGCACTACAGGGGGCATACAGGGGCCATAATATGGGGGCACTACAGGGGGCATTACAGGGGCCTGCCATACTACAGGGGGCATAATATGGGTGCACTACAGGGGCCTTTCTACTGGGGGCTTCGGGGTCCCACAGTGCACTATGGGAGTGGCGTCCTGACGTCACTCCCATAGTTCAGATGGAGGGCGGCAGGGGACGGATGGCAGCAAGCACTGGAGCGGGGTTTAAGGTAAGTATTTTTTTTGTGTATGTCGGTGGGGGGCTTACTACTGGGGGCATAATATGGGGGCACTACAGGGAGCATTACAGGGGCCTGCCTTAATACAGGGGGCACTACAGGGGCCTTTCTACTGGGGGCATAATATGGGGGCACTACAGGGGGCATTACAGAGGCCTTACTACTGGGAGGCACTACAGGGGTCATACTACTGGGGGCACTACAGGGAGCATTACAGGGGCCTTACTACTGGGGGCATCATATGGGGGCATTACAGGGGCCTTACTACTGGAGACCTACTATGGAAGCTGTCACTGCTGGCATTGGCAAGGGGTTGGGGTCAAGGGGAGGTCCCAGAAATATCTGTGTAGCGGGCCCCAGGATTTCTGTTGCCGGCCCTGGTGTTCCTATACGCCACTCTGAGGTGGCATACCGCGGGTTACACTTACCTGCTGTCAGCTGGGCAGGTCCTCCTTCGGCTCGCTCCGTCACTCTGGTCCCTTCCTAGGCTCCGGCTGATGCTCTGTGTTCTCACAGCATTGCGGCAGTGAGAAGAAAATAAAGTAAAAAAAGAAAAATCTTTAGCTCCCCTCTGCCTGTCCGTGCAGACGGGGGCCAGGCGGGAGGTCGGGATCATCTGCGGCTGCAGCCAGCCAGGTAAGTGAAGGGTGGAGAGAGCAAGAGGGTAAACACAGAATTATCTCAGGTGTAATCTGTGCTGCGCATGCGCCGCTTTTGTGAATGGAACGGCGCATGCGCAGCACTGATTACAGCTGCAGTAAGGAAGGTATAGGCAGGGAAAAATATATTTCTCGAAAAACTGTCATTGCAAAAATGACAGCTTTTCAGAATAGTGATGGAGAGGAGGAATGATGAATCCTCCGGTAATTAGGTAGAACTCCATGCCAGTTCTAAACCTAATTACCTCCAGAGAATTTTAATAGGCCCCAAAGTGATCAGTCCAAATTCTGCCCTCTACCTGTCAGGCTGTGCAGCGCACCCTCTCCCCTAACCTGCAGTGTCTCTTCCTCCAGTATCCAGCAAATGCTTTATCCCACACTACCTGCCCTATGCCGTCACATCATTTATTAACCAAGAGCTTCATAAATATGAAAATAAAACTGTCCACTTTCTTTATTAAATTAAAGGGAGGAAACTGTGTTCTCGTGCTCTGTGCGGGAGCAAAGAGCAACTGGTATTGTATGCATTAACTCTCTGTCATTATGCAAAGTTATTCATATGTTTGACTTAAAAGCATAAACTCTTGCTGGCGCCTCTATTAGTCTCATTTCCCTCTCAGCTTCGTACTGAAGCCGTAACAATGGTACAGTGAGGGATGTAATGCAGACAGAGGTATTGTGCCTTAGGTGACTCCTGGTTCCATTCCGCAGGTTTTATTTGTTAGAAAGTTACAAATATCTCACAAACTACTGGAAAGTTAAAACGACGGAGCGGAGTTTTCTTTGAGTGATTTTAATTTAGGTCCATTCACTCTCGGAATGCTGCTTTAAAGGACAATGGGACTGATTCAGCTCGGATCGCTATTGCAGGTCTGCTGCAAATATCTGCTAATGTTTGCAATTGCGCAGCCAGTGCAGAGACGCCCTCTACAGATTTCTCACATCTGTAATACCTCGCAGTCCTGCGTACACATCGGTAACATTGGACCCTCACGCACAATTACAGCAGCTCTGACCTGTCTCAGAGATTGCAAGTCTCGTCGCACGCAGCGAGTGCGCCGTCGCAGTGGCTAATTTATGCACGCCCATGTAACGGAGTTGAAAAGGACAGACACGCCTGCACTTCTTTGACCACTCCCCCGTCACCACCCCCAAACGCTGACGTCCCGTCACCCACTTTGCGATGGCTTTCTTTCTGCGTGTGTAATTTGTATTACCTATCCTGCCACTTACATACGTCTGTGCACGTCTCGAGTAGGCATGCATCTGTGCACTGCGCACGTAAACCGTAGACAGACCTTTCTGTGTCACAGCAGGAGACTGGGACCCTGAACTTCCACGTTTGTAAAAAAAACAAAAATAGGAACAAACTGTGTTATTAACAATCTGAATATTTATTTGGAAAAAATGCTTTATTTAAATAAATGAAATAAGGGCCTGATTCAGAGCCGCTCGTCAGCGGCAGTATGCTCGTTCTGAGCGATGTTCGCACTTCTGCGCATGCATACGGTTTATAATACGCATGTGCGAACCAGTCAGTGCGGCCGAAAATCGTTTGTTCGCTATATAGCGAATGCCTGCTACTTTGAGTGACAGGATGAGGCGTATGTGGGTGGTAACAGGGGAAGGTGCTTGAAAACGGGGAGTGGAATTCAGAACGCAGGCGTGCTTAAAGGTCAAAATGGGCGTTTTATGGGTGTGCATAATTAATACAGCAGCGTCAGCGACCACGTCACTTGTTTTTTTTTTAGTCAGAACTACTCGCAAAATAGCGGTTGAAAAAACCAACCACAAGAATAGTGAGCAGTTCATACGCTGTTCGATGTACTCGATTAATCTAATAAATAGCGGACATGACGTAGGATGCGAGCGGCCAGGGGGCGTATTTTTCAAAATTTCGACTGCAAGTTTTGTTCGCTCGTTCAGACTTAGAGGCGTGAACAGACTGCAAAGTGCGAACGGTTCATTTGAATAGCCACCCCTTTTTTTTAAACGAACGACCGCAAATAGCGAGCGGCTCTGAATCAGGCCCTAAGTTTGCACCTCCTCACCCACAACCTGTTGCTGCTCCCCTACCTCCTGCCTATACACCAACGCACTCCTTAGTCACTGCTAACAGGAGGAAGCACAAAGTGATACAACCTCCCCCCACCCACCCAACTCCCACTTCCTCCTGCAGCTGATGCATCAGCAACACATGAGCTGCGCAGCTCAGATGGCGTCCTGTGTGTCTCTCCCCATTACGTGTACTAATCAGTCATCGCTATTCCAATAAGACTGTGCAGGAGGAAGCACAAAGTGATACAACCTCCCCCCACCCACCCAACTCCCACTTCCTCCTGCAGCTGATGCATCAGCAACACATGAGCTGCGCAGCTCGGCTGGCGTCCTGTGTGTCTCTCCCCATTACGTGTATTATTAATCAGTCATCGCTGTTCCAATAAGACTGTGCAGGAGGAAGCACCAGTGATTTGTGTCACTATGCGCTTAATGACTCAGGAGGGCGCTGACCGGCTGAGGGATGGGTGGATTGGTGCTAGCACTGAGGGTGGGTGACTGAATATACACCATTGGTTCACTCATGTGTTTGGGTGGTCATATAACAAAACGAAATCAGGTAAAGGAAGCTTTGGTCGCTTCTTCACCCAGATGTCCATAAACAGGGGGGTGAGCAAAAAATATACAGACATGGAAGACGTGAGGTCTGGAACACCACTGTCCCCTAGAGGACAAATTATCAGGTACCTTACCTTTAACCTATATAAGCGGGCCCACAGTGAACGAGGTCTACTTGGGCAGAACCAGCATGGAGCACCAAGAATGTAACCAATGGTGATATCACTAAGGCATGACACACAAACATGTTTCATTCTGTTCTCTAAAGACTTAGCTGATTCAGGTTTGACTGAGAAGTCTGGCCCTGATGCAGAGCCAGACGCTCTGACAGAGCGCTCGCTCTGAATCAGGGCCGTCCCTCCTACTTTTTGGAGCGGCCTCCTGGCCGCTCGCATAGCTGTGGGTGACCACCCACAGCTATAGCGAGCGGCCAAAATGATGGTCACGATGGTCAAGACCATCGGGCTTGCGACGAGACCCTTGCGGTAGGGTCTCGCTGCTGCAAGCCCTGGAGTGCTTTTGACTCTATCAGGGCCAAAAGCACTCCCGCTGACATCACTAGTGATGTCAGTGGGGCCGGACCCAGATGGTAGGCGTTCCCTTGGGAACGCCTCCGTCTGGGCAGCCACGCCCCCGGCACGCCCACCAAAGGGAGCGTGCTGTCATCACCATCAACAGCACGCCCCCTTTGGTGCGAGACCCATAATGACGACTTGGCCGTCGTTATTCGGGTCTCGCGCATGCGCACTACGGAGCCGCCTCGCGCATGCGCACTTGGGCAACATCGACCCGCTTGCGAGCGTTCAGCGCTCGCGAGCGGGTCTGAATCAGGCCCTCTGTTCCTATATCTCCCGTCTCTATACCCTCTTTTTTTTGCATATCTGTAAGTTAGGAGTGACTTAGGGGTAAATTTACTAAGATGGAAGTTCTATTAAGAAGTGATGTTGCCCATAGCAACCAATCAGATTCCAGGTATTATCTTCTGGAAGGTGCTAGATAAATGATAAGTTGAATCTGATTGGTTGCTATTGACAACATCACTTCTTAAATAGAACTCCTATCTTAGTAAATGTACCCCCTACACTGTGCAATATTCTCAGATAATACAAACTGGTTATCAGTTGTGACTCTGGCAGACATTGTACAGACTCCCCATAAATTGTCTCAGATACTATGGGGCCAGACCGGGGCAGCGCACAAATCATCCGCCATTGTATCCACGGGACTAAATGCCAATATTCACCCGTATGCCGAGTTGCACGCATCCCTGCAGCCAGACCGCCCCTACCCATACGCTTAGTTTCACCGCCATCATCATTATCAGCGCGCACTTGCGCCAACCCGATCTCTGGCGTAAGAAATCAGCCTGGAATGAAATGGGTCGCTGTGTATGAGCAACCTTACATTGTCCGCACTTCCGTCTACACGCCCTCCACACCCTGCATGCGAATGCCTCGGTTGACGCCCACTTGCGCCACTTCGGCTAGAAATGGAAATACGACTTTGAATGAGAATAGATGTGTGCGCCCAAATATGGAGCAAGCGCAGCGCAAAAGCACTTATGATCTGCATCAGACCCACTGTATCCAAAAAAAAATAATAATAATAATTTAAAAAACATGAGTACACAGAGCGGGACCTCAGTCAGTCTGAGCGCTTCCAACCAAAAGATTTGGTGATAAACGTTTTTCAATGCACCAATGAGGTTGCAGAAAAGAGGGGGATGGGCACGGGATGGCGGCGGTCAGAATCACGAAGCCGGCACCCAGACAGGGTTAGAATACCGACACTTGTCGGTCAGTATTCTAACCCTCCCCCTCTCCCTACCCCTAACCCTCCCTGGTGCCTGACCCGAAGTTACCCCGCTAGTGCCCAAACCTAACCACCGCCTCCCTGCACCCTAAACCTCCCCCTTAGTGCCTAACCCTAACCCTCCCCTTAATGCCTAACCCTAACCGTCCCCCTCTCCCTACCCTAAACCTCCCTGCCTGGTACCTGACCCTAAGCTCCCCCGCTAGTGCCTAAACCTAACTTCCCCGTACCCTAAACCTCCCCCTTAGTGCCTAACCCTAACCTTCCCCCTAACCACGCTACTTACCGTTGGAATGCTGGCGCTGGGATTTTGACACATTCTAAACCCCGGCATTCCGACTGTCGGTATTCTAACCGCATCCCGAAGAGAGGATGTGATAATCTTAATAAACAAAAAAGACTCCTGTAGCATTTGGATGCATTTTCGCCTAAAAAAAAAAAGTTGCATTTAACTCCCAGCTCTATGCATCTCAGGATGGACGAGGTAAGTGAGGCACTCTTAGCCACAAAATTACAATCTTTAAATAATCAAATTTGCATCTAGAGACTCCTAGAAATACCCCATAAATGGCTGGTGACCCCCCATCCCGGAACATAATATACCCTGAAGATAGACAGCACTGATGGCAGTATGACCAGATGGAGCTGGACACAACAGATCAGCGGTGGTGGGGGGCAGGTGTATATCCTATATATGTTGTGTTTAGAATAATGATCTGCAGACCCGCACACATCACTCTCTGTATCAGTGATCGCCCCTTATTCTCAGTATAAATTCTGAGAAGCTGCCGTTACAGCTAAAAGGGCCAAAACCAGAAAATAAATGGTGTCATTTACTCGGGACTCCGTAATTGCCTCGCCTCGGAATGTGCTCCGCGCAATGACACATTAACAGCATACACAGAGCGTTTGATATTTAAAAAGCATCAGCGCGGCCTCACGCGCCAATAGAACATTAACCCGGCAGCTCGCACAGAGACGTATTTATAAGCTGTGGGTGAAAGAGAACCACTGATGTAATGAGTAAAGAGTTCACTTGTTATATACAATAAAAAAAACAAACACAACCAAACATTAGCATTCCATTTTACCGAGTTGCAGAAAGCAGATTGCAAGAAGAGACCTTTCCGTAGCCTTGAAAACTCATGCATAGGAAAAGCACGGTATTATTTTAATGCCACTCTGATAAGAAATTCAGGGCTGCTGATGTTACTGTATGGCTGACTTCGCCGAGAAACTAAAGATGCCGCCATCATCAAAAGACACAGAGCATCGAACGACACAAAATGGCGGGATGTCCTGCTCACCTCACTGGGATGTCGCCTGTCTTCCTGACTGAAACGCACCCAAAAACACGCTACTCACGTGACCTGTCAGAAGCTAAGGGCCACGGCTTTTATAGAGATTAATTGGGGTCTAAGCCTTGGATGGAGATAGAGTGAACGTAGATAAATTACCAGCCAATCAGCTCCTAACTGCCATGTCACAGGCTGTTTTTGAAAAATGATACTTAGAAGCTAGTTGTCAGGCCCTGTATTGATTGTCCTCGGTTGCGGGTTCTGTTGCCGGGGGGCTAAGGTGAGCCGGTGGCAAGTCTTCCTAATAGGCCACTGCCAGGTGTTGGCGAGACCTGACCTGAGGCGCGGAGTCTAGGCCACTTGATGGTATTCACCAGTGACCCCTCCAAGCGGGATATGGGTTTCGCTGCACCAAGTGAACAGGTCGCGGCCCTCAGGGTAGAGACCTGAGAGAAGCGAGGAGACAAGGTACTAAATATAGGTGCAGGCACTGGCTAAACAGAGGAAGTGTAAACGTAGTATTGAGAAGTGGTGGTGGACGTTCTCCGGAGGGATTACTCCGGGATAGGAGAAACAGCTGTGGTGAAACAGGCGCTAAGTGGCAATGAGCAACGACTCTGGTCTTTGAGGAGCAATAGATACTGTAGCTACACCAGGAAAATTAGACGCTGATTAGTGATGGGGACAGCACCAGAGAACCTGATGCTGTATAGCGATGGATAGATGCACTGGGAATCCAGATGCTCAATAGTGATGGGTAGCTGTACTGGGAATCCAGATGCTGTGCAACGATGGGATAGCTGCACTGGGAATCCGGACGCTGAATATCGATGGGTAACAGCTCCGGAGATCCTGACGCTGTATAGTGATGGATAGATGCACTGGGAATCCAAGTGCTAAATAGCGATGGGTAACACTAAGGAGTGATTTCCTAATAGAGACGTTAGAGTATAGCGTGGAGCCTAGGACGCAGTCTCAACAAAACAATCACTAGAGAAGCGAAGCTGCACAGGCGATTTGCTGTTCCTGAAGTCGAACTTAAGTACCCTTAGGCAGTTGGTCATAGGATGCAGAGATCAGCTGAGTGACCCCAAGACTACCATTGGAGGGGGCTAGATCAGGTGACACAGACCAACATGGCTGCGCCCATGAACGCGATCGCTACACGGAGACGCAGTAAGTCCTAGCATACCCTGGGGAAAATACTCAGTCCACTACTTACCCGCGCACCTGGCGTCTTACCACATGAGAGATCGAAGGCGCCGGTACATAGGTGAGAAGCGGCTGATCCCAGGCCGCAACCTGACACTAGTTGGCTGGTACTTTGTCTCCGTACACTTTATCTCCATCCAAGGCTTAGTAAACAGACCCCTATCCTTCATAGACTATGAGGACACAAGTCGGCTGTAACTGCACCCACAGTGCGTGCACGGAAAATGCAGATTTTCACCCCTTTGCAGGGTTGTGTACCTCTTTCTAGTGGTGGATTTCCCACTAGGCAAGTGAGGCACGTGGCCCGGGGGGGGGCCACTAGCTGGGGGCGGCACAGCAGACGCCCTACATCAGAGCTTTCCAGTGCCCCAATTTAGCTGCTGTAACTGTTTGCGCTGTTCCTCTTTTTTTTTTTTTTTTTTAACTATTTGTGACCATGGAAAGTGATAATATCCTCTGAACAGCAGCACAAACAGGGGCCTCCTATTCATCAAACGATAAATGGCCCGGTAACCATGTGGAAACGCTAGTTTCCACATTTTTAAGTTACCGGGCCATTCATCATTAGGGGTCTGTGAGGACAGGGCCGAAACTAGGATATCTGTCACCCGGTGCAAGGCAGCAATTTTGCGCCCCCCTCCCTTCCCGTACCTGGATTTTGTCCTTGCTCCTCCATAAGGTAGTGCATTACTCAGACGTCCCTGGTTCCATGCTCGTTGCCATGGGGTTCCATGCTCGTTTTCAGGGGGGTTTATGCTCGTTGCCAGGGGGGTTTGAAGGGAGAAGATGCAGCTCTTAGCATCCTCTCCCTGCAGCGCCAGCGTTCCCGGCACTTCCGGGAACGCTGTGTGCATTGCGCTCTGTTAACAGACACTAGAGGTCCAGTAGGACCTCTAGCATCTGTCTCTTCCTTGGCGGCGGCCATTTTTTGATGGCTGTTTTCAGCAGAGTCCATACGGACGGCTAGTCCGCATGGAATCTGCTGAAAACGGCCATCCAAAAATGGCCGCCGCCAAGGAAGAGACAGACGCTAGAGGTCCAGTAAGGACCTCTAGCATTAGTCTCCTCTTCGGCGGCGGCCATTTTCAGATGGCAGAGTCTGCATTTTCACCCCCCCGCAATTCCCTCCCGGTGCACGTGCACCTCTAGCCCCCCCCCTAGTTGCGGCCCTGGTGAGGACCCCCCCGGTATTCAGCAAACTCCAAAAACTGAACGTTTTCGGAGTTTGCTGCCGAGAACAAGCGCCATCTTCAGACGGTGCTTGTTCTCGGATCCCTGCTCCTCCTCACCAGCTCCCCGGTGGCTGTGTGCATGCATGACCCAAGGTCACGCATGCGTAGCCAAGACGACGGTGAGCAGGTAAGTAACGCAGCTACAGAAGTGCTTTTCTGAGCAGTTGTCCTCTCACCGGAGCAATGATGAATTGCTCCGGTGTCACGTTTCCCCCGCTGCGAGTTGAATACTAAAGTGTCCCTCATTCTAAACTTCATCATCGGAGGCCATACGGACTTTGATGATGAATAGGCCCCACAGATACTGTAGTTTCCTTGTGAGATGAACCAACATTTGCCACATTGCAACCTATACTGTCATTTAATTAGAAACCAGCAACCGCTGATGCACTCTGTTTGGGATTTACAGTTACCTACTTTTGGCTTCTCCTCCCCGGGAGAAGCCTTGGCAGGAGAAGCAGGTGGGCTGTGATGGGGGCGGGGCCTGATGGTTTGCATCATTAAGTCCCACCCTCTTCACAGCAAATTGGCATGATTGGTTTAAAATTAAATAGGGGCGTGGCTATCTGACACGATTCATTAAGCCCCACCCCCTATGAAGTGGGCAGAATGCGGGAGAAGTGCCTATCCTTCCAGGGGTGCGGGGGGGTTACCCGAAAAAATTGGGAGCCTCCCGCGAAAACCGTGAGGGTAGGCATACAGGAGCTGCATTGTCAATAAAATTGGTAGACAGCACTCTAATGGACAGTGACGTCAGTACGCAGCAGGTACGTTATGTGCAAAACAGAAGACATACACATTATATTTTATAGCATGAGCAATATCACATAACCAGCGTGAAAGTACACATAGTGTCTAAGTGCTTTCTTTGTCTGACAGTGAGAAATACAATCCCACCAGTCATCTCTAAATTGAGTGTAGAATTTAATGTAAGATCTTGTGCCAGCGTCCTGTTATCTGAGGTGCGCTGTACCATCCTCATTATGCACAGCTGTGAGGTAATCAGTCCCCCCCCCTACGGCCATCTTTAATGGCAGCCCACATCACTTAGCTCAGTCGTTTGCCAGCGCAAACCAAAGTCATACAGAACAATTAGCAACCGGGGACAAACAATTCCTCTATTAAGCAGGATAATATTGTTTCACATTACTATTAAAATTAGTATGTGGAGAAGCGTAAATACCCTGTCACTTCTGTACAAACATGTATTACCCGCATAATTACAATGACTGTCTGTTCACCCTATATAACACTAACGGTCGCATTAAACAGTGATGATTTACTGTATATCCCTTTGTAGTTATCAGAAGCAAAACTTCACATACTAATCTCAAAGAGGCTTAGGAAACTGGCGGCTCGTCAGCAGTTGTGGAACTATGAGTCCCAGCATGCGTCTGAGAGACACAGGATGCCTTCCTCTATTTTAGGATTGTATAATCCGGAGCTGGGATTCCTTAAATATGGTGCGGGGTCCCCGCCGCACCCCTTTACAAGGCCCCAGCGCCCCTGTATACAATAACGTTAGTATACATTCAGTGTCACAGTCGGCCTTGCACCAGTTTCTCTGATCAGTGCCCTTTACACCAGGCATCTGGGTTTATAGCCGGCTCCGTTGTGCGCATGCGCGAGACCCGGATAGCGACGGGCAATCCGTCGCTCCGGGTCTCGCACCAAAGGGGGCATGCTGTCGATGTTGAGTGACAGCACGCCCCCTTTGGTGGGCGGGCCAGGGGCGTGGCTGGCCAAACGGAGGCGTTCCCATGAGAACGCCTACCATCTGGGACCGGCCCCACTGACATCACAAGTGATGTCAGTGGGAGAGCTTTCGGCTCTGTTTGAGCCGAAAGCTCTCTGGGGCTTGCGGCCACGAGACCCTACCACAAGGGTCTCGTCGCAAGCCCGATGGCCGCTCGCTTTAGCTGTCACAGCTATGCGAGCGGCCAGGATGCCGCTCCATAAAAAAAAAAGATGCCCTGATTCAGAGCGAGCGCTCTGTCAGAGTGTCCGGCTCTGAATCAGGGCCTGAGCTCAGAGTAACGTGCGATCCCTTCGCAATGTTCTTGTGCTTTTTGTAGCTTTTTTTTTTAGAGTATTCTTACGTCTTTATTTAGATTTTTTTTTCTTCTTTGATTGAAAAGTCTTTACTACTGTATACTGTACGGTCTCAGAGAGATGGGTGTTATTTATATCTACAGAATAATTGACATTGACTTTTAACGCAGTTGGAGTCAAACTGGGTACATTTTCGGGTAATGTTTTGCACCTGTACATTGCAAGGGGTAAAACACTGCTGAAGTCTCTGTAATAATTGTTTTGATCTGACTTGGCGCTCCCAGGCTTTACGGGTCAGTGCCGAAAAAAAATCCTTCTTCAATCTATGTCAAACTTAAAATCTGCTGAGATAGAATAAAGAAAAAAGTTCCGGGGAATTGAATCTTTGTCAAGTCCACATTTCAAAGGAGATTTCTTCTCCTGTTGAAGCAGACAAAGGCTAATAATAATGGTCACATGGTTGGGGCTCTTGTTAAAAGTGAAGCAGTGACTGTATCAGGATCTCATTCTTCCAGATCCTTTACAGAGGGGAACAAACGGATTCTGGTCTGTGTGTAAAGATTAAGTTAATATTAAGACTTTTTGACACTTTACTATTTTAAATTGCCCATTGTACTGGGGTACCCGGTTTTACCTGGTAGACCTTAGATATATTTACCGTTTCCAGTTCCATCTCACCACTCCTTGAACACATTAATCCTTCACCTCTATAGTAATGCATCACTGCTATAGTAAGACATTACCCTCCCTCACCTGTGTATTAACACATTCCCCTCCCTCACCTCCGTAGTACCACATTTCCCTCACTCACCCTTGTAGTCAGGGGCGCAGAGAGAGGGGGGGGAGCGGGTACAAATTACCCGGGCTTGCTGGAGGGGCCCGGCGGGGGCCCGGTTCCAGCACCGCTACCCCCCCTCTTACATGACAGCAGCCCAGCACACGCTGCTGTTTGCTGGGCTGCACTGGGAGACTGCTCGCAGCTGCTAAGAAGCAGCCACAGCAGTCTCCTATGCCCGTGGGGGGAGCGATCAAGCTGATCGCGCCTCCCACTGGTTATGTGCCGGGCTGAGCGGGCTCAGTACGCCCCCCTCGCCAGCGCACAGCTACAAAACTTGTTTGTTTGGTTTTTTAAGGGGGCGTGGCCACGCCTACCTCGGTTAGGCCACGCCCCCTTTTACTCGGGCCCGCCACAGCTCTCGGCGGGCCTGCTTGTAGTAACACATTCTTCTCCCTCGCCCGTGTTGTAGCACATTGCCTTCCTTCGCCCCGTAGTAACACAGTTGGCATTCCCCTCCCTCACCTGTGCAGTAACACATTTTCCCCTCTCACCTCTGTAGTAACACATTCCCTTCCCTCACTATACAAATAGAGGAGCCACACCAACTGCCAGTGATGTCTGGCAGCACTTGGGGTGACAGTTGGTGTTTGAATATAATCTGTGCTACAGCCATGATGAGTCTGTCAGGCCAGACATTGCACAGGGGGAGGAAACGTTTTAGCCCCTATCACCCCCTTAGGAGGCAAATTGTAGTGGGCACCTACGTCATGGAAGGAATATTCTCCCCGATTTTCATGTCTCTAGGTCCAGGGGTTTGGGCTGGATGTTGATGATTCAGTGAGTCAGTCAGTGTGTTAGGACATTTGTTTTTATATATGTATATATATATATATATATCAGAGAAAGAGAGAGCGAGAGAGAGAGAGAACTCGTCGGGCGGCACCTCACTCCCACCATACAATTCCAAAGTATCACCCGTTGCCTTCTGTAGGTACCCCCAGCCGGGTCCAAACATATACACCAATGACGGCAGTATCGACTCATTGGTATTTACTTACCTGCACCTGTGATACTATTTGTGACCGAGTGCCGCCGTCATTGGTGTATATATATATATATATACATACATACATATATATATACTTTATATAAATACTGTATGTATATATATATATATATATATATATAAATATTATTTCATGTTTTATATATAATATGCATATACAATTTTATTTTATTTAATTTCTAATACATTAGCTTTCTATAACAAAATATTTTTTTAAATTATAATTCATTAAACGTGAAAGCTTCCAAAATATTCAAATTAAAAGGTTTTCTCACTTGCCGTATTTGACTAATGCAGCTGAATAACTATTAAACAAGCTGTCTACTTATTTTAACTTGTTATTTGTTTAAGCTGGATAATATTTATTGTTGGCGTCAAAAGTTATTATGTCAAATTATCGTATATTTTCCAATCTGTTTATTACGGTGAGCCGAATATTTATAATCATTTTCTGTGACTTGACACATACATAAGAATGGCTTCAACATTTGCACATTTGTAATTTGCATTTATTTTCCCACAGCCATAGAATACTCACGGTGGGAAGTCTGGATGGAAAGAAATTGTACGTCAAATATAGTTACTTATTTATGTTGTGGACAAATGATATCTTTACAATCCGTTTTGCTGGAGTCTATAAAAAGGTAGAGTTACAGTAACGCTGCATTACAACTAGCATGACCACTATACTAGCTGAACGGATTAAGACCCCATGGATTCCTAGGGTAGATATTGTATGGGCCCCCATCTCCCCCAGCCATTTGTCAAGGAAAATAAACATAAAAATGGTTGAGGTAATGAGGGCTCCTGAGTGCCTACAGGGACCTAGGCCACAGTATATGTTGGTTAATGGATGATCTGACCATGCCCAGGAAGAGCTACATGTAGCCGTTTTCTTAATAGGGCTCTGTGGGGGAGGGGGCATAATTAGGAGGACCAATGATAAGTTTCAATCACTTTGTTGTGGTTTGTGATTGGCTTTCCCACTCAGCTCTTCCTCTACCAGTTGTTGGACTTGATTGTCAGAGAAGCAAGGAATAATAACCCTGGGACTCTGGCTGGGAGGAATTGGAATATATTTTTCTAAGTGGTAATGTAGCTTTCAAGTCAAGTATTTATAAATGATTCAAACAACTGGTTACAGGAGGGAAGAATTGGGTAGCATGGAGGAAAATAGGGGGAGAATGATGGGGGAGATGGATGGCAGAGAGGACAGGAGGGGGAAATGGATGGCAGAGAGGACAGGAGCTGGGAGATAGATGGAGGAGAGGACAGGAGGGGGAGATGGATGGTAGAGAGGATAGAAGGTAGAGATGGATGGTAGAGAGGACAGGAGGGGGAGATGGATGGCAGAGAGGACAGGAGGGGGAGATGGATGGCAGAGAGGACAGGAGGGGGAAGATGGATGGCAGAGAGGACAGGAGGGGGAGATGGATGGCAGAGAGGACAGGAGGGGAGATAGATGGAGGAGAGGACAGAGAGGAGGAGATGGGTGGTAGAGAGGACAGGAGGGGAAGATGGATGGCAGAGAGGACAGGAGGGGGAGATAGATGGCAGAGAGTACAGGAGGGGGAGATGGATGGCAGAGAGGACAGGATTGGGGAGATGGGTGGTAGAGAGGACAGGAGGGGGAGATGGATGGCAGAGAGGACAGGATTGGGGAGATGGGTGGTAGAGAGGACAGGAGGGGAAGATGGATGGCAGAGAGGACAGGAGGGGGAGATGGATGGCAGAGAGGACAGGATTGGGGAGATGGATGGCAGAGAGGACAGGATTGGTGAGATAGATGGAGGAGAGGACAGAAGGGGGAGATGGATGACAGAGAGAGGACAGGATTGGGGAGATAGATGGAGGAGAGGACAGGAGGGGGAGTTAGATGGAGGAGAGGACCAGAGGGGGAGATGGATGGCAGAGAGGACAGGAGAGGGGGAGATAGATGGCAGAGAGGACAGTAGGGGGAGATAGATGGCAGAGGACAGTAGGGGGAGATAGATGGCAGAGGACAGGAGGGGGAGATGGATGGCAGAGTCGAGGACAGGATTGGGGAGATGGGTGGTAGAGAGGAGAGGAGGGGGAGATACATGGCAGAGAGGACAGGATTGGGGAGATAGATGGAGGAGAGGACAGAGAGGGGGAGATAGATGGCAGAGAGGACAGGAGGGGAGATGGATGGCAGAGAGGACAGGAGGGGGAGATGGATGGCAGAGAGGACAGAGAGGGGGAGATAGATGGCAGAGAGGACAGGAGGGGAGATAGATGGAGGATAGGACAGAGAGGAGGAGATGGGTGGTAGAGAGGACAGGATTGGGGAGATGGGTGGTAGAGAGGACAGGAGGGGGAGATAGAGGGAGGAGAGGACAGAGAGGGGAAGATGAATGACAGAGAGGACAGGAGAAGATAGTAGGGGGATCTGAGATCTGAGATAGGAGTCTGGTAATCACAAAATCATGGGATTAGCAAATACTGTAAATTTGAGACTGGAATCCCTAGAGTAGGCGCAAGGGCACCAGAATACGCCATAATCACTGCGCTGTATACAAGTCATCATCCTGATTTTTGTCATTTCAAACATACACGTTGTCAGATGTAATAGCCTGTGACTTGTAGACTTCCAGAAAATCCTCAGAATAACTCACAGAATAAAAGGGGTGCCTTGGGCCGGCGAGATTGCTCACACCGCTGGCAGAACATGATCCTCATTAAACATTTACAGTACTTTGCCACTACTTTGTGGTCAGTTAAGGAGATTCAAAAATAATAAATAAATATCTTGATGGGCTATAAATATTAATTGATGTACTATATTTATTATTGGGTAAATACTGTTAAAAATAAAGTCCTTGCCAGAGACTACTGTGCATGTGCAGGTCACCGGGGAAATGGCGTGGTAGCCATTTTTCCGGTGATTGCCCTATTGTACAGATGCAAAATGCCGGGAAAATAGGCACAGCGGCCATATTCCAGGCCTTTTATACAATGATGCTATCGCCAAAGCAGGACTTCGGAGAGGTAAGTATTGAGGTACACTTGACGCGGCTAAGTCCATGGCGTGCCACATGGTTCTATTTGGCGCAATTTGAGCATAGATCTAGGTGGATATATCTGTAGTTTGAGCGATCTCTCTGGCCGGAGCCGTTTTCTGGAGAGTTTCTGGTGAGTTTTTCCTTTCTTACCTGACACAAATCACTGAAACTCGCTGTTGATTTTCATGCTATGCCTCAAAATCACCTTCAATTACAATTGATGACTTTGACTGGAAAATCACCAGAATCTCACTGCGTTTTCCTGTAAATTTAAACTAGTTATATAGCAACACTGATGTGAGACAATGAAACCCTTTTTTCTATGCTTTATTTTTGTTTTCACTTATCATCAGGGGAGGATGGGCCGTATAATTTCCCGGGAGGATTCCCGCTGGGCCGAGGAGACTGTGGGGTAGGTCTGCCTGTTGCATGGCCCCACCCCCAGTAGCGCATTTCTTGAATGACAGCCAGGCTGCCTGCTGGCGCCTGTCAGAGGCCCGGCCCACTCGTCACTGACGCTGAGGCACTTACAGGGTGTGCGCCGGAGGAGTTAATGATTGGCTGGAGAGAGCTATGCACCTGCAGACGGGGCCAGTGAGCAACAGGGTCCGCTGATCTCTCAGGTTACAGCAGCAGCAGCAGCAGCTGGTTCAGAGATGGAGGCCGAGGAGCTGCTTATGGCTCCTGTGGGTGTGCTGCGCCAGGCATGCTGTCTACTCAAATACCAGCAAGACAGGTTCGTGCTCCAATCCTTTAAGCCCAGTGACCCCATCTCCCCCAGCCCAGTGCCCCCCCATACAAATGACCCCCCCATCCCAGTGAACCTCACCATCTCACTGAACCCCCCCCCAACCCAGTGTCTCCCACCCAGAGAGCTCAGTGTCTCCCCTAGTGTCTTGCAGGCATGGCATTTCACACTAGGCCACGCCCCTTGCACAAGGTCACACCCAATTTTCCGGGTCACTTTTGTAACTTTTTATTCGAGGGCCATTTTAAATTCCCAAACCGCTCCTATTTATCATATATGTCTATGCTTAGTGTGTTTATTCCATGCTATTATCATGTCGTACTGTGAAACATTGCAATGTACCATAATTGAGAAAACCAGTCTCCAGAGTTATTACAGTGCCCATCTACCTGCTTTATGAAAAACTAGCTGAGATAATTGGCGTTGCCCTGGTTGAAGATTGGACCCTGAAGTACACCTGCAGCCTTTGTTTACATTGTCCTTGCCTATAACCCCATTCCATTGATCCTGAAAAGGACCCCACTGTTTGCTAACATGTATGTAAACAGTGGCGTAACTACCGTGGGTGCAGGGAGTGCGGCTGCTATAGTTTGCGAGCTGCCTCTGTGGCCCGCAGCCCCCCCCCTGCATCCAGTCACGCACATAAGGTGGGTTTGGTCCAGTCAGAGCCGCCGAGGGGGGCCATGGAGTCAGCAGAGTTTATTTGGTGCCGGCACGGAGAGACAGAGATGCTGGTCGCTCGCGGACTGGCATCCAATCAGCAGTGATGGTTTCTCATTGGCTGCCAGACCGCAAGGTCCGATTGGCTCACAACCGGTGCCAGATTCAAACTGCATCGGCACTGTCTGTCTGCCGCTGTGCCAGCTGTAATTAGCTGGTGGCCCAGCACTAAATCCACACCTTCAGACTGAGCATGGCACACTGGGAGTGTCATGGGTGTAAAACCCGACTTCCGGCCTAGTTTGAGGTAGGGGTGAGCGGGTTCGGATTTCTGAAATCTGAACCCCCCCGAGCCCCCCCGATCCGAGGCCGATCCGAGTCAGGCTCGACTTTTCCCGCCTGACTCGGATCTGAAATCGAGGCAAAACGTCATCATCCCACCTTCCGAGTCTCGCGGGTTTTGGTACCTATATAAGGTACCCGCGTCGGCGCCATTTTCTCACTCGGCTGTGGACAGTGAAGAGGGAGGGTGGGAGTTAGGGCTGGCTGGGCTGTGTAGTGTAGTGTAGTGTAGTGCAGAGTAGTGTTGTGCTGTGCTGCGCTGTGCTGCTGTTGTCCACTACTTCAAAGTCCATAGGGGCTGGCTGTGTTGTGCTGTGCTGCTGTTGTTAATAGGGGCTGTGTCCACTACTTCAAAGTCCATAGGGGCTGGCTGGACTGTGTTGTGCAGTCTGTTCTCCATAGGGGCTGTGTCCACTCCAAAGTCCTGTGCAGTGTCCCAGTCCTAAAGGGGTGCTGTAGTGTTGTCCAGGGGGTGCTCTGTCCATCAGGGGTGCTCCCCCCAAGTGCTAAAAAAATAATATTTTTTGTGTGTTTGTGAATTGTGTGCGCAGTAGCCGCACGTGCATCAACAAAGTAGTGCCAAGCGTGCGCCTGTGTCATAAGTAAAGGGCCGGCTGGCTTGACCGTTAAAGGGTGCTGTAACCCCCAAAGTACACTCCAAACCAAAAAAAAAATTATTTTCTGTGTTTGTGAATTGTGTGCACTGTGGCTGCACGTGCATCAACAAAGGAGCAGCGCCAAGCGTGCGCCTGTGTTCCATAAGTAAAGAGCCGGCTGGCTCATTTCTTAAAGGGTGGTGTAACCCACAAAGTGCACTACTCCCCAGCAAAAATAAAAAAATATTTTCTGTGTTTGTGTGCGCTTTAGCCGCACGTATATATCAATATAACATAAATGGAGGACCAGACTTTCTCCGATAAAAATAAAATATGGAAAGATCAAGAACCACTTCCTCCTAGTGCTGTTGCTGCTGCTGGGAGTTGTTTATCATCCCAGAGAGGAAGTAGGAACATCACTACTTTTACTAAACAATTGACCCTCCAACAGTCCCTAGCGATGAGGATGAAGTACGACAGCAGTCATCCTGAAGCAAAACGTATAACTGAGGCCTTGACTGCTATGTTGGTGTTAGACGTGCGTCCGGTATCCGCCATTAGTGCAGTGGGATTTAGACAATTGATGGAGGTAGCGTGTCCCTGGTTCCAAATCCCGTCTAGATTCCACCTGCATCCTCAAAGCAGCAGCGACAAGCGTGCGTCTGTCTGTTAAAGGGTGGTGACACCCTCAAAGTGTGCTACACAAACAATAAAAATATTCTTCTTTTTTTTTCTGTCTTTGTGAAATGTGTGGGCTGTAGCTGCACTTGCATCCTCAAAGCAGCAGCGACAAGCATGCGTCTGTCTGTTAAAGGGTGGTGACACCCTCAAAGTGTGCTACACAAACAATAAAAATATTGTTCTTTTTTTTCTGTCTTTGTGATATGTGTGGGCTGTAGCCGCACCTGCATCTTTAAAGCAGCAGCGTCAAGCGTGCGTCTGTCTGTTAAAGGGTGGTGACACCCTCAAAGTGTGCTACACAAACAATAAAAATATTGTTTTTTTTTTCCTGTCTTTGTGAAATGTGTGGGCTGTAGCCGCACCTGCATCCTTAAAGCAGCAGCGACAAGCGTGCGTCTGTCTGTTAAAGGGTGGTGACACCCTCAAAGTGTGCTACACAAACAATAAAAATATTGTTCTTTTTTTTCTGTCTTTGTGAAATGAGTGGGCTGTAGCCGCACCTGCATCCTTAAAGCAGCAGCGACAAGCGTGCGTCTGTCTGTTAAAGGGTGGTGACACCCTCAAAGTGTGCTACACAAACAATAAAAATATTGTTCTTTTTTTTCTGTCTTTGTGAAATGTGTGGGCTGTAGCCGCACCTGCATCCTCAAAGCAGCAGCGACAAGCGTGCGTCTGTCTGTTAAAGGGTGGTGACACCCTCAAAGTGTGCTACACAAACAATAAAAATATTGTTCTTTTTTTTTCTGTCTTTGTGACTTGTGTGCGATGTAGCCGCACTTGCATCCTCAAAGCAGCAGCGACAAACGTGCGTCTGTCTGTTAAAGGGTGGTGACACCCTCAAAGTGTGCTACACAAACAATAAAAATATTCTTCTTTTTTTTCTGTCTTTGTGAAATGAGTGGGCTGTAGCCGCACCTGCATCCTTAAAGCAGCAGCGACAAGCGTGCGTCTGTCTGTTAAAGGGTGGTGACACCCTCAAAGTGTGCTACACAAACAATAAAAATATTGTTCTTTTTTTTTCTGTCTTTGTGAAATGTGTGGGCTGTAGCCGCACCTGCATCCTCAAAGCAGCAGCGACAAGCGTGCGTCTGTCTGTTAAAGGGTGGTGACACCCTCAAAGTGTGCTACACAAACAATAAAAATATTCTTCTTTTTTTTCTGTCTTTGTGAAATGAGTGGGCTGTAGCCGCACCTGCATCCTTAAAGCAGCAGCGACAAGCGTGCGTCTGTCTGTTAAAGGGTGGTGACACCCTCAAAGTGTGCTACACAAACAATAAAAATATTGTTCTTTTTTTTTCTGTCTTTGTGAAATGTGTGGGCTGTAGCCGCACCTGCATCCTCAAAGCAGCAGCGACAAGCGTGCGTCTGTCTGTTAAAGGGTGGTGACACCCTCAAAGTGTGCTACACAAACAATAAAAATATTGTTCTTTTTTTTTCTGTCTTTGTGAAATGTGTGGGCTGTAGCCGCACCTGCATCCTCAAAGCAGCAGCGACAAGCGTGCGTCTGTCTGTTAAAGGGTGGTGACACCCTCAAAGTGTGCTACACAAACAATAAAAATATTCTTCTTTTTTTTCTGTCTTTGTGAAATGAGTGGGCTGTAGCCGCACCTGCATCCTTAAAGCAGCAGCGACAAGCGTGCGTCTGTCTGTTAAAGGGTGGTGACACCCTCAAAGTGTGCTACACAAACAATAAAAATATTGTTCTTTTTTTTTCTGTCTTTGTGAAATGTGTGGGCTGTAGCCGCACCTGCATCCTCAAAGCAGCAGCGACAAGCGTGCGTCTGTCTGTTAAAGGGTGGTGACACCCTCAAAGTGTGCTACACAAACAATAAAAATATTCTTCTTTTTTTTCTGTCTTTGTGAAATGAGTGGGCTGTAGCCGCACCTGCATCCTCAAAGCAGCAGCGACAAGCGTGCGTCTGTCTGTTAAAGGGTGGTGACACCCTCAAAGTGTGCTACACAAACAATAAAAATATTGTTCTTTTTTTTTCTGTCTTTGTGAAATGTGTGGGCTGTAGCCGCACCTGCATCCTCAAAGCAGCAGCGACAAGCGTGCGTCTGTCTGTTAAAGGGTGGTGACACCCTCAAAGTGTGCTACACAAACAATAAAAATATTCTTCTTTTTTTTCTGTCTTTGTGAAATGAGTGGGCTGTAGCCGCACCTGCATCCTTAAAGCAGCAGCGACAAGCGTGCGTCTGTCTGTTAAAGGGTGGTGACACCCTCAAAGTGTGCTACACAAACAATAAAAATATTGTTCTTTTTTTTTCTGTCTTTGTGAAATGTGTGGGCTGTAGCTGCACTTGTTGTTGTTTATACAACAATACCAAGGACAATTCCATCTTGCACCTCTTTTTTTTCTTTGCATTATGTATAGTTTGGGGCCTAGTTTTTCAAACTGCCATCCTGTCTGCCACTGCAGTGCCACTCCTAGATGGAGTGTTTGTGCCGCCCACTCGTGTCTCTTAGCATAGTCATCCAGCTACCTCGGTGCAACCTTTTGGACATAAAAACACTATTGTGAGGTGTGAGGTGTTCAGAATAGGCTGGAAATGAGTGGAAATTAAGGTTATTGAGGTTTATAATAGCGTAGGAGCAGAACAACCTACAAATTCTGTGATTTTAGCTGTTTTTATGCTTTTTTTCAAAAAAATACAGATCCAAAACACAAAACCCAGAACCCAAAACACGGAAGGGTGGTTTTGGCAAAACCAATCCAGATCCAAAACACGAAGAGAGATCCAGATCCAAAACCAAAACACAAAACACGAAAAGTGGCCGGTGCACACCCCTAGTTTGAGGCATGCGTATGGAGAAGGGGCACCTGTCTCTGATGGATCTTTTGCACCCAACATGGGTAATGATAACGAATGCAGCTGCGGGATTGAAAACAGTGGACGGTGCATGAAGTTGCACAGATACTTGCATAATCACAAGGTAGTAGATCTGTAGTAAATCAAACTTGTACCAGAAGCTTTTTCCCTGGAAGGGAATGCCAGCAAACCCAATGAAAAAGGTCTGGCCAGAGTGGTGTTTTTTTCACCTTACACAGAAGCGCTCGGAGCCGGAGAAGAAAAGATGACATCTAATTAGAAGCAGTTCAGAGGATGTTTTGCCAAACAAACTTTCTGCCTTGTTTTTCTCTCCCCACTACCCTTCACAAATAATTAGCCTGCCATTGAAACTTAATTACTTTTACTAACAAAAAGCAGGAACCTTTAGATCACTCAAATCAAAACACATTTGTGCGGTGGAAAAATAACTGCGCGTTTCCTTCAACAACATCAGGGATCAAGAACGCTCTCAGAATGCCGATGAGGTAGGGGTCTGGCAGTGAGCAGTCAGTTAAAAATAATTGTGCTGCTAAATTGGGATTACGTGACCTGTGATTATCTAAGTCTTATATGCACAATAAAAAGCAAAGTTAATATGTGGAAAGTCAGGACAATAACTGCACACTGCAAGGACGATAGCAGGATACTCGTATAATACTGGAATGAGTCTGTACCTGCTGAGGCGTTTGTGCAATTGCGCTGAAAATTACCACAGATCCAGAGGGTTATATACGTGTTACGGGTGGGTGATGTCCGGGGAACTTTGTGCCACTGGTGTCATGATTACTCGCCCTGTATTTATTATTTTTTAATTGTGGCCAGGTGAGTTGTGGATGTCATGACACAGGGGAGGAAATTATAGCCCCTCTTCCCCACCTAGGGCTGTATTCAATTTGAGGCGAAAAGTCCGTATCCGCGATACTTTTTTGCCGATTACGTCATTTTCGCCTGTTTTGACTTTCCTCCGTATTCAATTTGGAAGACTTTCCGCCTAGGCGGAAAGACAATGCAATGTAATAGGCGGAAAAGTTTCGCCTATGAATAGCAGAATTGAGGTTTTGGGGTGCAACGTTGCGGGAACCCCCGTGCAGTCTTCAGACAGTCCCCCAAAGGTAAACTGTGTCAAAAATTTTAAAAAAAACACTTAAGAACACCCCAAAAAAAAATGTTGGGGGACAAAGTTAAAAACTAGCAAACTTCACTCTGGGTGGGTCCCCAAGTATGCCCCAAGTGTTTTTTTGATTGTAGGTGCTTGCGGAAGGTAGATTTTTCATGATTTTTTCAACTTTAGCAACTTTTAAATATGCTGGCCCCCATTTTCAAGTACCCCAAATTTGCTGGGATAAGTTATTTTCTGTAAAAAATACTCCTGAATACTATTCTGCTGGGCTCGATTGAGCTGGGCATCCCATGCATGAAGTATCCTATGCATAAAGTATCAAAATGAACAGTTAAAAACCAGTTGAAAAACATTGAACAACATCATAAAGCAGGTAATTTCTAAATGCAAACAATAAGTATTTGTATTCTACGGATTTTCTAATTTTATTCTAAACCATCATGTACCAAACATTATTCATTCTTATTTCCCTCCATGGCATGTTCTCTAAGGCTATTACATCCTTTACTCTCCCTGCAGCTCACCCCTCTGTGCACATTGCAGCCTCAATAATCTACTCCCCTCTTATGAACACACATGAGCTATTTACTTATCTTTCTAAATTGACCATAACATCCACAACCTGTTGCCATAAAAAACTTTCATACAAAACACAGAACTATATTTATGTCTCTCTCCTTCTACTTCTCTTAGCTGGTGACATATCACCAAATCCAGGCCCTACACACATGCCCTACTCACAGAATATAAATCCAGCAAACCTCAGACACATCACATGCCTCCCATCACCCTCCAAAACACTGAAATGTGCCTTATGGAATGCACGCTCTGTCTGCAACAAACTAACATCCATCCATGACCTCTTTATTTCTAATAACCTCAATCTTCTGGCATTAACAGAAACATGGCTCACACAATCAGACACTGCCTCCCCTGCAGCACTCTCACATGGTGGTCTACACTTCACACATACCTCCAGGCCTGGTAATAGTAAAGGAGGTGGAGTAGGAATACTACTGTCCCAATCTTTTACATACACAGTTATTCCACAGGTACTATCCCTTACATTTACATCATTTGAAGTACATTCTATTACGACTTTCACTCCTTTCTCTCTGCGCATTGCTGCTATCTATAGTCCACCTGGACCACCCAATCAATTTCTGGAACATTTTTCTGCCTGGCTCCCTCACTTCCTATCCTCTGACATCTCCACCATCATCATGGGTGATTTCAATATCCCCATTGACTGTCCACAATCCCCTCATGCCTCCAAACTTCTCTCCTTAACATCCTCTCTTGGCCTCTCCCAATGGACTGACTCCTCTACTCATCAAGATGGCCACTGTCTTGATCTTGTATTTACCAGACTATGCTCAGTCTCTGATTTCACTATTTCTCCTTTCCTTCTCTCAGATCATAACCTTATCACCTGCACACTCTCCTCCATTACATCAGCCTCAATGCCAAGCAAGTCAACCAAACCTCCTCAAACCCGCAGAGATATTGATGCTATTAATTTTGAACAACTACCCACCTCTCTGCAACAATCACTCTTACCTATTTCTACTTTCACTTCTCCTGAGACTGCTGTATCACACCTGAACCAGACCCTAGAACTAGCCCTTGATGAAGTAGCTCCAGCTACCCATCACATTCCGCGTAGACTTAGACGTCAGCCGTGGCATTCCAAATTCACGAGACACCTACAAAAACTCTCACGTAAAGTAGAACGTCAGTGGCGAAAGTCTCATACTCCAAGTGATTTCCTCACGTATAAGACGATCTACCACTCTTATCGTAATGCACTGGATAATGCCAAACAGATATATTTCCAATCTGTTATCTCTGCCCAAGCCTCTAACCCCAAGCGACTTTTTAATACATTTAAATCACTTCTTAACCCTCCATCACCCAACCCACCTGCTACTATCAGTGCACAAGATCTTGCTTGCTATTTCAAAAACAAGTTAGATAATATCCGAAATGAAATGGTATGCACTTCCTCAGCCAGGGTCTTGTTCAATTCCCTACCTGAACCCAATGGCACGTTCTCATCATTTGACCCCACTAATGAAGATGAAGTAGCTACACTCTTCTCATCCTCCTACTCTACTAACTCTCCTCTTGATCCTATACCCTCACAAATCAGTAAAGCTCTGTCTCCTATGCTCATTCCACACTTAACTAAAATCTGTAATCTCTCTTTCTCTACTGGTATCTTTCCATCACTGTTCAAGCATGCAGTGATCACTCCCATTTTGAAAAAACAAAATTCTGACCCTAACTCTCTCTCAAATTACCGTCCTATCTCCCAGCTACCTTGCCCCTCCAAGCTACTGGAGAGACTTGCCTACACTCGCCTCACACACTTTCTTAACAACCACAACTTATTGGATCCACTTCAGTCAGGCTTTCGTTCCCAACACTCCACTGAGACAGCACTGACTAAGGTAGTAAATGATCTGGTCACTGCCAAGGATAAAGGCCATTATTCACTTCTAATTTTTCTAGATCTCTCAGCTGCCTTTGACACTATTGACCACTCTCTTCTCATACAAACACTACAATCCATAGGTCTTCAAGACACAGCTCTTTCTTGGTTCTCATCTTACCTATCTAATCGCTCTTTCACTGTTCACTTTTCTGATTCTACCTCCACTTCGCTACCTCTATCAGTTGGAGTACCACAAGGTTCAGTATTAGGTCCTCTGCTTTTCTCAATATATACCACCTCACTTGGCAAACTAATCAGCTCTTTTGGTTTTCAGTATCATCTGTAAGCGGACGATACTCAAATTTACCTATCCTCCCCAGATTTGTCACCATCTGTGCTGGTCCGTGTCACTGAATGTCTCTCTGCCATTTCATCTTGGATGTCATCTCGCCAGCTCAAACTTAATATATCCAAAACAGAATTAATTATATTTCCACCAGCCAATAGCAGTTACCAACCTGATCTCTCTATTACTGTTGACAACTCGACAATCTACCCCACCCCACAAGCTCGCTGCCTAGGTGTCATCCTTGACTCTGAACTGTCTTTTGTTCCCCACATTCAATCTGTCTCTAAATCCTGTTACGTATATCTAAGAAACATAGCCAAAATTTGACCATATCTTACGCAAGACACTGCAAAAACTCTTATACACGCACTCATAATTTCCCGCATTGACTATCGCAATAGTCTCCTTATTGGTCTTCCCAAAAACAGGCTCTCCCCACTACAATCCATTTTGAGTGCAGCTGCGAGGTTGATCTTTCTCACCAAACGTTCAGTGTCTGCAGTGTCCACTCTGTCAGTCCCTTCATTGGCTGCCGGTCTTCTACCGTATTCAATTTAAAATACTTACACTCACACATAAAGCTATTAACCAAACCACACCAACATACATCTCTTCACTTATCTCAAAATATCTTCCAACCCGACATCTCCGTTCTGCACAAGATCTGCGTCTCTCATCCCCGCGCATTACTTGTTCCCATGCACGGTTACAAGACTTTTTTCGGGCTGCACCCACCCTGTGGAATGCCCTCCCACGCACAATAAGACTTTCCACTAGTTTCCAAACATTCAAGCGTTCTCTGAAAACTCACCTCTTCAGACAAGCTTATCAGATTCCAGGACCGCCCACCTAACCTTTTATAGCTCCCTATCTAACGCTCCTCTTATAGTAAACACCTATCACATCTTCTCTTTCTTCAATTTAACATCCTCCTAACCCTAGGCCAACTTTCCAGTGTGATTGGATTATACAGCCCACCAAGAACATCTGCAATCGGGCTGGACCAATTTGCAATAGCACCTCTCCTTGTGTATCAACACCTATTTCCCTATAGATTGTAAGCTTGCGAGCAGGGCCCTCTTACCCTTATGTATGTCATGTATGTATATCTTTTACCCAGTATAATGTTAATCTTGATTCAAATTGTAAAGCGCAACGGAATTTGCTGCGCTATATAAGAAACTGTTAATAAATAATAAATAATAATAAATATTCTGCACCACTTATACAAAAACGCTATTTAGCAGCTATTGAGCCTGTTTTAAAACACCAAATACCTTCAGCAAGCCAAATCAGGGGGTACCATAGCTCACCCCCATGTCAGAGTATCTTTTGGGGGGTGTCAGGCTGATTTCCCCAAATCTGACAGTACTTTCCTCTTGTTTAAGTTTCGCCGGGTCCTGTTTTCGCCTACTTTCATATTGAATACAGGGTAAAGCGGGCACACGCGCGATACTTTTCCGCCTACAAAACACACGATGTAGGTGAAAAGTCTGGGAGGCGGAAAAGTATCGCGGGTCCGCTCAAATTGAATACAGGGTAAAGCGGGCACACGCGCGATACTTTTCCGCCTACAAAACACACGATGTAGGTGAAAAGTCTGGGAGGCGGAAAAGTATCGCGGGTCCGCTCAAATTGAATACGGCTCCTAGTTTAACCAACTTTTTATAGAGCCAGCCTGGCGCACATCCTTACCAGACCAAACAAGGTTTACAACAAAGCATTCCTTTCATGTCATTTTATCTGACGATGGAAAATTATATTTACACGAAGACTGAGACTAATTACTCCACCCTGAGATGGCCTTTATCTACAATGACAAATTCCAGACTCCATAACCGCTACGGCTACTGAATAGGGACCACGTTCTGCAGCCAATGAATTGAACTGTTACCCTATCTATAAAAATGGATGGCGAACAGACTCCACAGACTGCCTGTTAATGGTCGCGGACCCGCAATAACAACGCTCTTAAAGCGTGATACAGCAATTTATGATCTATTAAATTGTGAATTGCTAATTGTTGCAAACGTTGCTGCCAGACTGTGGGATTTCTCCCATTTCGGGGGAGATTTACGGCTTATTCATGTGACACCAAAGGCTACGTTACTTTCAGGCTCTATTTTAAATTTTTTTAAAAACCACCGTATATATATGTCCCATCTCTTTTCACACTGTTTGAGGAAAGCCGACTCTAAGTGTCCCGGGGTTGGTCTTTCCCAGGATGAAGGATTTTTAGAGTGTCAAAAATGGAACAGTCCTGGGCAAACAAATAGAGTTGATCGTACCCCTCCTCACGATCAGCTGGGGCACATTTTATCAGAGAAAGTATGTAAACGGTTAAAGCTTGCAGTTAACTATTAATGCAGAACTGTCCTCTCATTTGGCTAAATTAGATGCCAGGGGGACCAGGTTTGTGCAGGACATTGGGAGACATCACATGGTGGGTGTCTGGTAATAGATGACAGCAGTACTATAATTCTCTCTCACTGTGATACACAATTAAATGTTTCCCTGCAAGACGGAGATAGCTAATCATAGACCCCTTTGTCTGTCAATACCCACTCACGTTTGGTTACTCTTTGTACTAATTGTAAAGCACTGCAGTGTACCCTGGTACTATACAAAGCTACGGTATTACTATAGTTATTTAATAATGTTATTTTTTGGCTTTTTATTTCCCCTACCAAAAATCCTGATTTTGGATATATAGGGGTCTATTTACTAAGCCTAGGACAGAGATAATGTACCAGCCAATCAGCTCCTAAATGCCATGTCACAGGCTGTGTTTGAAAAATGGCAGTTAGGAGCTAAATGGCTGGTACCTTACCTCTGTCGACTTTATCTCCCTACAAGGCTTATTAAATAGACCCCTAACTGAGAAATGGAAGACACACTGTATATACATGTTCCTGTATAATGTATTCCTAGTTGCTGCAGTAATGCACTGCGGTTCTCTCTGAGGAAGGAGAGATGGCCACACGTTCCCCCATTAAACAATTTATCTACAAAGTCCCACTTAGGTCGCCTGTTCCTGGGAAATGTACCGGAGCACTAACAAGACTAATTCATGGGTGACCCTCAATCACATGGCCGGATAATGAGTGTAAAACAATATGAAGGGCATTTTGAATGATGCTCATATACATCAATTTGCTTTTGACCAGTAATTTCTATGTGCCGACATCATCATCAATTATCATCAAGCTGTTTTCTTTCTTCTCTCCCCTTCTACAGCTTCATCAGGAATGATTTCTTTTTGCAGCATGTCTGCCAGAAAACTAGAAGTAAAAAATAAGTTTTGCAGAAAGCACCGTCATAGCGTATGATATGACCTCACCTAATCATGTGCTGCCTGCATCTGCCAGTAACATACTGTAGGCGTGAACAGGTGCTGGGTAAGGGGTATGCAACCTCATCCCCCTGGGGACATAGACTACAGGTCCCTGTCACCCCTGTGTCATAGACTACTGCCCATCACCCTCACAGGATTGCCGACTCCTCCCTTAAGGACAAAGACTACCGTGTTCCCTCCTGGGACATATAGACTACATGTTCCCGTACCTCCTGATCTTAAACCTCTCCTTTGGGACTTATGCTGGATCCCCCCACCATGTCATAGACTAGCACCTTCACCCCCTCCCTTGGTCATGATGCCCAACTGGTACATAGACTACTACTCCTACCCCTTGGGACATAGACTATTGTCCTGCCCCACCCAGGACATAGATACCTACTGCTCCACTCCTCCACCCCAGACATAGACTGCTTCCCTGCCGCACCCGAAACATAGACTACCAAAACCCCTGTGATATTATAGACTACTTACCTGGGTGGCATTGTCTCCTCCACACATCTCAGTCGGCTCCCAGAGAAGAGGCAGGGAACATAGGGCCCGATACAGACCCGGACGCCAAGAAGCGTTCGCTCGTAGCTGCCTGATTTTCACTTTCTGCACATGCGTACGCATCGCAGCGCGCGCATACGAACTAGTCAGAGTGATTGGGAATCGTACGCTCGCCCAGCATAGAGAGCCAGGCAGAGTGAGTGACCGGAGAAGCCGTTGTGGGTGCAGGCAACTAGAAACGGGGGAGTGGAGGTGCAAATGCAGGCGTACCTGAGCGTCTTAACGCCGTTTCAAAGGCGTGCATAATTAATAGGCAGTGTCACAGTACACGTCACATGGTTGTTTTTACACTGAAGTGCTCTCAGTGCTTGCGGTAGGGTATAGTCAACCTCAAGCGCTGCGTTCGCTTCCGATGGTACCAGATGTACCGATGGTTGCATACACATCCTGGAGATGACGTGCGCAAGTGGGCGTCTTAAGACAGGCTGGTGGGCATCTGCATACACAAAGCAATTGCACGCCAAGGCATAGTAGGCGTGCTTATGCCTTGCCGTGCGATCGCCTGCCTTGTTGGGTGTGTGCCGAATTTGCATATGCTGATAACAAGCGTACGCATCTAGCGAGCGGGTCTGAATCGAGCCCATAGAGCCAAAGTCTGGTGGGAGCTGGGAGACTCCATAACTGCAACTATATTGCTACTGTTTCCCATCTTCCTTATTGTTCTGCTAAGCATGTAGTACCGCCCTTCATGCTAAACAGTCGCTGTATTTGATGCAATCAGAATGGAAACATTAGCTCTGAGCTAAAGTCGGCGGCTGAGTGGCAGTAAAAAAAGAGCCTCATCGCTGGCTCCATTTTTATAATGTATCACACTGTTGACTTCCAGAACCACTAAAAGTAACCTCCATAAGCCATTCTCTCCAACTAGCTCCCATTTATACAGTCCACACATAGACTTACATACTGTGCTGTGCACTCACACATCCCACTGACCCAAGCCAGAACTGCTCTGTGACTGGATCATTGACTACATTTGCCAAATGTAGTCAATATGGGATGTAGTTAGTTTGTCGGCGGACGGGATGCCTGCTATTGGAATCCCAGAATCCGAAGCCCCACCCGGGATTCCAGTCTAGATCCCGACACCGGAATCTCAACAGCCACCATCCTGATTGAAGGTACACCAGGGCGTCTTAGCTGGGGAGGGTTAGGTTTAAACACCACAGGGGGGGTTAGGCTTTGGGGGGGAGAGGTTAGGGTTAGGTACCACCGGGGGGGGGTTAGGGTGAGGCACCACTGGGGAGGGTTAGGGTTGGGCACTAAGGGGAGAATGTTAGGTTTAGGCACCGGGGGAGGGTGGTTAGGTTTAGGCACTAACGCGGGGGTTATGATGCGGGGTGGGGAGGGTTAGGGTGCAAGAAGGGAGGGTTAGGGGGTGAAGTGGGGAGGGTTAGTATACTTACCCGACCCCTTGGGATACTCGAGATGCCGCTGTCTGCATTTCGACAGTAGGCATCCCATCTGCCGGTATTTCATACCCTACCACCATTATCCTCATGTATCAAATTCCTATTTCCCTACAGAGTGTAAGCTTGAGAGCAGGGCCCTCTTACCTCTCTATCTGCTTTTACCCAGCCTTGTCTTAACGTATGACAACGATTAGCAGTCTCTGACAGTGGGCCTAATTCAGACCCGCTCGCGAGTGCAGGATGCTCGCAAGCTGGTCGATGGTGCCCTAATGCGCATGCGCACGACGGTGGGAGCTCCGTCGTGCGCATGCGCGAGACCCGCATAGCGACAGCCAAGCTGGCGCTCGGGGTCTCGCACCAAAGGGGGCGTGCTGTCGATGGTGACTGACAGCACGCCCCCTTCGGTGGGCGTGCCGGGGCGTGGCTGCCAGACGGAGGCGTTCCCATGGGAACGCCTACCATCAGGAGCCGGCCCCACTGACATCAGTAGTGATGTCAGTGGGAGTGATTTGGGCTCTGATATAGCCCAAATCACTCCAGGGCTTGCGGCAGCGAGACCCTACCGCAGGGTCTCGTCGCAAGCCCGATGGTCGCGTCCAAGAGGCCGCTCCAAGTTAAGGTAGGAGTGCCCTGATTCAGAGCGAGCGCTCTGGTCAGAACGTCCGGCTCTGAATCAGGCCCAGTATCTCCACGTTAATTCATGGCTGCTGACTATATCTAGTTATAAGCAATCAGTAGACATTACGACCCAAATATAATAGGTTCAGAGTTAGAAAATGTAAGAAAGTAGACTCTCACACTTTTTTAAAACTCGGCCACTGTAACAGGGTCTGAGAACAAAAACTCTCACTATTCAAACTCTCATCCAGATGTTTTCCCATTTTTGAAATACAACTCGATGGAATAGTGTGAGAATTTACTGCTAAACATTTTCTAAATTCTCACCCTATTACATTTGGCCCTACATGTTTATTGTATCAGACTCTTACACATCGTGACTGAAGATGCTGACGTACTATAAGCTACTGTACAAGCATTGTGGATCTTACTACGTGCAGCTACATTCTGACGTTCTGTGGTAAGCAATTTCACACTTACCTACTGCTGTGCAACACATTGCTTGAAACCTGTGTATTTGTAGCTATTATCATAGTATTTATATCTATTTTTTACTTGTCCTTAGTATCTCTCTGATACAAACTAACTGTTTTAATTTGATTGTTCTGACTGTTTTTTTTGTGGATGGCATTAGTCATTGGACTGTGACGTATTTGGCACGTATATGTCTTTATTTGTATGTGTAGAATGAAATGTGCATTATATTTCAAGAGCGCTATTCTGGTTTGCGAGTGAATACCCCCACGACTGGCAGCACTACATGTCACTCTATTATCTGCTCTGGGCCTGATTCAGAGATGGACGCTGTGAATCAGGGCAATTTTTTTTTTTTTTGTGCGGCATCCTGGCCGCTCGCTTAGCTGTGGGTGACCACCCACAGTTATTGCGAGCGGCCAGGATGATGGTCGCGATAGTCAAGACCATCGCGACCATCAGGGCTTGCGACGAGACCCTTGTGGTAGGGTCTCGTGGCCGCCAGCCCCAGAGAGCTTCCGGCTCTAACAGAGCCGGAAGCTCTCCCACTGACATCACTGGTGAGGTCAGTGGGGCCACCCACAAACACCAGGTGTTTGCTTGGGAACGCCTCAGTTTGTGAAGCCACTCCCCCGCCACGCCTACAAAATGGGCGAGCTGTCGATCAATATCGACTGCCGTGCGCAGAGCCCACCATCGACCCACTTGCGAGCGCTCAAGCGCTTGCGAGTAGGTCTGAATCAGGCCCTCTGTGTGGCAGGCTCCTTGTCGCGCTGACACGTTGGCGTTGGTACACCAATACCTAAAAAACGTAAATGTTAGTGGGAGGTATGATAAAACAGCCTATGTTTTTACCTGACCCATAAACTATTCTTATGCCAAATGTCAAATCAATCGGTTAAAAGGTGATTAAGCAACAAACATACAACGTGTGTATGTATAAATATACAGTCAGGTCCATAAATATTGGGACATTGACAAAATTTTCAGATTTTGGCCTCTATTCACCACCACAATGGCTTTGAAATTAAACAAACAAGATGTGCTTTAACTGCAGACTTTCAGATTTAATTTGAGGGTAATTACATCCAAATCGGGTGAACGGTGTAGGAATTGTCTGGAACAACATTCTATGGACAGATGAGACAAAGATCAACTTGTACCAGAGTGATGGGAAGAGAAGAGAAGGAAAGGAACTGCTCATGATCCAAAACATACCACCTCATCAGTGAAGCATGGTGGTGGTAGTGTCATGGCGTGGGCATGTATGGCTGCCAATGGAACTGGTTCCCTTATATTTATTGATGATGTGACTGCTGACAAAAGCAGCAGAATGAATTCTGAAGTGTTTCGGACAATATTATATGCTCATATTCAGTCAAATGCTTCAGAACTCGTTGGACAGCGCTTCACAGTGCAGATGGACAATGACCCGAAGCATACTGCAAAAGCAACCAAAGAGTTTTTTAAGACTAAATACTGGAATGTTATGCAATGGCCAAATCAATCCCCTGACCTGAATCCGATTGAGCATGCATGTCACTTGATGAAGACAAAACTGAAGGGAAAATGCCCCAAGAACAAGCAGGAACTGAAGACATTTGCAGTAGAGGCCTGACAGAGCATCACCAGGTATGAAACCCAGCGTCTGCTGATGTCTATGCGTTCCAGACTTCAGGCTGTAATTGCCTGCAAAGGATTTGCAACAAAGTATTAAAAAGTGAAAGTTAGATTTAGGATTGTTTAGTTTGTCCCATTACTTTTGGCCCCTTAAAAAGTGGGAGGCACATATAGAAACCGTTGTAATTCCTACGCCGTTCACCTGATTTGGATGTAACTACCCTCAAATTAAATCTGAAAGTCTGCAGTTAGAGTACATCTTGTTTGTTTCACTTCAAAGCCATTGTGGTGGTGAATAGAGGCCAAAATATGAAAATTCTGTCAATGTCCCAATATTTATGGACCTGACTGTATGTACAGCATATACTTGTGTCCTCATGCACTTTGTATACAAATGTGTCCACCATGTCTGATAGAACGCCCCGTCATACTTTGTGACCACCATATGATTTACATACTGTACATACTGTAGACGCACTTATAATCATACAGTTCTGTCATCTGCGCGCTGCTCCTACTGGGTTACATTGGTCTTTTCTTAGTAATAATTAATAAATTGAATTCCCCACTAAGAACATTCAGATCAGCTAATGAGTACATCCTGTGCTGCATTAAAGTGGTTCCATGTCTACAATTTAGGTTCCATTTGCGTTATCAGCGAATAAAGGCAATTTGAGGGATTTCAGTGCTTGAAGATCATTTCGGGCTATATTTGGAAGTAGAAAGCCAAGCGCGGACCCGTTAGCGAGGTCAGTAATGACTTCTCTCCGCTCAGAACACTCTCTTCCTGTAATAACCCATTTACATCTACTTTTCAACTCATTTAAATGTTACTGCTGATCAATGGTATTAGGGGGACGCAACATGTCTGTGCAAGTCTTAATAAAGCAGGCATGTAACACTTCCAACGCTATAATCTAGGCATGTAACACGCCCTACGCTATAATCTAGGCATGTTACACGTCCTACGCTATAATCTAGGCATGTAACACGTCCTACGCTATAATCTAGGCATGTAACACGTCCTACGCTATAATCTAGGCATGTAACACACCCTACGCTATAATCTAGGCATGTAACACGTCCTACGCTATAATCTAGGCATGTAACACGTCCTACGCTATAATCTAGGCAGGTAACACGTCCTACGCTATAATCTAGGCATGTAACACGCCCTATGCTATAATCTAGGCATGTAACATGTCCTACGCTATAATCTAGGCATGTAACATGTCCTACGCTATAATCTAGGCATGTAACACGTCCTACGCTATAATCTAGGCATGTAACACGCCTTACGCTATAATCTAGGCATGTAACACACCCTACGCTATAATCTAGGCATGTTACACGTCCTACGCTATAATCTAGGCATGTAACATGTCTTACGCTATAATCTAGGCATGTAACACACCCTACGCTATAATCTAGGCATGTAACACACCCTATGCTATAATCTAGGCATGTAACACACCCTACGCTATACTCTAGGCATGTAACATGTCCTATGCTATACTCTAGGCATGTTACACGTCCTACGCTATAATCTTTGTACTCAATAATATAGGGCCTGATTCTGAGTTGGACGCAAGTATAAATGCGAATCGAACTCGCGTATATCTGCATACTGCGCACGTGCCACAGAAATAAATCGCCAACAGTACATGCGCATGACCATGCCCTCACGCATGGATGGAGACTGCAAGCGCGGATGAATGATGTGGGCTGTAGGTCACTTTCCGTCCTCGCTTGTAGAGTCTGGACGGAGATGGAACGCCTGGGGCCCACCAAGACTTCACAACCCCCTACTCCTCCCTGCTTAGGTGCCAGATTTATATATTACAGATTATTATTATTATTATTATTATTATTATGCTTCTTTAAAAGGCATGATAATATGTTATAACAGCTGTGTCTCTTTCTTTGATTAAGTGTATTGATTTGACTTTTTAATGAGAATAAGAGTCATATGTCGTGTTAGAAGGTTAAAGGGCCACTCAGTGCAGTCCCTAAAGTGTAGTATGTTGTCTATCCCTGCTTTAACAAATAACATGAACAGCACCAGTGCCTCCAACAAATAACATGAACAGCACCAGTGCCTCCAACAAATAACATGAACAGCACCAGTGCCTCCAACAAATAACATGAACAGCACCAGTGCATACTTGCTGACAATCAGCTCCAGCCTTCCGGGAGGGAGCTGATTGTCGGCTAATAGCGGGGGGCGGGCCGGCCATTGGGGGCGGAGCGGCCATTTTGTGTCACACTGGGGGCGGAAACGCACAATCGCCTCATCGTGACTCCACCCCCTCTTCACAATGCCGTGATTTTCGGCATTGTGAAGCAGGGGGCGGGGCCACGATGACGCGATTCTGCTCGAATCGCGTCACCGGCCCCCCGCTGCGGGTATTTCTGTTTTTTTCAGGGGGGAGGTGGGGAGGGTGTGAGACTTCCGGGAGGCTTGCCTGCCTTTCCGGGGGGCCAGGAGTGGCACCCGAAAATCAGGTAGCTCCCGGCCAAATCGGGAGGGTAGGCAAGTCTGCACCAGTGCCTCTAACAGATATGATAAATGTCACCACTGCCTCTAACAGATGAGATGAACAGCACCAGTGCCCCTAACAGTTAAGATAAACAGCACCAGTGCCTCTAATAGGTAAGATAAACACCGCCAGTGCCTCTAACAGGTAAGATAAACAGCATCAGTGCCTCTAACAGGTAAGGTAAACAGCATCAGTGCCTCTAACAGGTAAGGTAAACAGCACCAGAGCCTCTAACAGGTAAGGTAAACAGCATTAGTGCCTCTAACAGGTAAGATAAACAGCACCAGTGCCTCTAACAGGTCAGATAAACAGCACCAGTGCCTCTATCAGGTAAGATAAACAGCACCAGTGCCTCTAACAGGTCAGATAAACAGCACCAGTGCCTCTAACAGGTAAGATAAACAGCACCAGTGCCTCTAACAGGTCAGATAAACAGCACCAGTGCCTCTAACAGGTAAGATAAACAGCACCAGTGCCTCTAACAGGTCAGATAAACAGTACCAGTGCCTCTAACAGGTAAGATAAACAGCACCAGTGCCTCTAACAGGTAAGATAAACAGCACCATTGCCTCTAACAGGTCAGATAAACAGCACCAGTGCCTCTAATAGGTAAGGTAAACAGCACCTGTGCCTCTAACAGGTAAGATAAACAGCACCAGTGCCTCTAACAGGTAAGATAAACAGCACCAGTGCCTCTAATAGGTAAGATAAACAGCATCAGTGCCTCTAACAGGTACAATAAACAGTACCAGTGCCTCTAACAGGTAAGATAAACAGCATCAGTGCCTCTAATAGGTAAGATAAACAGCACCAGTGCCTCTAACAGGTAAGATAAACAGCACCAGTGCCTGTAACAGGTCAGATAAACAGCACCAGTGCCTCTAACAGGTAAGATAAACAGCACCACTGCCTCTAACAGGTCAGATAAACAGCACCAGTGCCTCTAATAGGTAAGATAAGCAGCACCAGTGCCTCTAACAGGTAAGATAAACAGCACCAGTGCCTCTAACAGGTAAGATAAACAGCACCAGTGCCTCTAACAGGTAAGATAAACAGCACCAGTGCCTCTAACAGGTAAGATAAACAGCACCAGTGCCTCTAACAGGTAAGATAAGCAGCACCAGTGCCTCTAACAGGTAAGATAAGCAGCACCAGTGCCTCTAACAGGTCAGATAAGCAGCACCAGTGCCTCTAACAGGTAAGATAAACAGCACCAGTGCCTCTAACAGGTCAGATAAGCAGCACCAGTGCCTCTAACAGGTAAGATAAACAGCACCAGTGCCTCTTACAGGTCAGATAAGCAGCACCAGTGCCTCTTACAGGTAAGGTAAATACCGCCAGTGCCTCTGGAATTCAGCAAAATGACATCTCTGCACGTGTTTTATCACTGCCGTCACTGTATATATTAGTCTGGGTTGTGTACAGCTTAACGTTAGCGTCTTTGTATGATCTCATTTTATTTCTCTCTTTTCTGCAACTTAAGCGATGACTTTCCCTATCTGCGTGATTTGCTGCAGATCTAGAAAGCATCTGGCAAATTAAACTTTTCTAATTCTTACATTGCCGTTAATTATGATAATAAAATTAAATATGATTTACAAGGTTTATAAATATAAATAATGTGATATACTTTGGAAATTACGTCTTTTTTTTATTGGTGGTTGGAGGCAGAAGCTTTAGCGCGGAATAGAGATGAGAGAACGCAGCAGAATAGAATCATCTACAATAGTTCTCAGGAGGAAACAAGTAAAATGATTTCTGTGAATAAATCACTACATACAGCCAGAAGAGTGGGACTAAGAACCTGTGCAAGAGAGATAATGTATTATTATTTTTATACAATTTAAAGCTAACTCCACATTTGCTGAGTTTTTTTTCTCTATTACTTGTTAAATGTGGAAAATAGACCCCAAGGGTTTACCCTGCAAATGTAACTTCATTCTTATCTGCGCTACAATATAAACTGTCTTGTAGAGTGTATACGGAACTTACTGCATACATACCTACTCTCCTGGGAATCGCGGGAGGCTCACGATTTTTCTAGTAAACCCCCCCCCCCGCAACCCCCAGAAGAGAAGGCATATATCCGGCATCCCACCTACCTCCTAGTGATGAGGGCAGGATGGGGAGATTTTACCTGGAATTTTCGGGTCCATAGGGAAGGGGCGGGTCTAAATGGAGCAAATCGCAATGTTTAGCCCTGCCCCTTCTATCTGGCCCTGCCCCCAAAGAGGAGAGCAGCAGGTCCCCTCCTGCTGCTCCTGGAAAGCTGCCCAGTTATGTCGGCAAGTATGTCTTACTGTCCTGAATCTCCTGCCGTCTCCGCTGGCCCTGGCTGTCCGGAGTCTACAGTGTATTTTGCCATCATCAGAGAGTAGCGAGGAAATATTTTTGTGCTACTCAATTGAAATACATGGGCTAACGTTTTATTTTCATAAGGGGCCCATACACCAGCAACGGATCACAGAGACCTCACCCTGCAATGCAGAGATGGAGGGTTGCAGGATCAAAATATGATTGTGATTAGCAAATCGGTGAAATTTAACATGAATAATTTCATAGATCCCATGACGGATCATGGAACATCGATGGCTGCCGGTCGGCATTTCCGACAGGCGGATCGGTGTTTCTAATTCCATCGCAGGATCCGGCAATCCATCGGTATGGAGGCCTTGAGATGCATGGATCTATGCAATGTGTTGATTTCTACACTGGCCAAGATGCATTAACATTTCATTCTTTCATACAAAGGGGCATATTGAATTCGGAGCGAAAAATCCCATACTTTTAGCCGACATCACTGGTTTTCAATGCGAAAAAGTATTGCGCTCGTCCCTGCTTATCCCCGTAATCAGTGAAAACGGGACCCGGCGAATTCGGACCTGGCGAAAAGTGCTGTCAGATTTGTGGAATTCAGCCTGACACCCCCCAAAAGATGCACTAACATTGGGGATCACTATAGATACTCCTGAATAGCCTTGCTGAAGGTATTTGGGGTACTTAAATGAACTCAATACCTGCTAATTAGCGTATTTGCATAAGTGTTGAAGATTTGCATTCAGCAGGTTTTTTTTGTGAAAATAAGTAGTCCCAGCAAATTTGGGGTACACGAAAATGGGGGCTAACATATTTTAAAGTTGCTAAAGTGAACTTTTAAAAAATGAAAAAAAATCCACCTGCCACAAGCACCTGCAAACTTATAAACACCTTGGGCCTACTTGGGGCCCCCTGGGGTCTATTTCGCTAGTTTTTATGCTAGTTCCCCAACTTTGGACTTTTTCGCCCCCAAAATTAAAGTACTTTTTTGGGATGATCTAAAAGTATTTTTTAAACTTTTTTTGACGCAGTTTACCTTTGGGGGACTGTCCCAAGGGTGCAGGGTGGTTTTCGGAAGTTTGCACCCCATACCCCCAATCTTTTTTTCGACACCTATTCATAGGCGAAACTTTTTGCATTGAGTTTCCGCACCGGCGAAAAGTCTCCGGAATTGAATACGGAGGAAACTTTTCAGATGGCGAAATGACGTCACACGCGAAACTTTTTTGCTGGAAATGGCTTTTCGCACCTAGTTGAATACGGCCCAAAGTGTTGGTGCATGAACTGTCCTGGAACAGGAGTCAGTAACTGGTTGAATAGAATTCTAGAAATTCCGTATGGAATCTGCTCTGATTTCCGGTCAGGGCTGTGTCGGTGATGCTCGGACCTCTTTCTCACCTTGGAATAACTTTAGGGGCCTATGTATGAAGCATACTTGCCTACCCTCCCGAAAATCGAGTTCTGCTTCCAGCCCCCCGGAAAGGCAGGCAAGCCTCCTGGCCCCAGCAAGCCGGCTGTATAAACCCCGGCAGCAGTGGAGTAGGTGAAGTGATTCGCGCTGAATCGAATCATCATTGCACCGCCACCTGCCTGACAAAGCCATTAATATCGGCATTGTGAGGCAAATGACGCGTTATGCTCCAGGCTATGCCCCTTTTCGCAGCGACAAGCCCCCCTTTGTGGTTGCCCGACAGCTCCCTCCCGGAAGGAGGGAGCGAAATGTCGGCAACCCTGGTAGAAACTGCCTTTGGGCAACCACACGGGGCTTGTCGCGGCGAAAAGGGGTGTAGCCTGGAACATAACGCGTCATTGGGGGCAGGGCATAGGGCATGACAGCGCATTTGCGTCATTGTAGCCCTGCCCCCTCTTCACAATGCCGAGATTAATGGCTTTTATGAATTGTTCCTATGTACTAATAACACAATACAGAAGATTTCACAGGTATCTCCTGCAGACGGCTTATTAGCACTGCAGATTACAGTCCCCATTATTATCAATGGGGACTATGATCTGAACCCTATGGGCCTGATTCAGACCCAGTCGCGGGCGGCCAGTGAGCACACACGGCATGCGCGAGCGCCGGAGCGAGTGAGAACTTCACTCGCTCTGGGGCTCGCTACAAAACGGGGCAGCCACCGATTTTAATCGACAGCTCGCCCCATTTTGTAGGCGGGGAGGGGGGGAGGTGGCTGGACAAACGGAGGCGGCCCTACTGACCTCATTCGTGATGTCAGTAGTGAACTTCCTGCTCTATTAGAGCAGGAAGTTCACTCGGGTCTCGTCACAAGGGTCTCGTCACAAGCCCGATAGTTGCGATAATCGCGACCATTGCCAGGCCGCTCGCAAAAGCTGTGGGTGGTCAACCACAGCTATGCGAGCGGCCTGGAGGCCTAACGCTAACCTCCCCCTAACACCCCGATACTTACCATTGGGATGCCGGCGGCCGACCTGTGTTTTCATACCGTCAGCATTCCGCATACCAGGATACTGACTATGGGCCTGATTCAGAGCCGCTCGCTATTTGCGGTCGTTCGTTGTAAAACAAGGGGTGGCTATTCAAATGAACCATTCGCTAACTGCGGTCTGTTCACGCCTCTAGGCCTGATTGAGCGAACAAAACATGCGGTCGTTTTTTGGAAAACTACGCCCCCTGGCCATTCGCATCCTACGTCATGTCCGCTATTTATTAGATTAATCGAGTACATCGACCAGCGTATGAACTGCTCGCTATTCTTGTGGTTGGTTTTTCCTACCGCAATCTTGCGAGCAGTTCTGACTATAAAATAACCCAGTGACGTGGTCAATGACGCTGCTGTATTAATTATACACACCCATAAAACGCCCGTTTTGACCTTTAAGCACGCCTGCGTTCGGATCTCCACTCCCCGTTTTCAAGCACCTTCCCCTGTTACCACCCACAAACGCCTCATCCTGTCACTCAAAATAGCAGGCATTCGCTATTTAGCGAACAAACGATTTTCGGCCGCACTGACTGGTTCGCGCATGCGTATTACGAGCGGCTCTGAATCAGGCCCTATATCCCTAACATAGTATGGGGCCCATTTATCAATAAATATTTGCGGCTTATTCCCAGAAACACCCGTTTTCGGGAGGTAACCACAAATATTTAGTATAACCTGAATGTATGACAGAGGGACCGCAGCAGATATATCTGATTCCTACTGTGATAACCTCGATTCCCGTTTCTATGGGGAGATGCGATGCTCATATTTACCAACTTCTAGAATGGGATACAGGGCCTCATTCAGAGGCGGTCGGAGAATGCAAGCAGTCGCTCAGAAACTGGGCGGCCACTTGCATCCTGACCGCTCACCTCTGTTTCAGTCGTTAGGCTGTGGGTTTATACCCACAGCTCTAACGACCGCTCGGGTGATGGTTGCGATGGTCAGAGACTAGGGTAGGGTCTCACTTGTCGTAAGCCCCGGAGAGCTTCTGGCTCTGTCAGAGCCGGAAGCTCTCCACTGACATCACTAGTGATGTCAGTGGGGCCTCCCCCAAACGGCAGGCGTTCCCATGGGAACGCCTCCGTTTGGGCTGCCACCCCCCCGGACCCGCCTTCCAAACGGGGCGAGCTGTCAATCAACATCGACAGCTCGCCCCCTTTGGAAAGAGACCCGCTACGACCGGCACTGTCGGTCGTAGCGGGTCTCACGCATGCGCACTGGCCAAACATCGAGGCGGCCGTGTGGTTGTAGACCATACGGCAGCCTCTGAATAAGGTCCACAGTCCAGACATTGGCCCCAACAGCTGCCGCCATCTAAAGATGGAGGTAGCCGATGGGCTACACATTGTAAACCCCCCCTCCCCGGCAAAGGCCGCTGCATGTGTGGTCTGTAGACAGCGCATGCGCAGGATCCCCGTCACAGGAGTGACGAGACCGTTGACGCGGTCATTTCACTCCCAGCACATCGGGCTCCTTTTCTAGCCCCTGTCCCTGTGGGTGCATTTTGTTCAATGCCAGCACTATGATCACATAGTGCTGGCATTTACGGCATTTAAGGCAATTACGGGCACTAACATCGCGCCCAGATCGCATTGAACATGTGATCACTGATAAATGGGCCCCTAGGTTATAGATTTACAGACCTCGTTCTATGTGTATGACGGTGAGATATTTGTCGCTTGTCGGTTATCTATAACGGTCACTGAAAACATCGCCTTCCCCTCAATGCTGCGATTGTCCATTGATGACTACATTACTGCGCTGTTTGATCAACTGAAAACACATCTATGTGTCCCTGATCTCCCTTAGGAATGGGGGGTCCAGACAACACCTCCCTCTTTCCTCTGACAGCATTGTGTCCCTAGGGCGCGGCATCCGATACAGCTGAGACATAGACAACGAATCAAAGGCTGACAGAAGCGTAATTCCCTGACGCCCAAACAATGTCGTCCTTTCTTACATTGCCAACATTACTAAGGAGAGCAGACATAGAAGCTCGGCACCTGATTCATCCATCGCTTTATTACAATCACGGATGTCATTACAAGTGCCGGCGAATATTGAATCACTTTGTGAAATGGCGATCATAGAACATTTAGCAAATATGGAACCAAACTGGATTTTCTAGAGATTCCCAATGGTTCTGCATCCGCATTCTGGGCCTGATTCAGACCCGCTCACGAGCGCTGATCGCTCGCAAGCGGGTCGATGTTGCCCAAGTGCGCATGCGCACGAGGGAGCCGGCTCTGTCGTGCGCATGCGCGAGACCCGAATAGCGATGGCCAAGCTGTCGTTATGGGTTTCGCACCAAAGGGGGCGTGATGTCGATGGTGATTGATAGCACGCCCCCTTTGGTGGGCGTGCCGGGGCGTGGCTGCTCAGACGGAGGCGTTCCCATGGGAGCGCCTACCGTCTGGGGCCGGCCCCACTGACATCACTAGTGATGTCAGTGGGAGTGCTTTTGGCTCTGATAGAGCCAAAAGCACTCCAGGGCTTGCGGCAGCGAGACCCTACAGCAGGGTCTCGTCGCAAGCCCGATGGTCGCGACGGTCTTGACCATCGCAATCATCATTTTGGCCGCTCACTGTAGCTGTGGGTGGTCACCCACAGCTATGTGAGCGGCCAGGAGGGACGGCCCTGATTCAGAACGAGCGAGCTGTCAGAGCGTCCGGCTCTGAATCAGGGCCTCTATCTGTACATGGTATTGTGCCTTGGGCGTTATTCATTTGACAAACAATGTATTGGCCCCATTTGCGCAGAAGCTTCTTTCAAAAAGGATCCAACTCAGTGGCAAACGCAGGAAAGGGGACATGGCATCACTGTAATGGGCGTGGTCTCACAATAAGGGGCGTGGCATCAAATGAAAAGTCTACCTTATGACTAAATGACATTAACATGACCATAGGATTAGGGACAGCAAAACCAAGTACTTTTTTCCCGATTCTTGTTCTAAGGCACACCATCAGTCCTGTCCCCCCAAAGGAGAAAAAAAAAACCCACAGAGTATACCACACGGGATATACCACATTGCTCCCCAAAGAATATACCACACAGAATATACTACATGGAATATACCTCATTGCTCCTCACAGAATATACCACATGGAATATACCACATTGCTCCCCCACAGAACATACCACACAGAATATACCACATTGCTCCCCCACAGAACATACCATATTGCTCCCCCACAGAACATACCACATTGCTCCACACAGAATATACCACACTGCTCCCCCACAGAACATACCACATTGCTCCCCTACAGAACATACCATATTGCTCCCCCACAGAACATATCACATTGCTCCCCCACAGAACATACCACATTGCTCCCCCACAGAACATACCACATTGCTCCCCACAGAATATACCACATTGCTTCCCCACATAATATACCACATTGCTCCCCCACAGAACATACAATATTGATCCCCCACAGGACTTATCATATTGCTCCCCACAGAATATACCACATTGCTCCCCACAGATTATACCACATTGCTTCCTCACAGAATATACCACATTGCTCCCCCACAGAACATACAACATTGATTCCCCACAGGACTTACCACATTGCTCCCCACATAATATACCACATAGCTTCTCCACAGAACATACCACATTGCTCCCCACAGAATATACCACATGGAATATACCACATTGCTCCCCACAGAATATACCACATGGAATATACCACAATGCTCCCCACAGAATATACCACATGAAATATACCACATTGCTCCCCACAGAATATACCACATTGCTCCCCACAGAATATGCCAAATAGAATATACCACATTGCTCCCCACAGAATATGCCAAATAGAGTATACCACTTTGCTCCCCACAGAATATACCAAATAGAATATACCACATTTCTCCTCCACAGTATATACCACACGGAATATACCACATTGCTCCCCACAGAACATACCACATTGCTCCCCACAGAACATACCACATTGCTCCCCACAGAACATACCACATACTGTTTTCAGATGGGATGTTTATGTTGCTGCAGAGTGTCAGCCCCCTCTCCTTTCTCTCTCAATCTTACTGTGAGAGAGACTAGCTGAGTGCTGCTGTGTGCCTGGCTGCCTCTGTGCCTGGGCGGCGGAGGCGTGGCGTCTCTCCCTACCAGTCCTTCTCAGAAATGGCACCCACCGCGCCCGGGCTCCTTGGCGTCTGGGCATGGCTTAAAGAAGTTGCTCCTCAGCGCAAGGTTTATAGAGATTAGACAAAATCCCTGAGAAATTTCTCTTAATTACCATTTTGTGGTGGATAGGCCATTAGCCAGTGGTGCAAATAGCCTAAGAACAGAGCTCTGTCATTCTACTGTGTGAAGTAGATGGTCTGGGAAGACCCACCCAGGAACAGGAGACATTTTGCAGGAAATTACAGACTGAGGCCCAAATGTGATAGTCTCCAATTGGGTGGTCCCGGCGCCAGCGATATAGCCCCTAGATTTAAAGCAGTATCTAAATTTTGTCTTAAAACTAATCACCCCGATATCAAGCTGCAATAACGGCAGAATCGCAGCGGGACCAGCAAATCGGACCCTATTATATCTGGGCCTGAGGACAATTTATTTTGCTAATCACTGGTTGTGACGTGGTATAGAACAGTGGTTCTCAAACTCGGTCCTCAGGACCCCACACAGGTCACATTCTCCAGGTCACCCAGCAGGTGCACAGGTGTAGTCATTACTCACTGACACATTTTACAAGATCCACAAGTGGAGCTAATTATTTCACTTGTGATTCTGTGAGGAGACCTGGAAAACATGCACTGTTTGGAGTCCTGAGGACCGAGTTTCAGAACCTCTGGTATAGAGCATAGCCGAATAGCTACCTCCACTCCTCTGCAAATTCTGCTATAATTTTAGTATTCAGACATGATAGAGAAAACTGCTCATCTAATGGACACTTTGGGGCTTGCAAATCAGAGAAAACGCGGAGGCTCCGTGCATTTTACTTTGCATATAGGCGCATTTATAAATTACCTTTCCAAATATGTAAATGACCTTTCTGCACCCATATCTGTCTGACGCATCCCCCATAAAACCGTTAAGCAGAGGAAGACAGGAGTAAACTATTTTCTCTTCCAGCTCGTACAGTAGATCATTTTAATCAGCAACTCCCAGCAACACCTGCCGGACTTTTCCTATATTTTCTGGCTGCTGCGGCCGTTAAAATAGTGGTAAAATCAGCGGGAGATCTTGTGCAGTTTGCAATCACCACACTACTGTACTAATGCTAAATGACAGCCCATTAATGGGAGCGGGACAAAGGAGTCTAACTAACGATCAAGGTTCTGTTCCATGTTCTCATCTCTGAGGAAACTAAAATGCCTCCTTTCTCCAACTTTAATTTTATAACTTTTTTACATTTTTTTATGTATATAATTATGTGTATGTGTATATAAAATATATATATACTGTGTATATATGTGTATATATAGATTTATATAGAATTTTTATGAATATATTGTATGTATATATATTAGGGGTGAGTGGGTTCGGATTTCTGAAATCCGAACCCCCCCGAGCCCCCCCGATCTGAGTCCGATCCGAATCAGGCTCGACTTTTCCCGCCTGACTCGGATCTGAAATCGAGGCAAAACGTCATCATCCCGCCTTCCGAGTCTCGCGGGTTTTGGATCCTATATAAGGTACCCACGTCGGCGCCATTTTCTCACTCGGCCGTGGACAGTGAAGAGGGAGGGTGGGAGTTAGGGCTGTGTAGTGTAGTGTAGTGTAGTGCTGCTGTTGTCCACTACTTCAAAGTCCATAGGGGCTGGCTGTGTTGTGCTGTGCTGCTGTTGTTAATAGGGGCTGTGTCCACTACTTCAAAGTCCATAGGGGCTGGCTGGACTGTGTTGTGCAGTCAGTTCTCCATAGGGGCTGTGTCCACTCCAAAGTCCTGTGCAGTGTCCCAGTCCTAAAGAGGTGCTGTAGTGTTGTCCAGGGGGTGCTCTGTCCATCAGGGGTGCTCCCCCCAAGTGCTAAAAAAATAATATATTTTCTGTGTTTGTGAATTGTGTGCGCAGTAGCCGCACGTGCATCAACAAAGTAGTGCCAAGCGTGCGCCTGTGTCATAAGTAAAGGGCCGGCTGGCTTGACCGTTAAAGGGTGCTGTAACCCCCGAAAGTACATTCCAGTCCAAACCAAAAAAAAATTATTTTCTGTGTTTGTGAATTGTGTGCACAGTAGCCGCACGTGCATCAACAAAGTAGTGCCAAGCGTGTGCCTGTGTCATAAGTAAAGGGCCGGCTGGCTTGACCGTTAAAGGGTGCTGTAACCCCCGAAAGTACACTCCAGTCCAAACCAAAAAAAAAATTATTTTCTGTGTTTGTGAATTGTGTGCGCAGTAGCCGCACGTGCATCAACAAAGTAGTGCCAAGCGTGCGCCTGTGTCATAAGTAAAGGGCCGGCTGGCTTGACCGTTAAAGGGTGCTGTAACCCCCAAAGTACACTCCAGTCCAAACCAAAAAAATTTTTATTTTCTGTGTTTGTGAATTGTGTGCGCAGTAGCCGCACGTGCATCAACAAAGTAGTGCCAAGCGTGCGCCTGTGTCATAAGTAAAGGGCCGGCTGGCTTGACCGTTAAAGGGTGCTGTAACCCCCGAAAGTACACTCCAGTCCAAACCAAAAAAAAAATTATTTTCTGTGTTTGTGAATTGTGTGCGCAGTAGCCGCACGTGCATCAACAAAGTAGTGCCAAGCGTGCGCCTGTGTCATAAGTAAAGGGCCGGCTGGCTTGACCGTTAAAGGGTGCTGTAACCCCCAAAGTACACTCCAGTCCAAACCGAAAAAAAATTATTTTCTGTGTTTGTGAATTGTGTGCGCAGTAGCCGCACGTGCATCAACAAAGTAGTGCCAAGTGTGCGCCTGTGTCATAAGTAAAGGGCCGGCTGGCTTGACCGTTAAAGGGTGCTGTAACCCCCGAAAGTACACTCCAGTCCAAACCAAAAAAAAAATTATTTTCTGTGTTTGTGAATTGTGTGCGCAGTAGCCGCACGTGCATCAACAAAGTAGTGCCAAGCGTGCGCCTGTGTCATAAGTAAAGGGCCGGCTGGCTTGACCGTTAAAGGGTTCTGTAACCCCCAAAGTACACTCCAAACCAAAAAAATATATATTTTCTGTGTTTGTGACTTGTGTGCACTGTGGCTGCACGTGCATCAACAAAGGAGCAGCGCCAAGCGTGCGCCTGTGTCCCATAAGTAAAGAGCCGGCTGGCTCATTTCTTAAAGGGTGGTGTAACCCACAAAGTGCACTACTCTCCAGCAAAAATAAAAAAATATTTTCTGTGTTTGTGTGCGCTTTAGCCGCACGTATATATATCAATATAACATAAATGGAGGACCAAACTTTCTCTGATAAAAATAAAATAGGGAAAGATCAAGAACCACTTCCTACTAGTGCTGTTGCTGCTGCTGGGAGTTGTTCATCATCCCAGAGAGGAAGTAGGAACATCACTACTTTTACTAAACAATTGACCCTCCAACAGTCCCTAGCGATGAGGATGAAGTACGACAGCAGTCATCCTGAAGCAAAACGTATAACTGAGGCCTTGACTGCTATGTTGGTGTTAGACGTGCGTCCGGTATCCGACATTAGTGCAGTGGGATTTAGACAATTGATGGAGGTAGTGTGTCCTCGGTTCCAAATCCCGTCTAGATTCCACCTGCATCCTCAAAGCAGCAGCGACAAGCGTGCGTCTGTGCTCCAAAAAATAAAAAACTATTTTTTTAATGTGTTTGTGACTTGTGTGCGATGTAGCCGCACTTGCATCCTCAAAGCAGCAGCGACAAGCGTGCGTCTGTCTGTTAAAGGGTGGTGACACCCTCAAAGTGTGCTACACAAACAATAAAAATATTCTTCTTTTTTCTGTCTTTGTGAATTGTGTGGGCTGTAGCCGCACCTGCATCCTTAAAGCAGCAGCGACAAGCGTGCGTCTGTCTGTTAAAGGGTGGTGACACCCTCAAAGTGTGCTACACAAACAATTAAAATATTGTTCTTTTTTTTTCTGTCTTTGTGAAATGTGTGGGCTGTAGCCGCACCTGCATCCTTAAAGCAGCAGCGACAAGCGTGCGTCTGTCTGTTAAAGGGTGGTGACACCCTCAAAGTGTGCTACACAAACAATTAAAATATTGTTCTTTTTTTTTCGGTCTTTGTGAAATGTGTGGGCTGTAGCCGCACCTGCATCCTTAAAGCAGCAGCGACAAGCGTGCGTCTGTCTGTTAAAGGATTACATCGGTGACAGCATCCAAGTAGGCATGTCAGACAGTCCGTACCTGTACTGGCAGGAAAAAGAAGCAATTTGGAGGTCCCTGTACAAACTGGCTCTATTTTACCTGAGTTGCCCCCCCTCCAGTGTGTACTCCGAAAGAGTGTTTAGTGCAGCCGGGAACCTTGTTAGCGAAAGGCGTAAGAGGTTGCTTCCACAAAATGTGGAGAAGATGATGTTCATAAAATGAATGATCAACTCTTCCAGGGAGACCAGCCTCCAGAACGTACAGAGGGACCTGTGGTTCCAGCAGGGACGAATTAATACTCTGTGAGGATGAGGATGTACATAACACTGAAGAGGGTGAGGAATCTGTGGATGAGGAGGATGAGGACGACTTCTTGCCTCCGTAGAGCCAGTTTGTGCAGGGACAGATTAATTGCCAGCTTGTTTTGTGGGGGCCCAAACGAACCAATCATTTCAGCCACAGTTGTGTGGCAGACCCTGGCGCTGAAATGATTGGTTTGTTAAAGTGTGCATGTCCTGTTTATACAACATAAGGGTGGGTGGGAGGGCCCAAGGACAATTCCATCTTGCACCTCTTTTTTTTCTTTGCATTATGTACAGTTTGGGGCCTAGTTTTTCAATGCCATCCTGTCTGCCACTGCAGTTTCACGCCTAGATGGGTCACGTGTTTGTGCCACCCACTCGTGTCGCTTAGCATAGTCATCCAGCTACCTCGGTGCAACCTTTTGGACATAAAAACACTATTGTGAGGTGTGAGGTATTCAGAATAGACTGGAAATGAGTGGAAATTAAGGTTATTGAGGTTAATAATAGCATAGGAGCAGAAAAACCTACAAATTCTGTGATTTTAGCTGTTTTTATGCTTTTTTTCAAAAAAATACAGATCCAAAACACAAAACCCAGAACCCAAAACACGGAAGGGTGGTTTTGGCAAAACCAATCCAGATCCAAAACATGAAGAAAGATCCAGATCCAAAACCAAAACACAAAACACGAAAAGTGGCCGGTGCACACCCCTAATATATATATATAGTTACTAGCTTATATTTTATTGTTCATATATGTTTACATACAGTATATCTGTGTACATACTGTATGCAGAATTTTCATACAGCGCTTATATTCTTATATATTCTATATTTATCCCTTAGGCCTTGTCATGACTTCTGTATCCAGTCTGATATGTATCATGTTCCCATGGTGATGGGTATTGTCACTATGTTTCAGCCCCACCGAAGCGGTCGTCACGCCGGCGCCGGGCGTCTGCCTGTTTTTGTCACATTGGCCAAGACTCTAAGAGTGCCCCCCGTGCTTGCGATGAATCGACTTTTCAATAAGCGTTCAAAGAATGTCCGTGATGCCACTATATAGGTTCCTGAGGTGCCTTCATATAATACCCCCACGATGTGTATCTCAGAAAAAAAACAAATAAAAACAAAAACAAACATAGGTCCTCATTCAGAGGCGCTCGCAAAATGCGAGCGGTCGCTCTGGATGAGGGCGGCCGCTTGGGTTTTGAAGTGCGGCCTCCTGGTCGCTAGCTAAGCTGTGGGTTACCACCCACAGCTTTAGCTACCGACCAGGTTGATGGTCGCGATGTTCAAGACCATCGCCACCATCAGGGTTTGCGACGAGACCCTAAGGTTGGGTCTCGGCAACCGCAAGCCCCAGGGAGCTTCCTGCTCTGATCGATCAGGAAGCTCCCCACTGACATCACTGCTGATGTCAGTGCGGCCGCCCACAAAAAGGTCAGGCGTTCCTTAAGGAACGCCTCCGTTTGTGAAACCACCCCCCGCCATGCCTACATAACGGGTCGAGCTGTCGATCAACATCGACAGTTTCCCCTTTTGTAGTGAGCCCCTGCGCGTGCGCAGGGCCTAAACATCGACCCGCTTGCGAGCGGGTCTGAATGAGGTCCATAGTGTAACCTAATAATAAAAAAAAATCACTGCGATCACATGCAGAGAAAGTGTGATCACACTCACAACCCTCCACTCATGCTAAAGACAGAATTTCAGCACCTGAGAAATATATGCCTTGTACCAACTGTATAAATTCACAGGTCAATACAGTTAGAGTCTATCCACATCGGGTCCATTCAATTCCATAGAAGATTCAAATATATATGGAAATACAAAAAAAAGAGCCTCCGATTGTGTGATAAGATTAAACACACATAAAATTTAATAAAAGATACAATAAAGACTCGTACAATGCAGACATAAAAATACAGCTCATCTGTCCAGTAGTATGGAGGTAACCACAGGAGGTCATATATATATATAGCAACAATAATGTATTATGTCAGATGATGTAGACAGAAGAATTGCTGCCACACGTGGGTAGTACAGGGGCATATTGGTGACTCTTAGCTCTGGCACTGTGGGCTTGAATAAAACCACAATGCTATCCGAGTGGAGCGTGTTCCCTCCTCGTCAAAACAGCCCCCTTCCTATAAATATACTGGAAGGTTAATTGAGTTCTAAGTGAATTGGCCCTAATTAGAAACCAGTCCTAATTAAGAAGCCAATTAACCTACCAGCATCAACGTGTGCATTTGCGTGCCTGTGATGCAGAAATTAGATTGTAAGCTCCACTGAGGCGAGAACTAATGTTAATTGATCTAAATGTTGGTGCTAACATACAACAATCTAAATGGTAAGAATATATTATTTTGCATGGCACCATAACAATACATGTAACTGACTGCACATCTACTGTACACAGATCATTGTACTAAGGAGTGTGTGATTAGGGTCAAAACACCTTCGTTCAGCATGTCCAGGAGTCCTGGGTTTTACAGTTAGTGGGAACAAACTTTCCTAAAGGCAAGCAGGTCATAAGGACGTTTGCAGTGTCACTGGGTATTTTAGGGCATGTGTGTTTGTGGGAGACAGTGATGTGCGATTATATTAGCAAGGCTAATACATATTACATGAGATACATTTCTTATTAATTTAATTTTTTTTACTGTCCCCAGATGCCTCAATTTATTTAATTTCAGACGTACATCTGACTTTATGTGTTAAAGGTAAGCAAGAAAATAGTATTACTTAATGTAAGAAGCAAAAACCAAACTAACAAACAAAGAAACAACATAAAGTAACAATCGTAGAGTGAGCCAACTGTGCATGAGATAGGACACCAATAACTAAAGAGCAACCATATAGAATAGCTTGTTTCAGAATGGTATTTTAGGTCACCGTGTTAGACCCCATTGCTGTGCCCACATTTTTTTGAAGTTTAAGTTATTTCTTTCCTCATGTTATTTATTCAGTCAATCTTCTGACAGGAAATGTGGGATGGTGTAAAGGAAATGTAAACATAAAACATGTTTATATCCAGTTATATGGAGCAAAATGTACATGGAGCTTCTGGGTACACCCGTAGAGACATAAGTATCACAGATCATGTACAGTCTAGCTGTAGCATTGTTCTTCACCAAACCCAAAGATGATAAATAATCTTTACTTACCACAGAGCTATAACCAAGTTATCAAACAGCGAATAGCAATATGTCTTACCTGCAGAATAAAAAGAAAGTAGTTAGTGATGCACTAAATTAGATTAAAAAAAATACACTGATATTTGTACTAAACTGACCAGACATCCCATCTACTTTATCTACTTACATAGGGACTCAGGCTGAGTTGGACTCATGTACACTTATCCTGAATAGTGAATGTCTATTATACGAGCATACAAAAAAGCGTACACCTACAGTATGTCCGTACACAGTTTTGGTACCCATGCCTCCTTAGCTCAGGGAGGTGGGATGAGGAGGGAAGTTTAATATTATTATTTATTAACAGTTTCTTATATAGCGCAGCATATTCCGTTGCGCTTTACAATTGTAAAGATTTATAGAACAAAACAGGGTAATAACATACAAATATATAGGTAGGAAGGCCCTGATCGCAAGCTTACAATCTGTAGGGAAATAGGAATTGATACACAAGGATAGGTTCTATATATTGCATTTTGGTCCAGCTAGAATGCAGAGTTTCTTGGTTGGCTGCATGATCCAGTCACACAGGAATGTCGACCAAATATCAGGAAGATGTGAAAGAAAGACAATATGTGAGGTTATGTGTGGACTGTGAGAGGGGATGTAATAAGACATGGAAGCTATGAAGGTTATGTGGGGGGTTCTGGAATCTGATAAGCTTGCATGAAGAGGTGAGATTTCAGGGAACGCTTGAAGGATTGGAGACTAGATTAAAGTCTTATTGTGCGAGGTAGGGCATTCCGTAGAGTGGGTGCAGCCTGAAGAAAGTCCTGTAACCGTGAATGGGAGCAAGTAATGCGTGGGGATGAGAGACGCAGATCTTGTGCTGAGCGGAGAGGTCGGGTTGGGAGATATTTTGAGATGAGTGAAGATATGTATGTTGGTGTGGTTTGGTTAATAGCCTTATGTGTAAGTGAAAGTATTTTCTATTGAATATGGTAGAAAACCGACAACCAATGGAGGGGCTGACAGAGCGGGGCAGCAGACGATGAACGTTTGGCAAGGAAGATAAGCCTTGCAGCTGCATTCATAATGGATTGTAATGGCGTTAGCCTGTTTTTGGGAAGACCAGTAAGGAGGCTATTGCAATAGTCAATGCGGGAAATAATAAGTGCATGGATTAGAGTTTTTGCAGTGTCTTGTGTGAGATATGGTCATATTTTTTATATGTTTTTTAGATGTATGTAACATGATTTTGAGACAGATTGAATGTGGGGAACAAAGGACAGTTCAGAGTCAAGGTTGACACCAAGGCAGCGAGCTTGTGGGGCAGGGTGGATGGTCGAGGTATCAACAGTGATAGAGAGATCAGGTTGGTAACTGTTATTGGCCGGTGGAAATATAATTAATTCTGTTTTAGAAATATTACGTTTCAGGTAGCGAGATGACATCCAAGATGAAATGGCAAAGAGACATTCAGTGACACGGACCAATACAGATGGTGATAAATCTGGGGTAGATAGGTAGATTTGAGAATCTTCCGCATAAAGATGGTACTGAAATCCAAAAGAGCTGATTAGTTTGCCAAGAGAGGTAGTATAGATTGAGAAAAGCAAAGGACTTAAGACAGAGCCTTGCATGCAAACACAGCCTGAGTATAGTAAGAGTGTGGTCACAACAGAGGCAGACTGGCCAGGAAATCCGGATCTGCCTGACGGTGGCTTTATCACTAAGATGTGCCTGACGGGTATGATGCAATAGCTAGCCACTTCTGATTGCTGCTCTCCTCTGATGTGTTGCTGCTTCCTTTATTGTCATGGGTGTATTTAAACACACACATATATATATATATAGCCAACTCTATGCAATCCCACAACCACTATGGCACTCCCACGTCCATAGTAAAGTCCACCGTTGCCCTCTGGTAAAATGTAAACCTTCTCTGTACAAACAAGTAGCGGCACTCGGTGTAGTTTCAATTAAAAGTTGTATTAGTTACGTCAATGAGACATCTCATTGATGTAACTAATACAACTTTTTATTGAAACTACACCAAGTGCCGCTACTTGTTTGTACAGAAGAGGTAATACTGTTGTATTATAGAGGAGGTCTATTTACATTAACCATAATAGCGAATGTAGTTTTTGCAATCAGACCAATTTTTGGTACTTATGACCTGGTTGGGTGTTAGTGTATCTTAGTGTAAGGACGCCAGACGTAAACCTGGCGCACGCGCTTCCGGAGTTGGATGCATTTAGAGACGTCTACGTTTACCCATTTGGACATGTGCGTTCAGCACAGCATCAACCCTTTAATGTTTAGTAGAATATTTCAAAAGTATTTCAATAGATTTGTTATTGATATTAATGCAGTTTATTCAGATGCACAAAACCACACAATTTACTTCACATGAAATATAGCCTTCCCACTAGGCTGTTTTAGCGGGGGAACCATTCACAGTGACCGCATCGCTTGGGGCCTGCCCGGCAGGTCCGTAAGCGCCGGACACGCCCCCAGGAGTGACGAAAAGGGAACGCGTAATAAAGACATGCCCCCTTTTCTTTGACCACGCCCCCTTTTCAGCCGCAGCGCCCTGCCTGCTGCCAGACCTAGAGTGAACACCAAAATAACACCCACAGCCTCGAATTGTTGTGTACACGGTATCACAGTAATGGGGCATACACACTGTCAGATCAGACAACGATAATGATATCATGGTCTCATCGTCCTGCATGTGCTGGATGATCGTTATCAAACATCCAGCACAGTACCAACCCCCAAACGACTAAACGACCTGCGATTAACGATTGCGGGTCCCTATAGTCACCTGGTCAATACTGACCAGGTTGGACTGCATGCACGGGCGTTATCGACCATCTGTGCCCGCACATCGTCCGTCGTTTGGGGGTTGGAAGGGTCTAAAAAAATGGATGATATAAACGATTTAATGATAAATGATATTGTTATCGTTTATATCGTCCCGCTAAATCTGACTGTGTGTATGCACCATAACATTAACATTCAGTACTTGATTTCTTTCATTAACATTAAGGAAAGGGCAAATACAGTCATCATGTATGTGTCTATGCAAGGACAACATATTGGGCCATCTATAACTGGCAATAGTGCTGGCATAGTGCTGCCTGACATAATGCTGACATAGTAATGCCTGGCATGGTGCTGGCATAGTAATGCCTGGCATGGTGCTGGCATAGTACTGGCTTACACAATGCTGGTATAGTGCTGCATGGTACAGTGTTGATATAGTGGGCCTGATTCAGAGCTGCTCGTTCGCTACGAGCGATGTTCGCACAACTGCGCATGCGTATGGGTCGTAATGCGCATGCGCCAACCAGTCAGTGCGGTCGGAAAACGTGTGTTCGCAAAATTGCGAATGCCTGCTAATTTGAGTGACAGAATGAGGCGTTTGTGGGTGGTAACAGGGGAAGGTGCTTGAAAACGGGGAGTGGAGATCCGAACGCAGGGGTGCCAAACGGTCAAAACGGGCGTTTTAAGGGTGTGTATAATTAACAAAGCAGCGTCATCGACCACGTCACTTGGTTGTCTCTTAGCCTGAAGTGTTCGCATGAGTGCGGGAGGAAAATCCTACCACAAGCACTGCGAGCAGTTCAGACGCCTTTCGATGTACTCGATTAATCTAATAAATAGCGGAGATGACGTAGGATGCGAGCGGCCAGGGGGCGTCTTTACAAAATAGCGAGCGCATGTTTCGTTCGCTCGCTCAGACATAGAGGCGTCAACAGACCGCAAAAAGAGAGAGCGCTCAATTTAAATAGCCGGCCCCTTTTTCTGAACGAGCGAGCGCAAATAGTGTCCGGCTCTGAATCAGGCCCTGTGCTTCCTGGCATAGTGCTGATATATTGTTGCCTGGTACAGTGCTGTCATAGTGTTGCCTGGCATAGTGCTGCCTGGCACAATGCTGTCATAGTGTTGCTTGGCATAGTACCATCATAGTGATGCCTGTCATTGTGCTGCCTGGCACACTGCTGTAATAGTGCTGATTGGCACACTGCTGTCATAGTGCTGCCTGGCACACTGCTGTGATAGTGCTGATTGGCACAGCGCTGTCATAGTGCTGCCTGGCATAGTGCTGCCTGACACAATGCTGTCATAGTGTTGCCTGGCATAGTGCTGCCTGGCATAGTGCTGTCATAGTGTTGCCAGGCATAGTGCTGATATATTGTTCCCTGGCACAGTGCTGTCATAGTGTTGCCAGGCATAGTGCTGCCTGGCACAGTGCTGTCATAGTGTTGCCTGGCATAGTGCCATCATAGTGATGCCTGGCATAGTGCTGCCTGGCACAGTGCTGTAATAGTGCTGATTGGCACACTGCTGTCATAGTGCTGCCTGGCATAGTGCTGCCTGGTACAGTACTGTCATAGTGTTGCCTGGCATAGTGCCATCATAGTCATGCCTGGCACAGTGCTGTCATAGTGCTGATTGGCACACTGCTGTCAGTGCTGCCTGGCATAGTGCTGTCATAGTGCTGCCTGGCACAGTGCTGTCATAGTGCTGCCTGGCACAGTGATGTCAAAGGAGAGTATCGGATAAAGCCACTGAAGCACGTACAATGTATATAGGGGAGAGTATCGAATAAAGCCACTGAAGCACGTACAATGTACATAGGTGAGAGTATCGAATAAAGCCACTGAAGCACGTACAATGTACATAGGGGAGAGTATTGGATAAAGCCACTGCAGCACGTACAATGTACATAGGGGAGAGTATCGGATAAAGCCACTGCAGCACGTACAATGTACATAGGGGAGAGAATCGGATAAAGCCACTGCAGCACGTACAATGTACATAGGGGAGAGTATCGGATAAAGCCACTGAAGCACGTACAATGTACATAGGGGAGAGTATCGGATAAAGCCACTGAAGCACGTACAATGTACATAGGTGAGAGTATCGGATAAAGCCACTGAAGCACGTACAATGTACATAGGGGAGAGTATCCGATAAAGCCGCTGAAGCACGTACAATGGGCCTGATTCAGACCGGCTCGCGAGTGCATAGTGTTCGCAAGCGGGTCGATGGTGGGGTACTGCGCACGCGCGGCGCATGCGCAAGCCCCGGAGTGATAAAGAATTTCTCTTGCTCCGGGGCTCACTACAAAAGGGACAGCTGTCAATGTTGATCGACAGCTCGCCCCGTTTTGTAGGTGGGGAGGGGGGTGGCTACACAAACGGATGCGTTCCCGAAGGAACGGCCGCCATTTGTGGGAGGCATCACTGACATCACCAGTGAGGAAGCTCTCTGGGGCTTGCGACGGACGAGACCCTACCACAAGGGTCTCGTCGCAAACCCCGATGGTTGCGACCATTGCGACCATCACCTGGCCGCCTGCAAAAGCTGTGGATGGTCACACACAGCTAAGCGAGCGGCCAGAAGGCCGCAACAAAAAAAAAAGAAAACGCCCTGATTCAGAGCGAGCGCTCTTCAAGAGTGTCCGGCTCTGAATCAGGCCCAATGTACATAGGTGAGAGTATTGGATAAACATGTATACATCAGGCTCTTGTAACTCCAACGTAACATCCACTGCAGCTTGTAAGCAATCTAGTGAGACCGTGTGACATCGTTACTCTGTTATAGAGTCTTAAGTGACCCCAAGTGATTACTGGAGACCCTGGAATCACCATTCATTTCCACTGCAATGCAGCTGTTCTTCTGTAATCAGCCATTTATATTTATAGTATACTAGTAATAACTTACCACTACTAAGTACCCCCCCCCATGCCATAGGCCGATTGGAAACTGTTTAGGTGCCCACACACATAGCGACATTTTTACACGAATCGGGTCAAAAAAAGTACAAATCGTGAGTTTATACTCACAAGCACGATGCCGATGCGCGTCCCCGCTCGTCGTACATCGCATCTTCTGATCTGCCGTGCTGCAGGGCAGATTAGCCAATCTGGGATACAATGCATTGGCTGCAAGATAGATCTTTAGTCAGATTGAACATTTTTAACTCCAAATCGTGACCACGACGGCAAGGGAGCTCCCGTGAAAGTTCATGAGGAAATTGGCCATAAAATCGTATCGTGAGGACATCGTTACGTGTGTGGGCACCTTATACCATACAGGTGTTTTTTCCTTGTGTCGGTTTCTTATGCAGCGACATAAAAGGTGACAGACAATATATTTTTGCAATTGTGAGTTTGATTTTATAAATATTCATGGGCCTGTGTGCGGCTAATTGAAAGGTGGGCACAGCTGCGTCTTGTGGCATTCGCCCGTCTACAAAGCCCTTCCCTGGCGCAGATCCATTCATATGAATGTGCAATGTCTGAGATGCCCGTGCACGCTGTAATACCCATTGGTGCATCTTTTCAGTATGCGCCACCATCGGTCACACCACCGAAACTTACATCAGCACCGCGACAGCCCATGCACTCGTCCGCCGGCAGCACTCCCATAACACGCCCAGTGAGTGGCCATTTCTGGGTGCATTTCTACCTGTCTCCCAGTCACCGCCAATCACTTCCCTGCGACATCACTGATAACACCTGTCCCGATTGCAGCAGCATCTTTGTGTGCAGACTGTGTGTGACGCATACCGGTCTTCAGACATTTTCGTGTATGCGCAGGTGTAAAAAATTGCTGAACATCGGCTTTGCGTGCAGATTGCGTGTGGCCCTTTATTGTAGCCACCTAAAAGATGGTGGAAAAATCTATACGTTACTAAAAAAAAAGATCTCCGGGCATGAAAATCCTGTCACAGTCGGTTGGTATCCTAACCCTCTCCCTACCCTAACCCTCTCCCCTTAGGCCGGGATGTACTAAGGTTGCGGTGACCATTCCGCCAGTCACCGCAACCTTGCAACCTTACGCATATGTACTAACATTTGCGATTAGTATCGCAAATGACAACTCTTGTGATAAGAGCTGCCCTTTGCGAAGCAGCCGATGCCTGGTGACGGGGTCTCCGTGGGACCCCGCCCCCTTCGAGCACCAGGAGTGCGGGCCGGTGACCATGGAGAGCAGGTGAGTAGGGGCCAGCGCTGGGTGACGGCGGGGCGGCACAGCGACGGCAAAGTGTCGGAAGCGGGGTGCGGTAAGAAGCCCATAGGCTTTATAGGGTAACGCCAGGTTTTTCTGGCGTTACCCTCTGCACCGATAAAAGTGCAGCCGGGGTTTGTACATATGGAAATGTGGTAAAAACCCGAAAACTGGGTGTTTAAAGCATTTTTTCTTTAGTACATTGCGGCCTCAGGGCCTGATTCAGACCCGCTCGGGAGCCGGCTCCGTCGTGTGCATGCGCGAGACCCGGATAGCAACAGGCAAACCGTCGCTCTGGGTCTCGTACCAAAGGGGGCGTGCTGTCGATGTTGAGTGACATCACGCTCCCTTTGGTGGGTGTGCCGGGGGCGTGGCTGCCCAGATGGAGGCGTTCCCATGGGAACGCCTACCGTCTGGGGCGGCCCCACTGACATCACAAGTGATGTCAGTGGGAGTGCTCTCAGCTCTGTTTGAGCCGAAAGCACTCCAGGGCTTGCGGCAACGAGACCCTACCACAAGAGTCTTGTCGCAAGCCCGATGGTCGCGATGGTCTTGACCATTGCGACCATCTTCATGGCCGCTCGCTATAGCTGTGGGTGGTCACCCACAGCTATACAAGCGGCCAGGAGGCCGCTCTAAAAATCCAGAAGGACGGCCCTGATTCAGAGCGAGCGCTCTGTCAGAGCGTCCGGCTCTGAATCAGGCCCTCAGTGCCTAACCCCTTACTCTCCCCTAACCCAACTACTTACCTTCGGGATGCCGACAGTGAGGATGCCAGCAGTTAGGATGCTGGTGGTCGGGATTCTGATAAGCATTGGTATTCCGGCGTCTGCATTATGATCGCCGGCATCCATTTTGTTGGGACACTGAACGTATCTAAAGAGAAGGCACCTGACGTCACAAGAGAATGAATGACTTCTGCACCTCGATTTGCATTGTTCACTAAAATAGGAAACTGCCTAGATAACCACACAAAGGAGACCATCAGCCATCGATAGCATCTCCCATCCCTAGCCAAGTGTGTAGCGGAGTCAGTTATAAGGGTCTGCGAAACAATGACTGGCGCGCCAGCCTCCTGGCGACCTCGGAAGGGAGATTACGAGAAAGGGTAATTACAGCACAAGGGAAGAAAATTGACTTTGCCATTGTCTGCTAAAGCTTCGTTCCCCAAATCCTTAGACTCCATTTACTTTTTACTGTGAATGAGCGCGCGCGCACACAAATGCCCATTAAACACCGTTTGTTCATTCATTTCAACAGATATTGTTCAACCTCAATTACGCCACTTTTTTCTTTAATCCTCTTTCATTAGGAGTCAAATGGCACTTTGGGAAGCAAGTGAAAAGCAGCTCGCTGCTGCGGCTGACATCCAGGCGCTGTGTTACTGCTGTTGTTCCTTTAATTCAGTGAAAGACAATTATGTTCGCAACATGATTCAGCACGCAGCCAGTCAGAGGAGAGACACAATGGAAGGTCAATGTGTACAAGGTCCCCTTCAGACGATGGCGGCACAGTGAACACACGCCTGGAGGTATATACAATAAAAAAAATGACTTCACATGAAATTAACTGCATTGGAGGTTGGCATTAAAATAGCACTTAAAGCAAATTAGACAATAACAGAAAAAGTGCCTTTACAATTTTTAAATAATCTAGCCCTGGCTTGGGGTGCTGGTTTAGATATTTGGGAGCACCTAAGTGTTTAGAGGGCCAAAATGCTGTGCAATTTATTGCTACGTAAATCTCTCCAAAATAGCGCAGATACCAATTGTCCATCGCAACCAATCTGATTCTACTTATCATTTATCTAGCACCCTCTAGAAGATAATAGCTATAATCTGATTGGTTGCTATGGACAACAACTCAACTTCGAAAACCTGCACTTTAGTGAATATTCCCCTAAAAGTTCCTTCCTGAGCAATTGTTGACTGAGGCAAATGTTTTCAAAACGATAAGGTAACTTCTTGGTGAAGCAAATGCCTGCAGGTGGCGTTGAATGCAAAGTGGCTGTTTTTGCGTGATGACGCGACAACCAGATTTACTAAAGTGCCTTACGCTAATGCAGATTTTCATAGAGCTAATGTGGCTGCGGACAGGAAGTAGCTCCGCCCACTGTGTTTCCATCATCAGAGGTATCGTTACTTTATTATTATTATCCTTTATTTATTAGGCACCACAAGGGTTCCGCAGCGCCTTACACAGTACATAAACAAATGAGCACACACGAAAAACAGTTATTAACAGTACAAACAATGCAGGACAAATACAAGATTTATAAACATTGCTGCATAGCACCTAAATAAGCAGCAGGGTGTCAGCAACCAAGGGTTAGGTGCCGTTGTAAATGAAAATATAAGTAAGGGAAGGAAAAGCACGTGAGGGAAGAGGGCCCTGCTCGTGAGAGCTTACATTCTGAAGGGGAGGAGCAGACAAACAGGGGTGACACGGATGGGCTGGATTGTGAGGAAGGAACATGGAGTAGTGGGTTAGGATGAGCGCTGTAAAGCTTTGAGAAAGAAAGTGGTCTTGAGACCTCTTTTGAAGATTAGGAGCCAGGAAGCAAAGTTATCAAGGAATTTGGGGCTAAGGCCAGGGGGACGGAAAAAAGCAGCTACTCGAAGAAGTTGGAAGAGGAGAATGTCATGAGCATTGAGTGGAAAGGATGAAATGGAGAGTTTAGAGGGTAAGAGTTGGTGGGAGTGACCAGATGATAGAAGCACCCCAACACCGTGGCAACTTCCAGGCCAGGGAGTGTAAAAGAATGTGAAGTATATGTTCTTTGGAGAAGACTGTTGCGATTTTGCCTCTATACGTTGCACCTACAGTAACTTATGTATTTTTCTTCAGTTCCTGTCCAAGGCATCATCTGTGTAGAGTTTGTATGTTCCTCCTCCCACACTCCAAAAATATACTGGTATGTTAATTAGATGCTGACAAAAAAAACGAACCCTAGTGTGTATGTGTGCATCCATGTCATAGGGAATATAGGGGTCTATTATGGGGGTCTATTATGGTGGTCTATGTACTAAACCTTGAATGGAGATAAAGTGAACAGAGATAAAGTACCAGCCAATCAGCTCCTAGCTGTCATGTTATAGACTGTGTTTGAAAAATGAGTTAGGAGCTGATTGGTTGGTACATTTTCTCTGTCCACTTTATCTCTCTCCAAGGCTTAGTAAATAGACTATGCGCCCCTGTCATTATCAGCGCTGCTATCTACAAGGTAGCAGCACCGATCGGCAGGGCATGTATGGACGGTCAGTTCACCTGACCGTTCCGCCCGCTGTAGCTGTCGCTATCGACAGCTAGAGCCTGGCGATACCCTATCCCCACAGCAGGGACAGCACTGTGCGGGATCTGGCTCCAGGGCTGCACGCGGGATCTCGCGATACTTGCGAGATCCCGCGCATGCTCAGTGGGGCTAGCCGGGACTGAGACACAGCGCATCAGCATTAGGCTGATGGGCTACGTCCTCAGGCAGGGATCGCCGGAGGAGTTATCGCTCCTCTGCCCCGGCCGATGAGGTGTTCTTACATCTCATCGTTAGTGCCTCAGTAAAGAGGCGAAGCAGGAAGCGTTATAGCGGCACGTTAAGGGCTGCTATAATACATCCCCCCATTATCTCTATAAAGTGCTGTGGAATATGGGTGCACTATATAATAAATAACTGCTAATAAATAAAGGAAAAATCTAAATTTTTCTGGATTTAGCTCACGTTTTAGAATCTATGGAAGACTAAACGGGGAGAATGAAATGCTGCAAATCAGCCTGGTTTCCCTTCATTCTGTTAATAAATCAGGCTCCGAGGGGCCAGTTACGTCTACTGAGAATGGAGGAGACTCTGAAGCATTCTCTGATAGGCCATAAAAATGCCTGGAGATGTCTGTTGGCAGATGGCTCCCAGGAGTGGCGGGAACAGTGTAATGTAATGGTACATAGAGCCGGGGTGAATAAGTAAGTACGCCTCTTTATGCCATGAATTAAATATGAGGCTCAAGGCGAGAATTTATGCTGTCTGATTCCACCAGAGTGGTGATAAATTTGCTGGTGCTAAAAAATATTTATCATACCAAATGTATTTATAAATTAGATTTGTATAAGCAGTAAGTGTATCACGGAAGTGCATCAAAAGTTGTGTCGGTAGTTTAACAACAACCTGTGGAGTGTATGCGGTACAGATACAGACTGCTCTGAGAGATGGAGCTAGCAACGTAGCCATGTGCTTTCTATCTATCTATCTATCTATCTATCTATCTACAGTACCTATCAGTCAAGTGCGGTGAGGTCAATGGCCGGGGAGGCACACATGGAGATGGGTCTGAGTGCTGGGAGCCTGTCTCACCCCCTACTCACTGTAACTCTTCAGTGTCAATTGATTCTCCTACCTGCATGACTGTGTCTGCTCTTGCTGCTGCTGCTGCTACCGATCTCTAAACACTGCAGTGCACTTGCTGACACATCCAAGGTGCATCACATTCCGGTGCTTAGTACATTTGAGAAATGCTTTAAAACCCATGGAATCTGCATTTTCGTGGGATTTACTGCATTTTTCACCTTAGTACATCCCGCCCATTGTGTTAAAAAAGCATCAAAAATTATGGCTTAAACTACAGCAAATTAGACCTGTCAAAATCCCTAAAGTGTTAGGTGCTAGTCAGAACCTGAGGGTGTGGTATAAAACTTTGATAGTACAAAGGTTGAATGTCATTAGGTTGACAGAGTCAAATGGTTGACAGGTATAAAGATCGACAGGTAAAAAGATCAACATGGCAAAAGGTCAACAGGGTTAAAAGGTTGACAGGTTCAAATGGTCGACACACAAATGGTCAACATATGTTTTGTAAATTAACCCTAATCCTAACTATGCCCCTAGTGTCTAACCCTAACCCTCCGCCTGGTACCTGACCCTCCACCTAGGGCCTAACCCTAACCCTCGCCCTAGTGCCTAACCCTAACTAACCCCCTAGTCCCTAATCCTCCCCCTAGTGTCTGCCCTCCCCCTGGTACCTAACCCTCCCCTTAGAGCCTAACGCTAACCCTCTCCCTGGTGCCTAACCCTAACTAACCTCCTAGTCCCTAACCCAGCCCCTAGTGCCTAACCCTAACCCTCCCCCTAGTGCCTAACCCTAACCCTCCCCCTAGTGCCTAACCCTAACCCTCCCCCTGGTGCCTAACCCTAACCCTCCCCCTAGTGCCTAACCCTAACCCACCCCCTAGTGCCTAACCCTCCCCATAGTGCCTATCCCTAACCCTCCTCCTGGTGCCTAACCCTAACCCTCCCCCTTGTGCCTAACCCTCCTCCTGGTGCCTAACCCTAACCCTCTCCCTAGTGCCTAACCCTCCTCCTGGTGCCTAACCCTAACCCACCCCCTAGTGCCTAACCCTAACTCTCCCCCTAGTGCCTAACCCACCCCCTAGTGCCTAACACTAACCCTCCACCTGGTGCCTAACCCTCCCCTGGTGCCTAACCCTAACCCTCCCCTTAGTGCCTAACCCTCCCCCTGGTGCCTAGCCCTAACCCTCCCCATAGTGCCTAACCCTCCCCCTGGTACCAAACCCTAACCCTCCCCCTGGTGCCTAACTCTAACTCCTCCCTCTAGTACCTAACCCTAACCCACCCCCTAGTGCCTAACCCTCCCCCTAGTGCCTAACCCTAACCTTCCCCCTAGTGCCTAACCCTAACCCTCCCCCAGTTCCTAACCCTAACCCACCTCCTAGTGCCTAACCCTAAATCCCCCCTGGTGCCTACCCCTAACCCTCCACCTGGTGCCTAACCCTCCTCCTGGTGCCTAACCCTAGCCCCCCTCCCTCGTGCCTAAACCTGTCAACCATTTGTGTGTTGACCATTTGAATCTGTTGACATTTTATAACCCTGTCAACCTTTTGCACTGTTAATCTTTTGTCAGTCGACCTTTTGTCCTTCTCATCTTATTACATGCCAACTATTTGGTGTTGACCTATTGACTGTCTGCCTTTTTTTTATTGTTGATCTATCCGGATACCAGCCCTCAACCATCGGGTACTTTTACTGTTCTACTGCTTAATACCCACTTCCACCACGTGCATAAGTGTTAGAGGCGCAGATCCTGCAGTGTTATTGGTCAGCGATGGATCATTGCCATAAGGTACATACAGTATGATAAGAGTCTACTAGCGAAATAAGGTAAAAAGAGAATCTGGAAAATGGACATTCTACGAGGATTTCACCAGGAGATCCCCTTTAAGGCACCAGTGTGCTGTGATGTGGTGATGATAAGTCTACGCTAGACACATATTACTGTAGCGTATTCAGTTTTGTCCTCTGCAAAATCTCATCTTCTCCATAATGACTGATCCGTCCGCACAGCTTTGCAAAGCCAATGCATTAAAAATAAATTAACTAATGGCACGATAAACAACCAATTTTCCATCCAACGATTAACAGTAAAAATGTTTAAGCACATTTCATGCAATCTGTAATCTATCGTTCCGGCTCCCATCCAATCAACAGCCCTCGCCATTCCAGCAAGCTGCGAGTGCAGCCCTAATTCTCTTCCCTGGCTCCCAATTTAATCTCCTACGAAGAAGAGCTCATATTAAACTGGACGCTTTCTCTGCTACGGTGAGAGGCACAAAATTAAGGCCCTGTCTGAATTTAATCACATCCCAATCTCATCACTGCATCTCAGTGCTTCATTTATCAATAATTAATATACAATGATGACTGCAGATCCATCCTGTCTTCAAAGAACCCGACGGTAAGACGTATTAATGAGGAGAAAGTCCTTAATGGCGTGTATCCTGCTTTAATGGCGCTTCTTGTTAGTTCCCCAGGGCAGACTTATGCACACAAATTCTCCCATAGCAGGAATGAGAAACCTTGGGCAATCGTCAGCCGCTGTACTGTATCCTTCCCCCAATAGTACTCAGTCAGCCAGTTGGCACTCCAGCTGTTCCTGAACTACAACTCCCAGGATGCTGAGCTAGCCAAAGGCTGCCATTAAACAACAGCTGGATTGCCGGAGGTCGCAAATTTCTGTGTTCTACTTTACTAAGCGGAGAACAAACGCAGAAGGTGGGATCACGTTATAGGGCTACAACACTGAAACTTGATCCGTTATGAAAAGTTATTTTGTAACATTACACAATACATCTGTATAGGTTCCTGTTGATGGTACAAATGAAGATTGTGGGCACTATTCTGAGCAGCAAGGAAACCAAATAGCAAATTGGGTTCACATAGACAACTTTGCAACTGCGACTTAGGCCCGTATTCAATTAGAAGCGAAAAGTCAGTTGCCGGACTTTTCGCCCTGTTCGCGGGTTTCAGGTGCGAAAAAGTAGCGCGCGCCTCCCCGCGTGTCCCCGTATTCAATGCCAAATCGGCGAAAATGAGACACGGCGAAACTCAAACAGGCAAAAACTCCTAGCGTTTTTGGGGAAATCAGCCTGACACCCCTCAAAAGATGCTCTGACATGGGGGTTCACTATGGGTACCCCCGATTAGCCCTGCTGAAGGTATTTGGGGTCTTTGAATGGTCTCAATAGGCGCTATGTAGCGTCTGTCAGCAAGTGGTGAAGAATAGCATTTTGCTACTTTTTGGGGGTAAAATAAGTAGTTCCAGCAAATTTGGGGTACATGAAAATGGGTGCAAGCATTAGAAAGCACCAAAAACGCACCTTCAGGAAACACCTGCAGTCAAAAATACACCTCCCCCATTCTTCCAGACCCCCCAAAGGCTATTTCGCTAGTTTTTGAATTTGCACCACCACTTTGATTTTTTTTCATCCATTTTTTCAAAGTGCTTTTTTGGGGTGTCCTTAGTGGGTTTTTTTTGCATTTTTTGACGCAGTTAGTGTCAGGGAAGGGGGGTGTCCAAAGGGTGCGGGATGGTTCCCGCAACATTGCACCTATTCATAGGAGAAACTTTTTCGCCTATTACATTGCATTATCGCGTTGGCGAAAAGACGATACATTGAAATGAAAGTTGAAACCGGCGAAAGTTACGTCATTGGCGAAAGAGTATCGCTGAAACTGACTTTTCGCTTCTAATTGAATACGGCCCTTAATACCCTCCATCTAATCTGTACAATTACTTTTAAAACACAGTTGCAGCAGTTTCAGTGCGTTTGCATAAATGGGTGTGGTTTCAAAGTTTGTGGCCAATCAGACAAAGTCATCGCCATCAGTGTGCAACTTACACCAGAGTTACAGCACCGGCAGCCCTGGAATCTCCAAACAGCTACGTCTGCGACTATTTTCCAGCCATTTTAGTCGCACTTTGGCCACGCCTGCACGCCCACTGCCCATATCTGAACGCTCATTACAGCCCTGGTCATAGCCCTCTGGTTGTACCCAGTAGCAGTTCGGTCATACACATGGAAAAAGATGCATATTGCGGACATTTGTGCAGGCGACCAAATCACATTTACCGCTCGCCCTGTATATATTGCCCTCTGCTAACAACCATTTGTAAAGATAAACTATCAACTCTTACTAAGTCCAAATTTAAAATTACATTTAGATAATTAAAAAAAATCCTAATTTCAGTATATCACAGCATTGTTAGAATCAGCATTTTTGTCATTTTCACTAGATTTTGGAAATCTGATATATAGTTTGTGGAGTGATTGCTTGCATCGAGCAAACAGACAGAAACATTAGAGTTTGCTAAATTTCCAATACTGGTCACAGTCTGCACTTTGGCACGGAATTTTGCAAGTTTCTTTGGTGCGCTGCACGGAATGGCGAGATTGTGGGCCTGCAAATGTTTTGAGTCGAGATGGCGATACCATGCAAATGCTAGTTTCAGCCTCCCCCTTGTGTACTAGTGTACGACGGACTCTGAACGCCCATGAGACGCCCTTTTTTTGCGTTCACTTTAAGCCAACTCCAAGACCCCTCCCAGGAATGCCCATGGCTTTCTGCCGCCAGCTCAAATGGGAGCGACATGCACTGTGGTACGTATGCACTGTAGGCGTCTCAAGGACTTTTCGCACATACGCAATAGCAAATAATCGCTCAACTGCGCAAACATCGACAGTACTTCCACCTCTGAATCAGGGTTGGGTACAGGATGCTGGCGCCCGGGATCCCGGCGGTCAGAATCCCGACACCGGCATCCCGACAGGGAGAGAATCCCAACAGAAGTAGATAAGTATACTCTTCTTCCCCTAACCATCTCTCCCCGCACCCTAAACCTCACCTCCCCCCTATTGCCTAACCCTCCCCTAGTGCCTAACCCTAACCCTCCCCCTAGTGCCTAACCCTATCCCTCCCCCTAGTGCCTATCCCTCCCCCCAGTGCCTTACCTTAACATCTGACCCTCCCCCTAGTGCCTAACCCTAACCCTTCCCTAGTGCCTACCCCTAACCCCCCCCTAGTGCCTAACCCTCCCCCTAGTGCCTAACCCTAACCCTCCCCTAGTGCCTAACCCTAACCCTCCCCTAGTGCCTAACCCTAACCCTCCCCTAGTGCCTAACCCTCCCCCTAGTGCCTACCCCTAACCCTACCCTAGTGCCTAACCCTCCCCTTAGTGCCTACCCCTAACCCTACCCTAGTGCCTAATCCTAACCCTCCCCTAGTGCTTAACCCTAACCCTCCCCCTAGTGCCTACCCCTAACCCTCCCCTAGTGCCTAACCCTAACCCTCCCCCTAGTGCCTAACCCTACCCTAGTGCCTATCCCTCCCCCCAGTGCCTTACCTTAACCTCTAACCCTGCCCCTAGTGCCTAACCCTATCCCTCCCCCTAACCCCAATGCTTACTGTCAGGATTCTGACTGGTGTAGGGATTCCAGGCACCGGCATCCCCACAGCCGGGATAATAACTACATCCCCTGAATTAGCCCCTGTGGTATTAATATGATATTACATTTATGATATTACATTTATGATATTACATTTTGTAGACACCGATATCTTATCCTAAATTACGTAATGTAAATCATAGATTATTAACCCAGTGATTGCTGGATGGAACTGCAATGTACCGGCCGGATACGGCAAAGGCTAATTGTGTGTGGTCGTTTTCAGATAGCGGCCAGTCGGTAGATATGGATTTTATAATCAATCAGACCTAAAATGAGGAATATTGAGCTATTCAGCACTGAATTCCTGCCAATCAATCACTGCCTATTATCAGCAATAACACACAGCCATTGAGACCTTAAACGTTTAACATGCTGGACGGATAATTACTCCTCTGTGGCTGCAGACAGCTGTGACCCATACAGTACAATGTAATCCCATTATGTCAGCGGAAAGGACCACCTGCACATAGGGGGAGCCTGGGGGATGCTGTCAGCTCACAGTCACTGATCTGATGCCTGTCGGCAACTTTTTCCATGAATTGTGTATTATTGAAGTTTCATTCTATTAGAAGCAGAAAACCTCACGGATGCTGCAAACCCTTCTCCATGTTAAGAACCTATTGTTCTAGTATTTTGCCATCATTTCCTACCTTAAATCTAGTCATTACTGGTCTCTGGAGTTGCACCTCCTTAGGTACTGGAGCATTGTTCAAAAATACCAGGAAAAAGTTTGAAAAACAAAATTGTAGTACCACATATGAGCAGCAGGTGGGGCTGCAGAACTCTCAATCTCTTTATACGGTTATTTTGCAATATACCTTGTCAACTATACTAAGGCAGGATTTATATATATATATATATATATATATATAAATATATATATATATATATACTATGCGATAGGTACAGTATGTATTTGACATACTCTGCAAAAAGCTGTGGAATATGTGTGTGCTACATAAATAACTGTTAATAAATAATACTGGCTGGTAGATCGTCCAGTGTACTGGCGTAGTTTAGTTTACAGTAATGTACGCGCAGATAAAGCCTGTCTTATTGTACTTGCCGACATTTTGACTATCCTCTCCTGGAGGAGGCAGCTAGATCGGTGATGCATGGGCATGGCGCGGCTAAGTGGGCGGTGTGGAAGGTGTGAAGGTTCTTCATCAGGCCCCCCCCCCGGGGATTTAGCGCTAATCGCATTGTCAACCACAGTAACCTCCCTCTTCATTTGGGATATGGGTGACCACGGTTGGCTGGCAGGAGGCCACCAGGAAACTTGCCCACACTTCCTGGCTTCCAGGAGAGCCACTTAGAATTCATTCTTGGAGAGTACTGTAAGTAAATTTTATATACTACATTCATGTAGTACCGTACATACTGGGCATGGGGGGGGCTTGTTTTTTTATGTTCAGCAGAATGATATTACTGAGGTAAGGGACACAGTTATATAACTATCTCCTAATGAATTGGTGGATGCATGCTCAGGAATATTGGACCAGATAAACATATAAAATGTATATACAAGAACCCAGTGCTAAATACGATGGACGGTGTGATAAAAAACACAGTGATTTATTTAAAAAGCATCAATATATAAATGTCTCAGGACAAACGTGATAAAAAGTTCATATTAGAACCAAAATAAATATCTGCTTCTGTATAGTTAGATAGCTGGACCTAGGACAATCTCCAATACGCCCCAAACAGATGAAGTGATTTCTGAAGGCAACACTTATTTACAACGAAGGGGTGTAGCAGTCACCAACACAGTCCTTAGCATCCTAGACGCCACACTTTGTAGGCTGTGAAATAGATCCACATGGAAGGTCCCAGTATTTACCAAAGGGTCCCAGGAGGAGTATAACAAAGTCCAAATGATAGTCCAGCAGTTGTACAGGGGTGGAGAGAGGGTCTCAACGCATTTCACTGGGTAAATGTGACCACTCAGCTTCTTCAGGAGTGTAAAACTAGGGGATCTATTTACTAAGCAGTGTTAGGAAAAGTGATAAGGTGCCAGCCAATCAGCTCCTAACTGTCATCTCACAGGCTGTGTTTGAAAAATGACAGTTGGGAGCTGATTGGCTGGCACCTTATCACTTTTCACTTTTCACTTCTCCTAACACTGCTTAGTAAATAGACCCCTACGTCTTTTATACCCAGAGGTATTAATTACATAATCTTAAAGAAACACACACCATCCATCATAAATGCATTAAATACACACAGTCATGTATTAATAAGAATGAATGCAATCTTACTCAACATCTAATAAACTAATTGAAACATTTATAAAGGCTCCAATAAAGATAACAATATCCGCGCATGTCCGATCATATGACCGGGTGACGTCACTCGGTCACATGTCTCAGCTGTAATGTGCATAATATGATAATGCATATAATGTTATAATCAGCTCCAGAGGTAGGATGCCAAGCGCTCTCTAGTCGCGTGTGGGGGCGTGGCCTAATTACCATAGGTCACGCCCCCTATGTGACGTTATTTGAGGGCGTGCCTGCACGGCACGCCTCCCGTGTAACGTCAGGCTGGGGGGAGAGCCCAGCACTTTGTCACTAGCTGGGCTTCCCCCAGCCCTCGCCTGGCACTGAATGGATACTGCGCGCATGAGCCCTGCATCCATGCAGATACTCTGGGCTCTGGCACCGCCACACAGCTGCGGCAGTGGGGGTCCCTAACCTCCCGACCAGACCGCCCGTGGGACACTTTGTCTCACGGGTAGAACAGCGGGACAGTGCTGAAATTGCGATGTTGGCAAGGGTGCCCCCTCTATGGGGTGCAAATATAGGCCCTCATTCAGACCCACTCGCGAGCGGCTGTCCGCTCGCAAGTGGGTCGATGGTCCCCACTGCGCATGCGCACGACGGAGGGAGCTCCATCGTGCGCATGCGCGAGACCCGACGAGCGAAGGACTTTCCTTCGCTCAGAGTGTCTCATCAAAGGGGGCGTGCTGTCGATGGTGACTGACAGCACGCCCCCTTTGGTGGGCGTGCCGGGGCGTGCCTCCCAGACGGAGGCGTTCCCAAGGGAACGCCTACCGTCTCAAGCCGGCCCCACTGACATCACTAGTGATGTCAGTGGGAGTGATTTTGGCTCTGATAGAGCCAAAATCACTCATGGCCTTGTGGTTGAAAAACCCAACCGCAGGCTTTTGCTCGCAGTTTCGATGGTCGCGATGGTCAAGACCATCGCAACCATCATCCTGCACGCTCGTATATGCTGTGGGTGGTGACCCACAGCTATACGAGCGTCCAGGAGGACGCTCCATATTAATGGAGGTGGGCCCTGATTCAGAGCGAGCGCTCTGGTCAGAGCGTCCGGCTCTGAATCAGGGCCATAATTTGTAAGGGCTGTAACATCATAGTAAATTAAGGAATTGGTCCAAGCTTGCCCCCATGACTGTACCATTACAAGAACCCTTAGACACACTAGGGGGAGTTAGTAATAATGCACAGAGATCCATAACAAACCAGCAATGGCATCTGTTCAATCTGGCTCATTACATAATAAAAGCCATTACAACCAATTCATTTATTTTCATTATTTAATAATATGTCATAGTAGTACCGTAACTCCCACATGTACAAATTGCGTAATGGCATAATTAGAGGCACTATACACAAACTTTACTGTTATACATCATCCATTTATAATGGAGGAAAGAAAAATGTATTATTCCATATTAATATTTAATGGTCTTCATTTTTATTGTCTTACAGTATTATCTTTCTGATTCTTTATATCAGATTGTTATTCTGTGTTGGGCATTAAAGACTCTAATCAATAAGGGAATACAAGTGTTATATTTACAGTAGCATAGTTAACAAGCTTTGCGTGACATTATTACCCCTTTAACCAGTAGATTGTGGCATTACAGCTGCGTCTTAAATTGTTTACCCCCAATGGGTTTAAACAATCAGTTATGAGTTACTGGTGCGGCAGCCATGCATCCCAGCTTAATTCATGTATCTCAGTATGATAATTAATTGCCATTTACACCATTATGTTTTAACATATTTTCATTTATTAAACCCAATTCATTAACAGAAAATACACCATTATTTAAGCCCTGAAATGTGTTAGAAGCCTGTTGTCCTTTTGCCGGAGAAATTGCGATATTACTAATTCTCTATCAAGCTTTGGCCCTACAGGAAACGGTGAAAGATTAGAAAATTGCATTTTTAAATACTTGCTAAATAGTCTGAGATTAAAGTAATTAGTGAAGCCTGGGCTGAAACAATATTAATGCATTTAAAAAAAATAAATTGAAAAAAAAAAATGTAATTTCGCCATCGAATGAGAAATACTGTATGTTGTAATTATTAATCCCTAAAAGCTAAACACAAATTAATTGATATATTTGTGTGTCTGCTACAGGGTTAGGCGTTCCTTGTGTTTCTCAGCTCAATCGCCTCCAGAAATGTGTCTATTTTAGGGGCCTATGTATCAAACTGAATTTCGCATAAAAAAATGTGATTAAAATAATTATCGCACGATAAATGTAGTATCAGTCTTATGTATTAAGCAGGAAATAAAAGGCTTTAACTGCAAGATGACTGCGATCATTGTCTATGTCTTGAAGATCGCATAACCTAATTGAAAAATAGTAGAAATGTGATATTTCCGAATGTATCATTCAAATGTTGCAAATATTTATCGGATTTTCTTGCTGCTTTTTATTACATGCCTCAAATGGCGTAGATATAGATTTATCGTAAGAAGGTGGTTTGGGAGAGGGGGATCTGAGACCCCACCCATGTATGTGATGAGCCCCCCATTTATTAGAGCCCACCCATGTATGTGATGACCCCCCATTTATGAAAGCCCACCCATGTATGTGATGACCCCCCATTTATGAGAGCCCACCAATGTATGTGATGACACCCCATTTATGAGAGCCCACCCATGTATGTGATGACCCCCCATTTATGAGAGCCCACCAATGTATGTGACGACACCCCATTTATGAGAGCCCACCCATGTATGTGATGACACCCCCATTTAATAGAGCCCACCCATGTATGTGTTGACCCCCCATTTATGAGAGCCCACCCATGTATGTGATGACACCCCCATTTATGAGAGCCCACCCATGTATGTGTTGACCCCCCATTTATGAGAGCCTACCCATGTATGTGATGACACCCCCATTTATGAGAGCCCACCCATGTATGTGATGACACCCCCATTTATGAGAGCCCACCCATGTATGTGTTGACCCCCCATGTATGAGAGCCCACCCATGTATGTGATGACACTCCCATTTATGAGAGCCCACCCATGTATGTGTTGACCACCCATTTATGAGAGCCCACCCATGTATGTGATGACACCCCCATTTATGAGAGCCCACCCATGTATGTGATGACCCCCCATGTATGAGAGCCCACCCATGTATGTGATGACACCTCATGTTTCCCAGCTTCTCTCTGTCCTTGGCATACCTGTTACTAGTGAGCAGGAACCTTCGTCAGCCACAGTCCACTTCAATTGAACCTTTAATTACAATTATTTATTTTCAGGGGAGTCGGAAAAATTCTATGTGGGGGGGGAGGGGGAGATTTTGTTTTTGAAACTGAAATTCCACTATGTACGGAACACAATATGCAGGAGATGTCACTGAAATCTCCTGCAAAAGGCTACTTAGCACTGCAGGCAGCAGTCCCCATTATTATTATTAATGGGGACTACAGTCTGCCCCTATGTAGAGAACTCCAAAAAGTATCGCTTTTGGAGTTTGACCCCCTTTGGTTAAATCCATTCTCAGATGGTATCAACCACTTTACGCCTATAGAGGAGTTCTCTCAGGAGGGGGATCTTACGATCCCTCTCCCGCAGACTCCAACTGGCTCTGGTGACTAGCACTGGGCCTGAATCCTCCCCACCCCGCAATGGCCAGAGAGGCTCACGAAAATCAGGTGCAGCTCCTGGCCACCTGCAAGAGAGGGCAAGTCTACCAGACTCACCTCCACCCCCCTGTACTTCCCCAACTTTCCCCCACCTACTGTACCTGGCAAAAGAGGGCAGCCCAGAGGGGGTCAATGACGCGTTTCGCACTGAATCCCATCATCATAGCCCCACCCCCTCAGCATTGTGGGGGTGGGGCCACAATGATGCGATAGCACCGCCACGTCCCTCATAACACCCACCTATGCCGCCGCCACGCCTCCTGCTGCATCGACCTGGCTGCCTCCTCCCGGAATGGTTCAGCCAAATACTAGAAAGTAAATTCTAGTACATAGCTGGGGTAGATAAAATGATGAAGTCCGCTAGGATATGGATATAGCTTCTAATCAGGCTATTTAGCAAACAAAACAATAGAACTATTATTTATCCATATTTATGTTAACTCCATATTTAGGTGGAATGAAAAGTCAGGATAAATAATGGCTTTCTTCGATGTTTCCATCTCCCCTGTAGACCATGCAGCTTCAAAGGACAGACACAACGCCAGCTCTTGATGGCGTAATGTATAGCATCCCCTACTTTGCTGTAGTGCGGCGGGACGCATCTTCCCCCTGTGTCCCAGAATGCAATTCTTCCCCGGCTGTTTCTTGGCAGGACTCGTTCTTTCTGCGCATGTGCAAACCGATGCGTGCGCACTCACGGTAATGTTACCTTTGGTTACGGCAGCAAACAGGTCGCCGAGACAAGCTTTTTTGGCAAGGGGTAGTCCGACAGCAGCTGTCATATTTTCATATAAATATAATAGGATGCCATTAGCGACAAGCGGCTAGATAGATGGGCAATAGTATGTCCTCTTTACTAAATAGATCCCTAAAATAACAAACTGGGAATACTCCACATAGTTGAATACACTACAATGACTCAAAAACTCCGAGCCTTCTTAGGGTTGTTACTGCACATTCATTTTCCTCTCCAAAATAATGACTATGATGGGCACTGCCGTGCTGTGTAAGGGCTTGATCCCCGCCTCCTGCGCACACAGCTTCCAATCACACCGCCCAGCCCACATTACATACCATTGTATTGCGTTTGGCACTTGGTCCTTGGCACTAGTCAAGATGCCGCATTGTGCCAATCCCATCTGTGATTATAATAAAGATGGTGCTTTGTCTGTTTATGGAACCACTGTCCTTTCCTGCCTGGCACGACACCACGAAATGCGATCATCCAATAACTGGCCAAAATGTAATACAGAACATTTCCCCACATTGCAAAATCCCAAACCTTTGTTTTCGCTGGGGGGGGGGGGGGGATGTAATTAGGACTGGAGTTCATTGTAAGAAAGTTTTAGCACAATTAAAGTGAGCATACGTAAACTCGGGCTGCTGTGGAACCACACATCCCAGCAAGCACTGCAGTGTCATCCTGTCCTAGGTCCAAACCCAGTTTGAGCTACCTTTTGACTCTCCAGCCGTTGCGGATCCTGTAATGGGCATGCTGATATTTGTAGTATCACGGAATTTATAGAATCACAAGTTTCTCCTACGTCTTTCAATAATATTTTTTATGTTTTCCAGATCTCCTAGTTGGTGCACAGGTGTATTTAATACTGACTGACACATGTTAAAAGATCCCCAGGTGGTGCTAATTATTTAATTTGTGATACTTAGAAGAACATTAAGCATTAGTAATATTCTATTACAGTGGTTCTCAAACTCGGTCCTCAGGACACCACACAGGTCACATTTTCCAGATCACCCAGCAGGTGCACAGGTGTATTCATTACTCACTGACACATTTTAAAAGATCCACATATGGAGCTAATTATTTAACTTGTGATTCTGTGAGGAGACCTGCAAAACATGCACTGTTTGGGGTCCTGAGGATCGAGTTTGAGAACCTGTGTTTTATTATATTACGATTTCTGTTGTTGTCATGATGTGGGCTGGGGAGGGGGGGGGGGTTTCCGGTTGCTTGGAACCCCCCCTGCATTTGCCTATGTGTGTTAACCCCGTTTTCCGGGAGGCACAAGGCCAAGGTCTGAGTAGGCGGATGCTGATTCCTGGCCTCTTACGTGACCATCGCCCGGTCAGGCTGCAACCATCACGACCATCGGTATAATGCATAATTTGTAGAACATTCTAAAGGCAGGATTTTTTTAAATTATTATTATTATCATCAGCAGCAGCAGTATTTATTATTATTATTATTATTATTATTATTATTTTATGTTATCCTTGCATGGGAGACAAGGAGAGGACAAGATGAAAACCAAGAGCGCGGGGGGCCCTGCTTGCGAGAGCTTACATTCTAGTCATTTATTTATATAGCAGCTCCAACTACGCAGCGCTGTACAGAGAATGTATAGGTCTTTCAGATCAGTCTCTGCCCCCCTTCCCTACACACACGCACCAGTAAGTTTTTGGAAAAACCCATTCAGACACAAGGCGGACATTCCAATTCCAGCCAGATAGTGCACGGACCGGCATGTTTTGGCACAACCCCTCCACTAATGTTATGATTTTGGCAAAACCACACTCAAGTGTTTTGGTTCAGTTTTGGATTTTTTGTTTTTGTTTAAATTGATAAAAAAAGCTAAAATTGTGTCATTTTGGACCTGTTTACATGCAATCCAAAACCAGAGATCCGGATTTAAGATCCAAGTTCTAAACTTACAGGAGACCCGAGCCGGTACTCGGTTCGACTTGGAAGCCCAAATTTCGGGTGTGTTCAGTTTTCAACAAAACCGAGCCGCTCGTCTCTACTCATAACCCCTCCTCTGTTCCTCCAAGCTGCCCATATTATAGGTAAGTCATGTACACATATTAAACAAGGTACAGTGGGCCTGATTCAGAGCCGCTCATAAGCGGCCACTCGTTCGCTCCGAGCGATGTTCGCACATCTGCGCATGTGTATGGGTTGTAATGCGCATGCGCCAACCAGTCAGTGCGGTCGGAAATCGTGCGCTCGTAAAACAGCGAGGGCCTGCTAATTTGAGTGACAGAATGAGGTGTTTGTGGGTGGTAACAGGGGAAGGTGCTTGAAAACGGGGAGTGGAGATCCGAACGCAGGCGTGCCAAAAGGTCAAAACGGGCGTTTTAAGGGTGTGCATAATTAACAAAGCAGCGTCATCGACCACGTCAGTAGGGTGTCTTATAGCCTGAACTGCTCGCATGATTGCAGTAGGAAAATGCTACCACAAGAATAGCGAGCAGTTCATATGCCTTTCGATGCACTCGATTAATCTAATAAATAGCGGAGATGACGTATGATGCGAGCGGCCAAGGGGCGTCTTTACAAAATAGCGAGCGCATGTTTTGTTCGCTCGCTCAGACATAGAGGTGTCAACAGACCACAAAGAGCGAGCGCTCAATTTAAATAGCCGGCCCCTTTTTCTTAACGAGCGTCCGCAAATAGCGTCCGGCTCTGAATCAGGCCCAGTAAGTGCCACATGCCAAAGGAAAAAGGAACAGTTTAATGACTAATATTATTGTTAATATAATTAAGATAGGAAAAGATCGTGAGTAATTATGGGGCAGAGAAGGCAAACAATGTCAATTTCACTATATGGTGTATTCAGCAAGCAGACTAGCTCCATTATAGGAAATAGGTGAAGAGCTATAAGGAGGATATTTGTGTGCGTTCATCCCAATATATTTACATGAGGTAAACAGGTAAACACAAGGCACATATAAGACAGAGAAATAGAGATTCCTTATAATATTCTGTTTAAGGGTCCAATTGTAAATAAGATGGCTGCTTAGAACTGATATATGAACTATATTTCCCCCACGTCCACAGGAGCTGTATACACAGCCGCCATCACCCAGGCAGCGCGCTGCTCCTAGCTGAATGCACACGGCAAACCTTCTTTTCTCATTGTGTCACTAATCATCACTTCTGAGAGACGTGGGGAAGGAATAAAGCCCAATGCAAATCGATGGCAGGTTTTCACATCCAGCAGCGACCCTGTTTATTACAGCAGCGCAACCAGATCTTAGCACAATACTCTGTGTGTAACCGAAACTCACTACAGGGCGAGCAGGATTGATCGCTTTATTTCCGAAAGGCGATAATAATAATAAATGCCTTCGTCATATCAATAGCTTCTTTCTCCCAGACAGGTCACGATATCGGAATGTCCCTGTTTGCTATAATATTGTATTAACTTTCTGCACCTAGGCATAGCTGAGAAAAATCCCGAAAACTTGTTCTGTAGGGTGTACTTGAAAAAAAGGATTAACAAACTTAAAATGACTGAGGGGTGAACAACAGCAGTGCCTGGAATCACATTGTCAAAGAGATGATAAGGCACAGTAACAAATAAAATGTTTAATTGCAAGTAATACCATCTATGGCCACTGGGTGGCTATTTGCAATGTAGTTTGTAGCACAGACAATGGCAGGATTCATATACAACATAATCAGCTACCTAGGGGCGCCGGCCACTAGAGGGCGCTTCTGAGTCCACCTAACTACGGAGGGTGCAAGGGGTGTGGTTACTATGGGGCCCGGCGGCTTAAGGGGCCCGCCGGCGCAGCAATCACACCCCCTGCACCTTCAATTTTCAGGTGCCCGCTGAGATTGTGTTGTTACCAGCGGGCGCCCGGCACTCCTGAGCTCTGGCTTCCGGGTCCCGCTGTGCACTATGGGAATGACGTCATGACGTCACTCCCATAGTTCAGAGGAGTGGGCGCCGAGGACGGACGGCAGCAGGCATTGGAGCGGGGTTTAAGGTAAGTATTTTTTTGCGTGTGTGTTTGTATGTGTGCGTGGGGGGGCTTATTAGAGGGGGCACTGCAGGGAGCATTACTACTAGGGGCACTCAAGGGAGCATTACTACTAGGGGCACTGCAGGAAGCATTACTACCGGGGGCACTGCAGGGAGCATTACTACTAGGGGCACTCAAGGGAGCATTACTACTGAGGGCACTACAGGGGCTTACTACTGGGGGCATCATATGGGGGCACTATTGGGAGCACTACAACTGGGGGCACTACAGGGGCCCTTACTACTGGGGGCACTTCAAGGGGCATTACTACTGGGGCACTGCAGGGAGCATTACTACTGGGGGCACTACAAGGGCATTACTACTGGGGGCACTTCAAGGGGCATTACTACTGGGGGCACTGCATGGAGCATTACTACTGGGGGCCCTACAAGGACATTACTACTGGGGGCACTGCAGGGAGCATTACTATTGGGGGCACTACAAGTGCATTACTAGTGGGGGCAGAGCAGGGGGCATTACTACTGGGGGCACTGCAGGGAGCATTACTACTGGGGGCACTACAAGGGCATTACTACTGGGGGCACTACAGGGGCCCTTACTACTGAGGGCACTGTAGGGAGAATCATCCCTTTAATTCGGGTCATGTGAATATTATTTGGGCACTGTGTATGTGTCTGTGAGCTGGGTGGAGGGTTTTGGGGCGGCATTGTGAACCTTTACCTAGGGCACCCTGAGACCTTGCACTGGCCCTGGCCATAATATAGCATGTACTATCTTATATAAAAAATTCATTCGTCTGGTGGTCCACTTGGATTCTAGCCAGGTTTTAGTGGGTTAGGGTCCCGGTCGGACCTCCCTTTGCTGTACGCTGGGCAGAACTTTGACCCGGGGAGCCTGTTCTGAGCCTTCCACTGGATGGATTATAAGGAAAACTTCACAGAGGGGTAACATTGGATTCCAGAAGACACACTAGGGGGTTGTGGTCCCAGTCAGACCCTTCCATTGGTGCACACTGGGCAGAACTTTGATCTGGGGATGCTGGGCAGACCTTTGACCCATGGGAGCCTGTTCTGGACCTCCCATTGGATGGATTTGGACGACATCACATAATGAAGCTTAATAACTAGCAACGCCGGGTTCTTCATCTCGTTTATTATATGTGTGATACACAAATGTCAAACAAAGGATGTGGCACAGGCTAAAGATAAAAGTGTAATGGCAGCAACAAAAAGATCTCAGTGTATCTTGCGAATGCTGTAGCTGCCATTTATGAACTAGAAATGCATAATTTTTGGACTGCCAGCTCAGTTAATGGCAAGTTTAATCTTTCCTCCAAAAATGCTTCTCTATCGACCTTTATTTTTGTATTCCATGACGAACGAGATTGAGGAGACATTAAGGCTGTCATTATTTCATCTACCACATTTGCAAATTGTAAAGTTTCAAGCGAGCCGCACTATGCCTGCGTATATTATAAACAGGGACATAACTAGGGGTGTGCGAGCGGCGCCCTCTCCCTGGGTGTAGGGCCCCAATTCCTGATCCACGACACCTGCGTTTGGCTTGCGGTGTGCCTGGAATGGCATCCTTTAGTGCTGCTGCGGAGAAGGAACACGCACGCTGTATAGCTGCCCAATGTGTCCTTACAAAACTGCAGGAAGTACATGATAGGGGGTGCTGGCTGGCTCCAATGGTAACGGGTGCATTGTTTATATAAGCTAAGAAAACAGTTCTGGTATAATCTAGTATAGCCTGATGGAGATAAGGGTAGAAGCTCTCTCTATATACAATGTAGTACATTCCCTGTAATCTTGGGAGACTCTGCTGATAAAATCACAGTAGGAGTTGCCAGCCATGGTGCGCTGGAAAGTGGAGAGTGAACTGCCCAGAACAAAAAACATTTGAGATATTTAAATATAGACTAGCTGGCATCACAGGTTATATGAGGGCCCAAATGATCTGGTCAACACAAATGAATCAATGATGTCACAGATTCCTAGAGTTTGGATAAGCTGTATATTCATAGAAGTCATTGATTTGCTAATGAATGGATAGGCTGCATTCTCAGTGATGTCACTGGCTCCTAATGAATGGATAGGCTGCATTCTCAGTGATGTCACTGGCTCCTAATGAATGGATAGGCTGCATTCTCAGTGATGTCACTGGCTCCTAATGAACGGACAGGTTGCATTCTCAGTGATGTCACTGGCTCCTAATGAATGGATAGGCTGCATTCTCAGTGATGTCACTGGCTCCTAATGAACTGATAGGCTGCATTCTCAGTGATGTCACTGGTTCCTAGTGAATGGATAGGCTGCATTCTCAGTGATGTCACTGGCTCCTAATGAACTGATAGGCTGCATTCTCAGTGATGTCACTGGTTCCTAGTGACTAGATAGGTTGCATTCTCAGTGATGTCACTGGCTCCTAATGTACTGATAGGCTGCATTCTCAGTGATGTCACTGGTTCCTAGTGAATGGATAGGCTGCATTCTCAGTGATGTCACTGGTTCCTAGTGACTGGATAGGCTGCATTCTCAGTGATGTCACTGGTTCCTAGTGAATGGATAGGCTGCATTCTCAGTGATGTCACTGGTTCCTAGTGACTGGATAGGATGCATTCTCAGTGATGTCACTGGTTCCTAATGAATGGATAGTTTCAGGAATAAAATGGCTTCCATCACTCTGTTTAGGCATGCAGTAATAGGTGCACTTTAAAAATAATATCTGTACAGATCCAAGTAGCCATCAAGATCTGATACTTTTATTTCTATAGTCTTAATGTTCCCACAGTTTTCATAATTTATCATGTATTAAATTGTTCATTATGAGTATTCTTAGTCAGTTAGAAAGAAATGCGACAATTTTCAACACATTAATTATACTCTTATTAGCTTTCTCTTTTTTTTTTTGCCTTTTTTAAAGGGCTCAGGTGTTTGACAGAATCTGGCAGCTTATACGGCTTACTCGAGAAGCTGACACTGAATGTGATGTTTCCCAGTTTCCCCCAATAAACATCCGCCAGAGTTGTAAAGTGATAACCTTGTGCTCTTGTCAAGTGTGTTGATGTAAATTACATTTCTGAATAGCAAAGTAACAAGGGGACACTGCAATCAGCTCCAACACTGCTCTCAATTTCCAAGGTCAAAACTGCCCCTCGGTCTAGACAAATGCAGAAGTTTCAGGGACCTCACCGGTGAGACAATGGGCATTAATGAAAGGCGTTGTATATCAGACTTCACCAACACATTTATGCCAAGTAAAAATATCCTGCATGTTATATCGTCCGCTGCAACATTTCCAAATGTCTCAAATGCTAACAAGCGTTAATACTTATTTTTACACATCGGTGATTACACCGTACACCTTCTGCACGTTGGGAGATTTTTGAAAAATGAAAGAGAAAAAGAACCTGACAAATTTGACACAATGGGGATCATTTAAACTTTATAAATATGAGAAATTCCACCAATTTTTTTGATTCTGCCTAAAACATAACTGCAAACAATTACTAGGCAGGATTGTGGTCTTTCTCTACCCCTAACATTGAAAACTTAGCTTTTTGGGGAATTTCAATGGCTTAATATAAAACTTGCCCTGGGGGCATCATTCATTGGGTCAACCAGTGTCACTGATGGCCATAATGTGACCACTCTACACTCTTATCTCAATGTGTCTTCACCATGATCTACCCATCCATGTGAATTGAAAGTTCATGAAGGAGGGTCATCATTAACCTGTGTCCGGAAGGGTTAGTTGTAGATGAGACTGTCAAGTTCCTCTGCGATTTGGTGAATCCTACAAATACGTTACGGGTGTTGTATGTCAGGCTGACAGTACTCATGTCGACATGTGTAGGGTCACCATGGTCGACATATTAACAAGCAGCATGTCTTCATGGTTAGTATATCGACAGTGACCAAGTCAACATTCATTTTGTCTACACGGAAAACATGTCGACATGATGGAATGACAACCTAATGTCTCTCGTGACCCAGGCGCCACTTACCTGGTTCTGGCGGCATCTCCAGCGTCACCTGTTGGGTACCGGCGGCGGTCATGTGACCAGCAGCTACTGCACTGACACGTGACTTTTTACATATTGGACAAAGTCGACGTTCTAGTGTCGACATTGTGGTGATGACATTATAAATGCCGACCATATGGCCGGATACCATACGTTACACCTCCATAAACGTATATTTTTTAGATTAATTGAGCTCCACCCAAAGTTACAATTTTAGTTTTGAGTGGCGTTATACACCCCCATGTTACCTCCCAGAGACGCCCACTGAGATTGCATAGGTCCTTGTGCGGTAGAGACCAAAACGCATGCACAGTGCGCCTCGAATGCATTGCACAGACTGAGAGCATCGCTTGCGTGTGGTATCAACATTACTGGATCAGGTACAACAAAATGGGTTCCGGACTACAGACACACAGTAATTAGTTAGACAATGTCTTGATAGACACCAGATGTTAGACAGTTAATAGTTAGACAGGGATAAAAGGTCGACACAGACAAAAGTCAGACACACTAAAGATAGACATGTAAAAAGTTTGACAGGTACAAAAGATCGACAGGGTCAAAAGTTTGACATGAAAAAGATCAACACAAAAATGGTCGACACATTTTTTTTATTTTATTTTTTAAGGATGAGGGTTAGGGTTAGTGTTAGGCACTACCTGGAGGGTTAGGGTTGGGCATTTACCCCTATGGTTAGGGTTGGGCACTTACCCCCACGGTTAGGTTTAGGCACCAGGAGAGAGGATTAGGGTTAGGAGGGAGGGTTAGGGGTAGGCACCAAGGTGAGGGTTAGGGTGAAGATTAGGGCTAAAAAATAATTGTCAACCATTTTTGTGTCGACCATTTTCATGATGAACTTTTGACCCTGTCGACCTTTTGTACCTGTCAAACTTTTAAATGTCTAACTTTAGTGTGTCTGACTTTTGTTTGTGTCTAACATTTTTTTCTGTCTAACTATTGACTGTCTAACATTGTCTAACTAATTACTGTCTACAGTATCTCTTATACCACACCCCAACAAACCAAACGCAAAAACATCCAAGAAACATAAATGCCATATTACCCAGAGAGTAAGCATAACACTCCATAGGCAAGGTACAGGAATAAACATAAGGTGTAATACAGAACAGACATGGGGGATGCAGTCAGGAAGCCGACGGTTGAAATGCTGACCGCCGGCTTCCCGACTGTCTAATCTCAGCAGGGGTCTAATGACAGGCGTCGGGATTTCGTCGCCTGTCATTTTACCTACACCAGGAGCCCGATGCCCGGGATACCGATTGAAGGTAAGCCGGGCAGCAGGCGTGGACGGCCGTGGGGGGGAGGGTTAGGTTAGGGGCTTCCGGGGGGACTTAGGGTTAGGCACCCCCCCGGGAGGGTTAGGGTTAGGCTAATGGAAGGGGGGGGTTAGGGTTTGGCACCCCCGGGGGGAGGTTAGGGTTAGGCGCACCCGCGGAAGACTTAGGTTTAGGTTGCGGGAAAGGGTGGGTAGGATTAGGCACTTACAGGGGGTTTAGGGTTAGGCACTTAGGGGTAGGTAAGGGTTAGGCACCCCTAAGGGAGGGTTAGGGGGGGGTTAGGTTAGTATATACTAAAAATACTTACCTGTCGGGATCTTCACTGCCGGTCTTTCAGCGTCTGGCGGTATTTCATACCGATCCCCAGACACACAGGTGGTCAAGCGAGGAAGAAGCCCGAGGGATGGCGAGACTGAGAATAGGGGTGGCATGGAGTGGTGTTGTGGACAGAAGCTGTGCAAGTGAGAGTAGATTTAGGTGGGACCCTGGTGGTCTTTAATAAGCAGGTGGGTTTTTAAGAGGCACTTGAAATGTATGGAGGCTCCAATTAGCTTGTGGAAATGTAGCCATAGGCGTGGAGTGGAGCAAAAGACGTCTTGGAGGCAGGAGTGGGATGTGGTTATCAGTGGAGGGACACGGTGCCGGTCCTTGGCCGTGCGGAGAGGGTGGGATAGTGGGGGTAATGGGGTGCAGTGATTGGTGTAGGGGGGGAGGGACTGCATTGCTCCTGCACCCTTTATAAACACAAGTTCAGATTTTTAAGGAGGTTGCTAATTTTTTTAAACGACACAAACTTCACTAACACGTCCCATTATATTATATACACGATTAGGTGGGGAGTCTTCATGCGACCTGAAGCTGAGAGCCGGGTAGCGCTGCTGCTTATGGTGCTAACAGACTTAGGGCCTGATTCACTAAGGATCACTATTCTGCTTATACATATATATATATTTAAATATTTGCATTCGCATTGTGATCGCAGCCTGACATAATGACGCCCACTTCCCCTTACATCCGTATACTTGGCCAACAAAGAGAAACAATCGGTAACCGAGTAACATCGGACAGTTAATGAAGCCCAGACCTTACTAAGGAACTGCTTACTTCTGCGCACGCTATCAGGCCGCAGGTGGCATCTGGTATCGCAGTGGCTAACTTATGCATGCCCCTGTAACAGCACTGAAACGCACTGACATGGCTGCATTCTCTGCACTGGCACGCCTGCGTTCTCTACACTGGCATGCCTGCGTTCTCTACCCTGACATGGCTGCGTTCTCTGCACTGGCACGCCTGCGTTCTCTACCCTGGCATGGCTGCGTTCTCTGCACTGGCACGCCTGCATTCTCTGCCCTGGCACGGCTGCGTTCTCTGCCCTGGCACGGCTGCTTTCTCTGCACTGGCACGGCTGCGTTCTCTGCACTGGCACGGCTGCGTTCTCTGCACTGGCACGCCTGCGTTCTCTGCACTGGCACGGCTGCGTTCTCTGCACTGGCACGCCTGCGTTCTCTGCACTGGCACGCCTGCGTTCTCTGCACTGGCACGCCTGCGTTCTCTGCACTGGCACGGCTGCGTTCTCTGCACTGGCACGGCTGCTTTCTCTGCACTGGCACGGCTGCTTTCTCTGCACTGGCATGGCTGAGTTCTCTGAACTGGCGCGGCTGCGTTCTCTGCACTGGCACGCCTGCGTTCTCTGCACTGGCACGCCTGCGTTCTCCCGACCACCCCCAGTCACCACCCACAAATGGCACTTCCTGTCAATCACTCCGCCATGGGTCTGCTTATCCTCTGCGATCGCTGTCCCGGTCACAGTGGCTAGTTCGCGGTCACGCACTGTGATGAATGCGCAGCAATCCACCATTTGTGTGCATATAAGTAATTGCGTTCCTTGCTGAATCAGGGCCTCAGTCCATCCATAACTCAAAATACAGCCCTATGCAAGTGCTTCCATATATATGGTTATGTACGTATATATATATTATGAATGATATATTTGTAGCTGCATTTTCCAGCTGTAACACTGAATATATAATATATATAATCTGATGCAGCCACTGGTCCCATGCAGGGTCAGAAGAATTTGGGTACAAGGAGAACCAGACTGAATAACAAGGGGCTTGAAGGTACAAATCCTTTAGCTCAGGCTCCAGTTTAGGGTCTAATAGAGGTACAGTGATAACATGCTCCAAACGGTATACGTTCAGAAAGCCGGCCGTCAGCATGCCGACAGCCGGCTTCCCAACTACTTAATCTCGGTGAGGGTTAAATGACAGGCGTCTAAATCTAGACGCCTATCATTTTACCGATGCCGGGGGACTTAGGTTTAGGCGACAGGGAAGGGCGGGTTAGGTTTGGGGGAGTAGGGTTAGGCACAGGGGGGGGGGGGGTTAGGGTTAGGCACCCTAAAGGAGGGTTAGGGTTAGGGGGTAATATTAGATTAGTTTATTTAGATTTATCTTTAGGACGATCGGGATATCCTCCTCTGTCGGGTTGACGTTGCCGGGATTTGACGGTACAGCTGACAGTGAATCATACAGCCTCATTTATCAACGAGTTTATCACTCAAAACTAGTGATAAATATCACTTTTTCTGATAAATAGTGCTCAGCCAATCAGCTCCCAACTGTCATTTTTCTAACAGTTGACAGCTGGGAGCTGATTGGCTGAGCACCATTTATCATAAAAAGAGAAATTTATCACTAGTTTTGAGTGATAAACTCGTTGATAAATGAGGCCCTCGCGAATGCGCTCCAAACATACATGTTCACATCTTTAAGTATGGGAGCATACATGAGGCAACCAGGCCCGAAGGAAGATCCTGCCATGAAATATTGCTGGAGTTCTCCTTTAACACAAGTGCAATTAATTTCAACATAAAACGTTATTGCAGAATTACATTGTATCTCTATATATTCATAATCAGGGGCACCGAGAGGAAGGATAGAAAAACAAAATGCTCTCTCTCTTATATTTATCAAAGTGACTGAGGTTAATGCAGCATTTACGTGACTGTAGAGCTATAGTGTCTCTGCTCCCCTAATCTACAATCAGTTTTCGCATACGTCTCGTACCTTCAAAGTATACAGCGGCCTGATCTGTGCGCTGGAACAAATCAGACGGCAGAAGACAGCTCCAGCATCTGAAGGTTTGCCTATCAGTCTAAGCCGTGCTCAGAACTAATTATGTTCAGGATAAATGGTTTCCGCGGATCAGGTCAGAATGTGTGATTGTCTGCGGGAGATTAACATGGATACAGATTGCCGAAATCCTCCCTGATCCACTCAGAGCGACTACACATCGCGCACAATATTACACGGCCAGGGCTTTTTCCTTTACACTACAGTTACTGGAGCACACACAAAAAAAAGTGTCATTGTGGCTAATTAGCTAATAGTGATCAAGGCTGGAGGTTGCCTAGGGTGACCATGTTTAGGAGACTCCTAATATACTGAATAACGCAATGGGATTGATTCTGAGTCATATGTGTTGCTAATAGAATGCTAATGTTATGTGTCCTCATCAGAGGCGGCTCCAGAGCGGTTTGAAATTCAAATGGGAGATCCACACCAACTGCCAGTGATGTTTGGCAGCAGTTGGGGTGGCAGTTGGAGTGACTCCCCTATTTGAATTGCACTGAAGACGGACCTCTGGAGCTGCCACTGGTCCTCATACATCTAGCGTCTAACCGTCTATACAGACACCTAACGTCTATACATACACCGAGCATCTATACATACACCTAGCGTCTATACGCCATATGGCGCCAAACACACGGCACGCAACTGAAACGCTCCAAGAAGAGAAGCGTACTGTATTTTTCTTTAAATTTTGCACCTTATTCACATCATAGAGGCAGGGAAACACCACTCACAGCGTATTAGAGACGCTGGGCTGTGTCTATAGCCGTACAGGAATTTGTTTTAAACATGTACAAAGTGACAGTTGAAGCACGGAACTGAGGAGAAGCCGCGGCCGCTGCATGGCGGGACTTCGTAAGACAGATTCAGACTTAGGGGTATATTCAATTAGCCACGAAAAGTCCTGTCCTTTTCGCGTGCCGGACTTTCCGCCTACATCGCGTGTTTTTGGAGAAAACAGTTTTAGTGCGCGCGAACGCTTTTCGCCCTATTCAATTCCAAAGAGTACTTTGTAAAAAAAAATTAAAATTGTAGTTTGGCAGTCGAGATCTAATAAAATGCACCCTTTCATTTAATACAGTTTAGTAGATGATTGTGTTTTGCTAGAGCGCGGGTTTTGTGTTAGCTGCAGAGGATTGGGATGAGGCCAGTACATAGTAACAGAATGGACAGATCAGGTTCCAATCAATAGATCTACAAAAAAAAGGTCGACAGTGTCTAGATAGACCCCAACTGGTAGACAGGCAATAGGTCAACGGGTACAAAAGGTTGACAGGTACAAAATGTCAACTCACAAAATGTTGACATGGATGAGGATCGGCAGGCACAAAAGGTTGACCTGTTTAAAAGGTCGACATTGCAATGGTCGACATAAAAGTGGTCAACTTTTTTAGGGTTAGGCACTTACTGGAGGGTTAGGGCAAGGCTGTAGAAGGGATGGTTAGGGTTAAGCACTTTCAGGAGTGTTATGCCGCGTACACACTAGACGATAAATTGAATGATAATGATATCGTTCATCAAGTTCAATATCGTCCAAAGTTAGGGTTAGGCACTAGGAGGGACGATTAGGGTTAGGCACTTTCCCTGATGGTTAGGGTTAGGCACCTGTAGGAGGGAGAGGCATCAAGGGGAGGGTTAGGGTGAGGATTAGTGTAAAGCTGCATACACACTAGACAATAAGTTGGATGATATGAACGATATCGTTACCGTTCATCACGTTCAATATCGTCCAGTGTGTATGCAAAACATCGTTAACGATGCGCGCTTCCAAGGATCGTTAGCGATGTCTTTCATCGCCCTTACTTGCAGGCATTACTGACGAAGGGATGAGGGAGGGTGCCGTCAATGAACGATATCGTTAACGATATCGTTCAGTGTGTATGCTCAATGTCGTTAACAATGTTAACGGCAGTGCAGGGGAAACACTTAACGATATCGCTGATGGAGCATATCATTAAGTGTTTTATGCGGCTTTAGATTCAAAACAACTGTTAACCATTTTTGTGTCGACCATTCCAATGTTGACCTTTTGACCATGTCGACCTTTTCTACCTATCGATCTTCATCCATGTGGACCTTTAGTGTGTTGACCTTTTTGTACCTGTCGACCTATTGCTTGTCTACCACTTGGTGTCGATCTTTTGACTGTCTATCTAATTACTGTAGATCTTTTAATCCACACCCGGACAGATCAAGGCTCCTGGTTGGGATTGAACCCATGACCATAGTACTGTGAGGTAACAATACCAACCACTGTGCATCTGTGCTGTTGACCCTATATTTAAATATATAAATATATATATATATATATATATATATATATTATAATAACAGTAATAATAATAATAATAATAATAGAGATATAAAATTATTTGTTTTTGGCTGTCTATATCTCAAATTGATAAAAATGTCAATATTCCTTCCACAGTCTATAACTGGACTCCTTTCTACTATCTGAGCACTGTATTAATATTTAATGATTAGCCAATTAACTAGAACCATCACTATACCACACTGAATCCTAAAATGACAAATATACTTTACCCATCAGAAATGCTTAGTAAATATTTAATATACTCGGTATATATAATCACCAATAGACTACGTGCTCAAAGCCATTGTTTGAAGTGTAAACTTGTCAGTGTACACTGTGAGGATAAATATAAACTGTGTTTCAATGTTTAACCTCAGCCGCTAACACGAAAGGCAACTCTAGCCTTAGATAAAATGTGGCTGTATGTAAATATTCATGTAGCGCTTGGCTTCCTCTCATACTTTGTACTGTAACAAAGAATCAGACGTCGTAGGAGGGGGTTGGAAAGTTGTTGAAATTGTGACATTTTGGGAGAGAAGAGTTGACATAATGAGCTTAGGAGCATATGTCATGAATCATGCTGTGTCTCTTAGATATGTATGTCTACGGCGCTATTCTGCCTTGTTACCGGCAATAGGATTTCCCTGTTATTGTGATATTAAACCTGTTATATCATTGTAGAAAGCTTTAGGCCTGATTTACAGGAGAATGCATACTGAACACATGAGCAAAAAATACTGAAAATCCCTACGGCACATGTTTTTCACGGAGTGTACGCTGTTGTGTACGGGATCGCTGGCATTAGGAATGGCGAGGGAATACCAAGGGCGTTCCTGAGTGGTGACTGACAGGTATAATAATAATATCAATAACACCAATATTAACAGATTATTACAAATAATAATAATTTTAATAGTATTATTAATACTACTGCTCCTACTAATACTAATTTAATATCTACAACTATTATAATAATAATAATAATAATAATAATAATAATAATAATAATAATAATACTAATAATAATAATAATATTATCATTATTATTACTATTATTATTATTATTATTATTATTATTATTATTATTATTATTATTATTATCATTATTATTACTATTATCATTATTACTATTAATAATATAGCCATTCCATGGTTACACATTTAGCCATTCCATGGTTACACATGTTACACTCAGACAACATCTAGGGGTCAATCCAGTGAGGTGCAAGCTAGTACCTTATTGGACATCTAGGAGATATTTTCATAACAAGCAAGCACTGCGAAGTACAGTTCCAATCCGATTCCAAACTCAAATATATATTGTGCGCACTCCCCTGAGGGTGTGAGATGGTATGGAAAATCTTTATTTATAAGGTAAAAATGTCAGGACACAGTGCAGTACCCCTTAGACAGCCCCCCTCCCCAATGACTAATTAGGCATTTAGAAGTTTTCAATTAACTTAATTGGCCCTATAATTACATGTCATTTTTGTGCATAAATAATGGCCTCAAATTTCCTCCAATTCAACTTTTTCATTATTTTAGACCCCCCAAATATAAAGTATTTTTTAAAATGAAAAATAATTGCTTTTTATATTTGTTTTTACATTTTTTGAATTTTTATTTTAAAAGTGGCTTCTAATTACCACAAAATCAAATTTTTTTCTATTTTTGTTTCATTTGTTTGAGATTAAATACAAAAAGTTTGTTCTTACTCATACTTGCAAACTCGCACCTAATTGGATTGACCTCTTAAATTGAAACAAGCATTTGATTACACTATAAATACAAACGTGTCATGTAAGATTATGTGGCGAAGTATACTATTGCTTTATATTTAAATGTTGATACAGGTAATATATAATTTTGTATAAAGACAGTGTTGCTAGGGATGTGTGCTGACCCCCGTGTTTTGGTTTTGGATCTAGATCTCTACAAGGCTTTGGATTTGAATTTACAAAACCACCCTTGTGAATTTTGGATCTGTATTTTTTCAAATAAATCATAAAAGCAGCTGAAATCACATAATTTGGGCCTGTTTTTGTTCCTACAGTATTATTAACCTCAATAATTTCCAGTCATTTCCAGTCAATTTTGACCACCACACAGCCCACAATATTGATTTCATCCAGTTTAGACCAAAAGGTTGCATCGAGCTAGCTGGCTGAATAAGCTAAGCGACAGCAGTGAGCAGCACAAACATGTGGCAGTTCAGCTTCCAACATGGCACAGAGTGGCACTGCAGTGGCAGACAGGATGGCAGTTTAATAAACTATAAAATTAAAAATGTCAGGCAGCAATGCCCCAAACAGCACATAATGCAAAGAAAAGAGGTGCAAGATGGAATTGTCCTTGGGCCCTTCTACCCACCCTTATGTTGTATATAGTAAACAGGACATGCACAGTTTAACAAACCAATCACTTCAGCGACAGGGACTGTCAATTGTGGCTGAAGCGATTGGTTTGTTTGTTTTTTTCCTGCCAGTAGTGAAACGGACTGTCTGACATGCTTATTTGGACACTATCATTAAAATAGTCCTCAACCATTCTTTGAAAGGTGACCATATCAGATGGAGTCACGGTAGAGTTTTCATTAATTGTAGGCAATTCTTTTAGACCCAACCAGATGTCAAAACTTGGTTGTGTTAACTCATCTGATCACCAGTGGGTTTTTTTTGGGGAAAGTTTTAGTTTTTTCCTGGCAGCCGGACTCGCTGGAAAAACTGAAGGAGGAGCCATCGCTGCATCACGTGCAGCTTAATCTGACAACTTGCTAACCAACAGCTATTTGCATCTCTTCAGGTCTGTGTCTGCTGGGAAGAAAGACACGACGTATGACTTAATACTAGGATCCAGCACGGTCGCTGTATTGATCCGATTGTAAGATCCTGACAACCCTTGGATCCTGGCGAAGCGAATAAAGGACTTCTGACATGCTTAGCAGAATCACTGATACCCCTTTTACACCGGAGCTAAAACCCAGGTTTTTGAAGGGTTAACCCAGGCAGCTCCCTGGTGTAATAGGGCAGAGGGTTGGATCGCCGGGTCGAGTGACCCGGCAATCCAACCCAGGTAACTAGCAGGGTTTAACACGGGCGTAGCCCGTTAAACCCTGCTATGAGAACAGCGCACTCCGGGTCACGATGACCTGGAGTGCGCTGCTAGCCGGCCGATTGGTCCGGCTTCAGTGGCGCTTGGAGATGACGTCATCTCCAAGCGTCCACTTTCACTCCGCAAAAGCCGGGTCTATGCAGACCCGACTGCGGTGTGAGCGGCGCTGACTCGGGAATATCCAGAGTCAGCGCCGGCAAAATTCCGGGTCTGATCCGGATAGGAACTTTGTTCCAACTCCGGGTCAGACCCGGAATTTAGGTGGAAAAGGGGTATGAGTTTCTGCTCCTCCTTCAGTTTCTCAAGCTGTTTTTCCAACAGTCTAATTAGGGGAATTACCTGACTCAAGCTGGCAGTGTCTGAACTCACTTCACAGGTGACTACTTCGAAGGGTTTCAGCACCCTGCACAGCATGGAAAGTATTTTCCAGCTTGAGTAAGCAACATTCCCCCCTCTTCCTATGTCATAGTTCGTTGTGTAGCTTTGGATGGCTTTTTGCTTTTCCTCCATCTGCTGAAGCATAAAAAGGGTGGAGTTCCACCTTGTAACTACCTCTTGCTTAAACTGGTGACAGGGCAAATTCAACATTTCTTGCAGGTGCTGCAATCTTCTACATTCGCCTGCTGAATGGCGAAAATGTCCAGAAATTTTGCAGCCACAGAGAACATCTCTTGCACAGCCCTGTAATTTAAAAAAAAATGTGCACCACCAAGTTGATTGTGTGGGCAAAAGATGGGAATTCACCCTGCTGTAATGCTCTCACGATATTGGTGGAGTTGTCAGAAATCACAAATCCCGAGGAGAGTCCAAGTAGGGTAAGCAATTTTGCAATGATTTCCCTGAGTTTTTCTAAGAGATTGTCAGCGGTATGCCTCTTAGTGAAACAAGTGATACATTTGTTTCACTAAGAGGCATACCGCTGCTGTTTCTTAGATCCTGCTGCTGCTATTGGTGCCGCTGAAGGCAATACACCTACCCAGTGGGCTGTTATAGTCATGTAATCTTGCGTCTGTCCTGTTCCAACTGTACAAATATCTGTGGTTAAGAGGACAGTGGAAACAATGACATTTTGGAGGACACTAATTAACTGTTTTTTTACATCCCTGTACAGGCTGGGAATTGCTATTCTAGTGAGGTGGAACCTAGATGGGATTTTCTAGCAGGGACACAGGACCTCAATTACTGTCTAAAACCCACTGCACTAATGGCGGATATTGGACGCACATCTAATACCAGCATAGATGTTATGGTGTCAGTGATTCACTGTGCAACTGGGTCAATTGTTCTTTTGAACTACTACTAGTAGTCTTCCTGGTCCCCTTCAGGGATGAAGATCCACTCCCAGCAGCAGCAGGCATAGCACTCAAGGATTCCTCTGAGGAATCCAGGATAGGGGAGGACTGAGTTAGTCTAAACAAATTGGATTCATGACTAGTTCTGATCATGATTGAGGATATTGTTGATGAAGGTGTTGGTGGTGACGATGCCAGGTGCTTGAATCTAGCAGAGAGAAGGGAGCTAGCTGATGCTGGACTTCTTGTTACTTATTTAGCCAAAGTTTTTGAACTTTGCAAACACGTTGGATGGATACGCTGTAGGTGACGTAACAGGGAGGAGGATCCTAGATGGTTAAGGTCCCTACCTCTACTTACTCTGGCATGACAATGGGTACAAATAGCTTGACAATTGTTGTCCGGATTTGGGTAGAAATTATTTCACACATAAGAAGTGGATTTTTTTGTTTTATGCCCTGGTATGTCAATTGACTTTTCATTATCATGGGCAACAACTGTGTCCACTGGGGCCTGATTTACACAAACATCCTCATCAACAACATCCTCATCAGCTGCATCCTCATCATCAGCATCCTTATTAAAATCATCTACCCAAATATCCTCCTCATCCTGGTGCAATTCCACAGAGCATCCTCAATTTCTATGTCAGCATGTTGACTTGTGCTGCTCATCCCCACATTTGCAGAGAATGCACAAGTGGTGGAAGGAGGCTCCTCTTCTAGTACAGTTTTGGAAATGTCAGGCCCACACATGGCACCCAGCAAAACACTGACACTCTCCTCAGGGATTTTTGATATTTCTGAGCGTGCAGTTGGTTCCTCTCCTTTAACTATTTTAAATTTTTTTAAACATCTACAGGGAGAAGGGCTTACTTCATCTTAAGAGGCAGAACCACCAGTCATAAATAAAGGCCAAAGCCTTAGCCTTTCCTTGCCACTTTGTGTGGTGAAAGGCATATTGCCAATCTTATGTCTTTCTGCAAATAACTTTCAAAGATTGGTTGTTTGATTTTAGATGCCCTGACTTAAGCCCTGTATGCCTTTGGGCATCGGCTTTAGTAGATGACGTAGACTGACTAGTATCATCATGACTGGTGGCACTGGCAGCAGCTCCAGCACTAGTATGTGGTTCCTGCTCTCCTCTCAACTGATCGTTCTCCATATCAGCAAACACAAATGAAGTGGGGTACAACACAGACGTCAATTTGTACCAATGACCTACAGTACAGTGTCACAATATTTTTTATGAATAAGAAAAGAGTAACACACTGCACTACCACTTACAGTGTCACAATATTTTTTATGAGTAAAACACTGCTCTACTACTTTGTGTCATAATATTTTTTTATGAATAAGAAAAAGAATAACATGCAGCACTACCACTTAGTGTCACAATATTTTTTACGAATAAGAATAAGACACTGTGCTACTACTTACAGTGCCACAATATTTTTTTATGAATAAGAATAACACACTGCGCTATGACTTATATTGTCACAATACGTGGATGTGGCCGGCAGTGTCACCGAACAATAATAGTGTAGCAAGCACACACAAAAAAATAAAAATAAAAATAAGATCTATTTTTTTGTGGAATGATAATTATTAATTTGAACTTTTTTTTTTTACACCGGGGAAGAGCACCCCTGGATTGACAGAGCACCCCTGGACAACACAGCACCCCTTTAAGAACTGCAGCCCTAGCCCCTTGATTGACAGGACAACAGTGACAGAGCAGCACCTCCCACTTTATGTACTGCAGCCCCAGCCCAACAACACTGCACCCTTGAACAACTACAACACTGCACCCTTGAATAACTACAACACTGCACCCTTGAATAACTACAACACTGCACCCTTGAACAACTACAACACTGCACCCTTGAACAAGAGAGAAGAACAGAGCACGTCTGTTCTGTACACTCTCCACAGCCGGAGTGAAAATGGCGCCGGTTACCGGGACCTTTATAGAATCCAAAACCCGCAAGAATCCGACAGCGGGAGGATGACGTTTCGCCTCGTTTTCGTATCCGAGACAGGCAGGAAAACCCGAGCAGGACTTGGATCAAACTCGGAATTGCAATGTTCGGGTGGGTTCGGTTCTCGGAGAACCGGACCGGCTCATCTCTAAGTGTTACATGTCCTGTAATGGCCTGATAATAATAATAATAATTATTATAATTAATAATAATAATAATAAAATGTATAATAGTCTCTGAAATAATTTGAACATGGTCACATAAGCTGCTATTTATTTTTTATACTGTATCTGCATTCCTTTAACTATTTGCAAATCAAATATCCTATTTGCAAATTAATATCCTCTTCTGATGATAAAGAATATTTACTAGTCAAATTTTCCAACAACGAGCGTAGAGACAGACATTTTCTTTTTTTCTGGCGTGTTTCTCTGTGGTATCAGAAATCCTGGTGTTAAAACCAATGACACGTTCCTTGTGGGTGATGAAGAGGGGATTGAAAAGCATCAGCGCTGATGACAAAAATATGCTAATGGCTGCCGGACTTCCATTTCCTCGCCAAGCGTGATAAATTATTTTGATGCTTTGCCTGATAGTTAGAGAAGCTTCATCAACGTTAGGTGATTAGTCTGCACCGTTCGACTGAAGAAGAAAAATAAAAAAATTACAAAAATATTTAGAAATGTTTTGAGATTCTCCTTTGTGAGTGGGGTTTGGAAGACGGTTTATAACATTCTTCCGATGGAAACAAGCACATCCTCATACAGAGTACAATGATGGTATAATGAATTCTCTGGGCTGTGTTGATGCCATTGGCGTACAATCGCTCCTCGGACTCCGGAGACCTCCGTCTTGAGTTTCAAATAAATTTCTGAAGCAAACTAACTTATTTCCAAACTATGTTATTGTCATTAGGGGATCTTAAATCTTAATAAGTAGAGTTGTACTGCAGATATCTGCCTCAAGAACAAACACACTGGAAGTTAGAGACAGAACAGAAGGTACAATTATATTTCCTCCCAGTCTCCCACCGCAATGTGCTTGCTGCAATATCCCAGCTGTGTGTGTTGCAATTTGTTACCTAGAAGCTTGCAGGAGGCCACAGAACATAGATACACAACACTTTCAAATTAATTTATTTCTGTATATTCATGCAAATCAGTAGAACTAATGTAATTTTGCTAATTCACACATTTAACACTGCACAGAAAACTATACTATCTGTGGAATTACATATCTATCTACATTACAAATATAAACAGCTGAAATACTGTAACATTGCAAACAGGGCTTCACAAATTTTTCTAAAACCTAGGAGCCAGGATGAAAGTGTAGGAGCCAGACCCCCCCTTCCCCCGGGGCAGCATTACTGAGCACCTATGCCCCAGGCAACCAACCCCCATGGCCACACCACTAACGGGGTACCCCAGAGAAAACCACCGTCCCACAGCCACATTATTGAGCAGCTAACCCCCCTCTCCAGGCAACTAACCCCCAGGAAGACCACCCCTCTGCAGCCAAAAAACCCCGGGCAAGCAAAGCCACCGCCGGCAGTGGCCGAGCTAGAGAGTGGTGGGCCCAGATGCAAGAATACACTTTGGGCACCCCTACACACTTCCCCCAATGCAATGCCCCCAGTAGTAGTCCCCCCTATGCAGTTCCTCAGTAGTGGTCCCCCTATGCAATGCCCCCAGTAGTAGTCCCCCTATGCAGTGCCATCACATACCTCCCAACATGACCCTCTCCAGGAGGGACACAATGCTCTGGTCCTGGACTTCCCTGGTAAGAGGTGGGGCTGCAGCGCAGTTCAAAATTCAAATAGGGGAGTCACACCAACTGTCATCTCACACACTGCCCAACATCACTGGCTGGGACTCACTGGCAGTTGGTGTGTCTCCCCTATTTGAATTTTGGACTGTGCTGCAGCCCCACCCCAGGAGCCTCCACCAATCATAAATTACCAGGGAAGTCCAGGACCAGAGCATTGTGTCCCTCCTGGAGAGGGTCATGTTGGGAGGTATGCCACCAGTAGTAGTCCCCTCTCAGCAGTGCCGCCAGTAGTAGTCCCCTCTCAGCAGTGCCGCCAGTAGTAGTCCCCACTATGCATTGCCCTTCATAGCGCCCTCCTATACAGTGCCCTAGTAACACCCCCCCCTTATACAGTGCCCCAGTAGCGGCCACACACCCCGTATAGTGCTCCCCATATCAGCCACCACCCCCTATGCAGTGCCCCCCAGTAGTGGTCCCCATATACAGTGTCCCCAGTAGTGTTCCCCCTATGTAGTGCCCCTTTAATCAGTGCCTCCAAAAGTGGTCCCCCCTATGCATTGCCCCCAGTATAGTCCCCCCTATACAGTGCCCCCAATTGTAGTCCCCATTATGCAGTGACCCCAGTAGTAACCCCCTCTATGCATTGCCCCTAGTAGAGGCCCCACCCTGTACAGTGCCCCAGTAGTGGCCCCCCATACAGTGTCCCCAGTAGCGGCCACCCCCACCTATGCAGTGCCCCTACAGTAGCGGCCACCCAAACTACTGTATGCAGTGCCCCCACACCTGATCCACGCACCTGCCCACGACCGCCGCTGTCCGCTCCTCCTGGCCGCTCTACACTATGGGAGAGACGTCATGACGTCGCCCCCAACCTGCTGCGGGGTGAGCCGGAAGGCGGAGCTCATGAGTGAGCTCCAGCCAGCTCACTCCGTGGAGGACGCAGCAGCCAATGAGAGTCTGACAGACTCCGCTGACGGCTGTGTGTTTGTTATTCTGTAGTGTGGACCGCGGTCGTGGTCTGCACTACAGGGCCCGGGGGTTGCTGAACATCTGGTCACCAGGCAACAAAATCTGGTCGCCATGGCGACCTGGCCCCCGGGTTTTGTCGAGCCCTGCCTTACAGAGATTCCTGCACTGACTAACTATGTATCTCTACATTATGTTGCAGAAGAAACTATGAGGCTATCTTGCCCCCAAACTGCGCGCTTAGAAAAAAATGCATACAGTACGGTATACCCGCCTATCTACAGTACCATCCAATACCGATCTAAAATCCCTTATCCAAGGCCAAAAATAGGATTATGGCCATGGGAATGGGATGATAGATAGACATTCATGTGCTTGTGAAAATAGCCAATATCCCTACCAGCGCACATTTGTACCAGCCCTAGAGATCGGCCCAAAATCAAATGGATAGCTGCGCATGCTCAACTTAACATACAGTAGCCCGAAATTGCGCCTACAAGTTCATGCAACGACCTTATTCTGTAAGCAAACACCCAGTTCTCACTAAGCTCTCAGATTTGTGTACTGTACACTTAGCTCAGATGCTAACGCACAATGCAAAAAAATCGCAGGATCTGTCCGCAAAATGGACTTGCATACAACCACCTGTGCCTCTGTACATACACCCGTGCACACTTATATCTCTGTGCGTACTTATACCTCCCAGATGTCCTGATTAAGGCGGGACAGTGCTGATTTCAGGGGGCTGTGACCCATGCGCCCTGTGTGCCTGGACCTTTGCCCCGATTCTGGGACAGTTGCGAGATATGTTCCACTAGGGCAGCGTTTCTTTGCTAATGCATGGGTGACATTCTACTTGACTGGGCCAGCCTGTGTCTGCTGTCAGGAAATCCTGAAAACAAGATCTGCTGGGAGCGTGCGAGGACCGGATTTGGGAAACAATGCACTAGGTGATGCCCCCTTCAAAGCTGCATGCGCAGGGGCCAGATTAACAATGGGGTGGGTGGCACTACAGCCCCAGGCATCCACATAAACCTAGGCCCAACATCATGATGGCAAGATGATGACCAGAAGCCCATCTGGCCACACAGTCAGCCATAAAAACGACATTTCTCTTTTCCTCACGAAGGGCGGGATGTATCGTGTATCGCATATTCTAGGCAATACATCTTGTCCCTTATCGCACGTGTAGCAGTGTTCATTAACACTTCCTATAAGAGCTGCTCCTCGTGATGTGAGTACTTCCGGAAGCTGTATTGTGCATATGCGGCTGTCGGACCGCGCATGTACAAGCCACGGGGGTGGGGTGGTGATGAGAGGGCTATTTTGGCTAACTCATCAGAAGCCCATGGGCTTCTATAGGCAACGCCATGTATGCAACGCCTATCAGGCACACTGGGGGTCATTCAGACCCGCTCGCGAGCGCAGGACGCTCGCAAGCGGGTCGATGTTCCCCCACTGTGCATGCGCACGACGGAGGGAGCTCCGTCGTGCGCATGCGCAAGACCCGGCGAGCGACGGGCTCCCCATCGCTCCGGGTCTCGCACCAAAGGGGGCGTGCTGTCGATGTTGATTGACAGCACGCCCCCTTTGGTGGGCATGGCGGGGGCGTGCCTGCCAGACGGAGGCGTTCCCATGGGAACGCCTACCGTCTGAAGCCGGCCCCACTGACATCACTAGTGATGTCAGTGGGAGTGATTTTGGCTCTGATAGAGCCAAAATCACTCCTGGGCTTGCGGCAGGGAGTCTCCGTCGCAAGCCCGATGGTCGCGATTGTCAAGACCATCGCGACCATCATCATGGACGCTCGCATATGCTGTGGGTGGTCACCCACAGCAATGCGAGCGGCCAGGAGGCCGCTCCATTTTCATGGAGGAGGGCCCTGATTCAGAGCGAGCGCTCTGGTCAGAGCGGTCGGCTCTGAATCAGGCCCACAGCTAGATACATATTGGGATTGCGGCAATTTAGGCTTGAAGGCAATTTAAGGCTTTTGTACATCCCAGCCCCAATGATGGAAGTTTTCTGCTTTTACGATATTGGGGCAGGTATTGTGTGACAAGAATCACATAGACCGGAGTAAAATCCAACAGAAGTTTATCTTCTCACCCAGGGCCGGCAAGCAAAATTGGGGGCGTTACCTAATTATCATAGGCCACGCCCCCTATGTGACGTTATTTGGAGGCTTGTCCGCATGGCACACCTCCAAATAATGTCAGGCTGGGGGTAAAGCCCAGCCCTCCGTCACTGGCTGGGCTTCCCCCAGCCCTCTCCCAACAGTGATTGGATGGCGAGCCATCCATGCACATTCCAGCTGTCCGTCACTGGCGCACAGCTGTGGGGGTCCCCAACCTCCTGATTTGACCACCCGCTGGCCACTTCCGCTGAAATCGGGATGCTGGGGAGGGGTGCGCCCTCTATGTATGGCGCCCCTGTGCGACCGAACTGGTCGAACACCCCTAGAGCCGGCCCTGTTCTCACCACAGGCGGGTATACAGGTCAGTGCAGTGTTCACAAGCAAGATGTTACAGCAGGTGCACAGGGGTCTATTTACTGTACTAAGACTTGGATAGAGATAAAGTCAACGGAGATAAAGTACCAGCCAATCAGCTCCTAACTGCCATGTCACAGGCTGTGTTTGAGAAATGACAGTTAGGCGCTGGTTGGCGAATACTTTATCTCTGTCTACTGTATCTCCATCCATGGCTTAGTAAATAGGCCCCATAGAGTCTTCCATACAGCAACAGAGTTCTTTTAGTGGACCCTCAGGTCCAGGATCCCTAACACTAGCCACCCCCGGACGGACACAGAATTACCGCAGCTGTAACCAGTGCTGTGCATGCGCCGATTTTGTGAACGTAACGGCACATGCGCAGCACTGATTACAGCTGCGGTAAGGTAGATAGATATAGGCAGGGAAAAGTATCTATTTCCTGAAAAGCTGTCATCGCAAAAACGCCAGCTTTTCGGAATAGATAGTTATGGGGAGGAGGAATGATGAATTCCATGCAAGTTCCAAACCTAATTACCTCCATCGATACTTTAGTGTTGATGAATAGGCCCCTCATACTTACACACACAAACCCTGGCCTGGATCTGACAACCGGCAGTTTTACAACCATGTCAGATCTGTGCTGTCCTTGCCACAAGTGTAAGGGGTGTGCACGCCCACAAAGCACTGGCCACACCTCCACAGCACTGGCCACACCCACACCACACTGGCCACACCCACAAAGCACTGGCCACACCTCCACAGCACTGGCCACACCCACATCACACTGGCCACACCCACAAACCACTGGTCACACTCATTTAGCACAGGCCACACCCACACAGCGCGGCTGGTGTCACAGCCTCCATTTATCAAAATAAGCCCCTGACCCTTGTAGCATGGCCATGCCCCCTTTCTCACAGCGGCGCACGGCTCTAAATCTTAAATCAGAAATGTTGGGATATATATGACACTGGATGTTCTAGTATATAAAAATTATGTTTATTTATTTATTTATTTTTTTACCTCCAACTGAAATTAGTTACACTGTGCCGTCCTCCTCTGCGCACTCTAAACGAGTTGGCTGCACTTTGAATCTGTTTTGTTGCGTGCAAATTCACTTTATTTCTGAGAGGTATTAACCCCTTGGGGGGCCCATATGTACAGATATGCCCCAGCTATATCCTTGCCGCTGGCATGGCAAATCGTGCCACGCATAGAGCGATACGCGCGCCCGTGAGCGGATATGCGCACAGCGTACACACCTCCATAGGAATGCATGGTTCGATCGCAGTGCGCGCTATAGGGTACTGTAGCGTATGCAGGTGAGTGGAATCACACGGCGCGATGCGTGCGCACGTTTGTGGCGCGATGAGCCACAATGTAACTGGGCGCATCTGTAGCCTCAGTGCAGCTTACCCACGTACCCATACCCACTGATATGCCATGTGCAGAAGATGGTGAAAGCTCTGACACAGAACACATAGGGGGTACCCGTTGCATGGCACAGAGTTGGGTCGTCACTTTTTTACTTGTCTCCCTGAACCTAAGTACATTCCGGAATTCTGATAAATGCATTTATTTAAGTCTATTTATGAACCACATGCAAGTTACCTCTACCTGAGCAATGTGGGCCCCGCTGGGGCCAGGGGCCTGTGGGCCTGATTCAGAGCCGAACGCTCTGACCAGAGCGCTCGCTCTGAATCAGGGCCCTCCTCCATGAAAATGGAGCGTCCTCCTGGACGCCCGCATAGCTGTGGGTGACCACCCACAGCTTATGCGAGCATCCATGATGACGGTCGCGATGGTCAAGACCATCGCGACCATCGGGCTTGCGACGGAGACCCTGCGGTAGGGTCTCCCTGCCGCTAGCCCTGGAGTGATTTTGGCTCTATCAGAGCCAAAATCACTCCCACTGACATCACTAGTGATGTCAGTGGGGCCGGCTTCAGACGGTAGGCGTTCCCATGGGAACGCCTCCATCTGGCAGCCACGCCCCCGGCACGCCCACCAAAGGGGGCATGCTGTCAATCAACATCAACAGCACGCCCCCTTTGGTGCGAGACCCGGAGCGACGGAGAGCCCGTTGCTATCTGGGTCTCGCGCATGCGCACGACGGAGCTCCCTCCGTCGTGCGCATGCACAGTGGGGCAACATCAACCCGCTTGCGAGCGTCCTTTGCTCGCGAGCAGGTCTGAATGACCCCCTGTGTGCACTGCACATCCTCCAGCCATTATAGATACGCCAATGCAGGGGCATAACTACGTTTTTGAAGGGCCCATGGCAACATTTTGAAAGGGCCCCTATGTACCATCCAATGGTGAAAAATGTATACAACACATGTAAATATGACAAGGAAGAGGGGCCCCTTCACCTCTGGGTCCCATAGCGGCTGTACCCCTTGCACCTATGGTAGTTACACCCCGACACTGTAGTTATTGAAACTGTACACATGGCCTTTTCCTACAGTAGTCCACTAGCTAGAAGAATGGAAGGTGGAAGCGGGGTAAACCCAACTCTGTCTAGGACTGCGCCATCATTCATTTCGGCATCCAGTGTAGTCCTGAAATTTATCCTCAGTTTAGCCTAAATTATGTCATAAAATAATAATGTGACAGTGTGTCTGGAAATATCAGTATCGTCCAAGGCCAGATTGCTACTCACTCCTATGGTGTGGAGAGAAAAACGTCCATTTGTAGGTGAAAACAAAAGCGGTCACCTATGGAAGGTCGCCATAACTGCGCCATCTATACCCTCCGATTTCAGTTATCCCACCTGATTCAGAGCTGCACGCAGTTGTATGTTCGGATTTCTGCCTGTATTCAGAGTTGTCCTCATCCACATCAATTCGCTTGTGGAAGTCGCCTTTCCCCGCTGTGGCTGAGATTTGTGTGCATTTCCTCATCGTTATCCTTGCATGCTACAATGCATGTGCAATTGATAAAAATCACACGATCCGTCCGCGAAGAGTATCTGCGTACAAGTCTGAATCAGCCCTTTAATTGTCATCATTGCCAGTTGCCCCAGCTCCTGTTACTCCTCTCTGAGCAGCCCGGGTGTACAGTACTTAGCGGTGCAAGAGATAAGGGAGGAACAGGTGAGGGCAGTTATACAGTAGTGGAGACAATTGAATGGCATTAAGACATGAGAAGGGGCAATATATGACAATGACAAACCAGCAGGAGCGGGAACATCTAGGTGTACACTGTACGTCATTACTATGGGGTGCACCACCGCAAATTGGAGGGTGTGGTACCGGCATTATCAGGGGTCGTGGTTGCGCCTACCCTACACTCCAGGGACCCTACCCTACACTCTAGGGACCCTACCCTACACTCCAGGGACCATACAGAGGTCCGGGACTCAGTCATTTATAGAGACACTGCCACCCTCTCTTAGGACCTCATTCAGAGCCGGACGCTATTTGCGCTCGCTCGTTCAGAAAAAAGGGGTGGCTATTCAAATGAACCGTTCGCTCTTTGCGGTCTGTTCACGCCTCTAGGTCTGAACGAGCGAACCAAACATGCGGTAGTTTTTTGGAAAACTACGCCCCCTGGCCGCTCGCATCCTACGTCATGTCCGCTATTTATTTCCTACTGCAATCTTGCGAGCAGTTCTGACTATAAAATAACCCAGTGACGTGGTCAATGACGCTGCTGTATTAATTATGCACACCCATAAAACGCCCGTTTTGACCTTTAAGCACGCCTGCAATCGGATCTCCACTCCCCGTTTTCAAGCACCTTCCCCTGTTACCACCCACATACGCCTCCTCCTGTCACTGAAAATAGCAGGCATTCGCTATTTAGCGAACAAACGATTTTCGGCTGGACTGACTGGTTTGCGCATGCGTATTACGATCCGTACGCATGCGCAGTTGTGCAAACATTGCTCGGAACGAACGAGCGGCCGCTTACGTGCGTCTCTGAATCAGGCCCTTAGTGCCAACATGAGTGGAGCCACTTTCACATCCAAACTGTGTATTGTATACAATATGACGCATTTGCACTGCAGGGACCAATCAGCTCCTAACTGTCACTTTACAGGCGTGTGTTTGAAAAATGACAGTTAGGAGCTGATTGGTCAGTACTTTATCTCCATCCACTTTATCTCTCTCCAAGGCTTAGTACATAGATCCCCTTTAATTGCTCCTTTAAAAAAAAAATGTTTGTTTGCCCTTTAGTACAGCTATAGAATTACTATTTCCAACACTGAACCAGCTCTGCATTTTCTCACTAAGCCAACGTCTCCGCGCTCTGGCAGCAGCGCACCAAGTATTACGCTGCCGCGCTATGGCTACCATCGGCCAAATGCAATAGAGATAATAGCTTTCAATGTAGGAATGCAGAAACTGATAATCGTTTGCTCTCTTACAGCCAATCCTTTTTTTGTTTGATTTTTTGCCGTCGCTTTTCCTTAGTCGTGAATTATTTTTAGATTACAGTTCAGTTTCTGATTTAACTGAGTCATGGCTACCACCAGTCAGCAAATGTACTGGCAGTCATTAAAGAAAATTGAGCTGTGTTTTGCGTTTTGATGTTGTCAGGTTTCCACGGTGGAGGGTGTGTCGCAGCATTGGGGGCGGAACATGGGGCGTGACCGCGCAATTGTGTCATCGTGGCCCCGCCCCCTATTCAAAATGCCGAGATTAATGCATACTTGACTACTTTTGAAAAAGCTTTTCAGGGAGATTGTGAAAGCAGTACCTTTGAGCGCGGCGGTAAAGTGGGCGTGTCCTGCTACATCTGAGAGGTGTGCCATAAATTTGATTTACATACAAATGTAAATGAGCACCAAAGCAGTTAATAAGATCTACTTGTTGATGAAAACACACTGATACTTATCAGAAACTGCATGTATCCATAGGGATCATTGGGCCTGATTCAGACCCACTCGCGAGCGGTTGTCCGCTCGCAAGTGGGTCGATGTTCTGCACTGAGCATGCGCACGACGGCGGGAGCTCCGTCGTGCGCATGCACCGGATGCGACGAGCGAAGGAAAGTCTTTCGCTCGTTGTGTCTGATCAAAGGGGGCGTGCTGTCGATGTTGATTGACAGCACGCCCCCTTTGGTGGGCGTGCCGGGGGCGTGCCTCCCTGACGGGGGCGTTCCCAAGGGAACGCCTACCGTCAGAAGGCGGCCCACTGACATCACTAGTGATGTCAGTGGGAGTGATTTTGGCTCTGATAGAGCCAAAATCACTCCGGGCCTTGCGGTTGAAAACCTCAACCGCAGGCTCCGGCTCACAGTTTCGATGGTCGCGATGGTCACGACCATCGCGGCCATCAAACTGCATGCTCGTATAGGCTGTGGGTGGTGACCCACAGCAATACGAGCGTCCAGGAGGACGCTCCAGAATTATGGAGGGCGGCCCTCATTCAGAGCGTGCCTTATAACCAATGCAGGGAAATTATACTAATGATCACATTTGAATGTATAAATCTCTATTGTTTTCTTTATATAACAGCTTCATAAATGGGGTAAGGTGCAATCAGGGAGATTACTAGGGGTATATGTACTAAGATTCGAGTTTGGTCGAGATTGCAATCTTGGGTGAGTTTAGGCATTATTTTCAACTCGCAAATTTACTAAAGATAAACTCGGGTGAGTTTGGGAGAGATTTCTCTCTTTTCACTGAAAAACTCGGATGAGGTTGCAAACTCGAATAAGCTCACCATTGGCCAAACTCGAAAGTACTTTCACTGAAAAAGATACAACTCGGGAATTTACCAAGAATCGAGATAACATTCTCAGGTGTAATTGTAACAAACTCGCAGCTAAATTGAAGTTTCAAATAGCCCACCTCCTGAGCTGCGAGTCTGGCAGAAACATACACAGATCAGTGTGATTTGTGTATGTTTCTGCATGGAATCAGTATTGTAATTATTTATTATAAAAAATAAAAATAATGTAGGGTCCCCCACCAAAAGCATAACCAGCCTCAAATTACGGGGGAAAAAAATGTGTAGGGTTCCCCCGTAATTTAGGAACTAGCACCTGACTGCAGGGCCAGTCCTGGTTTTAAATGTAGGGGAAGAAAATCGTAGGGGTTCCCTTATATTTAGTAAATCTTAGTAAATTTGTGAGTTTCAGGAGCCTCAAATCACCCGAGTTTCAGGAGTTAAATCAAGTTTAAAAACGGCAAAACTCGACCAAATTCGAATCTTAGTAAATTTACCCCTTAGACTCTTCAGGGAGACAGGGAGATTGCTACTATTTCAGGGAGTCTCGCTGACAATCAGGGAGAGCTGGCAAGTGTGGATTAACAGCATTGTGAATCACAGTACAGGGCCTTGATGACGCAATTCAGCGGTCACTCCCCATGTTTCGCCCCCAATGCTGCATCATCGCCCCGATACACCCCCAACCCCCTGCCATGGAAGCCTGACAGCTCCCTCCCGGAAGGAGGCACCCTATTTTCAGGGAGGCTCCCAGACGAATTTGGAGGGTAGGCAAGTATGAGCTTCCCTGGTGCACGTCTGTGCATCCGAATGTATCCGAATGTGCAAGGACTGAGACACCCACTGTTAGCGCCCGTAGACGTAGAAATACCACATGCCGCGTCTTTTGACGCATGCAACGGTCGCACCATCAAAACTTGCACCTGCTCTATGGCAGGAGCAGTTTCTCTGTCAGAGTGCGGCCTCCTATATGAGTGGTTCAGTGTCTCCATATTTAACCGCTTTACCCGTCGCGTCCACAACACGCCTCCTACGCTCTCATAAGATGCAACATCTCTGCGCTTCTTTTTAGCCACACCCCCTGTTACATCTCAGTCACCTTCCAGAAACACAGCTCACATATCTGCTAACGTGCGTCCAGATCTGAGCTGCGCCTCTGTACGTAGAAAACCGAGACGCATGCTTGGCGCGACTCAGGCACATGCACAGACAAAAGAACATTGCTCCATTACGTCGGACATTGCCGCTAAGAACCATACCCGTTATCTCACATGAGTTGAGCTTTCTTCTGCCAGAAGTTTCCATTTAGCTAAATGTGTATCAATAAGGACATTGTACATCAGTCCCGGACTGTGAACGTCGACATTTAATTTCTTCAGGCTTAAGATCCTTACCCGTAGTTTTACAATGTAAACTGTGAGCTGACGGGATTTAATCCCTGGGCGCTGGCAGCGAATCCTGACGGACTCTCTTTGACTCATCCATCCTCTTCTGCCAGATGACAAGCCTGTTGAAAATTGTATTTCATCCCACCCCACCCTGTTTATCTGCCATGACAGTCCACTTTAGCTGCTGTGAGACTGGGAGCCCAGAGGGTATAAATGACCTTTACTAAGCTGCTCAAAGCTGTCACAGTCCCATCACTCTGCAGTCATGTCTTTATTTGTCCTTCAGTTATACTCCCTCTGTTCTACTCACATTCCCAGGTTGGTATGTTGTTGTGTCCAATCAGTGCTCTACTAATTAATTCTAATATTAGTATTTTTTTTATGATTATTATTATTATTATTATTATTATTATTATTATTATTATTGTGATAATTATTATTATGATAATTATTATTATTATTATTATTATTATTTTTATTAGTCATGTTATTTTTTATTAATTATTATTATTTTATTGCTTTTATTATTATTTTATTTATTAATGTAATTTTAATAATAATAATAATAATAATAATAATAATAATAATATTTAAATAATAATAAAATACACCACGTTTTTTTTTAAAACATACTATTACATACACCTAGACTAACATAGCTTGGATGGTACTATAATAATGAATAAGAATGATGCAAATCAAATTTAAATCACTGATAGACATACAGAAAACAAAAACATCCCATTAAACAATAATGGAGATGTTTATCAGAGAGCAGGACTCCTGTTGCACAGATAGCCTGATTCAGAGCCGGACGCTATGACCAGAGCGCTCGCTCTGAATCAGTGCCCTCCTACCTTAAAATGAAGCGGCCTCCTGGCCGCTCGCAGAGCTGTGGGTGGCCGTCGTAATTTGGGTCTCGCGCATGCACATGATGGAGCTCCCTCCGTCGTGCGCATGCGCATTGGGGGAACATCGACCTGCTTGCGAGCGTCCTGCGCTCGCGAGCGTGTCTGAATGACCCCCAGAGTATCTATGTTTTTTACAGAGCCGTCTTTTCTGGGTGTGAACATGGTTTGCATTGTCATGGCTGTGGAATTCTGTGGTAGGGGGCGGGGACTTGATGATGCGATTTATAGTAGGTTCTTCTAACCGCTTGTTGATCTCTTTAAAAAGCCCTGAGTTACAGATGTCACCCTGAGTTACAGATGTCTCAGCGACTGAGTGACAGAGTCACAAAGGACCAATGATCCCAGTGCCAGCTTTAATACAGTAACATGTTATCCTTCATTACTGGGCAGTATCTAGGGCTGTTGTCGAAGGGGGCAGCCACAAAGGTTGCCAGACTGAGGGGGGTACTGGAAATGAAGATTTTAGGTTAATTTGGTTAAAATTTAGAACTTGGGGATGGTTCAATTTTCTTTAAAGATGTGCGATGACCCCCGTGTTTTGGTTTTGGATTAATCTTTGTGTATTGGTTTTGCTTTTGAATCTGGGTTTTGTTTTCTTAATTGATACAATTTTTTTAAAAACAACTAAAATCTTGTAATTGTTGCAATCCAAAACCCGACAGCGGGAAGATCAGAACCGCGAGTCAGATCTGTCCAGATTTACGAAATTCGGGTGGATTTGGATTCCTGAAGAACCGACCCACAGTTCTCTAATTTGTTTCTTGACCCAGGTTCTAATTGTGGTGTTTATAGCACTATTTGTATTAGACTGTCCGGCTGAAGTATACGCCAGAGTGTGGCACTAATCCCATCCTTGTCGCCAGGGTAGGTCTGACCCTATTTAAGTTGCTCCCACCTATTCCTCTTTATTCTTTCTTTAATGCTTAAAACCATAATAAAACAATTATAATATGTTTTTCGCTGATTTTTTAATTTTTTTTTTTAATCTATCTGCATTTTACTATTGCAAACTAAGGCCCTCATTCAGAGCCACTCGTAAGCGGCAGTACGCTCGTTCCGAGCGATGATCGCACATCTGCGCATGCGTACGGTTTTTAGTACGCATGCGCGAACCAGTCAGTGCGGCAGAAAAACATTTGTTCGCTATATAGCGAGGGCCTGCTATTTTGAGTGACAGAATGAGGCGTATGTGGGTGGTAACAGGGGAAGGTGCTTGAAAATGGGGCGTGGAGATCAGAACGCAGGCGTGCTTAAAGGTCAAAACGGGCGTTTTATGGGTGTGCAGAATTATTACAGCAGCGTCATTGACCATGTCACTGGGTTATTTTATAGCCAGAACTGCTCGCAAAATAGCGGTTGAAAAAACCAACCACAAGAATAGCGAGCAGTTCATACGCTGTTCGATGTACTCGATTAATCTAATAAATAGCGGACATGACGTATGATGCGAGCGGCCAGGGGGCGTTTTTATCAAATAAACGAGCGTATGTTTTGTTCGCTCGTTCAGACATGGAGGCGGCAACAGACCGCAAAGAGCGTACGGTTCATTTGAATAGCCACCCCCTTTTTCTGAACGAGCGAGCGCTAATTGCGAGTGGCTCTGAATGAGGGCCTAAAATCGGAGAATCGTTAAGAGGGATTACGTTTCTGCATTGTCGCAATTTCATCGGGCGCCCGTCAAGACTTTAAATATTGTTTTCACCTTTGGTAACCTTTCCATTTTTGTGACTTCTCTCCCTCCCTGCTCCTCCTCACACAACTCGCCTCCCCCCATGCTCCCATCTGTTAGCGGAGCAGGAAAAGGCAGCGTAGGAAGGTCAGGTGCACATCTGTCTCTACGCTGACTCGGTCCTCGCCTTGCCTATAGTTAGAAGGGGTTTTTTTTTGTGTGTGTGCCTATGTATTCTGTTGGGATGACAAGATACGAAAAAGATGTGTCTCCTTGTTTCTAAGTCGGCGGCCGCCCGGCAAGCTGAAAATCCTGCCGTGAGATCAGACAATAACCGAGCAGATGTGAAGTAGCGTTGCCCTTTCTCCGACAAGTCCCAGGCATCCCTACGCGCTCTTGATTTAGGACACAGACAATAAAAGAATTCTTTGTCATCTTAGTGCAAAACTTTAAAGATGAAAGAACATCTCATTCGGCAATGCAGGTTCTCCCAGGGTACCCCCGGGTCTGGTCTTGTGGCAGCAGTGATATAAGAATTGTTAGAGATGAGTGAAATATTTCACAAAATCCCGAGCGCCCGTGAAATATCACAGATTCTCTGGCACCAAAAACAGTCGGCAAAGGTCGCGCTGAGAGTTTGAGGACCTAAAATTGTCCTTTAAAAAAGTTTTTTTTATTTTTGCTGTTGTTGTCTAAAATGTAATTTTACTGACTTTTAGCATTTTCTAACATAAACACATAATAAGAACAAACACAACTGTAAATAAAGTCAAAGGATTCCATAAACTCCCTATCGGCAGATGTGGAGTTGCACTACCCTCACACTTAACTAAATTAAAACAACCTGTGACTTAACTAAAATAAAAACACGGACACAGTAGAAATGCCATTAAAATAGGTCAAACTTTTTTATTACATTTTAACAAGTAAATTCAGTATGGTGGCAACAAGAAAGAACGGCCAGCTGCTCAGTGACACTACGTCTTACGCCCAAAGTAAATGTCCACGACATTTAGGTAACTGAGCCGATTGCCTGTCACCAATAAAAACTATCAGGCTCCAACTCTCCCACCAATACACTATAATGGAGCCGGCCAGTCAGCCAGTGCCCCCGCCCAGTAGTGAAGCTCAGACAAAAATTAATGTATTGGTATGGAGATCGCACCTCATAAATTACTGCCGCGCAATACCCACTGGACTGCCGTTCTTTCCCGCTGTATAGAGGTTGACAAACGCCTCCGGCAAAGAAAAAGAAAAAATAGCCAATTATTGGGGTGGGCCGGAGGGGATCGATGAAAAGAGGCAGATCCTATCTACACTAACACATAAAATGTCTGCCATCCCACCCTAAACCCACCCCTAACTAATTCCTATAGGCTATTCCTTAAAATAACTTAAACCCTCTTCTCTTGTGAGATGCTGTGCGACCCCACCCTCCCTAGGGGGTTTAAACTCGCTTGTCATTATGTCTTAAATAATCTTTTTTTTAAACAGTGTCTCAAACTGAGCTGTGAGGCAACACAAAAAGATTTTATTAACTTTTTGGCTTTAAATCCTTTACATTTACACACCGTGACTTTGTGTTATTATTATTATTATTTTTGCTATTATTTTTTTGTTCTCATGTGCTCCCAGGAGAATACAAGTGAAAAGTCTTTTGGAACCCCCCACTTCTCCACGTGCTTTATGACACAAGTCACAGAGTAAATCATCATCGTGGACCCCGCTCCAGTTACACTGTGACTCTTACCAGGGCCTCCACCTCGGGCATTTCCAAGGCAGCTTGGGAAAAAAATGTCAGAAAGTGCACTAACGCATACTAAAGGGTATAGAGGACCCAGGCCACCTCTGCTGTTTACAAACTCAAGAGAATGGGGGAGTTTACAACCACAATATCTGTGTTGAGAAGCTGTAGTACAATATAAAGGGGCCTATTCATCAACAGTAAAAAAAGTTTTTAAGGACATTTTCCTTAAATAACGTTATTTTGGTATTCATGTAGCCACTTAGCACAGGAGATATCACAGATATCTCCTTGCTAAGTTCCCCTGCGTTAATTTCCACACTCCCCATACATTAGTACATTAGTATGGGTATATTAGTACATTAGTACATTAGTACATTAGTATGGGGATGTGGAAATTTATCAAATTTTCGGAATTTGATGCAGTTACTATTCGCCACTGTGAGGTGGCGAATAGCAGGTGAAACTTACCTGTATCCGCGTGTGCAGGTCCCCCGACGAGTCCTTCCGGCGCTCTGCTCCGTCCTCAGGCTCCGGAGGCTGGTCGGACATGTGTGCTCCCCAGCAGAGCACAAGAAAGTTTAGAAAAAGAAAAAAAATATATATTTTTTTTCTAATCTGTCATGTTGTCTGCTGGGAAACCACATGACAGACCAGCAGGACGGAGCTGGAGGCTGCTGCGCGGACAGGTAAGTCGGGGGGGAGTGGGGGGGGGAGGTGAGCGGAGGGGGGGAGGGGGGGGTCGGGGGGTACACAAACTTACCGCATCTGTAGGCAGTGCTGCGCATGCGCTGGTTTTACAGATGTAACAGCGCATGCGCAGCACTGTTTCCAGACGCGATAAGGTAGTGTAGGCAGGGAAAAGTATCTATTTCCCGAAAAGCTGTCATCGCAAAAAGGACAGCTTTTCGGAATAGATACTTATGGAGAGGTGGAATGATGAATTCCACCTATAATTAGCTAGAACTCCATGCGATTTCTAAAGCTAATTATCTCCAGAGAATTTTTAGGTTTAATGAATAGGCCCCAAAGTGTAATCATATGAGAATAACTAATAGAATTCACAATGGACCTCAATGAAGACGAGTTTTGAGAGACACTTAGAACATCTCAAGGTTTGGAGATCATTCACACTTACTAATCATTCAGTCTGGAAAATTGGAACAAATTAGTCCACTCCAGTAATTAACCCAAACCATGCTATGGCGGAGGACATGGTGGAGGCGGGGGGGGGTCTAATATACAGGATGTAAATTATGGCAAATCTTATTTAACAAGAACCGCACAGTTCGGCTTTCACTATTGCATCCTCGGGATGGTGAAAGCAGTGGATATTAATATAACAAATGCTGTATTTAAATGGACTAATTTTTCAAAAATGCTTTTATTTAATTATTTTGCAGACTTTTTTTTTTTTTTTTTTTAAGACCCATGAAGACCCAAGTCCCAGCCTCCAGTTCCACTTCGCGTGTTTGAGCCCAGAAAACCAGATTCCTGCAGGACTGGTTGAAAAAGTAATGACTCCCCTCCAGCTCAGCATTGCGGCAATAATATATTTTCTATCGCCTCAATATCTGGCAAAAGAATAACTACGTTATTGCCAGACATTAATAAATGGACCCATTAAATTGTTCCATCGAAGAGAAGCGAGCGGGGTCTGGGAGGTATTTCTTCTCTGACGGGGGTGCGGGAGAACTATCTGAAATTCAGAAGTCACCTGGACATTATGGGGTAAATTTACTAAAGTGAGAGTTATTAGAAGTGAGTTTGAGAAGTGATGTTGCCCATAGCAACCAATCCGATTCTACTTAACATTTAACTAGCACCTTCTAGAAGATAATAGTCAGAATCTGATTGGTTGCTATGGGCAACATCTCTTCTAAAACTCACTTCTAAAAAGTCTCACGTTAGTAAATTTACCCCTATGAGTCCGACTCTCTTAGCTTGTCAGGAGAGCCGCAGTGTTTAAGTCAGCACACGCGTGTTGGATCACTACATGTATGAGGTTCCTGCCTTCACTTCCGTCAAGTTTCTGAAAATGGTGACATATACATTGTTCCTATTTTGTAACTTTTTGTTGCCAAAAATTGAGAATTTTTGGTTTAGCGCCCCTTTAAAAAAAAAAGCAAAAAGCTATTAAATAAATACAGAAATAATCTATTTTTTTTTCCATTTTTGCTCTGCAAAACATCAGCCAGGGACAGAAAACTTGTTTTCTCAGACAGAAAACATCACAGAGTCTTTGAAAGCCATCAGGCCGCTCGCAGTAATCTCAGCGAAAAAGGGGAGAAAGAAACAACAGCTTGAAAGCCAGCGCTGAAGTGTGCGTCCGCGAGAAGCAGCTTTTAGTATAAAAGGGGACAGGAAAGAAGACGACGAGGCTCAAAGCTGCAGTAACAGCTTAACAAGCTGATGAGTCTGCCTATGTGATATTACCGCACTCAAGAGACACCGCCGCGCCAGTCCTCCGGGAGCCGACAACGCTATCCTGCCATATGGAACCCAGATACGCGGCAGTGACAGCGTTTCAACTGTGTCTACTTCTACCCTGGGAGCCCAAAGTCTCCAGAATTCTTCTCGGGAAAAGACTATTAAGGGTTCATTTCCATATACTGGGAGAAGGACTGTGTTTTATTTAAGTGCATCTTAGTACATCATTCTGAGAAACAGGAATATTATAATGAAGCAAAAAAAAATAAAAAACTAGCTCAGGATGACGGTACTTTATTACAAGTTATTTACAGACTCGGTGTTTTCATTTATTGGCTTATATGTGCATTTTTTTTTTACTAAATCCTTTGTCTTTCTGTGTTTTTCAGCAGTTTTTTTCAATCATCAGGCATAGTTGTTTATACTCATTGCCCAAAGCTTTCTTCTGGGTGGAACTGCATTTGCTGGAGATATTAAAACTGTGGGCCTGATTCAGACCCGCTCGCAAGCGGGTCGATGGTGGCCCAGTCCGCAGGCGCTGTGTGCGCACTGCGCGTGCACGAGCCCCGGAGCGAGCGCAAAAAGCGCTCGCTCCGGGACTCACTACAAAAGGGTCGGCTGTCGATGTTGATCGACAGCTCGCCCCATTTTGTAGGTGTGGCGGGGGGGTGGCTTCACAAACGGAGGTTTTCCCAAGCGAACGCCTGCCGACGAGTGATGTCAGTGGGAGAGCTTCCGGCTTAATTTGAGCCAGAAGCTCTCTGGGGCTTGCGGCCACGAGACCCTACCACAAGGGTCTCGTCGCAAGCCCGATGGTCGCGATGGTCTTGACCATCGCGACCATCATCATGGCCACTCGCTATAGCTGTGGGTGGTTACCCACAGCTATGCGAGCGGCCAGGAGGCCACTCCTAAAAAAAACCAGCGCCCGCCCTGATTCAGAGCGAGTGCTCGCTTTTCGCGAGCGCCTCTGAATCAGGCCCTGTGTCCTATGAGCGGGAAAAAAGAAAAAATAGCTCTGCCTGATGATGTAAAGACATTGTTGAAAACAGTGACGCTAAAAGCAAGACGCCTACATCCACAGATCTGTGGTTAGTTCTCCAAGATGTTTGGAACAACCTCCCTGCCGGCTTCCTTCAAAAACTACGTGCAAGTGTACCTAGAAGAATTGATGCTGTTTTGAAGGCAAAGGGCGGTCACACCAAATATTAATTTGATTTAGATTTCTCCTCTGTTTATTCACTTTGCATTTTGTTAGTTAAGAAAAATAAACTATAAACACTTCTATTTTTGAAAGCATTCTTACTCTGCAGCATCTTCTCCACACCTGCCTAAAACCTTTGCACTGTATATATACACTGGTATATATATATATATATATATATATATATATATATTTAAAACCAGAGCATGTGCCTTATTCTCTACTACTCTGTGCAGTTATCTGCCATCTGACTTAGAAAGGTTCTGTCTTATCCTGCAGAGAGATGAGGGACAATAAGACTTTTACTGGGAGCTGTGGAACATTCCCAGACAGCCCTCCAGCTCTCACCAGTGTGCGGCATTGTACTGGTTAAATGGTGAATCCTCTTTTCTCCGGGGGCTGCAGCACTCGCAGTGGACAACATCTGCCCATCCTTTAATGACAGTGCCCGTGGGATTGTAGTGAAGCCGTGCGCACCTGTCCCATTCTGGAGCAACAGCTGCCAGCCTTCCTTGGGCATCGCTCAGTGACTCCTGCAGTTAATCCCCGTCCATGAAGCAGAGAGATGCGCCTACAACATACCAGTGCTACACATGGTGATACACGCCACTCTCTTTATAATCGTGGTAATCATAAAAGGGGTGGGGGCTCGCAATCCCTTTGACCTTTCGGGTTTTAAGCAGGAGGTGTCAGATAAGTTACCATGAATATACTAAAGTATTATTGCTAAAGAATTTTTGATATCACTTGCCCTAAGGTTTCCTTGTATTAGGGGCGGACATCTATGGCCGATGTTTGCCGACCATCGATGTTTTTCTTGTGATGGTTGTGTTTTTACCATGTGATGGCAGCATTCCGATGACTGATAATGCATCGATGGTGTTCTGATGGCTGTCCCTGGCTGCGTCCAGGCCCCACCCAAAGGCGCTTTATTGCTCACATAGCAGTCCGTACTCAGACGCAGGAAAAAGCACCTAGGATAGGGCTGGGGTGACTGATGGTGGCGTCTAAGTATGCACCAAGCAATATTTAAGCATCTAAGGGCGCTGAAAGTGGGCGTCTCCGTCCCTGCAGTTTCGTACGCACGGCTGTACACCAGGGAAAGGCTTTGCAGAAGTTGCGACAAGAGTCATAGGGCCGTATTCAATTAGAAGCGAAAAAAACATTTTCCGCGTAAAATTATCGCCGATCGCGGCTTTTCACATGGTCGGAACTCTCCAAATACAATTCCATACGGTTTTCTCCTACGCGGAGAGTCACTGCAATGTAAAAGAAGAAGTGCAACATTTTTATTTTGGGGTGCAAACGTGGGGAACCCTCTCAGAACCCTTGGGACAGCTCCCCCAAAGGACAACTGTGTCAAAAAATCCCGAGAAAAAGAAGTACTTTCATTTTGGGGGTGAAAAAGTGTAAAGTGGGGGAACAAGCATAAAAACTAGCGAAATAGTCTTCTTAGGGGGCTGCTAGGAGGGGTCAGGGGTATTAGGATTACAGGCGCATGTAACAGGTGCGTTATTCACATTTTTTAAAAACTTCACTTTATAGATATAAAAGATGCTAGCCCCCATTTTCATGTACCCCAAATATGACTGGACTACTTAGTTATAACCAAAAATACAGCTTAGTGCCATTCTTCACCACTTTTACAAGGACGCTAATAACAAGGGTTTTAAATAACTTCAGTACCACAAATAGTTTTATTAGGGCTATTGGAAGACTACTACATTCATCCCCAATGTTAGTGCATCTTTTTTGGGGGGGGTTCAGGCTGATTTCCCCCATTCTGACAGTACTTTCCGCCTGTTCTGCATTCGCCGCTTGTTGTTTTCGCCTGGTTAGTAATTGAATAGGGGCGAAAAGCGGTGACGCGCACAATAAGTCTTCGCGTCCAAAACACGCAATGTAGGCAAAAGTCGGTCAGGCGGAACTTTTTCGCCAAAGCAAAACGAATTGAATACGGCCCATAGACGGACTGCATGCGACTGAAAATCAACCTCTATCTGCAACTATAACAGGCCCAATATCTGCCCATACCCCACAGTACGTGGCACGGGGTAGTGACAACACAGCACCGGCTTAGAAAAATGGGTATGCAGCCAGGAAGCCGACGCTTGAAATGCCAACCGCCGACTTCCCGACTGTGCAATCCCGACAGGTGACTAATGATAGGCGTCGAAACCACGATGCCTATCATTATCCCTGCGCCGGGAGCCCGACGCCCAACAAACCGAACGAAGGTAAGACGGGTGGCGGGTGCGGACAGCCACGGGGGTGGGGGGGGGAGGGGAGGTGTAGGGGTTTCCCAGGAGGGTTAGGCTAGGGGAAGGGGGGGTTAGGCACCCCCAGGGGGAGGTTAGCGTTAGGCACCCCCCCCAAATTCACTTGTGCCCCACCCGCCCCAGCTCAGCACACGATTACCAAGCTCTGGACGACTTTCCGCAAATTTTTTTTACTGAATTGTGGTTCTTCCAGGACTTATATAAGCATCATAAGAGATAAATAATCATATTAGGGCAACATAAAACTACAGAGCCACCATATAGAGGCAGCAGATGCTAGGACAAGTAACCACATTTAGAGGAGGGAGTACCCCCACTGATTTACACAACACATCCAGCAACCTCCAACACCTCCGATGATCTAGCAGGTATTCAGCACCCGGAATGCACAATATATGTTGTACTGTATCTTGTGTTAGCGTCTGTGTACGTGTGGAGCCGTATGACGGTCACTAATGCCAACAAGGGCCCCTGTCGTTCCATCGCCACATCTCCCAGCGTACAGCCAGCAGTCCCAATCCCTAACCCGCAGCACGTCACCCACCTAATACACAGAATGTGACAGCCGCTATGTACCAGACGGGGAGTCTAAATGGGAAAATTCTCAGGTAAATGACTCTATGCCTCAGACAGATTGTTTCGCAGACAAATATCCCCTGCTTGGCTGGGTTCTTTAATGCGTTCTTGCAAAAATCTGCTTAGAAAACACGTTTTATGCTCCTACCACTTTCTTTATTTATTTAGGTTTTACGACGCGCTTTCCCCGTGAAATGTATACTCTTTGTAATATTTAATGCCGCTAATGTGGGTCCTAAAGTCATATTTATGTTTTTTATGTGATCCTTGAAGTTGTTCTGTAGACTCGATTGCCTCCATAACAACAACACTAAAGACAAGCCATAAAATGCGAGGGGGGTGGGGGCAACGATTGTTATGATTTATTAATAGACGTCACGCTGTGTGTAATGGCTGCGCTCATCAATATAGATTAGTTACTCTGCAACGTTTGACTCTCGGTAATAATAATGCAGGTTCCCGGTTACATAGCAGACATCCCATAGAAAACTGTTATTACAGTACATCATATTGCTCAGCAATAGGATGGGTGGGGGGATTCCACTACGTAACACAGGAACTGAGGGGGTCATTCAGACCCGCTCGCGAGCGGCAGGACGCTCGCAAGCGGGTCGACGTTCCCACGATGTTCACTAGTGATGTCAGTGGGAGTGATTTTGGCTCTGATAGAGCCAAAATCACTGCAGGGCTTGCGGCAGTGAGACCCTATGGTCGCAAGCCCGATGGTCGCGATGGTCAAGACCATCGCGACCATCATCATGGATGCTCGCTATAGCTGTGGGTGGTAACCCACAGCTATGCGAGCGTCCATGAGGATGCTCCAAAAAAAGGTAGGAGGGCCCTGATTCAGAGCGAGCGCTCTGGTCAGAGCGTTCAGCTCTGAATCAGGCCCTGAATCTCCTTACAGGAGCACAGGAATCGCCTCCTTCCCCCAAATAAGAATGTTAGGTTTAGTTTTGCTGTTAAAGAAAAGCTGTTGTTGTTTTTTTGTAAAATACACTTTGTATTTAGTAGACAGCGGGTTAGAGGTACTAAAAGGTAAATTTACTAAAGTGAGAGTTTTTAGAAGTGAGTTTTAAAAGTGATGTTGCCCATAGCAACCAATCAGGTTCTAGCTATTATCTTCTACAAGGTGCTAGTTAAATATTAAGTAGAATCTGATAGTTCTATGGGCAACATCACTTTTAAAACTCACTTCTAAAAAACTCTCACTTTAGTAAATTTATCCCTAAGTCTTGGAGAGAGATGAAGGGGAGAGAGATAAAGTACCAACCAATCAGCTCCTAACTGTCATTTTTCAGGAGCTGACTGGTCGGTACTTTACTTCTCTCCACTTTATCTCAATCCCAGGCTTACTACATCTCCCCGTTTAGTACCACTTAAGATCATGTCTAAGCACTATGGTGTCTGCCAGGCCGTGGAAAGGTAAGTAACGTCTATGGGTGCAAGGTGAGTGGCCGGTGCGTGCCCCCCCCCCTTCATTCAGCGGCCCATGTGCACCGCACCCCGTGGATTCATTATGGATGCGCCCCTGTAATCAGTTAGTTATTCAGTCAGTTGGTTAATCAGTTAATAGTCGGCCAGTTAGGTTGCTAATTTAAGAAGCAGTTAACGAACACAGTTACTAACTGATAACAGAATTAAACACTTGATAAAATGGGAACTACATTGTACCATTAAAGCACCAGTAGGTGAGCTGAAAATTATATAGTTAAAGCCTTAATATTATTAGAAACCCACCCAGAAAAAGTGCAGTGAGAGTCTGCTGTTCAGTGCAACCCACAATGCATGAGCCAATATGCAAATGAGTCCATATTCACCCTAAATTTGCCAAATTATTTACATACCCTCATATGTTTAACTACGCTTGTCCAGTATGCTGTCTATTCTGTTTTCCAGGGGGGGGGGGAGGCGGGGGAGTAGAAATTGCCCAGGTGGGTGGTGATTCTCTATCTCACATCATTTTTAAAAGAGGAAGAAGCAAGACATTTGCAGGTTGGAGGGTTTATACACATACTTTAAGTATGGGTAGTAATATCACGGCTTACTTACTAACTAACATGCACTGCTTTGCATTATACCTTTTTGTCCTGTATCTCACACCTAGAGCAATATTTTTAAAAATGTCACCTGTCTGTAATAGAGAGAGAACCAATCTCTGTATGTTTTAACAGAGCTGCAGTAGAAAGTCAGGGTTATACCAAACAGGTTATTTTATATGACTGTGACTGTTATTTTATATGAGTGACAACCTCAGATTTGACCTCAGATTTGACCTTTAAAGTCAGAAAATGGCAGGGACATATCTGCGAGCATGGCGCTATAAATCTTCGTTTCAATGTCACCACATACTCAGTTGTCAAAATGGGTAGCATGGTGGTACAGTGGATTGCACTGCTGTCTCCCGATGCTGTGGCCATGGCTTTGATACGAATCAAGACATCTATGTGGAATTGGGATGAAGTTAATATCCCGCCGTTCGGGATGTAAACCGTCAAAATCCCAACACCTAAATCCCGAACCACGAGCAGAAGACCGGCGTCGGAATACCAACATGGTTTGAGATCCCGATGCCTGAATCCCGACAGCCGGTATCCCAAAAGTTAGTATAGCGGGTAAGTGTACTTTTACGTCGCGCGAGGGGGGGTTATTAGGTTAAGGCACCATGGGGAGAGGTTAGGGTTAGGCTATGGGGGGGAAGGGGAGGGGGGAAGGGTAGGGCTAGGCTGCGGACAGGGAGAGTTAGGTTTATTCACTACGGGGGGGGCTGGGGGGGATTTGGGATTAGGCACTAAGGGGGAGGGTTAGGTTTAGAGGTTTAGGCACTAATGGGGACAGTTAGGATGCAGAAGGCAGGATTAGGGCGTGAAGGGGGCAGGGTTAGTGTACTTACAGAGATCCTGTCGGCATGCTGACGGTTGGGATGCCGTTGTCGGTCTTTTGACGTGCAGCATCCCGACCGCCGGCATGTTGTATCACATCCGTGGAATTTGCATAGAGTTTATACCTTGCTTATGTGGATTTATTTATTATTATTTATTTATTAACAGTTTCTTATATAGCTAAACATGTTCCGTTGCGCTTCACAATTGGAGACATTAATAGAACAAAACTGGGTAATAACAGACATACATAGAGGTACAGAAGGAAGGCCCTGCTCGCAAGCTTACAATCTAAAGGGAAATAGGCATTGATAACAGAGGATAGGTGCTATATACAGTAGTGTATTTTGGTTCAGCAAGATTGCAGAGTTTCTTGGTGGGCTGTATGATCCAGTCAGGAATGTTGGATAAAGGTCAGGAGGATGTGAAAGGGGATGTAATTAGATATGGAAGCTATAAAGGTTTATGTGGGCTGATCTGGTCTGAAGAGGTGAGTTTTCAGGGAAGGCTTGAAGGTTTGGAGACTAGAGGAAAGTCATATTATGCGAGTGTGTGGCAGAGAATTTAGGGGCCCATTTATCAATGAGTTTTATCTTACGCAACAAGTTTTTAAACTCGTTGTGTATGATAAATGGTGCTCCAGCCAATCAGCTCCCAACTGTCATTTTTCAAACAGATGACAGTTGGGGGCTGTTTGGCTGGAGCACCATTATCATAGGCAACGAGCTTTAAAACTCGTTACATATGTAAAAACTCTTTGATAAATGAGCCCCTTATACTTTAAGCTCCAGGGACTGATCTGGATAAATGAATATTCCCTGTACTCTCCCCTTTTTGTGGTCTCTACATGGTTATGTAATCTGCGTATTGTAATTATGTACAGTATATATGTAAACTTGTCTATTTCTGTCCTGTTCGGTCACCCATTTATTATGTAATTTGACTGTGTGAACCACCTATGTACGACGCTGCGGTACCCTTGTGGCGCCATATCAATTAAATAAAGTAAATGCAAAATCTGAAATATTACCATTAACTGCATATTGAAAACATGTTTCACATTGTAGTTACAAAGCTGCGGATTTATTTGTATCAGGGTAGAATTAATTCCCTTCCTGTGACCCCCTGCTTAGCCCTATAGATTAGCATATAGGTAACTTGGAATCACCTACTATACAACATGCAGAAACAACGCATCCTTATGGTAAAGTTCGCCGACGGCTCACTGAGACAAAGCCACGCGTTTATTCTGAGATTAAATTTGTCAGACGGCCAACAAAGCAATTTGGACAGGATCAAATCTTGAAACACTTAACAAATTACATTTTCGGCATACGATTTGTTCCGCCAGCCATGAAAGTCAGGCATCGGACGTTTCAAAAACAGATTGTTACTTTATCCGAAGCCTTTTCCAGCAAAGGGCTATTGATTAAACCAATTTCAGACCAACAGGGATGACGGGGAGAGGTGTTTACCATTTATTTATTTTGTGTGGGCTGTCCTCTATCCCCTGATCAAATCTGACACCGAGCTGGAGATAATAGACCGTTGGCATTATTTGCAGTTATTATTCTATAGATTCTGCGTGGAACACAAGCTTGTACATTGTTTCGCACGTTAGGCCTAATTCTCTTGCAGGTTTTGGGCTATTATTATTATATCAGTGGTAAGTGACATGTCAGTTGATCAGTTAAATTGAACTGCAAAGAATTCATAAAGCGTCATTTACAAAAGGAGTGAGGTCATGTGACGTTAGGGACCTATTTCTGGGCATTGGCACCTGATTATAAGGGTATACACAGGTCACCATGTTACTATTACCCCTTTCAGATATGAGAGCCAGGAAATTGCCTGGTCTATCAACCTGGCAATTTCCCAGGTCTCAGCCCGACCCTGGTAAAGAGCAGGGTCGGGAGGGACCCGGGTTGTTTGCTTTCTCATTTACCTAAATTCTGGGTCAATGCGCGTTCACGTGCAATAACCCGGGATTTAGATGTACGTGTGAAAGGGGTATATGGCAGCAATTGAGGAGGTTGCAGGTTGAGTGGGTGTGAAAACTATTGAATTTCTGTACACTTCTCTAAAGTGTTGGTAGGCACCGGGGCCCCTGGGCCCAAGGGAGCTCACGCAACCCCCTGCAAGAGCCAGATTAACAATGGGGCAGATAGGGCTACAGCCCCAGGCTTCCACGTAGAAAAGGCCCATCATCCTGATAGTATGATGTTGACTGTAAATTTTTCTGCTTTTAGGTATTTAGAGAGAAATTGGGGCTGATAGTGTGGGGGGTGCACAATGCACAAACCCACACATCACTGGCCACACCCACACAGAACTGGTTACCCCCACACAACACTGGACACACCCACACAGCACTGGGCACACCCACACAGCACTGACCACAGCCACACAGCACTGGGCACACCCACAGAGCACTGACCACACCCACATAACACTGGGCACACCCACACAGCACAGGTTACCCCCTCACATCACTGGCCACACCCACACAGCACTGGACACAGCACTGACCACAGCCACACAGCACTGGGCACACCCACACAGCACTGACCACACCCACATAACACTGGGCACACCCACACAGCACAGGTTACCCCCACACAGCACTGGTCACCCCCACACAGCACTGGACACACCCACACAGCACTGGACACACCCACACAGCGCTGGGCAAACCCACACAACACTGGGCACACCCACACAACACTGACCACACCCACACAACACTGACCACACCCACACAGCACTGGGCACACCCACACAACATTGGACACACCCACACAGCACAGGTCACCCCCACACAGCACTGACCACACCCACACAGCACTGGACACACCCACACAGCACTGACCACAGCCACACAGCACTGGCCACACCCACACAACACTGACCACACCCACACAGCACTGGCCACACAACACTGACCACACCCACACATCACTGGGCACACCCACACAGCACTGACCACACCCACATGTACTGACCACACTCACACAACACTGGAAACCCCCACACAGTACTGGACACATCCATACAGCACTGGACACATCCACACAACACAGGACACACCCATACAGCACAGGACACACCCACACAACACAGGACACACCCACACAACACAGGACACACCCACACAGCACATGTCATATCACCCCCACTTCTCACAATAGGTCCTTAATCATTTTCAGCCCCAGGCCCATGTGACCCTTATTCCAGCCCTGTGCACTCATAAACTATATTTACCTCTCTGCCAATACTGTATAAATCACGGGGAAAAAAGCAACCGGCACCATTTTACCAGAGATGTGCGTATGGGCATTGTAGCTCCTGTTATTTATGTACATTTCTGTCATATGTCATTTGGAATGAATATATAAACTATCCTACGGAAAAAGACATTTGCCCGTACTGTATGTAGAGATGAACGCATCTATGCGACCGCATCGCCCCTATCCGTACAGTAGCTTCCACGCTCTTAATCATTATCATTGGGCACTGACACAAAGCCTATACCTGGTGCAAGAGATCTCTCTGCAAGATGATGGATTTCTGTGCATGCAGGACTCTGCGCCGCCTGCAGTTCCGTGGGCATGCCCTCCCTACACCCTTGCTAAACGTTGCCTTAGTGAACACAACGTGACCACCCAATTGCCATCCTTCAGCTGCAAGTGAAGATGCCGCTGAGCTAAAATTGGCTGTAGATGCGTGCGCTCGCCACCAGAAAATGCGCTGTGTGAAAACCCTCTATATCTACCCACAAAAAAAGGCTTGTGTTCAATGATGTTTGCTATCAATTGTGTGATATTGTCCATATATACTGCAAAAAGATTATATAAATATGATGCATCTTGTAAAAAAGCTCTAAAGGAAAAATGAAAATGGTGAATAAAACAGAAACAAAAATAAAAATCTAAATGAACAAATTTACCATATCTTGTGCCTTTGAGGCAGAGACCTCAAGACGTGTTCAAAACTGGGACTTCTGAATGGAGTTTTATAGGGACCTTCCAGCATCGTTTAGTGCTCTTAAATCATATTTGCCAATTCTCCCTCATTGTCAGGGAGACTCCCTGATATAGTAGCAATCTCCCTGTCTCCCTGAAGAGTCTGACAATCTAACTGATTGCACCTTACCCCCATTATGTAGCTGTTATATATATATTAGGGATGAGCGGGTTCGGTTCCCTGAGAACCGAACCCACCCGAACTTCGGGGCTCCTGGGCGATCCGAGCCCAAGCTCGGATCTCCCTGTCTGCCCCGGATCCCTCCCTGCCCCCTCCCTCCCTGCCCCGGACCAGGAGATCCGTGCTACTTGCATCTGTGTCATTGACACAGAGCACTGACGGGTCCGTGAGACCCGTCTGTGCTGCTGTGGTAAAAAAAAAAAAAAAAACCCGTGTAAAAAAAGAAAAAAATGGCGTGCCCCCCCCCCAAAAAGAGCAACCAGCCCCGGGCATTAGTGACCCAGTGCTTGAGGGGAGCTGATGCCACAGCCAGGGGAGCCCTTTCACCGGGCCCCCCAGCCGCAGCATCAGCCCTGACCGCTAGTCAGCCCAGGCCGGGGATCCCTGGAGAGCTGGGGACCCCGCCAATAAAGGGGTCACCCTCTCCAGGGCACCCCAGGCCCAGGCTGATAGCCCAGGGCTATCCCCGCCACCCCTGGTGGCGGTGGGTGGTGGGTTGATTGTGTGGTGTGGTGTAAATAAAGAATATCAAACATTGTCTTTACAAGTAGAACTGCAAGTCCCAGCAAGCCTGCCCCGCATGCTGGTACTTGGTGCACCACAAGTACCAGCATGCAGGGCATTAAGGGCCCACTAGTACCTGTAGTTCACCTGTAAAAAAAAAAAAAAAAAAAAACCACAGGACACACACACCGTGACAGTATAAGTTTATTAAACATGCATACACACACACACATGTACACATACTCACCTATGTAACCTGTAGCATCGGTCCACTTGGGACCTGTGAAAAAAAACATGCTCACCATCTCCTATGCGAGGTTCTGTCCTCTTCGTTCCAAAGTAGGCATCCCCGGACTTGGCAAAATAAAAAACGAAAACACGATCCACAAACTTAGTACCGTTCTATAGAACGGTACTTCCCGAATGAGAGCTTAGCGGCGGGGTATCACCATGGAAACCCCGCTGCTAAGCGCTCATTGGCTGAGAGAGGTCATCTCCCGTCTCTCAGCCAATGAACGGCTCCCTCCATTGTAGTCAATGGTGGGAGCCGCAAGGTTATTAAAGTTTACCCTGCGGTTCCCACCATTGACTACAATGGAGGGAGCCGTTCATTGGCTGAGAGACGGGAGATGACCTCTCTCAGCCAATGAACGCTTAGCAGCGGGGTTTCCATGGTGATACCCCGCCGCTAAGCTCTCATTCGGGAAGTACCGTTCTATAGAACGGTACTAAGTTCGTGGATCGCGTTTTTGTTTTGTTTTTTTGCTAAGTCCGGGGATGCCTACTTTGGAACGAAGAGGACAGAACCTCGCATAGGAGATGGTGAGTATGATTTTTTTCACAGGTCCCCTATGGATACTTTACCGGACAAGTGGACCGATGCTACAGGTTACATAGGTGAGTATGTGTACATGTGTGTGTGTGTGTGTGTATGTATGTTTAATAAACTTATACTGTCACGGTGTGTGTCCTGTGTTTTTTTAAACATTTTTTTTACAGGTGAACTACAGGTACTAGTGGGCCCTTAATGCCCTGCATGCTGGTACTTGTGGTTCTCCAAGTACCAGCATGCGGGGCAGGCTAGCTGGGACTTGCAGTTCTACTTGTAAAGACAATGCTTGATATTCTTTATTTACACCACACCACACAATCAACCCGCCACCCACCGCCACCAGGGGTGGCGGGAATAGCCCCGGGCTATCAGCCTGGGCCTGGGGTGCCCTGGAGAGGGCGACCCTTTTATTGGGGGGGTCCCCAGCTCTCCAGGGATCCCCGGCCTGGGCTGACTAGCGGTCAGGGCTGGTGCTGCGGCTGGGGGTCCCGGTGAAAGGGCTCCCCTGGCTGTGGCATCAGCCCCCCGCTAGAAAAAGTCCAGTGCCGGTCCTGGAACATACAGGGGAACCCTACTAATTTTTTTCCCCTGTATTTCCAGAACCAGGACCGGATCAGAGCCCAGAGCTGGTTGCGCATAATACGGGGGACCCCTACGTCGTTTGTCCCCCGTATTTTGGCAACCAGTGCTGGTTCTGACTAGCCCGGTGCTGGTTGTGCTTAAGTACAGGGGACCCCTACGTCGTTTGTCCCCTATATTTAAGCACACCCAGCACTGGGTTACAAATGCCCCGGGCTGGTTGCTCTTTTTTGGGGGGGTGCACGCCATTTTTTTCTTTTTTTACACAGGTTTTTTTTTTACCACAGCAGCACAGACGGGTCTCACGGACCTGTCATTGCTCTGTGCCAATCACACAGATGCATGTAGCACGGATCTCCCGGGTTCGTGCTACATGCAAATGGGCACCATAACGCTGATTGGCTTCCTGTCTGCCACTGCAGTGCCACTCCTAGATGGGCCACGTGTTTGTGCCGCCCACTTGTGTCGCTTAGCATAGTCATCCAGCTACCTCGGTGCAACCTTTTGGCCTAAAAACAATATTGTGAGGTGTGAGGTGTTCAGAATAGAGTGGAAATGAGTGGAAATTAATGTTATTGGGGTTATTAATAGCGTAGGAACAAAAAAAGGCCCATTTTATGTGATTTTAGCGTTTTTTTTATTTTTTAAGAAAAAATCCAGATCCAAAACACAAAACCCAGAACCCAAAACACGGAAGGGTGGTTTTGGCAAAACCAATCCAGATCCAAAACACGAAGAAAGATCCAGATCCAAAACCAAAACACAAAACACGAAAAGTGGCCGGTGCACACCCCTAATATATATATATATAAAAAAAAGCCGAGATATATACATTCAAATGGGATCATTAGTATAATTTCCCTGCAGAGGTTATAAGGCACAATGATCCCTATGGCTACATGCATTTTCTGTAAAGTATTAGTGTGTTTTCATCAACAAATACATCTTACTAACAGCTTTGGGGCTCGTTTACATGTGGATGTAAGTCAGTATTATGACACGCCCCTCAAATGTAGCAGTACACGTCCACTGTAACGCGCGCTCATAGGTGTTGCTATCACAATCTCCCTGAAATGCACTTTCAAAGGTAGGTAAGACAAAAATAAGCCTCACCCCAATCTTTCAAAAACCACACTCTAATTCAACCAAATCCTGCTCAGATCCATCTAACCACGCCTACAACTCTGTGAGGCCACAACCACTTTCTTGTAGGCTACACTGCTGTCATGGTCCTAGAATCGAAGAAATGAACCTCTTACCTATACACAGTTAAGGTCAACATGTGTAGTCTGATGCAACGTGCCTCGTGCCTCAGCGATATCCCAACCACAGTCCTCAAGGCACACTAACAGTCCAGGTTTTAGGGATAGCCATACTTGAGCACAAGTGACTTAATTAGTACCTCAGTTATAATTGATTTAACCATCTGTGCACATCCATGGCTATCACTAAAACCAGGACTGTTAGTGTGCCTTGAGGACCGAGGTTGGGAATCACTGCCCTAGAGAATAGTGCTCCAGCCAACACAATGACAACTACAACTGCTGAATTTACTTTTTCGCTAAATAATAAAGAATATTATATTGAAATAGAATGTCAGACATTTGGATTTGTTTGCAATCCCCTTGTACAGTCTGTTTGTACATTCTTTATATTGAACTGTTCGCTTTTTTTCTATCGTTCCCCATGTTTTGGTTCTACAAATACAGTACTTAGTGGTGACTTATAAATAAAAAATAATAAAAATGCAACAAAGTATTATAAGAAGTCGCAAATCTATGTGCATTTACATTTTTTGAAACATAAAGCCTATTAGACCATATTCAGACAGCCACTGCAGATTCCCCACTAATAACCTATGTGCCAGGCAAGCTGATGACAAGTTAGGGCACAGATGTAATTATCATTTCCATATTGCATCTGTTCCTATTCTATTCTATTTTGCTTAGCACTTCGCATAGTCAGGTAGCAAAGTCCCTGGGTGTTTTTTTCTTTTTTTTTTTTTTTTTGCCGCTTTCCAATATTAATTTTACATGACAATGACCCCACCAAGGGTCACCTCATCCTGTAACTGTTTGTCAGTCAGTGACTCGAGGGAGGGGACAATACGGGGGGGGGGGGGTTCTGCCAGACAATTGGAGGGCAGCGGGGCCTAAATTACCATTCCCTCTGCTCATCCCTCCTCGGATTCCATGTTTCCAGCCTCCTGTTGCGGTTGATCTCTTTTGACAAGTGCTGATCCTGGTTTGTGATTACACATCCCGTATGTCTGACTGTGTCAGTCAGTTCCGCGTGTGGGGTGTGATCAGGGGGACAGGGGTCTCAGGGATGATTAGGACGCCGGATGAGCTGTCACATGCAAAGTAGCGCATGGTCAAAAATAAACAATGCAGGATTTGCTTACAGGTGGCTTTATAGTAGACAGACAGGAAGGCGCCCATAGTGTAGTAATTAAAAGTCATTGAAATATTTGTACTTTATAGACATTTTAATTAAGGAAAATCATCACAGGGGTGGAGCCGCGAGGAGACATTATGCCCACACAAAGCCGGCAAATCATTGAGGGGGTTGAGCTACAATAAAGCTTATCGCAGTGCTCATCCTCCATCTCACCCACCTGCCTCTTTTTCTCCCGGGCTCAGATTTGCCAAAATTAGCAAGTATGAGAGAAAGTGCCCATGAACCATCCAATGCATTTCATTGTTGACAACATCCTCAGGGAGCTCCTGATCTGCCTCTCCAGACATGGGGGGGGGGGCAAGTACAACTGTTACTTCAATTTGAACCTCAGTTTGAACATGAACAGATTTGTGCAGCCAGGAATTGGACTTAAGTGCAACTCTAAAGGCGGGTATCCACTAGCCGATTAAAATGAGCGATTGAGTGATGACGATATCGCAATCGTTCAATCGTTCATTAATCGTGCACAAAACGGGCATGTAAATGTCAAAAACGACCAGCGATGCGCGCTCCCGATGGTCGTTTTTGGCATCTATCATCGCCTGATCATGCTGGTCAATCTGCCGATAACGACAAATTGACCATGTTCAGGGAGGGCGCCTGCACTGAAAGACATATCGCTCATTGTAGGCACTGCAGGGGGAGAGGAACAACTGTACGATTACAATGCTGTAATTGTACTGTCGTTCCACTATCTGCTGGTGGATACGCACCTTAAGGGAAACATTTGTTACTTTATTAGATTGCCCCATGCAAACTCTGACACGCCATGAGTTGTGGTGGCAAATATAATACTATTGTAGACAGTGGCGGTTCCAGAGGTAGTGCTGGAGCGCAGTCCAAAATTCAAATAGGGGAGCCACACCAACTGCCAGTGAGTAGTGGTCGGCGATGTTTTGGCAGCGTTTAGAAAGGAAGTTAGTGTAGGAAATATCAATGATATCTACTGTGTTACCTGTATAATGAAGGATCCGGTATTTAATTTCCCCCAAGGTAGGTTAAAAATTTTGCTTTCACCTACTTTGATGAATGAGCCCCTAAATCATCACTTTTGTACTACTTTTGTGAAGTGCCAGCGGGTGTGTAGTGTAATGAGTCACAGTGCACTTTCTTACATGTTTATATTTATTTACTTACTTTTCTTTTGTATATAGATTTTACTCATTTCACATATTCACATTCCCTCCACTAATTCTCACTAAGATTGTAAGCTTCTGGGAATAGGGGTCATTTCCATTTTACACGTATCAGCAGTGCTGCTGTACAGATAATTCCTAGTGCTCATATTTATATTTATGACAGGATGCAGCATTACATATTTATTACCGAACACATCATACATATTTATTAAGGGACCCCGCATGAATATTAATGGCAGCAGGCGAGGTGTGTGGTAGGTGTTTAGCGGAAAACCACAGCTGGGTGAAATGTTACAACCTGCTAAAGAGAGAATAGTAAATCAAGACCTGTGGCGGCCCCCCTGCAGACCCTACTCTAAACACAAACAGCACTTTTCCATTACAAGGTCCCTTCAGGTGAGCCCGAAATGTGGAGAGTTTTCTCCGTCATGTTTAATTTGTCGTCAGTTCCCTCAGATATGTAACTCCTGCATTCCAAATGCTGGCACCATTGTGACAACACAGCAGCGCTACACACGGGACTGTCACAGACTATCAAAACTAAATGCAGGTTGCATATATATATATATATATATAATTATATATATATATATAACCAACTATCTCAGAGGGCGCTAGTAGAGTATCAAAGATATTATATTTTACTTTGTACGCGCAATATTTAGTCCATAACATCACAGTGTGGGTTGCTTAATTCTCTTAATACTAGATAGATAGATAGATAGATAGATAGATAGATAGATAGATAGATAGATAGATAGAGAGATAGATATGAGATAGATAGATAGATATGAGATAGATTAGATAGATATGAGATAGATAGATAGATAGATAGATAGATAGATAGATAGATATGAGATAGATAGATATGAGATAGATAGATAGATAGATAGATAGATAGATGAGATAGATAGACAGATATGAGATAGATAGATAGATAGATAGATAGATAGATATGAGATAGATATTAGATAGATAGATAGATAGAGAGATAGATAGATAGATAGATAGATAGATAGGAGATAGATATGAGATAGATAAATCTATATGAGATATATAGATAGATAGATAGATAGATAGATAGATAGATAGATAGATAGATAGTTAGATAGATAGATATGAGATAGATTAGATAGATAGATAGATAGATAGATAGATAGATAGATAGAGAGATAGAGAGATAGATATGAGATAGATAGATATATAGATATGAGATAGATTAGATAGATATGAGATAGATAGATAGATAGATAGATAGATAGATAGATAGATGAGATAGATAGACAGATATGAGATAGATAGATAGATAGATAGATAGATTAGATAGATAGATAGATAGATAGATAGATATGAGATAGATAGATAGATAGATAGATAGATAGATAGATAGATAGATAGATAGATAGATAGATAGGAGATAGATAGAGATAGATATGAGATAGATAAATCTATATGAGATAGATAGATATGAGCTATTAGGGCATGAAGTCCACTCGGGCTTGCGGGAGCTGAGACCCTACCACAGGGTCTCGATGCAAGCCCGATGGTCACAATATTCGCGACCATCGCCAGGCCGCTCGCACTAGCTGTGGGTGGTCACCCACAGCTTTGCGAGCGGCCTGGAGGCCGAAACAAAAAAAAAAAAAATGCCCTGATTCAGAGTGAGCGCCTCTGAATCAGGCCCTTTGTGTGCTAGAAATACAGTAGCCATGCTCATCTATGCACGCATCGCGGCATGGATGGCGTGACTAATGTGCGCACGTCTATGGCGTGCGTATGCACACGCACACCATAGACTTCAATGAGGTAAACGCTGGCTGCGAGTGCATGCAGCCTGGCGAGTGCTGCGCTATGCAGCGATGCGTGCGCACGTGGGGACGCATCGCGGCAATGATAAGCGTGGCTACATCTGTAAAATTACAAATAAAGGTGAATGACGGCAGAATCCAATAGCCACCTGCTGTCTTTTTTTTTAAAATTCTGACTATTATGTATTTATACTGTATAGCGGCAGTATACTCGGCCGCGCCTTCACAATCGGAGGCTGCATGGCCGTGTGCTCTTACCAAACCCATCGCTGCGATCGTAAAAGTTACCGGGAGATTTACCTGTCTATAAACTACGATATAAAAGACAGCTTCGATTGTGGAAATTATATAAACTCTGCGGTGATAAATTAAAATGTATTTAATTTTTTTTAAAAAGTTGTACTTTAATAAGCGGTATTGGGCCTGATTCAGAGATGGACCCTACTGTACAGCCGCTGTGGCACTGCACGCATCGCTCTTGTCAATAATATTCTAATGCCGTAGGAGGCTTCAAGCTTAAATAGATGCATTGGTGTATCTATAATGGATGCAGGGTATGCGGTACACGTGGGCCCACACAACACACCCTGCACCCCTGGAGAGGGGAGCCCGTATGCAGCCTCCGTGCAGCTCCCCCTCTCTGACAGCGCAGTAGATTCTGGCTTTGTTCCAGAGTCTACTGCGCTGGTCTCCAGGAACATGACACCTGCGCCTTATTTCAGGGGACTTCTCTACTGTGCATGCGCGTATCACCAGGAAAATGGCCGCAGAACCGGCTGATGCTGGACTCCGGCGAGGCAAAGTAAGTATAATAATGTATGGGAGCAGGGTGTGCGGTGTGGCCCCCCCTGGCCCCATTATAGATACGCCAATGCAGCACCCATATAATTATACGTTACCTGTCCGGAGTCCCGCGTCAGCCGAGGTTGCAGATAGAGATCACCAGGAAAATGGTGTGGAGGGCATTTTCACGGAGACCTGCCGAAGAGGTCAGGGCCCACACGGAATCTGCGCACGGACCCCCTTCTCTCTTAAACCACCCCTGAAAAATGTCAGAAGACGCTGCATTGGATCAACTGCGTGAACATCGGACATCTAAGGGTTACTCAGGATGGCCCGTGATTACCCCCGTTTACAAGAATTGTGTCAAGTCCCAGCGCCCAATCGTGCTGCGGCTTTGGGAGCACTGCGAGCGATCTCGCAGAATGAGACCTGCACATGCGTAGTGCGACATCTGGGCACGCCGCAGATCTCCGACCACCTGAGAGATGTACGCAAAGCCGATGGTCTCACTGAATGAGGCGCATTGTCTGCAGGCAGCTAATATCGTGTCACATGGGTCCTGCCTAGCGCAGCTCAGCCTGAACTACCGATCTGAGAGGTAATAAAGGAAATCACTCAGCCTTGAATTTTTTTCAATTATTGAGACTCAGAAATCTTAAAAGTTCATTAGTTATAAAATGCCGGCTGATGTGGTCTGTTGTTAGCGGGTGAATCAATAATTTTGAAACACGTGAAACTGAACGGTGGAGGTCGGGGTCACACATGAGACGTCTGACTTTTAAATATTATACATTCCCTGTCGATACAGAGTCACATTTATAAGCCCCCCCTCACCCCCTCCTCAGACACGCAGATACATTAAGGCAAAGCAATGCTTTGTACAGTGTTAGCCAGCAGCATGACCATGGGCCGGTTATCCGCTCCCCAATATTTCAGATCAGTGATTTGGGACAGTGGACATGGCCATGTAATGATGGAGGGCGCAGCCACTCCCCAATGCGGCACGGATACGTCTTCTGAGCCTCATCAAGCACTTGGCTATGTTTTGTGGATTTCTTACACAGTTATGCATGGGTTAAGCAAATGTTAATCTTTTCTAGTACATGCCTTACACCATTTTGGACCTTCAACTATGAAGAAACGTTTTATACTGGAAAATACAACTTACTAAACTTTCTTTACATACAGTACCCAATTTCTACCACTAGATGTCCTAATGAAACAATTGTTCTGCTTTTGGGCTGGAAACACCATTGAAATGAATGTGCCATTGAAATAAATGGCACATTCATTTAATGTATTGACATTACTGGTGCGCCAGGTGTCCATTCAACTCTAGCTACAGCTAACAGTCATTAATATAGCGCACACATATTCCTGCAGTGAACTTTACAGATAATATTTCAGTCCTTCACATCAGTCCCTGGCCCAGTGCATCTTGCAATCTAAGAGCCTGATTCAGAGAGGTACGCAATGGCGAATTTTATGCAGATCCAGCGATTGTTTGTCATTAGCATTAGCGTAAATCTCTAAATCCGGCACTAAGCCCTGATTCAGAGCCGCTCGCAAGTGGCCCGATGTTTAGGCACTGCGCATGCACCATGTCCGGCGTGCGCGACCCCCGCCGAGTGATGGAAATTCAGTCCCTACAGGGCTCGCAACAAGACGGGGCGGCTGTCGATGGCGAGTGACAGCTCGCCCCGTTTTGTGGGCGGGTAGGGGGGCCAGACAAACACTGGCGATCCCTTAGGAAGGTCTGGCGTTTGTAGGGAGGTCTTACTGACATCACTACTAATGTCAGTAGTGGACTTTCTACTCTATTAGAGCAGGGAGTTCACTCGGCCTTGTGGTAGCCTAGACCCTACCGTAGGGTCTTGTCGAAACGTCGATGGTCGCGGATTGTTGCGATGGTCTCCTGGCCGTTCACACAAGCTGTGGGTGGTCTCCCACAGCTTTGTTATCGGCCGGAGAACAAAAAAAAAAAGCGCCCACAATCCCAGCGTGCGGCTCTGAATCAGGCCCTAAGTCTCCTATCACATGGATACATATATTGTACACTAATTGTTACATTTTTGCCAGAGCCAATTAATCTACCAATATGTTTTTTAAAGTGGTAACCACAAAAACACCAGGAGAACCTACAAACTCAACACAGATGGGTCATGAGTAGAAATTGAACTCATGACATCAGTTCTGTGGGGCAGTAAAACTAACCATTACGCCATCCGTGCTGCCATGCAGGGCTGGCATAACACACACCGTGTGGTAAGCATCACAGGCGGGTGCTGGACTAGAGATGCGCCACCCCGTTGACTGCTTTCTGAGCACCTTTACAGCTGCGCTGCTCCGCGTTTGACAGGCAGGCTGAGGTAGCCAGTGCGGACGGGCCTGGGAGGGCGAAAGTAAAAGCCCCCTACACACTACACAATATCTTTAACGATTTGGCCGATTCCAACATCGGAAAAACAACAAATCTTTAAAAATGTGTATTGTGTATTTGTGTATGCTCGTTCCCGTGGGGTCGTCAGCCTCATTGCCTGATCTTATGTACTGCATGTAAGATCAGGCGATGTGGCTGATGATCCCATGCTGTCGGGCAGGCGAGGCACCAGATCACCCAGTGTGTACGGACCGCCCGTTATGTCGGCACTGGGATCGCCGACAACATCGCTGGGTACACACATTGTTTAGTGCGTACCCAGCTTAAGGGGTGGCCTGGGGGGAATGGGTATGAAATACCGCCGGCCGCATGGTTCGATTCCCGTCAGCGGCAGCCCGACAGGAGCAGAGTGCGACGCATCGGAAGCCCGACAGCGATGGAAATCCCAATCGTGGATAGGTAAGTATCCACTAACCTAACCTAACCCCCCTAACCCTCCTTAGGGTTGCCTAACCCTAACTTCGCCCCCAAGTGCCTAACCCTAATCCCCCCTCTAAGAGCCTAACCCTAACCACCCCCTTCCCCGCTACCTAAACCTAAGTCCCCCGGGGGGGTGCCTAACCCTAAGTCCCCCCCGGGAGCCCTAAACCTAACCCTCCCCCCCCGCGGCTGTCAGCTTGCGGCGCCCGGCATCACTATGATCGTGATGCCGGGCGCCGGTCTCCCGGCGTCGGGGAAATGCGGGCGTCTACATCTAGACGCCCGGCATTTCACCCTTGCCGGGATAAGACAGTCGGGAAGCCGGCAGCCGGTATATAGGCAGTCGGCTTCCCGATTGCTTCCCGCCTGGGGGTGGACTGGGTGGCCACGGACATAAATTATATTAAATTGAGGCGGATTGGCGATCTGGATAATATTAACTAGATTGACTAGCTGCGTGAATTTAAATTGAATTTGTGTCCTTGGACGCCCTCAGTCAGGAATTGATTTCCCTGTCCGGCATTACCCGCCCCTGAGTGGGAGGAGCTAGTTCGTTCCTCTGCCTTGTTAAGTTGTTATAAGCAGCGCCACTGCCAGCAATAACATTTATACAAGCGCGACGTGCGCGATGACATCACGCCACTCGTGCACACCCGCTCACTCTCTGTGTGTTGTGTGCGGTGCCCAAGAAGAAGAGCTGCCTCAGCTGCGCACAGTAACGCAGGAGGAGGACCCGCCAAACAGTGAGTGAGAAAGAAAGAGACAGCTGGCAGCTGCCTGTCCCTGATGGAGGTGAGGGGGGCGTAACTTTTATAGTTTGCAGGGGTGCACAAAACACCCTAGCACCGGCCCTGCTGCCATGTACAGTATTGGTGTCAGGATTCACTTAGATACCTGGCAAATTTACACATGGAAGATTGGACACACTGGACCTCATTCAGAGCCGCTAGCAAAAAGTGAGCGCTCGCTCTGAATGAGGGCGGACGCTTTTTATTTTTAAGCTAAGCTGTGGGTGACCACCCACAGCTTTTGCGAGCGGCCAGGTGATGGTCGCGATAGTCGGCAAATAATGTATATACGGCCTGATTCAGCACGATCGCAACTGCAGCAGCGTACACAGACAGCCGATTGTTGCATACCACGCATGCATCGCAGTGCGCAAAGGCATCGCTGCAAATGCAGTGTTTGACAGGGGTGGTGACGGAAGGGGGTGGTCACAGAAATGCAGGCGTGCCAGTACATGTGAAACACTCTTTTCATGGGCGTGCATAAATTAGTGCGCGAACCAGCCACTGTGATTGGGCCTGCGATCTATGCAGTGACTACGCAGACCAATCGCACAGTGATTTACAGGAAGTACCATTTGTGGGAGGTGATGGGGGTGGTTGACGAAATGCAGGCGTGCCATTGCGTTTGAACGCCGTTGCAGGAGCGTACATAAATGAAGCATTGCAATGGCATACGCAGCCTGCGGAATGGTTAGCAATTCCTGAGTAAGGTCTGACCTGGTGTAATTGTGCGTGAGGCTCCGATGTTACTCGATGTTACCAATGTTTTCACTGGATTGCAAGGTATTACTGATGTGAGAAAGGGGAAGTGGGCGTCTTTATGTTGGCCTGCGACGACTTTGCGATTGCAGACACTAGCATACTTTTGCAGTAGAACTGCTTGCGTGATTGCTACCACGATCGCATTAGCGGTCCATTCTGAATCAGGCTCATCAGTTATGTGAAAGACTATGGGGGTCATTCAGAGTCAGTCGCAAGCGCTGAGCGCTCGCAACCGACTTGATGTTGCCCCACTGGGCATGCGCACGACGGAGCCGGCTCCATCGTGCGCATGCGCGAGACCCAGCTAGCGATGGACGCTCTGTCACTAGGGGTCTCGTAGCAGACAGGGCGAGCTGTCGATGGTGAGTGACAGCTCGCCCCGTTTGGGAGGCGGGCAGGGGGCGTGCCTACCCAAACGGAGGCGTTCCCGCCGGAACGCTTGCCGTTTGGGGGCGGCCCCACTGACATCATTGCTGATGTCAGTGGGGAGATTCCTGCTCGATTAGAGCAGAAAGCTCCCTGGGGCTTACGAGTACCCAGAACCAACCTTAGGGTCTGGTCGTAAACCCGATGGTCGCGATGGTCTTGACCATCGCGACCATCACCCATGTCGGTCGCTAGAGCTTAGCGATCGACAAGGAGGTGGTCGTTCAGGATGCAAGCGGCCGCCCTGATACAGAGCGACCGCTTGCAACTAACAACCGCCTCTGAAAGCCTAAGCATTATACAGTAATACAAAGTACAGTATATCTGCAGGGTAAATTGAGGCCATTTCCTAGTATATGAAATATTGTGTACTGTACATTGATGGTAGTGCCTGAACTTTCATATCTGCGAAATGTCCAGTCAATGGAGATTACAACAGGTGTTATCGTCTACCGGTAAAATCAGGCACCAATTCGCATGCAAAGAAATAAGTAATTTCCAAGCGCTCCCTGTAGAGTCAATTAAAATAAGCCCAGATTTCAGTAATGGCCGGAAAGGTCACTTTAACTCTCCGCAACGACTCTTAGAAACACACATTGGTGGTTTATACCAGGCAATGCTCATTAATTTTATACGCCTCCCTGTCTGATCAATAGCGCAATAAAATAAAGAAGCAAAATTTGTTCTCTCATTTCATTAAATTACAGACAACACATTTCATTTCAATGTGAGATATCTACATTTAATACGTACAGCAAGTGATTTAGAGTACACTACTTCATTTTCTGTAACGTATAATATATTAATAATCCATAGTTATAATATAATCTGACAGTGAATTCTGTATGTCAAGCTTTGTTTACGGACGGTAAGGCCTGATGGGCATTTTACCCCATGTGCCTATTTATTACAGTAATAGAATATACAAATGTCGTACTGGAAAGTATGTTCCTATACAAAATTATATTAAATGCTAATAAGTATTTACTTTATCAACCGGTAGATAACAATGTTTGCAGAAGTGGAGGAGTGTAATAATAATAATAATAATAATAATAATAATAATACATTTATTTTGCAGGGACAGTCACTTTTTTTGGGCACTGGGCACGACCACAGTGTCCCACGGTGGGGCAGTGAGGTTGGGAGACCCCCTCTCATCTGCTGTTCTGTTTAGCAGAGCAGCTGTGATTAGTGGCGTCATTAGGGGGGTCCGGGCCGCACTGGGTGATACCATCTGAGGAGGTGACACCAAATTAGCAGAGCTGCTCTTCTATTTTTAATGTCACCCCCTCAGATGGTATCACCAAGCAGTGGCGATGGATGACAGCCACACTGTGTCCAGAGAGGCTTGGGGCTGCCTAACAGTTCCCGGAGCGCTGGGCAAGACCCCAGCGTAGCGAGAACGGGGGCATGACACGTGCCCCCTTTTATAGGCACACGCTGGCAGGCCACAGCTGAAGGGGTGAAAGGGTGAGTAGGCACAAGACAAGACACCAACCCCAGTGACGCCACTGCTTGTGATCAATGTGCAGAGCGGTTCTGATGGGGAATGCAAACATGCAGTGCGTTACATTCTAACCTACAGTAGACAGTTCCATACATTCTAACATAGGCAGTGCGGTACTTTCTAACATAGGCGGTGCGTTACATTCTAACCTACAGTAGACAGTTCCATACATTCTAACATAGGCAGTGCGGTACATTCTAACATAGGCAGTTCGGTACTTTCTAACATAGGCGGTGCGTTACATTCTAACCTACAGTAGACAGTTCCATACATTCTAACATAGGCAGTGCGGTACTTTCTAACATAGGCGGTGCGGTACTTTCTAACATAGGCGGTGCGTTACATTCTAACCTACAGTAGACAGTTCCATACATTCTAACATAGGCAGTGCGGTACATTCTAACATAGGCAGTGCAGTACATTCTAACATATGGAGTACGGTACATTCTAACATATGGAGTACGGTACATTCTAACATAGGCAGTGCGGTACATTCTAACATAGGCAGTGCTGTACTTTCTAACATAGGCGGTGCGTTACATTCTAACCTACAGTAGACAGTTCCATACATTCTAACATAGGCAGTGCGGTACATTCTAACATAGGCAGTGCAGTACATTCTAACATATGGAGTACGGTACATTCTAACATATGGAGTACGGTACATTCTAACATAGGCAGTGCGGTACATTCTAACATAGGTGGTGCGGTACATTCTAACATATGGAGTACGGTACATTCTAACATAGGCGGTGTGGTGCTTTCTAACATAGGCGGTGCAGTACATTCTAACATAGGCGGTGCGATACTTTCTAACATAGGCGGTGTGGTACATTCTAACATAGGCGGTGCGATACTTTCTAACATAGGCGGTGTGGTACATTCTAACATAGGCGGTGCGATACTTTCTAACATAGGCGGTGTGGTACATTCTAACAAAGGCAATGCATTTAAAGTGCATTTAGAATATCCAACAAAAATGTGTCTAAAGCACATGCTAGTATTCATGTATTCTTATGTTTTGTCAGGACAAGTGTGTGAATTAGCTCTTTAACTTACAGCCTCATTAGCTTCCACATGATAATAAGATCATTTGCAAATACTTTATTTTATTTTCAGGATTACATTTATTATTATTATAATTTTATTTATTATTAATAGTATTATTAATAATAATATTTTGCTTTATTTTGGTTGAAAACAATCTATCGCTAATGGTCAATTGATGGTTCTTAAACAGCAACATTGTGTCAATAAAATAAAAATGCACGTAGTCCTGGCTGACAGCTGCGTTCTGTTGCAATAATCAGGGGAACCTGATACATGTCAGCTGAGATTTCCTAGATGGGCAATTTTCAACTCCAGTCCTCAAGCCCCACCAACAGGCCATGTTTTGTGGATTTCTTGAATCATGCACAGGTGAGTAATACCTCTTTTCCACCAAAAAGCCAGGTCCGACCTGGGTTTTTGGACATGGTTCCAACCCTGGTCAGACCCAGGTCAGACCCATTTACACTGCACCTTTGATCTGGGTTACTCCCAGGTCAGCCCTGTTCACACTGAACTCAGGTCTGCCCTGCTAAACCTGTGAGGTCATAAAAAGTGGGAGGTGAATGCTCCACAACCTCCAATCCGCTCATTTTAGGCATGATCCAGGTCAGATAACCCGGGTTGCACCGTTTACACTGCACCATTACCTGGGTCCATCCTGGGTCCAACCCTGGTAGCTACCTGGGTTGGATTGCAGGGTCACTTGACCCAGGTTATTTTTCAGGGACCCTTTTACACTGAGTTGCGACCCGGGTAGACCCAGCAAAAACCCAGGTTTTTGCTCTGGTGTAAAAGAGGTATTAGTCAGTAATTATCTCACCTGCTTCCACAGACAGAAATCCTTAATACATGACCTGTTGGAGAAACCTGAGGGCTGAGGTTGAGAACCCCTGTAGTAGATCACAAGTACAAAGGATACTGGCCAATGTATTATGTTTACTATGCAACAAGAAGTAGAACAAATAAGAACAATATTTACCAAATCGCCTTAGTAGTATCAATTGGGAAAGTGAATTTAAAATGAATCAGTGATTATATATCCTCCATTACAGATGAGTGAGACCTATTTAGCTTGTTTACAGACCTGACAGATTTCCACCCCCCCCCCCCCCTTTTTCTGGATTATTTCTGATCAATGCATGAACTGTAATACAACAGGATACATCATATGGGCTTATTCAATACATTCGTTTTTAAAAGAATTTCTCACAAAAAAGCAACAAAGTCTAAAAAATAAATAAATAACCGATCAGACTATCAATCACTGCAATAATGTACCGTGTGCACCTTTTATCCCTAAATCCCCCCCTTTTTTTTTTTACACAATGTTTTGGTTTCAATCCCAAATAAATTTCTAAAATATCAATACCAAAAAAAAAATTACTGTTACTACTGTATTTTAGTGTTGCTGCAAATGAACCTGCGGGAGATTCATTAATTTCTACCTTTAATGACTCAATTGCACATGAATTAAATCAAAATAGATCTGTCAGCCAGGTTCTAAACTGTAACATTAATTACAAGTTTAAGTAAAAGTATAATTGCAATGCACCGTCATTAGCACACACACAGTTCTTGAGCATTAAGACTGTTCCTCTCTCTCTCTCTCTCTCTCTCTCTCCCCCCCCCCCCCCCCCCCCCCCATGGCTAGACCTGAGCCAGGACTCGGTTTGACTCGGAACCCCAAAGTTCAGTTGTGTTCAGTTTTCAGCAGAACCAAACCGCTCTACTATAGAGCCTTAAGGCTCATACGCACATAACACAATATGCTCCATGAGCGATATCGCTAAGTGGTTCCCCTGCACTTCCGGGCTTAATGTCGTTAACGACACTGAACTGAGCATACACACTGAACGATATAGTTAACGATATCATTCAGTGACGGCACCCTCCCTCACCCCGTACTTGCAGAACCTGACGATATCGTTAGGTTGCCCTGCAAGTACAGGCAATGAAAGACATTGTTAACGATACGTGGTAGCGCACAATGTCTTGTAATGTCTCTTCTGGATGAAATTGAACGCAATGAACGATATGCCCTTATGTTTATTCTTGGCCTATTTATCATTCTAAATTTGCGGGATATCCCCCGAATACAGATGATTTTTTTGGGGGGGTACCTACAAATGTTAAGGTTCCACTAGATGGACCATGGGGGGATTACAGCAGATATCTTCTACATGTTTTGTGATCCCTCCTTTTCTGATCGCAAATGCAGCCCCCATAGGTTTCTATTCAGTCGTACTTACCAAGCTTTGGAATGCGGTCATACAGGGTTACTCAATATGAAACGTTAACTTCGCTATCTATGCGTGTCGAAGTTTACGCCGCACATCGGAGCTTTTGCCGGCGAAAAAATATCGGGCGCACCCCCGCTTATACCCGTATTCAATATGAAATCATCAAAAAAGGCACCCAGCAAAAGTGAAATCAGCGAAAACGTTGCTGATTTTTGGGGAAATCACCCTAACACCCCCCAAAAGATGCTCTGACAGGGGGATTACTCTGGATACCCCCGATTAGCCCTGCTGAAGGTTTTTGGGGTCTTTAAACGGGGTTTGGAGATTTGGGAAGGTGGTGAAGAATAGTATTTAGAAGTTATTTTGCAGAAAATAACTTATCACAGCAAATTTGGGGTACTTGAAAATGGGGGTCGCAATATTTGAAACTTGCTAAAGTGAAGTTTTAAAAAATGTGAAAAATCCACATGCCGCAAACACCTGCAATGAAAAAAACACCTGGGGCATACTTGGGGACCCCCCTAGATTGTAGTTCGCTAGTTTTTATCTTTGTACCTCCCAATTTTTTTTTTCATCCCCAAAATGAAAGTGCTTTTTTGGGGGTCTTCTGAGGTATTTTTTTTTTATTTTTTGACACAGTTTACCTTTGGGGGACTGTCTGAAGGTTGCAGGGTGGTTTCCGAAATGTTGCACCCCAAAACCCCAATTCTGCACTTTTTTTCGCCACCCATTCCTTGGTGATACTTTTTCGCAGGGTCGAATGCAATATACTTTTCGCACTGGCGAAAAGTTTTCAAATTGAATACGGTGTAAAAGTAAAAGCGGCGAAAATGACGTCATCCGAGCGAAAACCTTGCAGAAACTGCGTTTTCACTCCATATTGAGTACCCCTAATAGACTATGGTTACTATATTGCAAATTTTTATGGAGAGGGATCCCCTGGATCCAGTTCCATTGGCCTGCAGGTGAAATTCATTTTTTATTTTCTTTTGCATGGCTGAATTTTACGCTTGCGTTCGTGTCCAACTCTGAACAAGGGCCAAAATGTCTTAAGGGCCTGATTCAGAGCCGCTCGTAAGCGGCCGCTCGTTCGTTCCGAGCGATGTTTGCCCAACTGCGCATGCGTACGGATCGTTATACGCATGCGCGAACCAGTCAGTGCGGTCGAAAATCGTGTGCTCGCAAAATAGCGAATGCCTGCTAATTTGAGTGACAGGATGAGGCGTATGTGGGTGGTAACAGGGGAAGGTGCTTGAAAACGGGGAGTGGAGATCCGATCGCAGGCGTGCTTAAAGGTCAAAACGGGCGTTTTATGGGTGTGCATAATTAAAACAGCAGCGTCATTGACCACGTCACTGGGTTATTTTTTAGCCAGAACTGCTCGCAAAATTGTGGTAGCAAAAACCAACCACAAGAATAGCGAGCAGCTCATACCCTGTTCGATGTACTCGATTAATCTAATAAATAGCGGACATGACGTAGGATGCGAGCGGCCAGGGGGCGTAGTTTCCCAAAAAACGACCACAAGTTTTGTTCGCTCGTTCAGACCTAGAGGCGTGAACAGACCGCAAAGAGCGTACGGTTCATTTAAATAGCCACCCCTATTTTCTGGACGAGCGAGCGCAAATAGCGACCGGCTCTGAATCAGGCCCTAAATTCAAAGAGATTTGTCAGCAAATAAAAAGTCCAGTCTGTGTACTGGAAACAGAACAATTTGCCTTGGTAGCATGAAATGTAAAAAGTTATCCCGGACAAAACCGATACAGCGTGACAATGCAAAACATAGTGCAGAGCCCAAGGTGAAATTGTGGGTAGGACCCATAGCCGGATATGTTATTAGGCAATCTAAGCTCTGGCCTGGGGCTCAGTGGACACAGAATGGCCCTGGATTAAGCTAACCTGAATCTTAAATGTTTTTTTTTTTTTTTACAAACGTAGGCAAGTAAGGGGGCGCAATCCAGCTAAGGGGGCGCAATCCAGCAAGTTGTCTAGTGCCAAATAGGGTCTTAATCTGGCTCTGCTCGGTCCAATGGCAGAGAAAGGGTTACATCCCACTGGTCATCTCCGCCGTTCGCATCTCGATTTTGAATATGGTTTTATTTGAAAAGTGTCGGCTTAAAAGTCACCGGTACAACCACAGGGTTAAAATCCACAGCCTCAATCTGTATGCCAGACAGAAACATTATGCGTTAAAGAAGAGGCTTCATCTGAGTTCAGGGAGAAATGTATAAAGCCCTCCCCGAACGCATTAGCTGATATGGCTCTCACCAGGCAATGCTGCATTAAGGAGAAAACATTTTTGTAGATCTGCAGTGAGCGGTGACAAAACATCATTGAATGGGGTACGTGTGCCCTGCCGTGGGATGCGATCTGCGGAGTAAGTGATGTCTCTTTCCATTAAACACTGAGATTTGTTGCCGCTTCAGACTTACTGGACCATAAGGCGTCTCAGGCCTGAAGTTCCAAAACGATAATGTGACTGATGCAAAAATGGCCGAGAATCATTACTCGCAGTCTCGCACTTAGCAGAAGAATTGTGGCCGCTGTTTGTCTTTTCATGGGCCAGCCGAGGCTCTGGGAAAACTAAGGATGAATCTTCCTGCAGGTGATAAAGAGATTCACGAAAACACCAAACAGATTTCTTGTAACCCTGAAACTATTGTTCAGCGCAGTACGCGCAAAGGGGCCTATTTATTATAGAGCTGCGGTGATTGCCACTGCTTATCGCAGAGATACAGAACGCGGTACCGCTGTACACCATGCCGGGGAAACTTTAGGACAATCGGCGAAAACCTTCCTGCTCTGCGCGGACTTTCTCCGATTCATCAGCAGCACGACGCTACCGGCGAAAGAAGGTTAAAGTGCACATGTGCGATTAATGATTTAATCGATCCATCTTATCGGCCAACAGAGGTCTACGGGGATGGCGTTAAACTGTGTTGACTGGGATAATATCAGCGACATCACTGATATCACTGTTGTTAAACCTTAAATCAGTCAAAAGTCTTTCCATTTTATATGCAAACTGAAAGAAGTGTTAACATGTTGCATTAATTAGTTGGACGCAAATGGACCTATTTTTCCAGAGATGTTTTAATGCGACCATTTGCAGACTTGTGACCAGCATTGGGAATGCGCATCCCAGCAATACCAGTAACCGTACATCAAGGTCCTGCCTTTCCCTGTATTCATTTCAACTTTTTCATTTTCTTTCTAAGATAAATCTCGTCTATGGGCCGTATTCAATTTGGAGTGAAAAGTCTGTTGCCGGACTTTTCGCCGTCATCAGAGGTTTTGCCATCGAAAACATATAGCGCGCATCCCCGAGTATCCCTGTACTCAATTCCAAATTGTTGAAAACGGGACCCAGCAAAAATGAAATCGGCGAAAAGTTCTGTCGTTTTTGGGGAAATCAGCCTGACACCCCCCTAAAGATGCTCTGACATGGGGGTTCACTATGGGTACCCACGATTAGCCCTGCTACAGGTATTTGGGTTCTTTAAATGGTCTCAATTGGAGCAGTTTAGCGTCTTTGGGAGAATGGTGAAGAATAGCATTTAACAACTTTTTGGGGCCAAAATAAGTATTCTCATCAAATTTGGGGTACATGAAAATGGGTGCAAGCATACTGTAGTTCAAAATCACTAAATTCAAGCTTTAAAGTGCACCAAAAAACGCACCTTCAGCAATCACCTGCAATAAAAAAAAAAACTCCCCAATACTTGCAGACCCCCCCAAAGGCTATTTCGCTAGTTTTTGAAGTTGTACCCCCACTTTGAAACTGTTCGCCCACTTTTTCAAAGTTTTCAAAGTGCTTTTTTGGGCCGTCCCTTGTGTTTTTTTTAAGCATTTTTTGATGCAGTTAGTGTCAAGTGGGGTGTACAATGGGTGCAGAGTGGTTTCTCCACCTCTGCACCCCAAAACCCCAAATCTGCATTTATTTTCCGCCCGGTATTCATAGGCGAAACTTTATCGCCTATTACATTGCATTGCATTTTCGCCCTGGCGAAAAGATGCTAAAATTGAATATGGGGATAAGTGAAATCAGCGAAAATTACGTAATCGGCGTAAAAGTTTTGCCGAGAAAGTTTTGCAGAGATTGGCTTTTCGTCCAAATTTGATACGGCCCTATGTTTTAAATACATTCTGAGAGAAGGGGACTAGCAGTATTCAGAAGGGCCCCAAACTTGTTTGAAACATTTCAATTTCTGTAGGTTTAATTAACTAATTTAAAAAAATAAATAAATAAATTATTCTCGTGTGAAAGGAGTTTTGTATCAGCTGCTAATGTATATTTTAAATGTCTAAATGTTTTTTTTTTTAGTAAGAGAATTACAATGTTCAGCTGAGTACAAAAACATCACTTTCCCTGTTGTGCTCCCTAAATATCTGTCTGATTATGATCTGCAGTGCTACAATTACATTACGGACGTTATAATTATAATGTGCTATCATTCTATTTATCCAGGTACATCTGGTTTGCATGGCGAGATGGAACTGCTGGAAAAGCTCTTCTCTATAGGAATCTCAAAAGCACCATCCTAACTTCTTGTGCTCCAGTCATCTGAGTTCCCCTCCAGCAACACATATGGAGCCGTATTCAATTTGAGCGGAGCCGCGTTAAGTTAACGTGGCCTGGACTTAACGCCGACTTCGCCTGTTTTGGAGGCGGAAAAGTATTGCGCGCGTGCACGATTTACCCAGTATTCAATTTGAAAGTAGGCGTAAACGGGACCCGGCCAAGCGGAAAGTACTGTCAGATTTGATGAAATCAGCCTGACACCCCCCAAAAGATGCTCTGACATGGGGGTTAGCTATGGTACCCCCCGATTTGGCTCGCTGAAAGTATTTGGTGTTTTTAAATGGGCTCAATAGCTGCTAAATAGCGTTTTTGTATACCTGATGCAGAATAGTATTTAGGAGTATATTTTCCAGAAAATAACTTATCCCAGCAAATTTGGGGTACTTGAAAATGGGGGTCAGCATATTTAAAAGTTGAAAAAGTGAAGTTGAAAAAATCATGAAAAATCCACCTGCCGCAAACACCTGCAATCCAAAAAAACACCTGGGGCATACTTGGGGACCAAGCCCCAGAGTCAAGTTCGCTAGTTTTTAAGTTTGTGCCCCAACATTTTTTTTTCCGCCCCCTTTATCAAAGTTAATTTTTGGGGTGTCCTTAAGTTTTTTTTTTTTTACACAGATTACCTTTGGGGGACTGTCTGAAGGCTGCACGGGGTTCCCGCAACGTTACACCCCAAAACCCCAATTCTGCACTCTATTCTGCCTGCCATTCATAGGCGATACTTTACCACCTATTACATTGCATTGACTTTCCGCCTAGGTGGAAAGTCTTTCAAATTGAATACGGGGTAAAACCAAAACAGGCGATAATGACGTCATCGGTGGAAACTTAACGCGGATCCGGACTTAACGCTTCAAATTGAATACGGGCCATGGTGGGAACAGAATCGAGTGCTAAACTCACACCACCCGTCATCCCCTCTTCATGCTCACGTCTAACCACTGTATGCTCCTTCTGGCATCATGCCTTGATAAAGACCTGCTGAGACAGGTTGAAACGTGTTAGTGTACATATGGTGAATCAGACAACTCTTCTAAAGACCACTCCCATATTCCATTCCATCTTGGGGACCTGCTGAGACAGGTTGAAACGCGTTAGTGCACATGTGGTGAATCAGACTACTCTACTAAAGACCACTCCCATATTCCATTCCATCTTGGGGACCCTTATAAACCACCTTGGCATTTCCAGAGATCACCAGGAGAGTGACAATCATAAGGCCCATTGTTAGAAGGAAACTGGTCCGCGTACTATTTGTACATTTCTGCTGTTTATTATTTTTGATATATCACTTTTAAGAGTAATCAGTTTATTGTACTTAAATAAATATGACATTTAAAAAACATTAGTGCACTATCAAATGCCATATATTTTTATTATACACAGTCGAGTCACATTATTATGACCACCAACTAATAGCCAGAGTAACCGCTGCGTGCAGCTCGGACAGCAGCTAGATGGGCTGGTAGGTTGGCACAGGTATCTGGAGCCATGCTGACTGCAGTGCATCCCACAGCTGCTGGAGGGTGCATGGTGGAGTATCCACAGAGCGATCACAACAATCAAGGTGGTCCCACAGATACTCAAGTCCGGGAAATTAGGGGGCCAGGGAAGTACTTGGAAGTCTTAGTCATGCTCGTCCAACCACTGTCAGACATTTCTAGCCATGTGACATGTTGCATTGTCTTGCTGGAAGATCCCATCCGCCTCAGGGAAGACAATCAGCATGGGTCTACGTGCTCTGCAAGCATGGATTCATAACCAAATCGGCTGAGGGTGCCTTCCACATAGATTAGTGAGCCCAGAGAAGGCCATGAAAACATTCCCCAGACCATAACGCTGCCACCACCAGCTTGCGTTCTTCCAGCAATGGTTGCAGGGTGTTTGTTCTCCGATGTTTCTCGCCTAACACGCCAACATCCATTCATTCCATGAAGCAGAAAAAGTGACTCATCAGAGAAGACAACCCTTCATCAATCAGCGGAGGTCCAATTCCGATACAGGCTTGAAAATGTAAGCCTTTTCCATTGATGCACCTTCGTTAGCATAGGTGCAGTGACCATCCGTTTGCTTCGGAGCCCAATACGCAGCAGAGTTCGCTGAACTGTCGTTTTAGACACACGTCTGGTGGCCCTCAGGTTCATTTTGCCGGTGCGCTGCTCCACTGTGCAGACGGCATATCGCACACCTTATATACCCACCAAGCCAGCGTACGGCACGTGATGTACTTCATGGGCTCTGCGCTGCCGACGTCAACTGTAGGAGGTGGATATAATAACGTGACTCGACTGTGTATATGCCCTGCTGAGACCTTAGGGAGTGTAGGAGAAGGCGAGCACTATACAATGAGTATTTTTAACACAGAATTTCCAACAAAGGCTGTAAGTATTACAGCGCAGACCCGGTGCGGGGCACAAATGCAATATATTCAGAGGGAGAGGTGCGCTAAGGTTATGAGCAGAAGCAAGACTGAAAACTGGAACTTTGCTCTTCACAAAAATATTCATACCCTGAGTATAGAAAGACTACTCTATACTCCTATTATAACAACGTTGTGTTTGTCTGTTTGTTCCAAGTTGGCTCAAAAACTACTGAACCGATTTTCATGAAAACTGCACCACTTTGTAGTGGAAACTCCTAGAAATAACATGCACTTGGCTTTATCCCGCTCTGTCAAGTTACAGCTGAGCAATGGCGAAAACAAAATGTATTGATGTCATCAATGCAAGAGATAGGTGTGATGCGCGGCCAGTAAGCGGTGGGGGGAGAGGGGCTTTGGGCCCGCGGTTACTTGACTAGGATAGGCTACATAGCAGTCTGTGCACAGGGCACACTGGCCCTTATTCAGAGACAGACGCTCTGAAAGAGCGCTCGCTCTGAATCAGGGCGTTTTGGGTTTTTTTTGTGCAGCTTCCTGGCCGCTCGCATAGCTGTGGGTGACCACCCACAGCTATTGTGAGCAGCCAGGATGATGGTCGTGATGGTCAAGACCATCGGGGCTTGCGACGAGACCCTTGTGGTAGGGTCTCGTGGCCGCAAGCCCCAGAGAGCTTCTGGCTCTAATAGAGCTGGAAGCTCTCTCACTGATATCACTGGTGATGTCAGTGGGGCCGTCCACAAACGTCAGGCGTTCGCTTGGGAACGCCTCCGTTTGTGAAGCCACTCCCCCCACCACGCCTACAAAACGGGGCGAGCTGTCGATCAACATCGACAGCCGCCCCATTTGTAGTGAGCCATGGCGCGAGAGAATTTCTCTCTCACTCCGGGGCTTGCGCACGTGCAGTGTGGCCGCTGCGTGTGCGCAGAGGCCACCATCGACCCGCTTGCGAGCGCTCAAGCACTTGCGAGCGGGTCTAAATCAGGCCCACAGTCTTTTTCATATACAGTACTGTACATTTTTTTTTCTAAATGATTTATTGTTTACAGAAAGTGAGCCAGAGGGGGAACACTTGTGCGAAGCACAGCACCCCTAGTAAGTTCAACTACATCTGGGATATTTTATTATCAAATAGTTTTTTCTTGTTGTTTTTTTTGTTTTTTTGTTTTAAACAGTTCCCGATATTGGCATGAAGCCAATTTATATACTGAGTCACCAATCAAGTCATCGGACAATCAGCATAATTCACATTGTGGAGCCATTAAAGGTTGCCACGTCCCATTCCAGGCCTCCTTTATTTGCCAGACTGAGACATCCTCTGTAACTAATTATAGGACAGATATTTAGGAAACTTTCAGCCGACATAATCATTCGCAGCTCGGACGCAGCCCTCTATAATTGCACCCTAATGGTGTCGTTCCGATAGCCTCACTTTTCCTGTGTCCTGGGTGTTTTACATCTTGTCCCAGCACAATTTATAGAAATCGCTTCCAGTCCTCTGCAAAATCTATATAATATATCAAATGAAATTCCCAATGAGGAAAATAACAGCTGTACCCCAAGTGACTAAGCAGTGACGCCTGATGTCCTGTGTAAGGTTACTAATAACTTGTACCACTAACTTTCCTTTCTTATGCTGTGACCATACAGAACCATAGAAAACGGGAGACATAACAGTTTCTCCCACTAATAGAGAATTGCTTACGTTCTGGGTTTGTGCATGACATGGAAGCACTTATAACCTGCTCACCTCTAGACAATGTTTGCATTAGAGCACCCTACAATCCTCTCATATACACAGTAAGCCCCCATACTGCTAGCACTTTGCCATAGTCCCAATTTCACTGCCATATGCATCACATCGCATCCCATCCCATCCCCAGCTCACTCTACTTGTTCTCAATGTCATCCAGGCCTAACTTGGCAAAAGCCACACTCCCTTTACAGATTTGGGACCTAGCTATAGACCTGAATGGCCTTAATAAAATTATCCAATGAAGTTTTTATACTGAATATTAAATATTGCCTGTACACACCTCCCCCCACGCAGCCACTTGCTTCAGCCCAGGTGCAGCCCACCGTATACCATCTGGCTGCCCATATCACATCCAGGAGATTATTTCAGTCCACACTTTCCCCATCTTCGGCCCCCGCAATGCTTCTTCCTCAATCCTTTCCCCTCCTCCCCAAAATTCTTACCTCCTACCTTCTAGCCTGACCAGTGCCAGATTAATGTCCACATGGGCCTGGAGCTGATATTTATGAAGGGCCTATTGCAGAGGTTCCCAAACTTTTTTTGAATCACGACGCCCTAGAGAATCAGCATTGTTTTCACGGCACCCCTAAACCAAACATTTGTTATTGAGAAATCCTGAAAAATGTAGTGAAGTAGTGAAGTGAAGTAAATTGTGCTGACCGGTCCTTAGGCACAGTTATGTGGTTGTGAACAGGTTTGAGCTTTTGTTTGTCCACATATTTACATTACATTGACCATAAATAATTTGATTTGGTGTGAACCACCAACCTGAGGCACCCCTGCAAGTGTCCCGAGGCACCCCAGGGTGCCACAGCACACAGTTTGGGAACCACTGGCCTATTGTGTGCCGCTGCAGGGGGTGTGACAGTCGCTGCGATGGTGTAACTAGAGATGTGAGGGCGTGAGCTGCGAGGTGTGGTCTGCACAGGGGGTGTGGCCAGTGCCATGGGTGTGGCTATAGTGGAGCAATTACAAGAAAAAGTTGCGCTCTGTGTGAAATGGTATGAACTCTATTGTCTGTCTTTCATTAAGTGCTAGAATAGTTTAAATAAAAGAAAAAAAAAATCTAAATTGTTCACTGATCATTGTCATATTTCTATAAGTGTTCATCCCACATTCCTAGTCACTGCCTTCTTTAGCTGTTCCTTTTTAAAAAATAAATATCTTCAATGGTAATACTGGACTAGGGCAGTAAGGGCTACCTTACTGTACAGCTGTGTATGCATGAGTTTGTTTGGGCATTAAGTTTTTTTTGTTAATTAAAAAAAAAATAAAGTTTAAAATAAAAAAAAATATTTAAAATGATAAAAAAAACTCAGAAGTCTTTACATATAAAAAATATATCTTTTTTGTTTGTTTGTTTTTTAAAATGTAATCTGCCATCCTGAGATAGTGCTAATAGAACAGGTAGGACGAGGACGGGATGTACTAAAGGGGAAAATGCGGTAAAACCCTGAAAATGCAGTTCTTGGGGGTTTTACCGCATTCCCCATATGTACAAAGCACCAATGGGTAATGCCATCTTCAGGTGGAGTTACCCAATAGAAGCCTATCGGCTTCTTATCGGTACGCTCCCCCTTGGGAGGGATCCGATCGGATGCACACATATTAGCGTTCCCACTAGGCTGTTTTAGCGGGGCGTGGCGCCCTGCCCTCTTTCTGGAAGGCAAAAAGCGCCCTGCCCTCCAGAAGGAGGGCAAAAAGCGCCCTGCCCTAACAGCCTGCGGGAACTGTCTTCACCAGCGGGTCGCAGCGTCCCGCAGGTGAAGAAATGTGCGGTGACCCGGTCACCGCCAGAGAATAGACGCCGGGCGCATGCGCCCGGCATCTATTCTCCCTGTCTGCAGTAAGTAAGTGCCCTGTAAGTGCCGGGCACGCCCCCAAGAGTGACGTAAAGGGGACGCGTCTTATAGACACGCCCCCCTTGTCGATGACCACGCCCCCTGCTCGGACACGAACGTGCCCTCTCTAGCCCCGGCGCCCTGCCTCGCGCCGGAGCTAGAGTGAACACTACATATACAGAGTGACTGTGCAGTATAGCTGGGAGTCGAAGGAGCTGTGAGACAGAACTGCTCAGCACAGTGCAAACTGGACGGACCAGCAGAGGGGATGGGATGGTGAGCACAGGGGGGGGGGGGGGGGGAATCTTAGGGATCTTCATAAACCAACTTTCTGGGGCCCCTATACACCTTAATCCAGGGCCTGTCGCTCTTCCTGTTTGTGCTGACACTGTCCCTTTGGGAACGATGGGGTGGGTGTGACATCACACATGTGCAGAGGTGGTACTCTATACAACGCAAGGAGGGCTTCTGAAGTCTTCCAAATCGCTCGCCGCTCCTTGGACTCCCAGCTCTGGGTCCAAGTCAAGAATCGGTCCCCTTATGTGCACCTCAAGCTCCTGTACCCTCTTAATTTACCACTTGCGGTTAAGATGCCAGTGGACGGGATGTATACCAAAGCTGGAATCCTGACTCCCGTCAGGAAGCCGATGCTGTGATCCCAAAGGGATCAAGATACCAACGTCAGCATACCGAACACTGGCATCCCGGAGGTAAGTATACGGGTAAGGGTTAGCCCAGTGTTGGGGGGGATAGGGACCTCCCAGGGAGGATTAGGCTGCGGGGAGGGGGGTTTAGGGTTAGGTACCACCAGGGGGAGGTTACGGTTAGGCACCAACCCGGGAGGGTTTGGTTTAGGGTGTGGGAAGGGGGGTTAGGGTTAGGCACCACCGGGGGGAGGTTAGGCACCGCCAGGGTAGGGTTAGAGGAAGAAAGGGGGAGGGGTACGGTACTTATATTGGGATGCTGCTGTCGGTCTTCTGACCGGCGGCATCCTGTCCAGCCAGGAGCGTTGTAAGAGAGGAGGGGGCCCCTCCTCTCTCCCTGGTGGCTGGCAGCCGACTGACGCGGCTAGCCAGCCACCGGAGCCTTAGTAGACTCTGGGCACTAGAGTGTGCCCGGAAACTACTGCTCATGCGCAGAACACTGGAAAATGGCAGCGGCGGCCATTTTTCCGGTGTTCTGAGCAGCAGTGACACCCGACGCGAGACCTCGGACAGGTAAGTTTAAAAAAAATATGGGTGCAGTGTGTGCGGTGCGGGGCCCCCCTGGACACGGGGCCCGTGTGCCCCGCACACACTGCACCCATTATAGATACGCCCCTGTGTCCAGCGGTATATCATACAGGTCCTGTGTGTGTATGTATGTGTATATATATATATGTGTGTGTGTGTGTGTGTGTGTGTGTGTGTGTATATATATATATATATATATATATATATATATATATACACACACTGTACATACATGCATATATATACACACATATATAAATATATATATACTATAAACACATATTTACACTTACATATATACACATTTACATACATATATATTATATACACATTACAATATATCTATCTATATATATATATATATACACAGTATATATATATATATATATATATATATATATATATATATACATCGATAGATAGATAGATAGATAGATAGATAGATAGATAGATAGATAGATAGATAGATAGATAGATAGATAGATAGACAGACACAGACATTACACCCACCTCTGGTTATGTACACTTTTCTGAGTTTTCTCACTTAGTGTCCGGCTGCAGTGTAACAGCTCAGTTGCCAAGGAGGGGTGAGGGGTCAATGGCTGGGCTTTAGAAAACCCCGGGGCACAGTTTTTAGCATCCCGGTATACAGATGAAGGGGCGGCGCTTAACACGATTTGGGGGCGGGGCTTAGCGAGATTCGGGGGCGGAGCTTAGCACAACTCAGATTGCACTGTCGGCCTGCCCGGAGGCGGAGTTTCGGACAGTCTGGGGGCGGAGCTATGAGCAGGCCCGAGGATAACCGGGGATTCGGGCAATGGGGCCGGGGGTGGAAGGAATGGGAGATAATCCTGCAGAATGGACGGGGCTTTGGAACGCTGTAGTGGACTGGTGACAGGAAAAGTTTTTTTTCCTGTCAAAACAGCAAGCACTGCAGTAGGTCCTGTGGGCCTATTTTCATGGGGTGGCCTGGAGCTGCAGCTCCACCCGCCCCATTGTTAATCCGGCCCTGAGCCTGACCCTATGCTAAGTGCCTTAGGGGTCTATTTACTAAGCAGTGTTAGGAGACAGAGTGAAAAGTGATAAGGTGCCAGCCAATCAGCTCCCAACTGTCATCTCACAGGCTGTGTTTGAAAAATGACAGTTGGGAGCTGATTGGCTGGTACCTTATCACTTTTCACTCTGTCTCCTAACACTGCTTAGTAAATAGACCCCTTAGTAATCAACTACACTCCCCTATCAGCTGGTCAGTACCGAATTTCTCTTCACACCCCCCCCTTAATGTCAGGTCCAACAGGCATAGCAACCAATTAACTCCTACCTATTATTTTATAGACTGTACTTGATAAATGCTACTTAAAAGCTGATTGGTTGCTATGGGCAACCTACCCACTGGTCCACATCTCCACACATTTGACTGCTGGATACATAAACCCCTTTATGCCAAGTGGTATGTTCTGATAACGTCATCCAGGCAATTATTATTCTGCTGAAATGTACCCACATCCCTATTAAGGCGCATATCTGTATGATTATCGGGCGCTACCAAACGTGTGTGGCGCCATACAAATAATTAATGGCGACTGGGTGAAGTCACTTTCTTATTATTGAATGATTGTGTTTTACTCCCCTCTCTTTGAATGGGGCGGCACATCATACACATTAAATAAGCCCCAACGACCACATAATGACACAGGCTTGTTCCAATGTCCGCGAGTCAATCTCACGATTCCCTTCTTTCATTATTTGGGGTGAGTGGTCTCTATCTGCGCAAATGATTTTGGCCCCTTTCAAAAGAGTTGTGCTAAAAATATTCTCCTGAGAACCAGCCGCACGATTCAGTTAAGAACGTTCTAGTTTTTTTAAAAAAAATGTATTCTTTCCGTCTCAGAAATGTCATTTATTATTTTCCCGTCTAAAGAGCACGCTTCACCGTCAAACACCTGCAGCTATTTTTAATTTCCGTGGAACGTATCTAAAAATTCTGCCGGATATTCTGCGCGTGGCTGTAAGCGCTTGACGCGATGAGTCTACCTGTCGTTTAAAGGCTTCATTGTATCGAGTTAAGTTGATTCATGACATTGAAGGATGAAATATGGTCACGCCGACCACGAGATACAAGTCTCGCCACTTGCAAATGTAACATTATGTCTCTCTGCTTGATGTGCTACAATTTACTCCTATTTTCTTCTTTTTTTGTGCCAGAGCTTCATTTATCAGGAAGCAGGTGATAGTCATTGCAAGTGACATCGCTTCTCAATGTCTCATTTTAATGGAAATTAACATTGCTATCTACGGCACTCAAGTGTGAATCATAATTCACCGTTTAGTTTCAGTACACATCCCACGCAGCGCGCTGATGCCTCCACTGTCAAAACCAATGGGCCACACATCTGACAGGAGTGTGAACTGTCCGTCAAGTTTTCCCGGTTACCTATATGAAACGAAAGGAATATATGCACTTATAACAGGAACTGAACCAGCCAATGTCGTTAGCGTGCTTAGAGGACAACTAAACGCATTCCGACATAGCGCAGAGAGGCGGCGCTGCACTCATAGGGCCTGATTCTGAACCGCACGCACTTCGAGCGCAGGGACGATGATCGCGTAGTGGAGAGATGATTTGCAACTGCGCATCCGCAAAAAGTTCTGAAATCCCCTACAATGCATGCGTTACAGAGTGTGCGCACTAGGGCGCTGTTGTGATCGATTCAGAGGGTATTTGAAAGGCAGCGGAAGAGTGATAGGTGGTCCTTGGTGGTGACCAGTAGGGCACGCCAAAATTTGCGTAAATTCGCAGACGGGCGGCCGCCGCCAATAGACGTTGCTGCACGTGACTCACAATCAGGCACAAAGATTATGGGCTTCATTCAGAGGCGGCCGTACGGTCTACGACCGCACGGCCGCCTTGAAGTTTGTCCAGTGCACATGCGCACGAGGGAGCCGGCTCTTTCGTGCGCATGCGTGAGACCCGCTACAACCGACAGCGCCGGTTGTAGCGGGTCTCTTTCCAAAGGGGGCGAGCTGTCGATGTTGATTGACAGCTTGCCCAATTTGGAAGGCGGGCCGGGGGGGTGGCAGCCCAAACGGAGGCAATCCCATGGGAACGCCTGCCGTTTGGGGGAGGCCCCACTGACATCACTAGTGATGTCAGTGGAGAGCTTCCGGCTCAGACAGAGCCAGAAGCTCTCCGGGGCTTGCGATAAGTGAGACCCTACCCTAGGGTCTCGTCGTAAGCCCCGATGGTCGCGATGGTCTATGACCATCGCGACCATCACCCTAGCGGTCGTTAGAGCTGTAGGTGTAAACCCACAGCCTAACGACCGAAACAGAGGGGGCCGGTCAGGATGCAAGTGGCCGCCCAGTTTCTGAGCGACCGCTTGCATCCTCCGACCGCCTCTGAATGAGGGCCTATGTGTGACGGAGTATTTACTCCATCTTCCCATCACAAAAGCTCATCTGACAACAGCATGAGAATGGATAACATATTGGGTTAGGTATGAAATCATATCCCAACGCCGGAAGCCCGAACAGTGAATATGATGACAGGGGCGGTAAGTAGCTTAACCCTACCCCTCTGCCCCCCTTCCTAACCCTCCCTTCCCGCACCCTAAACCTAACCCTCCCCGGGGGTGCCTAACCCTAACCCCCCCTCTCCGTAGCCTAACCCTTACCCTTCCCGGGGGAAGCCTAGCCCTAATCTCCCCCTGAGGTCCCTAAAACTAACCCTTCCCTCCGCAGATAACACCTTACAGGGCCCTGCTTACCTTCATTGGGGATGCCGGCCGTCGGGATTTCAGCGTCGGGCTAAAGATAGGTTGCGGGATTTTGGCGCCTATGTTTAGTCCCGGGTCCCTGGCTTCCGACAGCGGCATCCTGGCCGCCAGTAAATTAACTACATCCCAACAAATGCAAAGAAAAAGCACAAACTGTCAGTGATGTAGGTAAGTGACACTGTTGCAGCAAAACAAGAGCAAGTCTAATTTGACATGAGAATGGGTTCAAGCGCGTAGGTGTGAATTGCCTATCATAAATTGCGCAAATTCGAAATGCACACATTCGCATGGTAAAAGCTGACGTGTCCTTCTTACGAATCTAGATGCGGCATGGGTTCAAGGAGGTGGGCTTAGTAATTTCACACAATGGTGAATTAAATACAAAAAAGTTTCCATTTCTTTATCATGAAGCTTTGACTAACGTTGTGTAAGAAACAATGGACCTGATTCAGACCCGGTCGCTAGATGCATATGCTCGTACCCAGCGTATGCAAATTCGGAACACACCCAACAGGGCAGGCGATTGCACGGCAAGGCATAAGCACACCCGCTATGTCTTGGCGTGCGATCACTTTGTGCATGCAGACGCCCACCAGCCTATCTTAAGACGCCCACTTGCGCATGTCATCTCCAGGAAGTGTATGCAACCATCGGCAACATCAAGTACCATCAGGAGAATTCGCAGCGCTTGTGGCTGCCTTTACCCTACCGCAAGCACTTCAGTGTAAAAACCAGCCAGGTGACGTCTACTATGACGCTACCTATTAATTATGCACGCCTCTGGAATGGCGTTAAAACACTCAGGCACACCTCCACTCCCCTATTACTACTGCCCTGCCCCTGTTACCACCCACAAACGGCCTCTCCTGTCACTCATTCCACTGGGCTGTCTTTGCAGGGCGAGCAAGCGATTCCCGATCGCTCGGACTAGTTCGCGCACGCACACTGCGATGCATACGCATGCGCACATTAGCAAACATCGCCAGCAATGAGCCATCGCTTGCTAGCGACCGGGTCAAAATCAGGCCCAATGCTCCCAGTACTGTGAAATGCACGCATGATAAACGCCCGCAACGTCTTGATAACTTATAACCTATATCTCACTGCAGAGCTTTTAAATAATAATAAAAAGACATTTTGGAAAAACAAAGAGTCCCCCTTTCCTGTGCATTATTATCCATTACGCCCGTAACGGAAGCGCCATTATCCCCTGATGCGGCACTGCGGAACATGCTGCAGCTGTGACTGTCCTACTGAATGAAACACTAAAAGTAAAAGTTATAATGGCATATTTAAATAAGGCAACAGCTTGTCTAGCCATGGCTCATCGGCAGATGCTTCATAACCATAGCTGATAGCTCAGTTTGCCTTTTATTATTTGGAATGTAACAATGTGGCGATGTTCTAGAGACGTAAGTGACTCATCTGCAGTCTGCATATTAGGAAAGAGAACACATCAAGTGTGACACAGAACACATCTTACGGAGCATTCCGCCAGCACGGGAGCAGAGCGCCGCGCCTTCATTGCTGCAAAATTATGTTCAGGGCTATAGCTAGTGCAGCTGACATTCGTATAACTCTACATCACCTGTAGCTGCTCAGGGTTGCATAGGCTTGGCTGCGGAGGACGCACAGTACAAAAAATAGCACGATCCATACACAAAACGAACGTGTGTTCGTCAATTTTTACCAGCTGCATTTGGCTATATCGACCATCGATGATCATTGACGGTTTATGGCCGATGTCGAATGCTTTTGCCACCGATGGGGGAGAACCAGATAGTTTACATCCATCGATATCTAAGCATAACTGAATGTTTTTTTGGTTTTTTTTACATAGCTCCGCTCCCGGCACACGTGAAGCCCCACCCCCAGGTTCTGATTGGCCCAGGGGCTAGTCAGTCAAAAAACAGGGATGACCATCAGTTGGTAATAGGCTTATTTTGCGTGGATTACTATTACTATTAAATCCGGCCTTCAAAGCCGTCAAGAATCGGCATCTTTGAAAAACTGATCTTTAGTAGATATAGGAGCTGATTCAGACCCGCTCGCAAGATGCGATCGCTCGCTGGCAAAAAGGGGCCGGATATTTAAATTAATCGCTCGCACTGCGTCGCGTAAGGACGCCCACTGTGTGTTAGCGAGCTACGGCAAATTGTACTCGCAAGTGTCTGTAGATGCCCCCTTGCCACTCGCAACACACGTCATCTCTGGGAAATGTATGATTAATCGGGACCATCGTGAGCCATCGGAGCTGCTCGCAGCCCTTGGGGTTGCCTTTCCCCGCCGCAAGCACTGCGATCAGTGTGGGCTGAAATACATGCAGGTGACGTGTACAATGACGCTACTTTGCTAATTATGCACGCTCTTTAATCGCCGTTGTGGTGGACAGACACGCCTGCGTTCGCAACACCACTCCCCCATTCACATGCACCTTCCCCTGTTACCACTCACAAACGGCGCTATCTGTCACTCAAAGCAGCGACCTGATAGTGGCTTACGAGCTACCAAAATCAGATCGCAACGAATGGCTTGCGCATGCGCATTGCGAATTATACACATGCGCAGATGGGCGAAAATTGCTCCCAGCGAGCGAGCGCAACTTAGCGACTGGGTCTGAATGAGGTCCATAGTAAGGGGCTTATTTAATATTAAGGATCCCCCAGCAGTATTATGCAGGGATCGCAGCAGATATCTGATATTTGCTGCGGTCAGTGACATCACTAGGGGTATGGGCGGCACCAGGTGTCACCTTCCGAGGGGATAACACCAAAATATCGGCTCTTCCTCAGTGACAGGGAGACGGGCGATGCACACTAACTGAGAAGCCGGCAGTGCCGCAAAGACCCCTCCAGTGAGGCCAAGCAGCTTTTCAGGCACAGACTTTACTGGAACCACTCGGTGTCACCGACCCTAGTTCCGCCACTAACCGAAAATGCAATCCCCTTTGGTGTTCTCTGGGGGCTGCTGTACTGCCAAATTTACCAAGCTACAGAATTTGTAGGAAAAATGTGGATTGTGATATACACACCCCTAAGGGGCCTATTCATTAATAGGAGGTCCCCGATAATTAAGTTTCCAACTCGCTGTAAGTAGCGTTGGTGGATACAAAATCCCCGGAGCAATTCAACAACTAATCTTAAAATCAGCTGTCCCCACGATACCGCGAATTTAGCGCTGTCAAGACTGACTAACCATGTAGCTGATGAATTCTTGACATGATTAGAATGTCGGCAAAATGTCCCTGGTGGCCTTGGGGTGACTTACCTGGTACGGCGACTCCAGCGGTGTCTTCACAGCCAAGTGGTGTCTTGAAGTTCCAGTCTGACTGGGCAGTGTTAGCGCACATGTGTGAAGGTGGGTTCAAGCATGTGCACCTAGTGCCCGTCGTCCAGTGAAGGGATCCAAAATATCGGTGGAGGGATTCCCTCTGCACAATCCAGGACTCCTTCCTCATAAGAAAGCAGAGGGGTCCAAGAAATCAGCGCCATCTGAAGATGGCAAAGGTTCCCACTGTTAAGCTCAGAAAATGTAGTATTGTTCCGAGCTTGATGAATTTAAGGCCAAAAAAGGGGCGTAGAGAGTGTGGCCGGACCAGGGTACTGGCAAGGGGGATGTGACCTAATGTAAGGAGGCATGGCCGCACCACGTTACAAAATAATAGCTAAAAATAGTTTTTTTTGTGTCCCGAAGCTACGTGCTCCATAGGGGGGGCGCCATTGTGCCCCTCAGCCAGGGGGAGATTCGGGGGAGTGGGCGCGATCAGTCCGATCGCTCTCCCCCCCTCCTATGAGGTATAAGCAGAGAAGACTGCTCCTGCGCACAGCAGCAACATCCTCCCTGTACTTACTGTAACTGCGCTGCTGCCGTTGACAGGACTAAGAGGGGGATCAGCAGACCCGGGCCGTAATCTGGCCCCTCCAGCTTTCCCAAGCCCGGGTGATTAGTACCCCCCTCCTCTCGGTGAATGGTGGTATGAATGGTAATTTCTACAAAGTACTTGTGTAGAAAGTAAGGGATGATAAATAGACCCTTAAGTACCTAAACTAACAACAGCACAGAATAGCGGCGTGCGGCTTCAGTCAAACAGGCGCAAGTCGCATGTGGGCCCTCAGCGTACTTCTATATGAGCCAGTACATCGCTGGCTATAATTAGTAAGGAGTGTAAACTAGTAATAGCCGTGATGCACTTCGAGGTGTACAAGCCGTACAGTACATTACAAAATGCCACTTCTTTAAAAGGATTTTAAGATGCATTTTGCATGAGGTCCTTCTGTCTCGCTGAGCTGTGGCAGAAGCGGCTTTGATAACTGAAGATGAAAGGAGACATTTAGAGAATTTCTCATCAATATGAGCCCAGAATAAACAAGGCTAAAATACTACACGCGGGACATAATCCAACATGTATACTGGTCAAACAGGGACAGCACAACTGTGATGAATAATAAATCACCTTTCTCTGACATCTGCAGTGTGACCATTCTCAGCTCGTTATAAACAGCGACAAATATCGCAAGTAATTATTGGACATACAGATGGCGTCACGACCTGCGCTGCCACCTAGGGTACGACACTGGGTCTGCCCAGGGTGCTAAGGAGCACTGTATATACTGTATATAGGCATTAAAGGGTTCGGTATGATTTACCGCCGGTCGCATGGGTAAACCTAAGTCTCCCGGGGGGGTGCATAACCCTAACCCCCCCTTTCCCTAGCCTAACCCTACTAACCTCCCGGGGGGATGTGCCTAACCCTAAGTCCCCACCGGGAGCCCCCTAACATATCTCTTCTCCCTCCCCCCGCAACTGTCCGCGCCCGGTACCCGGCTTACCTTCAATCGGTTATTTATAAAGCTTCGAACGGGATCTCAGAACCAACTTCATTACTAAAGCCTACCAGCTCTCCACCTAATCCACCGCTCTGGGGGCCTGATTCAGGTTGGATCGAAACTGTGATTGCGGCAGAGATTACGCACGCAGTCTCACTGCGATGATATGCTAATCCATTGCGATCACTATGCCGTCGCAGCACAACATAAGGACGCCCACCTTACCCTACACACATCCGTAATACTTAGCAATGTTGCGAAACCATCGGTAACATGGAGTACCATCGCAGCCTCACGCACACTTGCACAAGCTCTGACCTTACTCAGGAATTGCTAACCTTCTGGTACACAGTGTGAGCACAGGCTGCGTATGCCATTGCAATGCTTAATTTATGCATGCCCCTGCAACAGCGTTCAAACGCACTGGCACGCCTGCATTTTGTCAACCAACCCCCATCACCTCCCACAAATGGTACTTCCTGTAAATCACTCTGCCATGAGTCTGCGCAGTCACTGTGATCGCCGGCCCGATCACAGTGGCTGGTTCGCGCACGCGGACTGTGATGCCTATGTATGCATAGAGCGCAACAATCGGCCGATAGCGTGTGTAATCGCAGCTGCGATCCAACCCCTATAGAGTGCAAACTGATGAGCAGCGCCATATTTCCCCATGTCTTCCATCCCACCATCAACTCCTCTATAGTGTATCCTCCTATCTTCTGAAAATAGTTTTCGAGCTTTGAGTCATTTTGTAGTTTATGGGCCAAATTCAATTAGAAGCGAAAAGTCAGTTTCTGCGATACTTTTTCCCGGATGACGTAATTTTCGCCGGTTTCAACTTATCCCCGTATTCAATCTGTCCGACTTTTCGCTGGTGCGAAAAGTTTGCACCTTGTAGCCAACGAAAAAGTTTCGCCTATGAATACTCGGCGGAAAAAAGTGCAGAATTAAGGTTTTGCGGTGCAAAGTTGCGGCAACCCCCCTGAACCCTTTTTACACCCCCCTTGACACTAACTGAGTCAAATAATGCAGAAAAACCCCACAAAGTGGGGGTACAAATTCAAAAACTAGCGAAATAGCCTTGGGGGGGTCTGCAAGTATGGGGGAGGTGTATTTTGGATTCCAGGCGTTTGCTGAAGGTGCGTTTTTGGCTCTTTTTAATGTTTGACTTTAGCAACTTGAAAATACACTTGCACCCATTTTCATGTACCCTAAATTTGATGGGACTTCTTATTTCCCCCCCAAAAAATTGCTAAATGCTATTCTTCACCACTGTTCCAAAGACGCAAATTAGCACCTATTGAGACCATTCACTCATCGGGGGTACTCATAGTGATCCCCCATGTCAAAGCATCTTTTGGGGGGTGTCAGGCTGATTTCCTCAAAAATGACAGCACTTTTCGCCTATTTGCGTTTCGCCGATTTCAAATTGAATACGGGGATACGCGGGGACGCGCTCGATACTTTTTCACACCTGAAACCAGTGATGACGGCGAAAAGTCCGGCAAGTGACTTTTCGCTTCTAACTGAATATGGGCCTATATCTTGTTAGGTTTGTACAGAATTTGTTTTTGCAGTCTGCGCTGCACTGCCATACATATACTGTAAGGGTTAATAATAATATTAATGTTATAATAAACCTGATGAGCACTTTCTTAGACCTGTTTGTAAATTCCCATGAATATGTTACCAATGGCACAGAGGCCCTGATTCAGAGCCGGACGCTCTGCCAGAGCGCTCGCTCTGAATCAGGGCTGGTCTTTTTTTTTTTTTAGAACGGCCTCCTGGCTGCTCGCATAGCTGTGGGTGACCACCCACAGCTATAGCGAGCGGCCAGGAAGATGGTCGCGATGGTCAAGACCATCGCGACCATCGGGCTTTCGACGAGACCCTTGTGGTAGGGTCTCGTGGCCGCAAGCCCCAGAGAGATTTCGGCTCTAACAGAGCCGGAATCTCTCCACTGACATCACTTGTGATGTCAGTGGGGCGGGCCCCAAACGGTGGGCGATCACATGGGAACGCCTCCTTTTGGACAGCCACCCCCCGGCCCGCCCACCAAAGGGGGCATGCTGTCACTCAACATCGACAGCACGCCCCCTTTGGTGCGAGACCCGGAGCGACGGTTTGCCCGTCGCTATCCGGGTCTTGCGCATGCGTACGACGGAGCCGGCTCCGTCGTGCGCATGCGCTCTTGGCCACCATCGAGCCGGTTGCGAGCGCTCAGCGCTTGCGACCGGGTCTGACTCAGGCCCAGAAAGCATAGATGACATGGTCCCCTAAATCGATCACCCATAAATATATAATGTTTACAGCAGGCATTACGGGCAGGGGGCATCTTTGTAGGGTGTGAAAATAGATGTTTGCACTGCAGATGTTATGTCCTCGGAACACAATGCCTTCAATTATAAAGACCAGGTTACTGCAGGAGATAATAATAACATGTTATATATCTCGTCATTGCTATAGAAACACAGCACAGGTTCCACTTGTAACAATGTGTATTAAATCAGGGAGGGAAATTGGCCTGTATGGTTTGTAACATGAATTATAGTATAAATGTCTTGCACTGGCTTATTACGTCTCATCACTCAAACAACAATACAGAGCACACTTCCATCCAGAATTAGCGCACACGGAAATGTCAAGGTTTAATAAACATTGTATCAGCTGTTTGGAACATCAAGAGGCAAATCTCTCATCTGAATGAGAAACATCATTGAGATAATGTACAGTACATAATACAATACACATAAGTAAGAAGAGTAGCCTGGGAAATGTTAGTGCTGGAACGGATATTCCCATTGTGCATGGTTGCACTGAACAGCAGATTCTGAATGCAGAAACAAAGGGGTGCGCTCAATAGTTTGGTCTCTGACGCTTTCATTATTAGATCGCGCAGAGTACGGGGAACATTAATGGCTGCTGTGATTTAGTGAAATTGTTGCTTCTAAATGAGCCCTGAAGCGTTTTCTATCCTTTATGGGCTGCTGGACCGCGGTTGCCTCTAGCCCTACATGCATCACCGTCAGCACTGGAAGGCCTGACAACTGTATCTCAAAGACAAGCTAGGACACACGGCTACATTTAATGTTACCGGAGGACAGGAGGGAAGGGAGAAGTGGTCCGAGTGCCAAATACATATTTAAGTGGAATCTCATTGGATTTAATTATTTGCATCATGTCTCCTTGCCCATTGGCATTTGTGAAAATGTTGCAGCGCTCATTTCATTTTCAGAAGCACAGAACATTTTGTGGTTCGCAGTAGAGACGAGCGATGCTGCAGCTTAGCTTTGCACAATTTGACTTTTGCGCCAGAGAACAACATTTTGCAGTTGTACCAATTTCTGGTGATACAAACATTGATATCAGTTTTCACAGCACGGTTCCATGTTGCACCATTCTGCACTGTGGGCCTGATTCACAGCCGGACGCTCTTTGAGAGCGCTCGGTCTGAATCACGGCGTCCCTTTTTTTTTTAAAGACGGCCTCCAGGCCACTAGCTGTGGGTGACCACCCACAGCTTACGCGAGCGGCAAGGTGATGGTCGCGATGGTCAAGACCATCTCGACCATCGGGCTTGCAACGAGACCCTAGTGGTAGGGTCTCGTGGCCGCAAGTCCCAGTGGACTTCCTGCTCTAATAGAGCAGGAAGTCCACCTACTGGCATCACGAGTGATGTCAGTAGGGCCGCCCACAAACGGCAGGCGTTCCTTCAGGAATGCCTCCGTTTGTGTAGCCACCCCCCTGCCCCGCCTACAAAACGGGGCGAGCTGTCGATCGCGAGTGCACAGCGCTCGGTTGCGAGCGCTGTGCACTCGCGAAGGGGGTCTGAATCAGGCCCAGTATTTGTAAGTTAGCCTACGCCAAATATATAGCCTAAACTAGTGGTTCCCAAACTGTGCGCCGTGGCACCCTGGGGTGCCTCGGAACACTTGCAGGGGTGCCTCAGGTTGGTGGTCCAGCACCAAATCAAATTATTTATGGTCAATGTAATGTAAATATGTGCACAAACAGAAGCGCAAACCTGTCACCACCACATAACTGACCCTAAGGATGACCGGTCAGCACAATTGACTTCACTTTACTACTTCACTACATTTATTTCTGAATTTCTCAATAACAAACGTTTGGCTTAGGGGTGCCGTGAAAACAATGATGCACTAGGGCGCCGTGATTCAAAAAAGTTTGGGAACCACTGGCCTAACCATAGAGGAGGCGTTACATACAGGCCAGAGGAGGCAGAACAGGGTAAACCTATCACATTGAGGGGAGCAGCACTATTCAGGTGTGCACCAGGGAATATCTACAGATCGATATCCTGCTCCGAAGGGGCATGTCTGACACCATTGTCATATCATTCCCCCCCTTTCTTCATCACGTCCCCCCAATTCCCCCATGCCCCAGCCAGTCTCCCCCCTTATGATCATATGCCCCATCTCCATCACCTCTCTCACCTATGACCATATCGTGCCACACATAGTAGTGGCCCCAATTCATATTATGCCAAATAGAACTGGACGGTGTATCTATAGTGCATGTACAGCTTACTGCACTGCTCCGTCCTCTGCTCCCCTGGGGACAGGGATAATTAGGGCATGAAGCGAAGGGGAGGGCGCCGCTGGGCTGCTAAGTCTTGTGAGCCATTGAGTCAGTCTCTCCCTGATGCTGTAAGCTCATGGTTAGGTCTAGAATTGGGTGCTGCAAAGGACCTCTGACGTCATACCCATGTGACCCGTGACCAAAGGGGGAGGGGCAAGATCAGAACGGGGGGGACAAAACTGGCCCCTCGCGGGCTCGCTTCGGGCACGCGCTCATCAGAATACAGGTGGCACCAGTGATTTTGCAGATGGAGATGATGTCTGATATTAATTTGTGCCAGGCTGGATGTATATTACCTGGGCCTCTGTAGGGGCCCAGGATTGTTGCGAAGGCATAACCACCACCCTGCCAGGCTGTGACACTACCCCTCAGTACCATGTGTATATAATGAACGTGGGGCATAGCTGCACCCCTTCCTGTTACAACAGCGCTCGGGCACGCCGGAGGTATTGGCGACCTTGGGCACACCCAGAACCCTATGTGCGCATGCCTATGAACTAACAGTATATTGGTTTAAGCTTACAGTACCTCCTATGCTTTTCTAAACTCTATAACGAATAATGGGGCACCCTGATAGATAGGGCCGACGTGCTACAGCGAGATAAGATCAGGACCAGTTATAGACTAGATGGGGCCAGGAGTAGAGTAAAAACACAGGATCCCACAACACAGAGACACAAGACGGGGGATGGTTTTCCAACCCATACAGTACACTAAGGCAATACTTTCCCCTCCATTACACAGCCGAATCAGGTGACTGTCCCTACGCAGTCACCGCTATGCGTCCCCTTAAAGAATTTGGGTCTGATTCTGAGTTGGATGTATCTCTTACATTGGACACAAATGGCGAGTCTTTGCGCAGAATTGAATCTATGCATTTTTGAGTATTGACCTTCCTACTCTGAGTTGGATGGAACTTGCCCATGAAATTGAGCGTTCCGTGGTGGCAACTGTATCAGCAACAATGCGACCGCACATAACCGCCCTGATTTGTGGGATTGACATGGGAGCATCATGGGCGTGTATCAAAAGCTCCATGCAAGTCATGCACACATAGAAGGGACACAAGTTTCTGACGGATCTCTTGCACCCAGCATGATGACGGTTGCGGCGGCTAGCATACAATTAATGGATGGCATGGGTTTCCACTTGCGCCCTCATAGTTGGAAGATTTTCACATTGGCTTAAGTTATTACATCAGGCTTCTGCGGCTGCCGGCCACTGCAGCCATTTTTGCACGCAACTCAGAGTAAGAGATGTACACGCTGTCCCGATATTTACGCAGTTGAGTGATTAGTATCGGTGAACTGCGCATACATCGAAATGCATGCGCCAAGACCCCTCTGCATTCCTGCACACATAGCTACAAAAGATCGACAGGGGAGGAAATGGAGGAGTGGTCGGCAAAACGCAGACGGGTCGGCGCTGTTTTTGGTGGCGGGTCGCACCAGGCATCTTTGATCCTCCATGTACATAAGATGGCTCCAGCATGATATAACCCTGACAATAACACTTGGAAATCACTTTAATTGATCGTTTACAATCGATAGGAAACATAATTTAAAAACCTAATACAGAAACAAAAAAATATATAACTACAGGAACCACCCTGAATTTCAAGACTGACCACTTTAAGACGCACTTCCATGGGGTTTCATATATTCCCTGCAATGGAAAATACGGAGAATTCAGCAGGGCGTAAAATAAACTCCCAGTGATTTATCGCCCGCATTAGCTGTCTGCCTCCAGGTGAGAAAGTCACCGTGCCACAGACCCTACAACCTTATAGATGATGGACTGCGGAAATTTTAACTTTTAACACCACATTCTGGCATCTGAAAGGCTAAAAGCCTCTTGTTTCTCTATTAGAATGGTTACAGCCTATACGGTATGAGAGACAACGCAGAGAGAGTAACCCTTTACCAACAGGGCGGCCCTCGGGCAGAGAGGCACGCGAGAGAGTGGGGAGGGGGGAGATGGTTTTATTTTAGACGTAAGGTATCTGTGATTTCAGCCTAACAAAAACTGATTAAAGCAAATCCCTTTTTTTACAGCCTGTGCAGTCTATAAGATTATGGTGTTAATAGAAGTGTGATTCGATCCGTCAGTAATGGCCCATGTCGGGCCCCTACATCTTGACAAGTCCATTTTTAAAGATGTATTTATGGTGTGTTTTTGCCAGAACCGCTGTCTGCATTGCAGGGTTTAATTGAACAGTTTAAAGCTATCTTTCTTCAAGCTCCATTAATTGATTTTATTTGTGTATTCTCTGGGGTTACCAGGAAAAAAAATCCAGATTCCATTTGCATTTGACAAGTCATTTTTTATACTTCACATTGGTTGGGCTGCATTACTTTCCCCTTGTGTGCTAATTCCCCGACACTCTCTAGTAAGATTGTTATCTATTTGATCTCTATCCCACTATCAGCGGATATTGGTTTGTTTTTTTTCTTAACCCATGCAGTGGTAGAATCATTGACCTTGTGCGAAATTTCATATCACCAGCCGAGTCTCCTACAGTGGTCTGCATCCAACACCCAGGATTGATCAAACAATTCACAAGGTCGATAAACCCAAGAGGGTCGATCAAGGTTGGATAAAATCTTTGGGGGTTATTGAAAATCGTATAAGAAATATAAATTCCTTCTGAATTCCATGGAGGAGTCGAGTGTCCTGGACAGCGTTGTTGCCATGTTATGCGGCCTCTGGGTGCAACTTGGACGCTAAACTGCGAAAAAATGCAAAAGACTGAGGACCTATATGAGTGAGTTGTGCCATGTTGTGCCATGCATTACGCCAGGTGGCGTTGTGCTTAATCTGTCACTGTATACAAAATCTATTGCGACAAAAAATATTAATTCTAAGGGCCGTATTCAATTTGAGACAAAATCGTCCGTTTTCGTTGTCGTTTGCGAACCGGCCGTCAGATCGGCCGATATATTGGCCGCGATCAGCCGATTTGCGGCCGATTTCGCCAACGACGGCGAGAAATGGCAGTTTTTCGCCTAAAAACTGGAGAAAACTTTTCTCCAGCCGTATGGCAGGCGAAAATATTAGCAAAATCCCTATTTTTGGGTACAAATGTGGGGAATTCTTACAGATCCCTTTAGACAGCCACCCTAATGATACTTTAGCGAAAAATTTTTTTGTAAGTAGCGTACTTTGGCAAAAAATGGGCGCTGAAATTTTGGTCTAATATTTTTTTCCCTGTGAAAAATTAGTTTCATGTATTGGGTCTGGTATTTCGGAGGGCCATAAGGCTGCACCAAGTGTTTTAAACATCGCACGTGGCTAGCGCAGGTGTTCTTTTAAAACCGCAAAAAATATGCCTGCGCCAGCCACGTACGATGTTTAAAACACTTGGTGCATCTTTATGCCCCTCCAAAATACCAGCCCCAATACATTAAATGCAATTTTCACCCCCAAAAAATTTTGCCCGAAAATTCAGCGGTCGTTTATCGCCAAAGTACGCAATTTACGAAAAAAAAATTCACCAAAGTAGAATTAGGAGAGCTGTCTAAAGGGTTCTGTAAGAAATCTCCACATTTTTACACAAAAAAAGGGACTTTGCACATCTTACACCTTTTTAAAAATGGAGAAAAGTTTCCTCCATTTTTACATGAAAAATCGGTGATATTATCACGGGTGCGATAATTTATCGCCAGTGCGATAATATCGCCGGTAATTGAATACGGCCCTGTCCAGAACACTATAAATGACATTGGATGCAGCTACAATGTGACTTAGATGTTAAATTCAGAAATACAGTAAGTACAAAAGTCCAGAAATTGCTACCCACCGCGGCGGAACGTCTAAGTCATTGGCATGTGTCTCGCGCTATGTGACACAATAAGGATAGGACTATGAGGAAATATTTGCGCTAATACAGTATCTGTTTGGGTGTTAATTCACTAACATCTATTTTTCTTTTCAATTTACCCTATTTTACATATTGATTTATTCACTTAGAGATGTACGCATACAGTATGCGCTCAGACCTATGCTGGGTAAAGACGCACATAGATAAAGCATATTTATGTGATATGTTCAGTTGGCTGTGTACTTCAGGTGTACAAGTTTGTATACTTACACCCCACAATAGTGTTGAGTGTTGACAATGTCAGTATCACAATACCCCATTTGTACACACTATAACGATGTAAAGAAGTGTCACATAGAGAGAACAGTTATTAATAAATGTTAAAGTCATTAAAAACAAACAAAAATTTTAAAAAAGCAAAAATTTATTCAAATAGATACAAAACATCTTTTGTTTTCTCCATTGAAGATACAATGGAAATCTTCTTTTCTGTATTGGACCAATGGAAGTGTCAACAACGTAATGTAAATCGTACTCACAAACTCTCCCGGTACGTGCCAATTTTTTAGGTGGTCCCCGGGGCTCCTAGTGAAGTGGGCAAGATGGGGAGAATTATACCGGGAATCGCGGTCCGTGAAGAGGGGGCGGCCTAGGGTTGCGATTCTATGCTAATCGCATCCTTTTTGGTCCCATCCCAATTCATTTATGTGATTTGCAACATTTTGCTGAGAGCGGGCATTGTCTAATGACACAAATAGTATGGCCCCCTGTCCCCCTCACCGGCCACCCATATCCCCGCTTCAGACTTCTCCTTGAGAGAAGATTTTTAAAGTTGACAAGTATGATGTAAATTGACGGTCGTGACATCATATAATATAGCTGCAACGCTAATTTATTTATTACCAGTTATTTGTATGGCGCACACGTATTCCGTAACGCTTTACAGATAATATTTCACATCCAGGGGCGTAGAGAGGCTGCCTGGGACCGGGTGAAAGGAGGGGGCGTGGCCTATTTACGGGAGGCGTGACCACGCCCCCTTAAGATTTGCTTACAAAACAAAGACATTTGCACGGCGCTGCGCGCTGGAGAGGGGGCGCAAAGCCGCAGGAGGGCACGATCAGTGTGATCACTCACTCCCCCAGGCATAGGGGACTGCTGTGGCTACGTGCTGCGCTGTTCGGTGTTCACATGAGTCCCTGCCCCAGTGGAGCTTACAATCTACAGTATATTCCCTACAATATGTATACACAAACACACATACACACTAGGGTCAATTTTTGTTGGGAACCAATTAACCTACAGTACCAGTATATTTTTGGAGTGTGGGAGAAAACCCAAGCAAGCACAGGGAGAATATACAAACTCCACACAGTTAGGGCCACAGTGGGAGTTGAACTCACGACCTCAGTGCTGTGAGGCAGTAATGCTAACCATTACACCGTCCGTGCTGCCTAATGATTTAAGTATTATCGGCAGGAGGGGTCAAGCCACAAATAGCCAATCAGAAGTGGTTAGATAACGCTGATTTTTATCAGCGACACATTGTAGCATTGCGCCTCCACCTATGAGAGAATTGCCTCTTAAATGGTGCATGTCTACGCTACGGATCTAATTGTGACTCAATTACAGGAACACGCCTCTTAATATGCTCATTATGTGCTGGCCTGACCTTAATCCGCCTCTCCAGGCATACGGAGAGACAGGCGCATTTTTTGATGCTCATGGTCAGTATCCTATACAAACGGACATACTGTATGGCCCCTTCCCACTAGAAGCATCGTCTGCGTATTTTGGTGATACTCAATTGAAAATCCTCTTAACCATTTAATTGCAGCTTCTTGTATATTTAATGGGTTCCATAAACCCAGAGCAATTCCCATCAAGCACGGTCTGCTGACACCATTGCCCTGAGGCTGCTGATCCACTCACTAAGTTAATTATATTCGTAAACAAGGCACGGCAGTAATCCCGGGGGGATCGGCTAATGACACATCCTGCCGGACCAATGCTGAATTATTATGCCTGATTTCTAGGGAAAGTCCTTCATCAGGCATGAGATGGGAATAAAGACACATTTAGTTTAATTTTAACTGATGCAACGTTATTACCTGATGTTTATATAAAGAGTAAGCTGTATTCATAATTAGCAGATTTGCATATCATTTGCATCCACCTTCTAATAATCTGTGTTAGCATAAAGATTGTACCCCCATACCATTATTTAAGATACTGTAACAGCGCCAACTGAAATAAAGACTCCTTACTATATAATCAGACAATTCCTATGATTTGTAAAAAATATCAAAGTGTGATTTTTCTAATAAGCACCCCCCAATGATAGGGGTGTCAGCTCAAACGGTCGTTTTATAACAGTGGTGATCTGTTACATATGTGAAAAATAAAGATATTGAAAATTAATTACAGCGCCCTTAGTGCTTTATACAATGTTGTAAATATATACAAATAAATAGCCGCCATAATATATATGTAAAGTCAACTTGCCAAGTATATATATATATATATATATATATATATATACACACAATAATAAAACAACCTTAATGTTTTTTTTGATAATGAATAAATATATGTGTATCTAGTGAGACCAGTGCAATCAACAGTGCAATCCTATGAAATAGTTGTAGTATACTGCTACACTTTATAAAACAACTCAAAACGTTAAAAAAGTCCCATAAGATATATATATATATATATATATATATATATATATATAAACCAATTTATTTAAGACAAAAAGGCCCCAAACATATAGGACAACACATATGCAAAACAAATACGGTAGGAGTTAAAAACATTAAATGATAGTATTTTAGAAAGACAAAAAATTCATAAAAAGCATCATATGAATAATGATTAAAAATGGCTCATCTGCTGGTAAACAAAGGTAAGTTCATGATCAGGTGGAATATAGGTTGTTTTATTACTGAATTTATACACTTGGCACGTTGCACTTTGCATATATATTATAGTGGCTATTTATATATATATATGTATATATATATATATATATATTAATATATATATATATATACAACATTGTATAAAGCACTAAGGGTGCTGTATTTCAGGTTCAATGTCTTTATTTATATATATATATATATATAATCTATCTCAAGCAACTCTGAGCTTAATATATACAGAAACAGCTACAGTATTCATATGTTTGAGGGCAATATTAAGAGTCGCTAGAATGTAACAACAGAGAAAGCAGAAGATATTGGAGAAACTGTACCTCCTGTTTTTTGGCCGCTGGTCCTCACATTATCCCTCCCCAGGGATGAACTGGAGCTGTTGAACAGCCCTGGCATCCCCCCTGCGTGCTCCCCACAAAAGCGGCATGGCTCCACCTCAAAAGGGGCGTGGGTAAGTCGCTGTGCCCAGCCGGGATACTGAAAGATGGGGGCGTGCTGGGAGGCCAGGGTTTGACATTGGACCGGCCCATCTGGCCATCGGCCCTTCTGGCATTTGCCCATATGGGCAGTCCGGCCCTGGCCCCCCCCTTAGTATTCTATGGGGACTGTATGTAACAAACAAGATCCACAAAACTTAGCTCTCTGGACCTTGCATGTGTGGGCTAATATCATCTGCAGACGGAGTAAGCATGTTACCTTCATTGGCGCCGCCCTGGTGGAGACAGAGTGGGCTGGATCTCCTCGCGATCCCAGCCACAATATTTTCACATTGTACATGTGATCACTTTACTCAAGTCCTTACTGATCGCTCTGATAAGATCCCGTCCCAACAACTTAAATTTGGTACAATCCCCCAACAAAAGGTTCCTTATTGCTACAAAATACGGCGATAACGATTCAGGAGATGGGCGCTATAGCACAGCCCGCAGCGTTTTTGTACACAACCGTATGTGCTTAAATATGCAAAAGCCGCAGGAGGCATTTATCAGTACAACATCAGTGAGCAATTGCGCCTCCCTATAGTACACGCTACCAAAAATGCGTAGATGTGCTAACGTCCAACCCCGCAAAGCCCACAACTGCGTCGATACGCCTTCGCTGAGATTTACCTATGTGAGAACAAACTGTTGCAGCCCAGTTACGCCTCTTCGGCCATAGTGAATGATTTACGATTCCTCTGAGTGCATACAGGTGGGCGCTCAGTTTTCCGAAGCATGCGCTGTGCGAAAAAAAATGCAAGATAATGTAGGCTCTGCGAGCAGCACTATGTCCAACACAGCGTCAGCGTTCATTACTGTAGCAGGGGATTTTATTCTACTCAAATCTATCTCCTTAATGTTTGGGATGCTGACATTTTGTGGAGCAAAGCAAAATGCGTGAGCTTGCTCTAGGACCTCATAAACTAAGAGCCTCGTGCCTCAGTGATAGTACAAATTCTCAACGAATCGATATTAGTTCTCTAGATTGTGCATATACAGTATTGTGGTTTTCATTAGAGATGAGCGGTATGGTTTTCACTCGGTTCTTTTCGCCAAATTAGCGCAAGTTCAGATTTATGTTATTGGCTATCCAAAGCACGTGAGAGCTGGATAGCCAATAAAATGCTGTTTTTGAGATCCGAACACAACGGAGTAACAGCGAACCGCTCATCGCTAGTTTTTATACAATTGCCGTAGATTTCTGATTATATTGAGGATAAGGGAATCTTATTATGTGGCTTGCAGAGCTTGCAATCTTTGCTGCTAGGCGCAGGTGGGTAAATACTTTCCAAGGTCACAGACTAGAGAGAGGCGGGCTCTGCCAGCTGCTTGTGACCTAATGCTTATTTACATTGGGGCCCAGCTATTGATTTTCCTGGATCTCAGCAGGTCGGGAATTGACGGTTAGACTGTCAGCTGATGAAAAAGATAAGACGGGTCACACAATGCTGATGGAGGGGAAAAAAGAGAGAGAGAGAGAGATGAATATTCATGAGGCTGTTTAAAGCGCTCCTCTACTGCTGATTGCAAGGTGAGTTACAGCGGACGGTGATGAATTGATTTGGTCCGAAATGCTTTTGAAACACATTTGTCTCTTGCTATGCATTTCCAGCTCAAATTGCCCATTTAGGATTAACTATCGTGCTCGTTATACTTGGCTGTGTCTCGACCTGGGATAGCAATATTTTTTTTTAAATCAGATCCATTTTCTGCTTGCAGCCATTGTATTTTTTGGCTTTTGGCGTTCCATAAAAATTTAAATAATTGAAAAAAAAAATTAATAAACATGTTGGTTATGAAACAAATTGCGTAAATTTTGAATTCTAACTTGTCACCTGCAGTGGCAGAGGCAGCCATTTTGTGGGCCAGGGTAATTTTTCTTTTCCAAAATGTAGTTTATGTATTTACCTGGAATGCCTGCTAGAATTCTTTATTTTATGTGAGTGAGAAGGGTATGGTTTGGCCAGAGCCATAACTAGCCTTTTTGGTGCCCTGTGTCAGAGAGAGCATTGGCGCCCCCCCCCCTACCATTTTTTTAATAGGGACATAAGATAGTGCATCTGAAAAAGGGCCATGGCCTCATGGGGAAGGGCCAGGGAGGAGATAGGGGAGGCCAGGAGATGCTGGGGATAGGGAGATAATATAGTGCACCTGAGAGAGGGCCATGGCCTCATGGGAAAGGGCCAGGGAAGAGATAGGGGAGGCCAGGAGATGCTGGGGATAAATAGGGACATAATATAATGCACCTGAGAGAGGGCCATGGCCTCATGGGGAAGGGTCAGGGAGGAGATAGGGGAGGCCAGGAGATGCTGGGGATAAATAGGGACATAATATAGTGCACCTGAGAGAGGGCCATGGCCTCATGGGGAAGGGCCAGGGAGGAGATAGGGGAGGCCAGGAGATACTGGGGATAAATAGGGACATAATATAGTGCACCTGAGAGAGGGCCATGGCCTCATGGGGAAGGGCCAGGGAAGAGATAGGAGAGGCCAGGAGATGCTGGGGATAAATAGGGACATAATATAGTGCACCTGAGAGAGAACCATGGCCTCATGGGGAAGGGCCAGGGAAGAGATAGGACAGGCCAGGAGATGCTGGGGATAAATAGGGACATAATATAGTGCACCTGAGAGAGGGCCATGGCCTCATGGGGAAGGGCCAGGGAAGAGATAGGAGAGGCCAGGAGATGCTGGGGATAAATAGGGACATAATATAGTGCACCTGAGAGAGAACCATGGCCTCATGGGGAAGGGCCAGGGAAGAGATAGGACAGGCCAGGAGATGCTGGGGATAAATAGGGACATAATATAGTGCACCTGAGAGAGGGCCATGGCCTCATGGGGAAGGGCCAGGGAAGAGATAGAGGAGGCCAGGGGATGCTGGGGATAAAAGGAGAGGAAGCTACAAGTGAGAATGATAATAAACAGGAAAATTGAGAAGCCCAAACAGCGCCCCCTGCCCTATGTCATGGCACTGGTCGCACTACCCTAGTTACGGCCCTGGGTTTGGCCACCATCTGGGACATGGCCTAAATTCTCCAATGCATCTCTGGGCCCAGAGCATAATTTGGGAGAGAGTCCAGCAATGGGGCACCAGCCTCTTGGGTTGCTGAACAGCTCTCTTCAAATACTGTTGTGCTCCAGGCTCGCCATGTTTGCTGGTCGTGTTTGAGGTTCACCGTGGTCAATTAAAACAACACCTGTGTATGTGACTGCGAATGGCTCAGAATTAGATGAACCCCTTGGACTGTCTCAAATGTTGCTAGATTTCTTAAATCAACCTACAATTCCCAAACTTCCAGCAAAATTAAAAATGTTAGAACTCAGGCTCATGAAAGCGTTTTCAGTAATATGCAGACGGTTTGACAATCTCTAGGTGTAGCTAATAACCAGAGTATGTCTAAAATTAATCTACAACCCATCAAAACCAGAGAGTATTTGATAGGCATGTAGACATTCAGAAAATATGAATCAGAGACAAGGTGAATTTGCGTCAGTTTGATTATATTGACATATGCATAGTGTCCTGCACCCATATTCACTACATACCTGGTGAGCAGATGCTAGCAGGTCGTCCGGGTGGCATCATTATATGTAGGCCGCGTCAAAGGCTGCAGGGAGTTTCTACTGAGTAGGGATGGCCATCGATAGTTAGCTATCATTGATGGTTAACTGGCGATGGCTGATGGTTTTGCCATTGATGGCAGAGAGCCAATGGTACGAGTGGGAGCCGATGGTATTTTTAATTTTTTTTGACGGGACGAAGCTTTGCCCCACTGCCCAGCGGGCGCTAAGTCCCACCTCAATTTTTGAAAGGTACGTGGCCCGCCATGCCCTCAGCAGTGGTGCCCATCGTTGTGTGCAAACCATCGATGGGTCACCTTAGATGGCTTTTGTGCCATCGATAGTAATCACCGATGGACCCATCGATGGTAACAATTCAATGGACACCCCTGCCATTGAGAGCTTGACCTTTACTTTACCTATGTGAGAACAAACTGTTGCAGCCCAGTTACGCCTCTTCGGCCATAGTGAATGATTTACGATTCCTCTGAGTGCATACAGGTGGGCGCTCAGTTTTCCGAAGCATGCGCTGTGCGAAAAAAAATGCAAGATAATGTAGGCTCTGCGAGCAGCACTATGTCCAACACAGCGTCAGCGTTCATTACTGTAGCAGGGGATTTTATTCTACTCAAATCTATCTCCTTAATGTTTGGGATGCTGACATTTTGTGGAGCAAAGCAAAATGCGTGAGTTTGCTCTAGGACCTCATAAACTAAGAGCCTCGTGCCTCAGTGATAGTACAAATTCTCAACGAATCGATATTAGTTCTCTAGATTGTGCATATACAGTATTGTGGTTTTCATTAGACATGAGCGGTATGGTTTTCACTCGGTTCTTTTCGCCAAATTAGCGCAAGTTCAGATTTATGTTATTGGCTATCCAAAGCACGTGAGAGCTGGATAGCCAATAAAATGCTGTTTTTGAGATCCGAACACAACGGAGTAACAGCTCCAGCCTCTTGGGTTGCTGAACAGCTCTCTTCAAATACTGTTGTGCTCCAGGCTCGCCATGTTTGCTGGTCGTGTTTGAGGTTCACCGTGGTCAATTAAAACAACACCTGTGTATGTGACTGCGAATGGCTCAGAATTAGATGAACCCCTTGGACTGTCTCAAATGTTGCTAGATTTCTTAAATCAACCTACAATTCCCAAACTTCCAGCAAAATTAAAAATGTTAGAACTCAGGCTCATGAAAGCGTTTTCAGTAATATGCAGACGGTTTGACAATCTCTAGGTGTAGCTAATAACCAGAGTATGTCTAAAATTAATCTACAACCCATCAAAACCAGAGAGTATTTGATAGGCATGTAGACATTCAGAAAATATGAATCAGAGACAAGGTGAATTTGCGTCAGTTTGATTATATTGACATATGCATAGTGTCCTGCACCCATATTCACTACATACCTGGTGAGCAGATGCTAGCAGGTCGTCCGGGTGGCATCATTATATGTAGGCCGCGTCAAAGGCTGCAGGGAGTTTCTACTGAGTAGGGATGGCCATCGATAGTTAGCTATCATTGATGGTTAACTGGCGATGGCTGATGGTTTTGCCATTGATGGCAGAGAGCCAATGGTACGAGTGGGAGCCGATGGTATTTTTAATTTTTTTTGACGGGACGAAGCTTTGCCCCACTGCCCAGCGGGCGCTAAGTCCCACCTCAATTTTTGAAAGGTACGTGGCCCGCCATGCCCTCAGCAGTGGTGCCCATCGTTGTGTGCAAACCATCGATGGGTCACCTTAGATGGCTTTTGTGCCATCGATAGTAATCACCGATGGACCCATCGATGGTAACAATTCAATGGACACCCCTGCCATTGAGAGCTTGACCTTTACTTGCCAAGAAAGAACAGTGTAATATAAGTCTGTGGCCTTTACTTCCCATCACCGGCCATTTGCCATGTGATCCTTCTCTCGCAGAAAGGCTCTGAAGCTGGACTTTGTTGTACAGTGCATCCGGAAAGTATTCACAGCGCTTCACTTTTTCCACATTTTGTTATGTTACAGCCTTATTCCAAAATGGAATAAATTCATTTTTGTCCTCAAAATTCTACACCCAATACCCCATAATGAGAATGTGTAAAAAGTTTTTTTGTGATTTTTGCTAATTTAATGAAAAAAAACAAAACAAAGAAATCACATGTACATAAGTACTCACAGCCTTTGCCCAATACTTTGTTGATGCACCTTTGGCAGCAATTACAGCCTCAAGTCTTTTTGAATATGATGCCACAAGCTTGGCACACCTATCTTTGGGCAGTTTTGCCCATTCCTCTTTGCAGCACCTCTCAAGCTCCATCAGGTTGGATGGGAAGCGTTGGTGCATAGTCATTTTCAGATCTCTCCAGAGATGTTCAATTGGATTTAAGCCTGTGCTCTGGCTGGGCCACTTAAGGACATACACAGAGTTGTCCTGAAGCCACTCCTTTGATATCTTGGCTGTGTGCTTAGGGTCGTTGTCCTGCTGAAAGATGCCCCAGTCTGAGGTCAAGAGCGCTCTAGAGCAGGTTTTTAACCAGGATATCTCTGTACATTGCTGCATTCATCTTTCCCTCTATCCTGACTAGTCTCCCAGTTCCTGCCACTGAAAACCATCCCCACAGCATGATGCTGCCACCACCATGCTTCACTGTAGGGATGGTATTGGCCTGGTGATGAGCGGTGCCTGGTTTCCTCCAAACATAATGCCTGGCATTCACGCCAAAGAGTTCAATCTTTGTCTCATCAGACCAGGGAATCCTTCAGGTGCATTTTGACACACTCCAGGCAGGTTGCCATGTGCTTTTTACTAAGGAGTGGCTTCTGTCTGGCCACTCTACCATACAGGCCTGATTGGTGGATTGCTGCAGAGATGGTTGTCCTTCTGAAAGGTTCTCCTCTCTCCACAGAGGAAAGCTGTAGCTCTGAAAGAGTGACCATCGGGTTCTTGGTCACCTCCCTTACTAGGGCCCTTCTCTCCCGATCGCTCAGTTTAGACGGCCGGCCAACTCTAGGAAGAGTCCTGGTGGTTCCAAACTTCTTCCACTTACGGATGATGGGAGCCACTGTGCTTATTGGGACCTTCAAAGCAGCAGATATTTTTCTGTACCCTTCCTCAGATTTGTGCCTTGAGACAATCCTGTCTCGGAGGTCTACAGACAATTCCTTGGACTTCATGCTTGGTTTGTGCTCTGACGTGCACTGACAAGTGTGGGACCTTATATAGACAGGTATATGCCTTTCAAAATCATATCCAATCAACTGAATTTACCACAGGTGGACTCCAATTAAGCTGTAAGAACATCTCAAGGATGATCAGTGGAAACAGGGTGCACCTGAGCTCAATTTTGAGCTTCATGGCAAAGGCTGTGAATACTTCTGCACGTGGAATTTTTTTAATTAAATTTGCAAAAAACCTTTTTACACGTTGTCATTATGGAGTATTGTGTGTAGAATTTTGAGGGCAAAAATGAATTTATTCCATTTTGGAATAAGGCTGTAACATAACAAAATGTGGAAAAAGTGCAGCGCTGTGAATACTTTCCGGATGCACTGTATGCACAGAAATGGACTTTCAAGATGTGAGAGCATTAAAAACATCCCAGTTTGCCGCACTGGATCCCCTGCTTAACATGCATTGCGGAACCAGTTTCCCACTTAAACTACAGGCTTTTCTCCTATGCCATAAATCAAGGCACTTATCACTCTTATCCCATCCCTTCCCTCAGTATCTTCTCCGACTCTGCATTACACAACTCTCCCATCATTATATAGAACTCCGTTAATCTTATTTACTGAGCATTACAGGGCTTTTCTCCATTCTGCGCATTACCAGACTAATCTGCCTGGAATACGGCTACGCCGCTCTTCCCTTTCATTATACACAATAAAGAGATTGCTCCGTCAAGAATATGTCAAATCTATAAAATTAAAAATTATGCTTATGAGCGCTCCTGTCACGGGGACCCCAAATTTAGGTGCGTGCGTTCTATCTTGTTGACTGTCTGACTGCACTTTGTGTGATTTATGGATACGCTGGCTGTCGCCTGCAGAGAGGAGATATCAGTCCTGTAGCAGAAGCGTGACAAGGGCGCGAACCCTTTATCCTGCCCCCAATCCAACCTCTTCTGTTCCATCAGCGAGCGGCACGTTACACAGCCCTGCACTGCCCAGTGCCTGCTATACTGAGGTGAAACTACACTCTGAAAAATATAGGCTGAAAATAAATAAATAAAGGTAGATGTACTGAGCAACCAATCAGCTCCTAACGGTCATTTTTCAAACACAGCCTGTAACATGACAGTTAGGAGCTGATTGGTTGGTACTTTATCACTCTCCACTGTATCTCTGTCCAAGACTTAGTACATCTCCCCCTTAGTGTTCTGTGTAGATCATGCGCAAACTGAAAATCTGTATTGCGGTTTGGGTATCACCTGTTAAAATGAACAGGCGCCGTAGTTCCCATGGCAGGCAAAGTGGACGCGGTAAACTGCGAAAATACGGGGAATGCCAGAGCCTGGTGATTTCTCTGCTGTATCCCTGTTGCTGAATAAGATGAAGTAGTACTAATAACACCTTTCTAAATAAAATAAAAGACGAAGAAAGGGGTTATCACTATTTTATTAATCTCTCTCTTATACGCACCGAATATATAGAATCAGTATGAATCACCTAAGCCCGGCGGATGAAATACTGATGCCGGAAGGCCGGCAGCTGAAGGTAAGTAGGCTATTGCTAACCCTCTCCCCCCCCCTGACCCTCCCTTAGTGGTGTCTAACCCTAACCTCCCCCAGGGGTGCATAAACCTAACCCCCCCTCCCCGCACCCCAAACCTAACCCTCCCGGGGGGTCGCCTAAACCTAACCTCCCCCCCCCCCGGGTGGTGCCTGACCCTAACACCCCTTCCCCTAGCCCAGTGGTAGCCAACCCTGGTCCTCAAGAGCTACCAACGGTGCATGTTTTGCAGGTCTCTTCACAGAATCACAAGTGATATAATTAGCTCCACCTGTGCACCTGCTGGGTGGTCTGGAAAACGTGAACTGTTGGTAACTCACGAGGACCGAGGTTGGCTACGCCTACCCTAGCCTAACCTAACCCTCCCGGGGGTTGCCTAACCCTAAATCCCCCTGGGAGTCCCTAACCCTAAAATCCCCCTTAGCTAAGCGCTCCCGACGCCCGGCTTACCTAGGATCAGTATGCCGGGCATCGGGATTTCGGGGTGGGGCTGATGATAGGCATCGGTATTTAGACATCTATCATTAGTCCCATGCCGGGTTTTTCACAGTCGGGAAGACAGCGGTTGGCATTTCGACCCAGGTCCCTTTACTAGTATGTAATATTTCTGTAAGGTCTATTCTGTGTACACCAAGCATGCGCCAGGATCTAGGGGAGTATGGGGGAGACAGCCCCATTACAGGCCTCAAATGCGCCCTATGGTGGGCCCTCTGAGTGCCCAGGATCATCCCGCTAAGCGCATTACATCATTACATCGAGCAGAAGAGAAGGGGCTGGCAGCATCAGGGAGTGCAGCACTGACAAGAGTGTACTGCGGACGCTCCAATAGGCTGTACAGGCTGCAAGGTGCTTGTGTGGAGCGTCAGGAGGACGCTGCAGTGTCGTTGTTGCAGCGATCCTGGCTGCTAGCCAGAAGCAAAGGCTGTGGGGGCAGCGACGGCGCCTAACACAGAGCCCCGCAGTCTGTGCGATGGCACCGGTAGCGCACCCCTAGTTATGGCCCAGGGGGGGGAGACAAAACGGGGGAGTGGGGGCGGCAAAGAGAGGCTGGATCAGGGCAGGATGGAGCGCAGACAGGGGGCAGGATGGTGCGCAGACGGGGCAGGATGGAGTGCAGACAGGGGGCAGGATGGTGCGCAGACAGGGGGCAGGATGGAGCGCAGACAGGGGGCAGGATGGTGCGCAGACAGGGGGCAGGATGGAGCGCAGACAGGGGGCAGGATGGAGCGCAGACAGGGGGCAGGATGGTGCGCAGACAGGGGGCAGGATGGAGCGCAGACAGGGGGCAGGATGGTGCGCAGACAGGGGGCAGGATGGAGCGCAGACAGGGGGCAGGATGGTGCGCAGACAGGGGGCAGGATGGAGCGCAGACAGGGGGCAGGATGGAGCGCGGACAGGGGGCAGGATGGATGTAGCAGGTGGGCATACTGAGGTGACCAGTTACTTTTACATTTTGTTCTAAAATGCCTACTTTTCCCAGAAGTAAGATAGCAGTGATAATCTGTCCTGTGAGTGTCATACACTCTTGATTTGTGATACCGGGTCTACAGTTTTATTTTGTGCAGATTTGCTAATCTTTTATTGCTAGAGTTGTTTATACAAATGTTACAGGTATAATGATGGGTTTGGAAAAAAAAAAAAAAGAGTTGGAATTATGTTTGGATTTATTTTGCTTTTTTGCCAAAAGACTACAGTACAGTACATGTATTTGTGATCTGAATTTTGACATGTTAACCAGTGATCCCAATCCACAACTTCCCCTCAGCATCAATAACATCACAATTTCTCCAGTTTCCCAAACCCACTGCCTTGGGAACGTACAGTACTCCAGCCACTGATTTATTCCACACATCCAATCTCTCTCCTAGTCCTGTCACCTCCACCTTTGAAATATTGCTAGAATACACACTTCTCTAATCCAAGATGATGTCACAATTATTATCCACTCTCTTATCCTCTCCCACCTTGACTACTGCAACCTCCTGTTACCTGGTATTCCCACACCTAGCTCTGCCAGCTTCAATCCAGTTTAAATGATACAACACAACCGATCTTCCTCTCTTGCCACTCTACATGGTCTGTCTAGAAAGGACTATAATCCCCAAAATATGTATTTTAGGGGCCTATTCATGAAACGATAAATGGTAACCATGCGGAAATGCTAGTTTACGCATTCATCATTAGGGGTCCGATAGGACCCACCGGTATATAGAGGTTTTTCCAAACACACATAATGGAAAGTATTGTTTTGAATCCATTATATTTCCCATAAGGATGACTCACTGAACTTGGATTATCATAAAAATAAGGCCGTTTGCTTTGTGGGGCTCTTCACTGGGCAAAAAGCATACGTATATAAATTAACATTCAAAAAGCCAGGTCCCAGAACCATACATCAAAATACATTAATTTCTTGTTTGCTTAGACACAGTGATTTGCTGGACACTATGTTATCTAAAGTAACTTCAGATTTTAGGACTAATCACATTAATACATCATTTCCCATATTATCCTGACTGGGCTATAAGCACAACAGTCCTACATTATGTAAAAACTGAGAGTGCAGCAGCTTCTATTGTTCCAAGATATGGAACAGCGGCATCTGAAGGTTGGGTCATTAAATACTCAGGTGAATTATAAGCAAAATATTTATATATATATATTTATATATATTTATATATACACTATGGAACTGTAACTAATGCAATTCCTATGAACTATTTGAGGTAGTTGAACACGGCAAATGCACCATCTATTAAAATAAAAATCAAATTACAAATTTTTAATAAATTGAGATTATCTACTAATAAAATGTATACAAGTCAAATGTATACAAACACCTTAACATGAACATACACAATTGCAGTAAAATAGCATATACTGTATACACAAATGGCGACTTTCTCTTACTATGACTTTGGTACAGCCGCAAATGAACAGCAAAGTGTTTTACCTGTAAACAAAAGAAGACAAAAACTTTTAAATTACAGTAGGTATTCAACATCACACATACAATTGTATGATATAATCTGCGAGATAAGCATTGACAACAAAGTTACTGCTCAGCTCTGCAAGGGACATTTCTCATTTATATAATCGTACTTTGCATGAGGAAAGCATTCATTACAGTACATTCCTTCTCACACATTCAGAGCACCAATCTATGGATTTAATGGGATAGAGTTATGTTGTCTGGCAGAGATAAGTTAGGAGTAGTTTGTGTTGCTTGGTTGTTACCTGAAATAAACAAAAGATGGGCTAATACTACATAGTTGTTATTACATACAATGAGGAGGAGCTTATGCTGCTAGCTGTTATTGGATAAAGTGGGGAGGAGCTTATGTTGCCTAGCTGTTATTGGATAAAGTGGGGAGGAGCTTATGTTGCCTAGCTGTTATTGGATAAAGTGGGGAGGAGCTTATGTTGCGAAGCTGTTATTAGATAAGTAGGGAGGAGCTTATGTTGCCTATCTGTATTAGATAGATGGGGAGGAGCTTGTACAGCCGCTGTTTTTATGTAAAAGGTGTCGGAGCGTATGCTGCATAGGTGTTATTTGGTAACGCGAGGAAGAGCTTTATGCTGTCTAGTTGTATTAGAGGAGGAGCGGGGCGAATGTTATACAGAAACAAACTCTGCAAACACTAAAGCACTTTGAATTTTGTTTTTGTTTATTGATTAATACTTAATGAATGATGTGTCGTGCAGAAACTTTACAAACCATGTTTTATTTATGTAGAAGCGAGAGCCCTATAACATGCAGTTTTGAAACACAGGGTAAGACTCCCAGATGTGGAGCTGTTCTCCGAAGTCTTGCTGGTAGTTTAATTGGCTTTGACAATTTAACCTTAGTGTGTGTCTCTCTGAAGCAGGCAATCTAGAGCAACTCCACTGGAGCAGAGACTGATATAAATGACCTAATACCCTCTGTAAAGAGTGTTGCAATATTTGTACGCTATATAAATAACTGTTAATAAATACATTGACCCCTTCCTCTGGGACGGTCACCGTTACCTGTATTATCCACCAGCCAGGCAATGTTGCACCATGTATACCAACAGGGGAGTGCTGTCAGTGTGCACAGGTGAGTAGTTTACATTTCCTTCCAGTGTAGGTGTGTCGTGTATGTGTAATCTGATTGGATAGGAACTGCAGCAGTTATTCCAATCAGGTGCAGCTTGAACCGCACACACCCCGCTCCCCTATTTGCTCCCACGTCCAACGGACCAAGAAAGGGGGTCATTCAGACCCACTCGCGAGCGGCAGTCCGCTCACAAGTGGGTCGATGTTCCGCACTGCGCATGCGCACGATGGAGGGTGCTCCGTCGTGCGCATGCGCGAGACCCGGTGAGCGAAGGACTTTCCATCGCTACGGGTCTCGCACCAAAGGGGGCGTGCTGTCGATGTTGATTGACAGCACACCCCCTTTGGTGGGCGTTCCGGGGGCGTGCCTGCCAGACGGAGGCGTTCCTATGGGAACGCCTACCATCTGAAGCCGGCCCCACTGACATCACTAGTGATGTCAGTGGGAGTGATTTTGGCTCTGATAGAGCCAAAATCACTCCTGGCCTTGCGGTTGAGAAACCCGACCACAGGGTTTCTCTCGCAAGTCCGATGGTCACGATGGTCAAGACCATCGCGACCATCTTGTTGGACGCTCGTATATGCTGTGGGTGGTGACCCACAGCTATACGAGCGTCCAGGAGGACGCTCCATTTTAATGGAGGTGGGCCCTGATTCAGAGCGAGCGCTCTGGTCAGAGCGTCTGGCTCTGATTCAGGGCCAAAGTGCTTAAATTATTATTGGGCTATCCAAAAGTGTACTTGCCCTTTAATTTACATGGCTGTATTGTAACATTATATGCAATCTACAAGGCAAGAGCTTGACCACTCTACTAGAGAGAGAGAGAGAGAGAGAGAGAGAGAGAGAGAGAGAGAGAGAGAGAGAGAGAGACAGAGAAAGAGAGAGAGAGATTTTAATAAAAGTGCCGTTTATCAACCTAAGCAGTTTTAGATTCCCTATTCAGAGATCATTCAGACAATGATTGCAAACAGCCGGCTTTATTAAGGACGGGGAACAGCTGGGAAAGAAATAGTATAAATCTTGGGACTTTTCACGCAGAGTGTTTTATAGCGCAGCCAAACTTCTATACAGGCTGCACAGTGCTCTAAATTATCTGGAAGTCAATTCCGGCGAGCTCGCTTGGAGAAAGTTTTCCTCATGTGACTACTAAATGATCATGTGACTCTACTTTTTCAGAATGTAATCCCCAAACTTACAGTCACTTCCAATACGGATCTTATTATTTATATGATCATCTTTTATTTACACATATCACGCAACGCTTTACAGAGAACATTTAAGTGATTCACACTATACAAGACCCGCTGTATGTTACCTGCGCTGAGACTGCCTGCACACAGGCTCTTAGAGACAAGGCCTCACCCCGGGCACAGCGGCTGTAACACACCTGAGGGAATCACCTGGCACGGACTGGAATAAATAATCTGAAACTGGGGTGGGAGAGAAATGCGAACACATTATTTTAAGTCATCCATCCTGCGGCAGGGGATTCCCTCGGGTGTATTATGGCCGCCGTTCCTGGGGGAGGTCTGGTCTTTAGTAACCTGCAGAGTGCTATGATTTTTTTTTTTCATTGTTGCTGTTTAATTAATGTTGTCACATACATCCCATTTACAGCGCAGAATGGCAGCGAGTGACGCAGATAAATGCTGAATCTGACATCGTGACCGTGATGCAGAACACCATCCAATCAATGGTTCCACAAGACTAAGCCCAAAACTAAGCGCAAGACTGATATTTACACAGATTGAGCGATTTTTAGCCATTGCGCATGGGAGAAAACCATACTGTGCAACGATTCATATGCTATTGCGCTCGCATAGAGGATTCACTTGCAAAGTGAGTGACAGGTAGTCAGCATTTGGGAAAGGTAATGGGGGGTGGCTAGGTAAGTGCAGGTGTGTAGGGATTGTTAAAATGCTGTTTCGTGGGCGTGCGTAAATTAGCCATTGCAAGCTGGCAGCTTGTCAGGAGAGCAGCAGTGTTTGAGACAGGTCAGACTTCACTCAGAGGACCTCATTCAGAGTCGGTGGTAAGCGTACGACCGAGCGGCCGCTTACGACCGACTCTGAATGAGTGACAGAATGAGGCGTATGTGGGTGGTAACAGGGGAAGGTGCTTGAAAACGGGGGAGTGGAATTCGAACGCAGGCGTGCTTAAAGGTCAAAACGGGCGTTTTAAGGGTGTGCATAATTAATCCAGCAGCGTCATTGACCACGTCACTTGTTTTTTTTAAACTCAGAACTGCTCGCAAAATAGCGGTTGAAAAAACCAACCACAAGAATAGCGAGCAGTTCTTACGCTGTACGATGTACTCGATTAATCAAATAAATAGCGGACATGACGTATGGTGCGAGCGGCCAGGGGGCGTTTTTATCAAATAAACGAGGGTATGTTTTGCTCGCTCGTTCAGACTTAGAGGTGTGAACAGACTGCAATTTGCGAACGGATCATTTGAATAGCCACCCCTTGTTTTTGAACGAACGACCGCAAATAGCGAACGGCTCTGAATGAGGGCCTTAATTAGACTTTTTTTTGTAAGACAAAAACCTGACTCGATGCATGTACGGCAGTGAACGCATAGAGGGGCCGATTCAGACCCGGACGGTAAGCCGCGTTCGCTCGCTATGGGCGATTGTCGTCCGTCTGCGCATGCGTATGCAGAAAAATACGGATGCGCTAACCAGTTTGTGCGATGGGGAAGTGCTTGCTCGAAGCCCGCAGACGGAGAACTACTTTGAGTGACAGATAGTGCCGTTTGTCGGTGGTAACAGGGGAATGGATGTGTGAATGCAGGCGTGTCTGAGCATCAAAACAGCGTTCTTTGGGCGTGCATAATTAGCATGTCAGCGTCATTGTACACGTCACCTGGTTGTATTTCAGCCTGCAGTGATCACAGTGTTTGCGGCGGGGTAGGGTCTACTTTAAGGGCTGCGAGCAGCTCCGATGGCTCTCGGTATTACTGAATAATCATACACTTCCTGGAGATGACGTGGGCGTCATTACATCGGCGAGCGTTCACTCTGCCGTCGCTCTCTAAGACAAAGAGGGCGTCCTTAAGCCTGGCTGTGCGATCGCGGTATTTGCATATCCATCCCCTGACGGCTACAAGGAGCGCAGCTTAGCGTCCAGGTCTGAATCGGCCCCAGAGTCCACAAATAAATATACACATACAATTTGAAAAAATAAAAATCATAAAAGCATCACATATACTGTAATGGTAATAAAACGGCTTATCTGATCGTAAACAGTGGTAAGTTCATGAAAGGTAGGATATAGGAGCCCCCAACGCGTTTCGTCTAGATCTCAGACTTCTTCAAGGTATTAAAAAAAAAATGGCTATCCCTTGAAGAAGCATGTTACGGGCGTATAGACAGGATTGTGGGCTATGCTGATTTGTGTGTACGCAGAACTCCATCTGTTCTTAGGCAGATCTCTGTCACCAAGTACATGGGTTGCGCAACTGCACGCGGAAAATGATTATTGCGATGTAAGCAAGCGTATGGGTAGGAGCGGTGCAGGTGCAGAGGCGGGTGCAAATAGGTATATTGGCGAATAGACGCATTGAGTCCTGTGCTCGCCATTTGAGAACAAAGGCCCTCATTCAGAGCCGGACGCAATTAGCGCTCGCTCGTCCTGAAAATAGGGGTGGCTATTCAAATGAACCGTTCGCTGTTTGCGGTCTGTTCACGCCTCTAGGTCTGAACGAGCAAACAAAACTTGCGGTCGTTTTTTGGCAAACTACGCCCCCTGGCCGCTCACATCCTACGTCATGTCCGCTATTTATTAGATTAATCGAGTACATCGACCAGCGTATGAACTGCTCTCTATTCTTGTGGTTGGGTTTTGCTACCACAATTTTGCGAGCAGTTCTGGCTATAAAATAACCCAGTGACGTGGTTAATGACGCTGCTTTTTTAATTATGCACACCCATAAAATGTCCGTTTTGACCTTTAAGCACGCCTGCGATCTGATTTCCACTCCCCGTTTTCAAGCACCTTCCCCTGATACCACCCACATACGCCTCATTCTGTCACTCAAATTATCAGGCATTCGCTATTTTGCGAGCACATGAATTTCGACCGCACTGACTGGTTCGCGCATGCGTATAACGATCCGTACGCATGCGCAGTTGGCCAAACATCGCTCGGAGCGAACGAGCTGCCGCTTACGAGTGGCTCTGAATCAGGCCCAATGACTCTATTGGCCCTTGAATTTGTAAATTAACATTTTGCAACATTTACATTCACTTATTCTTGGGGCCAAATTCTGCCAGTGAATTGTGCAAGATTTTGCAGAGGCGAATATACCCCGATTTTAGCGCCCTCGGCGGAGTCTCACTTGCTGCATCTTAATATTTCTGTAGGAGTGATTTATATTGTAAAAAAGTTAAAATATATTTTATTATCACTGCCACGAGGATGACATTTTATTTGTTATAAAACATATGTGAAATGCCCCCGGAACATTAGTAAGAAAGAACGCAAGTGGGTTTGGGGTAATTGGAAGCCATGGGTTCTGACGACGGGTTACATGCTCTGCACCTGTGTTACAAATGCCAGTAACATGCCTGAAACTTACATATGTTTGATATATTGAGGCCAGAGGGATTCCTGCTATGTAGACTGCAGCGACATTATTTCCAACAATGTACAAATGTAACATTTGCCCCATTTTACTGTAGTGGGAGGGAGAGGTAAGTGACTGTAAGATGTACTAACGTCTGAAACTGAACTAACATGTCAGCTACTGTGGAATCTGAAACTCACAAGTAAATAAATTGGAAACAACTTTAAATTAAGATCTTTTGTTGTCACTGGAAAGCTGCAGCAAAGCTATTAAAGATATAATTTAACATCAATTTAAAATAAATATAAACATTTCACAATACAGATACTTTACTTTGATCATTTCTTGATGGAAATTTTAGTTCAGTTTAGATTATAATGTATCTCTCCAGTAGCAATGTCAGGGAAATAATACTGAATGGTACTTGTAAGGTAAGTTAATTAAACTAATACAAAAGCAAAAGTAGCCAATAGCGTGAGATTGTGTCATAGCAGAACAGTAATGCGCCTTGGACGGGCCCCAATGCCGCCTCCCACCCCCGGACATAATATATCACAATGTCACAAAGGAGGGGCACAGGGCCTTGGCGGTGAGGACCTGATTCAGACCCGCTAGCTAGGATGTGTTTGCTCGTAGCTGCCGATTGATGCTTTCTGCACATGCGTACGCATGCACAGAGCGCGTGCGCGAACCAGCGCTAGAGATCGGGATGCGTTCGCTCGTTGCGCATAGACAGCCCAGCAGAGTGAGTGACAGGATGTGGGTGGTGACAGGGGCTGGCCATTAACAACGGGGGAGTGGAGATGCGAACGCAGGCGCGCCTTAGCGTCTCAACACCGTTTCAGAGGCGTGCATAATTAACAGGCAGCGTCATAGTACACGTCATCTGGGTGGATTTTACACTGAAGTTATCTCAGTGCTTGCGGCAGGGTATAGTCAACCTCAAGCGCTGCGTTCGCTTCCGATGGTACCCGATGTACCGATGGTTGCATACATTTCCTGGAGATGATGTCCGCAAGTGGGCGTCTTAAGACAGGCGGGTGGTCGTTTGCATACACAAATCGATAGCACACCAAGACATAGTGGGCGTGCTAATGCCTTGCCGTGCGATCGCTCGCCTTACCGTCACTTAGCCGAATTTGCATACGCTGGGTGCGAGCGTACGCATCTAGCGAGCGGGTCTGAATCGGTCCCGAGTGTTGGGAACGTCTTAAATGACGCACTGAGCAGGTGTCTAGGCTGCAGGGTGTCATTCCAGGCACCCTGCAAATTAAATACAGGCCCCTCGGTCTTGCGCACTAGGTCCCTGCACCGCTCTCACACCCCTAATAGTGGCCCTGGTGTAAATGAGGCACTTGGGACCTATAGTTATATAGAGTTGTAGGAAACTCACTTTATTATAATTTTTTTTTGCATTTGAGACGTATAGAAAAAACGATTTAATTAGTAGTTGACTCCAAAATGGTGTACGATATTTATTACATCCCTACAGAGATCGGACCTAACTGTGATATTACTTTTGGTGTGGGAGAAAACCCGAAATTGCTTAATTAAGCTTATTGTCATGTTTGTACATGTGCATCCGTCGTGTCATAAGTTGTCACCTGCTACCAATAACGCACACCATGAAGTCCTTACTGAATTATACTGAAACTGTCAATATTTACAGCAATCCTTCCTGCGCCGCGCTGCGCTTACCTCTCGTGACTGCGATTTGCTCAGTAAAATTTTAGGCTGAAATCTAAAAACAAAATGTTTTATTGTTGCCAGTGCAAAATACGGCTCGGCGGTAAGGGACAGTTCTTAGGTCTATTAAATAAAGCAATAAACAGCAGATAGCGATATCTATCCTCAGGTAATTCTAGTCTGTGAGGAAACACTGCAGAAGGATGAGTGGAACATGTCACAATACGTTTGATACTTAAGAGCAGATTTAAAGAGGTGCAAATACAATTAGCAATGGGTCTTGTCGCACCTCTGGATTACCTGCAGCCTAGGGGCTGCTCACGGGTTCCTAATTAAATAGCTTCGGGCAATTTACCCAGGAGAAAAGACATGCGACACATCCTGCGGCTAATTGCCCCGTAGAGCTCTCTGCACATTTAGCTCCTGAGCAGAATAGACACCTGATCAGACCATGTTGCACTGCAAGGGGATCAATGGGCAACTTTTATTTTGCATGGGGAGCAAATCCCATCCACAGGTAGGTACCAGATTTGATTTCACACCGCACCTTGAGGCCCCCACACATCAGAGATTGATTGCAGCAATCGTGCAATTTGCAATCGATTGTGTATAAAAATCTTTCCCTTTTTCAATCGATGGTGGCCATTCTGCAATCTGCAACCGATTGAAAAAGGGAAAGATTTTTATACACAATCGATTGCAAATTGCACGATTGCTGCAATCAATCTCTGATGTATGGGGGCTTTTAGAGCTGGGCTAGGCAATGGCCCCTCACAAAAAAAAAAAAAAAAACTAATGAGATTTTTTAAGTAAGTAGTTCTGAATTTATTTGGGTGTAATGTTCTTTTACATTTTCTCCCCTGCTTTAAATAAAGTGTTGTGTTCTGGACGAATGGATTTCATTAGAATGCTAACGCTGCATACACACACAACGATTTTGTTACCAACGATTTTATGAACGATTTTCTGTCAGATTATCTGTCAGATTTATAGTGTAATGAACGATTTTTTTGAACTACAAACGATTTTTGCATATTCCCTTAATGAAAATCGTTGAGTTGACAAGTCTGACTGAACTACAAACTACAAACGTGAACGCGCTTGAACGATAATCGTTCATCGTTTGACTCAGAAAGTGAACGATTTTTTCAAACGATTATCATTAAACGATAATCGTTCAAAAAAATCGTTGAGTGTGTATGCAGCTTTACAAATTACATGGTCATTTTTTATATTACAGAATCGAAAATGATCAGTAAAAATAGGAAATGATGCCCCACAGGAGATGATGGGGCTCTTCAACTAGATTTTGTCACAGGCAATTCAATGGCTGGAGCGGATCTGTGGATCAGGTGATTAGCATATTAATCAGGCTGTTTAGCAGGCTAATTGACCTGACTAGTATGCTAAACAGTCCAGCCAGATTACTTATCATCACCATGCCAGCCAGGTCTTGTACCACTCCACTGAGTACTTTCTACCATGAAGTTGTATGGTGAGGGATGGCAAAAATGGGTTTCTTACACTACTAGAAGACGGATGAGTATGCCTTCTATCTGTCCCTCTAATGAATGACTAATAATGGGTACACACTAAACGATATGTACCCAGCACGATGTCATTCGTGGCAGGTCCCGGCATGGGGCTGGCACTAGCAAGTCCGTACACACTTGCCGATGCCAGAAGCAGCAGACCGACGGCATGAATGCAGCATGACCCCTGCTGACGATATCGCCTGTCGGACCTGCAGCCAGGCCCGACGGCAATGTCACTGATGTGGCGCGGGAGTGCGCATCGTCAGCGCCGGTGCACACTGGCCGATGTGGCCGATATACATATTGTCTAGTGTGTACCCAACATAAGACTCCTTATCTTGTCCCGTAGCCATTAATCTGTCAGGTCACATGTTCTGTCGTTGGTAATCTGTCAGTCACAAGTCTCCTAGGCGCCAGTAAACTGTCAGTCACATGGCCTGTGTAGGTGGTAAACTGTCAGTCAGATGTCCCCTAGGCGCCAGTAAACTGTCAGTCACATGGCCTGTAGGTGGTAATCTGTCAGTCACATGGCCTGTGTAGGTGGTAATCTGTCAGTCACATGGCCTGTAGATGGTAAGATGTCAGTCACATGGCCTGTGTAGGTGGTAATCTGCCAGTTACATGTCCTGTAGGTGGTAAGATGTCAGTCACATGTCCCCTAGGCGCCAGTAAACTGTCAGTCACATGTTCTGTAGGTGGTAAACTGTCAGTCGCATGGCCTGTAGGTGGTAATCGGTCAGTCACATGGCCTGAAGCTGGCCTGTCAGTCAGATGTCCCCTAGGAGCCAGTAAGCTGTCAGTCACATATCCCATAGGTAGTAAGCTGTCAGTCACATTTCCCCTAGGTGCCAGTAAGCTGTCAGTCACATGGCCTGTGTAGGTGGTAATCTGCCAGTTACATGTCCTCTGCGTGGTAATATGTCAGTCACATGGCCTGTAGGTGGTAAGTTGTAGCTGTCAGTCACATGGCCTGTAGGCGGTAAGCTGTCAGTCACATATCCTGTAGGTGGTAAGCTGTCTGTCATGTGGCCTGTAGGCGGTAAACTGTCAGTCACATGTCCTGTAGATGGTAAGATGTCAGTCACATGGCCTGTCGGTGGTAAGCTGTCAGTCACATGACCTGTACGTGGTAAGCTGTCAGTCACATGACCTGTAGGTGGTATGTTGTCAGTCACATGGCCTGTAGGTGGTATGCTGTCAGTCACATGGCCTGTAGGTGGTATGCTGTCAGTCACATGGCCTGTAGGTGGTATGCTGTCAGTCACATGGCCTGTAGGTGGTATGCTGTCAGAGACATGGCCTGTAGGTGGTAAGCTGTCAGTCACATGGCCTGTAGGTGGTAAGCTGTCAGTCACATGGCCTGTAGGTGGTATGCTGTCAGAGACATAGCCTGTAGGTGGTATGCTGTCAGTCACATGGCCTGTAGGTGGTAAGCTGTCAGTCACATGGCCTGTAGGCGGTAAGCTGTCAGACACATGGCCTGTAGGCGGTAAACTGTCAGTCACATGGCCTGTTGGTGGTAAGCTGTCAGTCACATGGCCTGTAGATGGTAAGTTGTCAGTCACATGGCCTGTAGGTGGTAAGCTGTCAGACCCATGGCCTGTGTAGGTGGTAATCTGTCAGTTACATGTCCTGTAGGTGGTAAAATGTCAGTCACATGGCCTGTGTAGGTGGTAATCTGTCAGTTACATGTCCTGTAGGTGGTAAAATATCAGTCACATGGCCTGTGTAGGTGGTAATCTGTCAGTTACATGTCCTGTAGGTGGTAAGATGTCAGTCACATGTCCCCTAGGCGCCAGTAAGATGTCAGTCACATGATCTGTAGGTGGTAAGCTGTCAGTCACATTGCCTGTAGGTGGTAATTGGTCAGTCACATGGCCTGAAGCTGGCCTGTCAGTCAGATGTCCCCTAGGTGCCAGTAAGCTGTCAGTCAAATATCCCATAGGTAGTAAGCTGTCAGTCACATGTCCCATAGGTGCCAGTAAGCTGTCAGTCACATGTCCTGCAGATGGTAAGATGTCAGTCACATGGCCTGTGTAGGTGGTAATCTGCCAGTTACATGTCCTGTGGGTGGTAAGATGTCAGTCACATGGCCTGTCGGTGGTAAGCTGTCAGTCACATGGCCTGTAGATGGTAAGCTGTCAGTCACATGACCTGTAGGTGGTAAGCTGTAGCTGTCAGTCACATGGCCTGTAGGCGTAAGCTGTCAGTCACATGACCTGTAGGTGGCATGCTGTCAGTCACATGGACTGTAGGTGGTATGCTGTCAGTCACATGGCCTGTAGGTGGTAAGCTGTCAGTCACATGGCCTGTAGGTGGTATGCTGTCAGAGACATGGCCTGTAGGTGGTAAGCTGTCAGTCACATGGCCTGTAGGTGGTAAGCTGTCAGTCACATGGCCTGTAGGTGGTAAGCTGTCAGAGACATGGCCTGTAGGTGGTATGCTGTCAGTCACATGACCTGTAGGTGGTATGCTGTCAGAGACATGGCCTGTAGGTGGTATGCTGTCAGTCACATGACCTGTAGGTGGTAAGCTGTCAGTCACATGGCCTGTAGGTGGTAAGCTGTCAGTCACATGGCCTGTAGGTGGTAAGCTGTCAGTCACATGGCCTGTAGGTGGTAAGCTGTCAGTCACATGTACTGTAGGTGGTATGCTGTCAGAGACATGGCCTGTAGGTGGTAAGCTGTCAGTCACATGGCCTGTAGGTGGTATGCTGTCAGTCACATGACCTGTAGGTGGTATGCTGTCAGAGACATGGCCTGTAGGTGGTATGCTGTCAGTCACATGACCTGTAGGTGGTAAGCTGTCAGTCACATGGCCTGTAGGTGGTAAGCTGTCAGTCACATGGCCTGTAGGTGGTAAGCTGTTAGGTCACACTACACTGTACTGTGGCGATCTGACACTGCCGCCCCATCAGTTACAGTGTTGCTGTAAATAGTCTCACAGCAAATAGCCTGCTCCTTAGTTACACAGCACATAGCCTGCTCCTTAGTTACACAGCACATAGCCTGCTCCTTAGTTACACAGCACATAGCCTGCTCCTTAGTTACACAGCACATAGCCTGCTCCTTAGTTACACAGCACATAGCCTGCTCCTTAGTTACACAGCACATAGCCTGCTCCTTAGTTACAGTATATACAGCAGCGTCTCCACCAGGGCTGCCCACCGAAGTCTGGACTACACCTGAAGTGGATTTGAGGTCTCACTCTCTGCAGGCTCTTCGGCTCTTACTGTACTGTAGGGAAGCGGTTGAAGCTGAGACCAATGTCAGGACAGTCCCAGGACAGGGTATAGCTCACGGTACAGCACAGATGCCTCATGGGACATTTGCTAAAACATTGTAAATAGATATTGCTGCAGGTAATGGCAACAACGGGTACAGGAATAAAAGCCATGTGGCCAAATAAGAACGTACTGGAGGTGATGAGGGAAAGTGACGCTGGAGGGACCTGGAAATGAGTTATGGAAATATAGGAGAATATGTAGGAAGGAAATCAATTTACAGTAACACAAAGATAGAAGCTGAGAAACAGATTCATAAAGATAGAAAATCCAATCTGATTCAGACCCGCTCGCGGGTCACTAGCTGTGGGTGGTCACCCAAAGCTTTGCGAGTAGCCTGGAGGCCAAGACAAAAAAATAAAAAACACCCTGATTCAGGGCGAGCGCTCGCAAACAGCGAGCACCTCTAAATCAGGCCCACAGTACACAAACAGCAAGTGACGAGGAATATAATTTAGGTCACATAAATGCACAAGATAACGAGAATGCTAGCAATAATCTATTACAGGGGTTTTCGATTCCAGTCCTCAAGTATCCCCGAACATGTCATGTTTTCTGGATGTCTTTAACCATCCGCAGGTGGCAATCTATTTTGATTGGTCAGCAATTATCCCACCTGTTTCCACAGACAGAAATCAAGAAAACATGGCATGTTGGGCCTATTTGGGGATTGAGAAACCCCTGGTCTATACTAATCAGCTGTCCTGGCGATGTCATCACTTATGCATTTATGACCTGGCTGATTTAATGCACATGTGGGGCCCTCAGGCTGCGCGTGTGCTGGTGACCACTACCAGTGCCTCGGGGCCACTTCGAGGTATTCAGCGGGTTCAACGCCTATCTAAGGATGGCGATATCTAGTTGGGCCAAGCTCCGGGAAAGCTACGTCAGATAGCAGCCTCATAGAAACCTATGGGGACTCCTTTTTCTGCGCGTCTTTCTTTGACCCTGAGTGTCTCCTGTACGGAGACTGTATAGTACAGATAGAGACCCTGCCGATACCACTATATTGTGTGGACCACCGCCACCACTGGATGTATATACACAGATGGGTGCTTCGCTACACAGCACACCGCCTGCGTTAACCTCATATGTTCCTGGCTGGATATGTTACATCTTTTATTCACCTGCATTGTGTACTGTACCTGTTGTACATACCAGCATTTAACCCTGTGTTATCCCGCAACCAGTTATGCCATCTAAGGCAATACTTGCAAATGTCAGGAGATTTAAACCAGCAATGCAGCAACGGCCTCCTACCCTGACGAAGCTCGGTCACATGGGTGAAACGCGCTGGGTAGAAATGAGGAATACTCAATACTGCCTGCCTTGAACACTGTGCAGGAGCGTATATACCCAGGTGCGGAATACAGCCCCCCCGCCCCCCCAATACAGAATGCACAAGCAGCACAGAAGACAGGGATGTATACCGGCTGAAGGGAGAAGCACAGCACACTAGAGAGCCATCCTTAAATCAGCACATAGAGGAAGCTGCAGGCATCAAAGAGGAAAGAGCCGTGAGCATCTTACCGGTAAGATCATTCTATGCAAGCTGAGCGCCGCGTACATGGTCACTTATACCTTATATGGAAGAAAAACGCACTGCTTACATATTCCCCCAAAACAACTACTGACGACATCTGTTACTACAGTAACAACCGTGAGAAACCGCTTTAGAATTTAGCATTGGACTGTATGGTTTGACAGCTATACAACACCGAGCCACTCATACTTTATGCAGTTGGGTGCCAAGCACACCATCAGCACACCATCAGCACTCCAGCAACGGCTGTACGCTAGTTACAGTGTGTAACATTAAACTTCCTAACGGTTGATATCCGCATTATACCTTAAAGACTTATCACGACTAAAAGTCATCCAAAGATAAACACACGGACAACAGGAGTTGGAATCAAAATAAAGGTGACATTTTATTTTGACATAAGATTGTCAATTATTAAATTAATTTCTTAAATGATTAACTATCAAATTAAGTATTGTAAAATTGAAATGAATTGTTATGAACTTAAAGTTAGTATGGGGGCGGACAACAAAAAATGGGCACTTCAACAGACACACGCAGACCAATCACATCACTCGTTGGCGTTCAACACTCCGAAAAGCACGCCCGGACGGGCTGTGTCATTTCCCTGTAGGGACGATTTGGCCTATATCTGAGTAAGGAGACCGCACCCATCTAACTTAATAACAAATAAAAAGCACACTACCGTTCTTCCCACCCCAACATGCATAACACACACATAAACCAAACAAGGGACGAAGGGATTTCCAGAATCAAAGAGACGGATTTCCTGGTGACCGGCCCCCCAAGAACCCTGTAACCTAACTCTAAATGCCTGACACCAACAACAATAATTCTTAATGGTACCCTGCTACTACAACCCCGGGGTTTAACCCGGCTCAGTCAGATTGCCACTGCCTTACGCTGTTCTTCTCATCGACTTAAGGCCCCCATACATCAGCAATTGATTGCGGCAATCGTGCAATTTGCAATCGATTGTGTATGAAAATCTTTCCCTTTTTCAATTGATTGCAGATTGCAGAATTGCCACAATCGATTGAAAAAGGGAAAGATTTTTATACACAATCGATTGCAAATTGCACGATTGCTGCAACTAATTGCTGATGTATGGGGGCCTTAACTTCACAATAACACTTATACAAAGCAATGTGAAGGTACTTACACTATCATTGATGATGTACACAAAGAAGTAATACACACTTTGGCAAAAGAGATTATTATTTATTATTATTATACTTTATTTATATGGCACCACAAGGGTTCCGCAGCACCTTACAAAGTACATAGTACATAAATGAGCACACAAGAAAACAGCTATTAACAGTACATAACAATGCAGGACAAGGACATGGTTTATAAACATTGCTGCATTAGTGATCATACCACTAGCAGCATACTTGCCGACAATCAGCTCCAGCCTTCCGGGAGGGAGCTGATTGTCGGCTAATAGCGGGGGCGGGGTCGGGCATTGGAGGCGGAGCCGGCCATTTGGTGGCACATTGGGGGCGGAGCCGGGGCGGGGCCACACGATCGCGTCATCGTGGCTCCGCCCCCTCCTCACAATGCCGTTATTTTCGGCATTGTGAAGCAGGGGGCGTGGCCACGATGATGCGATTCAGCACGAATCACGTCACCGCCCCCCCTGCTGTGGGGGTTTCTAGTTATTTCAGGGGGGAAGTCGGGAGGGTCGGAGGCTTCCGGGAGGCTTGCCTGCCTTTCGGAGGGGCCTGGAGCCACACCCGAAAATCGTGAGGCTCCCGGCCAAATCGGGAGGGTAGGCAAGCCTGACTAGCAGGATGTAAGCAACCAAGAGCTGGGTGCACTTGTGGGGGGGTTAGGAGTATATGATAGTATAAGGGGTAAATTTACTAAAGTGAGAGTTTTAGAAGTGAGTTTTAAAAGAGATGTTGCCCATAGCAACCAACCAGATTCTACTTAACATTTAACTAGCACCTTCTAGGAGATAATAGGTAGAATCTGATTGGTTGCTATGGGCAACATCTCTTCTAAAACTCACTTCTAAAAACTGTCACTTTAGTAAATTTACCCCTAAGTGAGGGAAGGAGACGCACATGAGGTAAGAGGGCCCTGCTCGTGAGAGCTTACATTCTACAGGGGCAGGGTAGACAGACAGGGGTGACACAGATGGGGTAGATAGTGAGGAAGGAGCATGGAGCAGTGGGTTAGGAATCTTTATATGAATAAATTTGCACTTGCAAAAAAAAACGGCCAGTCCTTTGGCAGGGATTTACTTTTTAATCTCTTTGTAAGTTTATATTCTTTATACATTTCTTTACTTTTTCATGACTTCATTCATTTTTCTAATATTAAACTTAAAATACTTTATAATCGTGCTTTTCATTTTCGCGCCGATTAAGTAAAAATTGGTTAAGTTTCTGTACCGAGCGAGGGTCATGACACTCTTGAGCGTACTGTAGTTAAAAATCTCCTTTTTAATGGCATCCGATGCATTAATATTGCAGGAGCTCTGCATCGACGGGACCGCAGGACCTAAGGTCCAAAGTGTGCCGTGCGTTTAATTGCCACAAGGATTTAAATTAGGAATTGTCAGAGCTCTGCGGCAGGAAAGGAATTAATTGTGTGAAATTATTTTAGTTTCGTCCTCCAGAAAAAAAACTCATATTAGATTGAGCATACAATGTGTATTTTATTCAGATTTAAAGTGTATATCACCCACACAGGGTAGAAAGCCATTTTTATGGGCACCCAAATGCCTCAAAGAAGTCACTGGTTTCTAGTGAGCGGATAAGCTTCATTCTCAGTGATGTCACTGGATCCTTGTGACTGGATAGGATGCATTATCAGTGATGTCACTAATTCCTAGTGACTGGACAGGCTGCATCAGTAGCGTAACTTGGGTTTTTGGAGCCTAGGGCAAATTTAAAAACGGCGCCAAAATAAAAAAAAAATATACAAAACAACTATATAAATACTATATATAGATACATAAATTATTAACCCCTACATTGGTCAAGGTTTCCTCAGCTCTCCCCAGAAGGCGAGACCTTGAAGCAAAGGTGGCCCCATAAGGACCATTCCCTTTCCCCCTCTGTTTATTAAGTTTTTCATGCAAAAAACACAGGAAAAGAGCATCTATTACAAACAAAAAGCATTCTGGGTAAAATAAATTTCATATACAGTAGTCAAATGATCCTACCTATAATGCGCCATTGTTGTACTCTATCAAATCACTGACTCACTCACTCAATGACTGAAATCACATTCCTGTAATAATGTTTTTTAGACCAAAAACAGCCCATAGGGGTTATGTCCAATCCCCCACAATTGGAATGAAGATAGCCCATAAGCAGGGCAGTTTCTAGGGTCTGAGGCTCCCAGTGCGAGCAGTCAAAATGCACCCCCCCCCCCTTCCCTCAAGAAGCAGTAATATTGTGGGCGTGGCCTAATCATGGGGGGGTGTGGTACCACAGTAAGGGAGCGTTGTCTTGAAAGACCACAGAATGTCAGCTGCTGTGACTACTGAGCCCAGGGGTGGCTAACCTGTCAGAGGCAAAGCGCTGAAAAATATATGTAATTAAAAGAAAGACAGACATCATGCGCTCAAAAATTGGGGTGTGGCCTAGCTGTCACAAACCCACGCCGCACTTGTGTGTGCATGCCTTTGGTGTGACATTTGCAGAAGTATGACCTTGTATCACACCCGTTTTTAGTAAGGTTGGGGGTCGAGCCCAGCACATTGAAGATACAAGCTAGATCCACATAAAATACACTGTAATAAGCCAGGTCCACATAAAATACACTGTAATAAGCCAGGTCCACATAAAATACACTGTAATAAGCCAGGTCCACATAAAATACACTGTAATAAGCCAGATCCACAAAAAATACACTGTAATAAGCCAGGTCCACATAAAATACACTGTAATAAGCCAGGTCCACATAAAATACACTGTAATAAGCCAGGTCCACATAAAATACACTGTAATAAGCCAGGTCCACATAAAATACACTGTAATAAGCCAGGTCCACATAAAATACACTGAAAAGGCCACTAGGGATTACACTGCAACAAACCACTTCCACATAAAATATATTGGAAAAGCCAGAACCACAAACTATGTTTTAAAACCACACGTGCCCCCTGTATTTATGCCCCTTATGCAGTGCCCACAGTGGTAGTGTAGTGCACCCAGTAGTAGTGCCCCCCGGAGTGGTGTCCCCTATGCCATGACCCCATTAGTAGTGCCCCCTATAGTCTTGTGCCCCCTGTAGTCATGTCCACATTAGTAATGTCCCCAACAGTGATGTCCCCAGTAGTAGTGCCCAGGTGCCCCCAGTGGTAGTGTTTCCCCCATCAAAAGTGGCCCCAGAGTAATGTCCCCAGTAGTAGTGCCCGGGTGCCCCCAGTAGTAGTGCCTCCCCCAGCAGACATGCCCCCCCTCCAAGTATTGTCCCTAGTAAAAGCCGCGTGCACACACGAAAAAAAAAAAACACTAATACTTACCATAAGCCCCGCTCCGGCGTCCACTCCGCTTGGCTGCTCCTCTGCACTATGGGAAAGACTTCATGAGTCATGACGTCTTTCCCATAGTGCACACTGGGGGAGCCGGAAGCCGGAGCTTCCGTCTCCGGCTGCTCTGCTCTGCCCTGCCCTGCCGGGCGCCCGCTGGTAACTGAATCTCAGCAGGCGCCCGGCAGTTCACAGGCTTTCTACAGCAGGGGTCGGAGGAGGCGCGCCCCGTGCGATTGCACGGGTCGCCCGGCCCTAGAAACGGCCCTGCCCATAAGGGTCATGTCACTATCGGAATGATGATAGCCCATAAGGGTCATGTCCAATCCCCCACTATCGGAATGATGACAGCCCATAAGGGTCATGTCCAATCCCCCACTATCGGAATGATGACAGCCCATAAGGGTCATGTCCAATCCCCCACTATCGGAATGATGACAGCCCATAAGGGTCATGTCCAATCCCCCACTATTGGCGTGAAGACAGCCCATAAGGGTCATGTCCATTCCCCCACTATTGGAGTGAAAACAGCCCATAAGTGTCATGTCCAATACCCCTCATTGGGTAAATTTTAATAAACAAACATTACACTGGGGGTAGTTTAATTCAAACACCTGTAGAAATAGGGAAACCATTTTTTTTTCTCATTCCAATATATATTTCATTTATAACACTTACTATATTGCAAACCACTGTTGATTAATTTCTTTAAGCAAACAACACAGGCAAAGAGCACAAACATTGCGTCTATAACAAACCAGATGCATTCAGGGTAAAATAATTTACATATGTAAAAATTATGCAATCTATAATGCATTATGCTTTTAACAACGTATGCATCAATTGCAAACAAGATGCATTCTGGGTAAATTAATTTACATATAAATTATGCTCAAGTTAAAACCAATGGCATTATTGCACTCATATAATTCAAAGTCATCACATTTATGTGATGATATGTCGAATGAAAAGTAAACAGCCCATAAGGGTCGTGTCCAAACCCCCATAGGGCACGTGCACTGTTCGACCCCCCCTAGATATGCCACTGGGATGTATTTTTAGTGATGTCACTGGCTCTTAGTGAATGGATAGGCTGCACTCTCAGTGAAGTCACTGGGCCCTAGTGACTGGATAGGCTGCACTCTCAGTGATGTCACTGGTCCCTAGTGACTAGATAGGCTGCATTCTCAGTGATGTCACTGGTCCCTAGTAAATGGATAGGCTGCATTCTCAGTGATGTCATTGGCTCCTAGTAACTGGATAGGCTGCACTCTCAGTGATGTCACTGGCCACTAATGAATGGATAGGCTGCATTCTCAGTGATGTCACTGGTTCCTAATGAATGGATAGGTTGCATTCTCAGTGATGTCACTGGTTCCTAATGAATGGATAGGCTGCATTCTCAGTGATGTCACTGGTCACTAATGAATGGATAGGCTGCACTCTCAGTGATGTCACTGGTTCCTAGTGAATGTATAGGCTGCATTCTCAGTGATGTCACTGGTTCCTAATGAATGGATAGGCTGCATTCTCAGTGATGTCACTGGTTCCTAATGAATGGATAGGCTGCATTCTCAGTGATGTTACTGGTCCCTAGTGAATGGATAGGCTGCATTCTCAGTGATGTCACTGGTCCCTAGTGAATGGATAGGCTGCATTCTCAGTGATGTCACTGGTCCCTAGTGAATGAATAGGCTGCATTCTCAGTGATGTCACTGATCCCTAGTGAATGGATAGGCTGCATTCTCAGTGATGTCACTGGTCCCTAGTGAATGGATAGGCTGCATTCTCAGTGATGTCACTGGTCCCTAGTGAATGGATAGGCTGTATTCTCAGTGATGTCACTGGTTCCTAGTGACTGGATAGGCTGCATTCTCAGTGATGTCACTGGTCCCTAGTGAATGGATAGGCTGCATTCTCAGTGATGTCACTGGTCCCTAGTGAATGGATAGGCTGCATTCTCAGTGATGTCACTGGCTCCTAGTGACTGGATAGGCTGCATTCTCAGTGATGTCACTGGTCCCTAGTGAATGGATAGGCTGCATTCTCAGTGATGTCACTGGTCCCTAGTGAATGGATAGGCTGCATTCTCAGTGATGTCACTGGTCCCTAGTGAATGGATAGGCTGCATTCTCAGTGATGTCACTGGTCCCTAGTGAATGCATAGATGACATTCAAAATACTGTCTCATCAGCTCACAAAATGGCTTTTCAAAGAAAGTGAAAATGTTGGTATAATAATGTTTTTGGCTGAACAATACTCAAAGCCGCATACACACCTAACAATATGCTCCATGAGCGATATCTTTAAGTGTTTCCCCTGCACTTCCGGGCTCAATGTCGTTAACGACATTGAGCATACACACTGAACGATATTGTTAACAATATCGTTCAGTGACGGCACTCTTCCTCATCGCTTGCAGACTTGCAGAACCTCCCTCATCACTTGTACTTGCAGAACCTGATGAGATCGTTAGGTTGCCCTGCAAGTAAGGGCGCTGAAAGACATCGTTAACGTTGTCTTGCATACACACTGGACGAATATGAATGCTTTGAACGATAACGATATCATTATCGTTCATGTCGTCCAACTTATCGTGCAGTGTTTATGCGGCTTTAGCTGCTTAGTGGCAAAACAGAGACTTCTGGTAATATCAGCAAATGTGAAAATGTTACGATTTAAAAAAAAGAAATGAATGAAAAGAATAGGATGTATTATGCTGCAATTCATCTTACTGGGATCGCTATTGTGTGAGCTGATCCCTATTTTTCCTTGCAGATAACAGGCGACATATTCGCTTATCTTTTGACTTTAAAGCAAAAACAACAATACAAACCTCAGAAAAGTGCTTTTACACTTCACCTTGGACCCGGGTAATTCCTGGGTCGACCTCATTCACATTGAACCTGGGTCTGCCCTGAAAAACTTGTGTATGTCATTAGAAATGTCCTTTTTTCTGGCTCACAAGGATGAGATCATAAAAAGAGGGTGTTGAAAAGAAAAATGTTTTCAATGTGTATATTCCTAGCAGTATTCGGTCTTCACTGCTGTGGTATTTTGTTTGACTTTGCAGATATTACCGTGCCTCATTTGTGATTTGGTAACTCTATGTTCTCCATGGTATTTTTTATTTTTTTTTAGATTATTTTTGTTTATTTATTTATTTTTTGTTGTTGTCATTTTTCTGACCATGATGTTACATTGTAACGTTTATTGCAGTCTTACAATAAAATATGTTAAAAAAACAAAAGTGGGTGGTGACTGCTTACCTCACTGTTACTCGGTTTCTTCCCGGGTTCCACCCTGGCTACCAGGGTCGGATTTCCGCATAACTCAACCCAGATTATTTTTCTTAGACCATTTTACACCAAACGTCGACCCGGTTTGCCCCAGCAATAACCCGGGTTATTTGTTTGGTGGAAAAGGGGAATTGGTTAGACCACAGGCTCTCAAACTCGGTCCTCAGGACCCCAAACAGTGCATGTTTTCCAGGTCTCCTCACAGAAACACAAGTGAAATAATTAGCTCCACCTGTGGATCTTTTAAAACATGTCAGTGAGTAATGAATACACCTGTGCACCTGCTAGGTGACCTGCCAAAAATGACCTGTGTGGGGTCCTGAGGACCGAGGGCCTGATTCAGAGCCGGACGCTCTGACCAGAGCGCTCGCTCTGAATCAGGACCGGCCTGCCTAAAATTGGAGCGGCCTCCTGGCCGCTTGCATAGCTGTGGGTGACCACCCACAGCTTATGCGAGCGGCCAAAAAGATGGTCGCGATGGTCAAGACCATCGTGACCATCGGGCTTGCGACGAGACCCTTGTGGTAGGGTCTCGTCTGCCGCAAGCCCGGAGTGCTTTTGGCTCTCTCAGAGCCAAAAACACTCCCACTGACATCACTAGTGATGTCAGTGGGGCAGGACCCAGATGGTAGGCGTTCCCATGGGAACGCCTCCGTCTGGGCAGCCACACCCCCGGCACGCCCACCAAAGGGGGCGTGCTGTCAATCACCATCAACAGCACGCCCCCTTTGGTGCGAGACCCCGCCGAGGCGCCTCCGTCGTGCGCATGCGCATTTGGGTAACATCGACCCGCTTGCGAGCGTACAGCGCTCGCGAGCGGGTCTGAATGAGACCTCGAGTTTGAGAACCACTGGGTTAGACCATATACTGCCCTGTTGTATAATTGACACCCGCACAAGTTCCAGTAACTGTATGCTGCTCACTAATTCTATATAATAGTGGTATTTTTGCCCCGTGCAGCAATGGCTATACCCAATAAAGGACATAGAATATATTTCAGTCTTTATTCTTCAGAGTTTCCCTGGGACTTTGATCATAACGTGATTACTTTAATCAAACAATATCAATTCATCTCTGGAAAAACAAAAAAAAAAGTCCTGTGTTTATTTTTACCCGCATGTCCCAGTAACCTTGGGCTTCAAGGCAATATTAATAACATTGTAATCAGCGCAATCAATCACGGTAAACTTTGTTTGTGTGTCAGGTGCAGTAGAAAGATGTTCCTAGGATAAAACAATGAATAATGGCACCAGTAAGGCACAACCACCTGTGAGCGTAGGAAGAGCGTTTGCGTCATAAAGAGGATCCCTGTTACTGCTCATGTGCAGCGCAATTTTGAGGGGCTGTAAAGTCATCTACGTGTGTATAGGACTAAAAGATCAACATAAATATTTGACTGGGACCTTTCAGTTACCAATCACGATGGCGCTAAACATCAACCAATCACACAGTGCAGTATTGCCCAGGCATTCAGGGGCCTTTTCATCATCGGAGGCCATATGGTGGAAGTATCCAGCTCGCCACGGGCGTAACACCGGAGCAATTCATCATTGCTCCGGTGCGGGGACAGCTGCTCTGAAAATCAGCTGTCACGGCGATTAGTAGAGCAGCTACAGAAGTAGCTGCGTTAATAAGCTCCCCCCGTGGCCGGCATCTGCACGTGTGACACGAGGTCACGCATGCGCAAACCCCCGGGGAGGCGGCAGAGGGATCCGCTTGGGTCCAATTCGCATCCTTGGAACTCCTTCACATAGGAAGTAGTGGGGCTTTCTGAAGACTAGGGTTTCAGCACGGTTAATGGGCCATTTTAGTGATGATGAATAGGCCCCTCAATCTGAGCACCAAACTTCCTTTTGATTGGGTCAAACAATTGTGTAACCATGCAGTGTGCAGGAGCCTCACTTTACATTACTGGGGAAGGTTAGGCAGAGATATGAAGCAGGGCCATAACTAGGGTAGTGCGACCAGTGCCATGGCACAGGGCAACGCAGGGCAGGGGGCGCTGTTTGGGCCTGTCAGTCTTCCTGTTTATTAACATTCTCACTTGTAGCTTCCTCTTCTTTTATCCCAGCATCTCCTGGCCTCCCCTATCTCTTCCCTGGCCCTTCCCCATGAGGCCATGGCCCTCTCTCAGGTGCACTATATTATGTCCCTATTTATCCCCAGCATCTCCTGGCCTCCCCTGTCTCTTCCCTGGCCCTTCCCCATGAGGCCGTGGCCCTCTCTCAGGTGCACTATATTATGTCCCTATTTATCCCCAGCATCTCCTGGCCTCCCCTGTCTCTTCCCTGGCCCTTCCCCATGAGGCCGTGGCCCTCTCTCAGGTGCACTATATTATGTCCCTATTTATCCCCAGCATCTCCTGGCCTCCCCTATCTCTTCCCTGGCCCTTCCCCATGAGGCCATGGCCCTCTCTCAGGTGCACTATATTATGTCCCTATTTATCCCCAGCATCTCCTGGCCTCCCCTATCTCTTCCCTGGCCCTTCCCCATGAGGCCATGGCCCTCTCTCAGGTGCACTATATTATGTCCCTATTTATCCCCAGCATCTCCTGGCCTCCCCTATCTCTTCCCTGGCCCTTCACCATGAGGCCGTGGCCCTCTCTCAGGTGCACTATATTATGTCCCTATTTATCCCCAGCATCTCCTTGCCTCTCCTATCTCTTCCCTGGCCCTTTCCCTTGAGGCCATGGCCCTCTCTCAGGTGCACTATATTATGTCCCTATTTATCCCCAGCATCTCCTGGCCTCCCCTATCTCTTCTCTGGCCCTTCCCCATGAGGCCATGGCCCTCTCTCAGGTGCACTATATTATGTCCCTATTTATCCCCAGCATCTCCTGGCCTCCTCTATCTCTTCCCTGGTCCTTTCCCATGAGGCCATGGCCCTCTCTCAGGTGCACTATATTATGTCCCTATTTATCCCCAGCATCTCCTGGCCTCCCCTATCTCTTCCCTGGCCCTTCCCCATGAGGCCATGGCCCTCTCTCAGGTGCACTATATTATGTCCCTATTTATCCCCAGCATCTCCTGGCCTCCCCTATCTCTTCCCTGGCCCTTCACCATGAGGCCGTGGCCCTCTCTCAGGTGCACTATATTATGTCCCTATTTATCCCCAGCATCTCCTTGCCTCTCCTATCTCTTCCCTGGCCCTTCCCCTTGAGGCCATGGCCCTCTCTCAGGTGCACTATATTATGTCCCTATTTATCCCCAGCATCTCCTGGCCTCCCCTATCTCTTCTCTGGCCCTTCCCCATGAGGCCATGGCCCTCTCTCAGGTGCACTATATTATGTCCCTATTTATCCCCAGCATCTCCTGGCCTCCCCTATCTCTTCCCTGGCCCTTCCCCATGAGGCCATGGCCCTCTCTCAGGTGCACTATATTATGTCCCTATTTATCCCCAGCATCTCCTGGCCTCCCCTATCTCTTCCCTGGCCCTTCCCCATGAGGCCATGGCCCTCTCTCAGGTGCACTATATTATGTCCCTATTTATCCCCAGCATCTCCTGGCCTCCCCTATCTCTTCCCTGGCCCTTCACCATGAGGCCGTGGCCCTCTCTCAGGTGCACTATATTATGTCCCTATTTATCCCCAGCATCTCCTTGCCTCTCCTATCTCTTCCCTGGCCCTTCCCCTTGAGGCCATGGCCCTCTCTCAGGTGCACTATATTATGTCCCTATTTATCCCCAGCATCTCCTGACCTCCCCTATCTCTTCCCTGGCCCTTCCCCATGAGGCCATGGCCCTCTCTCAGGTGCACTATATTATGTCCCTATTTATCCCCAGCATCTCCTGGCCTCCTCTATCTCTTCCCTGGTCCTTTCCCATGAGGCCATGGCCCTTTTTCAGGTGCACTATGTTATGTCCCTAGTTTAAAATTGGGAGAGGGTGGGGCGCCAATGCTCTCTCTGGCACAAGGCACCAAAAAGTCTATTTACGGCTCTGCTATGAAGACTACGAAGAGCTGGACTTATGGCCATTTGCCGAGCTTATCTTGCATATAGTCGCACTGCGCATGCTCAGAAAATGAGCGCACAGATCTGCCGCAATGCAGAGTCATCGCATTACAATCGCATTATACATTTTATCGGTTGGACTATATTACTCGGCAAATATCACATAAATGCATCTAAAGGTCAGAAAATAACATATAAAATGACTTCTATATCGCTCGGCCCATACAGTCGCTTTGCTTCCTGAAAGAACAAATTATCGATTTCACCTTTTTTTTCTCCTATACTGTAGGAACCTTTTTAATGTGATGCAATGTATGACTGAGCGATCAGTCTCCGTCACTGTGTTATTTAGCCCTAAGCATATTTATTTAAGCTCAGTTAAAAATGGCCAGAGAACCGTGTTCCGTAACCATACCGATAATCAATGTTACTTTTCTGCACATCTGTAGAGGAAAACCACAGGAACGGTTGTGTCCTGTAGACCTGTTATAGACGCCACGCCACAAACTTTAACGCTGTGTGCGGAGCAATAAAACTTTGACCTTTTATTATATTGTTAAATAAAAAGTGTCATGATTGGCGGAGTTCTCGCACATCTGCTATCATCAAGTCTCACCACGGGCTATTTATCAAAATACAGCAATATTATTATTATTATTTATTTCTTTGGCGCCTTAAGGGTTCTGCAGCGCCTTACAAAGTTCATAAACAAATGAGTGAACAAGAAATCAGCGACCTACAGTATAAAACAATGCATTAGTGATCATAATACTCAGCACCAGGGCGTTAGCAAGCAAATGTTAGGTACCCTTGTGGGGAGTTAGGAGTAAACGATAGTATGAGTAAGGGAAGAAGAAGCACATGGGGGAAGAGGGCCCTGCTCGAGAGAGCTTACATTTTAAGTGGAGAGAGATAAAGTACCAACCAATCAGCTCCTAACTGACATTTTTCAAACACAGCCTATAAACGGACAGTTAGGAGCTGACTAATTGCTCCTAATCTCTCTCTAAGGGGCCTATTCATCATTATTTAAAACTCGAGGGAGGTAATTATGTTTAGAACTGGCATGGAGTTCTACCTAATTACCGGGGGAATTCATAATTCCTCCTCTCCATCAGTATCTATTCCGAAAAGCTGTCATTTTTGCGATGACAGCTTATCGAGAAATAGATACTTTTCCCTGCCTAGTAATACCTTACCGCAGCTGTAATCAGTGCTGCGCATGCGCCGTTATATCCGTAAAAGGAGCGAATGCGCAGCACTGCCTACAGCTGCGGTAATTCTGTATACGAAGTGCTGCAATGTAGTGCCCACAGCTTTTTTCATTCCAAGTTCGTTGTGCTTCATATAGAGGGGGCAGATGTACTAAGCTCTGGAAAGCGATTCATTGTAGAGTGATAAACTGCCAACCAATCAACTCCTAACTGTAATTTTTCAAACACAGCCTGTAACATGACAGTTAGGAGCTGAGTGGCTGGCAGTTTATCACTCTCCAATATATCACTTTTCAGAGCTTAGGGCTCGATTCAGACCCGCCCGCTAGAGGCGTACGCTCGCCCAATGCGTATGCAGATCCGGCTAACCAAAACCAAGGCAGGCGATCGCACGGCAAGGCATTAGCACACCCATTATGTCTTGGCGTGCGATCGCTCTGTGTATGCAGACACCCACTAGCCTGTCTTAAGACGCCCACTTGCGCACGTCATCTCCAGGATGTGTATGCAACCTGGAGAGTACCATCGGTAGCGAACGCAGCGCTTGTGGTTGACCATACCCTACCGCAAGCACTGCGAGTGGTTCAGTGTAAAATTCAGCCAGGTGACGTGTACTATGACGCTGTGGCTTAATTATGCAGGCCTCTAAAACGGCGTTAAGACGCTCAGGCACACCTGCGTTTGCACCCCCCATTTCTAGCGGCCAGGACCTGTCACCACCCACAAACGGCTTCTCCTCTCACTCACTTGGCTGAGCAGTCTATGCGCAGCGAGCGTACGCCTCCCGATCTCTCAGACTGGTTCGCGCACGCGCACTGCAATACGTACGCATGGGCACAATGCAAACATCGGCGGTCTGCGTGCGAACACTTCTTAGCGAGCGGGTCTGAATCGGGCCCTTAGTACATCTCCCCCACAGACTCAGGTGCACCCAGATGTACAAGTGTCGCATATTTAATTAATCAGCACAGTCTGCTGCTGCGTCTTAGTCATACTTGCCTACGCTCCCGATTTGGTCGGGTGCCTCCCGAAAATCGGGTGCCGCTCCCGATCACCCGGAAGGCAAGGCAAGTCTTCCGGAACCAGCCGCAGCCATCCCGCACCCCCCGTTGCCGGCCACTTAGTATGCAGCCCGGGGATCAGATGACGCGATTCGCGTTAAATCGCATCATCGAAGCCCCGCCCCCCGCAGTACAGTGCCTGTATTACGGGCTCTGCACAGCGGGGGGCGGGGCCACGATGACGTGTTGAGCCACCATGCCCCCCACTCCGCCCACCTGCTGTGTACAGAGTGTCGTCCAGGCTGTCCCCTCCCGGAAGGGACAGCCTAAAGGTAGGCAAGTCTGGTCTTAGTTGCATCACATTGTAACTTATAAGCATTTTCTGCAAATAAAACGCTCACTCACGCCAGGCTGGTCACGCTGCATGCGTATTGAGGCTAGATGTATGAGGAAAGAAACATCTGTATACTGTAAATGCATGGTTAATTCAGTAGCAACTTTTCAAAGTTAACATGTAAGAACCTCCGTGTTCAGTTTTTACATGCAGCAATGATTATGTGTAATTTTTGTCTCTAGTTTCCAAAACAAGAAGTTCTATGCGGCGTTGCTTCATTCTGAATGTAATCGCCTGTAACAAACACTGTTGTGTATTCCCTTTGTAGCCTTTCTTCTACATCACATATTCCTAGACTCTGGGTTACTGAATTATTTCACGTGTCAATCTGCTGAGTGTGTAGATTGGACTGCAGGTCTCTGGGTATGCTCCAGCCTCAGTGGGGCTCCTTAGAAGAAAAAGGTCGTGACCTCTGAGACACCCCGGAGAGATCGGCATCAATTCCTCGGTCTAAGAGGCTATCCAGCAATTAGTCCGTGTGATAGTGTAGCATGCAGTACTTCCTGTATCCTTGGCTATATCCCATAATCTTTCCTAAAGCCTAGTGATAAAATGTCATGTATGACTGCTGATATCTGCTGGTCAGACCCAAAAAGCTACATAATAACAATAATAATAATAAATATTTTTATAGCACGTTTCTCCTAATAGGACTGACACAATGCTTTCCATTTACCTTTACAGCACAAAATACAAAACCAGCTTAACAAGGGACGTTAGTGAAATGTTTGGGTGTACAGGAAAGATTTTTTGTGTCTATTTTTGAAGGGCTCTAGAGTGGAGGCTTCTCGAACTGTGCAGGGAAGCGAGTTCCATAGACTTGGAGCCATGAAGCTGAAAGCTGGACCCCCATAATGAATTCCGGGAGATTCTAGGTACTGTTAATAGTCCTTCATCAACAGATCGCAGTACTCAAGTGGGACTGTAGGGGGTCAGCTGGATTAGGTCCTCTGGGCCCTGGTCATTTAGGGCTATGAAAGTCAGTAAGCCAATCTTGGAAATGAATCGCCATTTTACAGACGGCCAATGATGGGAGTAGAGAGTGGGTGTTATGTGGCTGGAATGGGCCTGGTTGGTAAATAGCCTGGCAGCTGCATTTTGTACCATCTGCAAGCGCTGCAATTCTTTTGCTGGAAGAACCAGGTAGAGGGCGTTACAGTAGTCTAGGCGTGATGATATAAGTGCATGTATGACTTTAGGCAGATCTCCTGAATATATATATATATATATTTATACAAAAAAAAATATTTAGTTCAGTAATTGCAATACTGGATGAAGGGGCAAATGCCCACCTGGCCCACCGTCCTTACACATATATATATAGTAGAGTATGGGGGATGGCCAGTGCACAAGTAATCCACAAAAGTATTTATTGTGATAACATATGTAAAGCTGAAAGTATTGTCAATATCTGGTCAATAATGGCACCTCTGCCTTTAACAAAGCTATATTGGTGTTATTATTCGGCGGTGCTCCCCAAGAGTCAGAGAAATACCGTAAACAAATGAGAGAGAAGGAGAAGACTCTGGGCCTGATTCAGAGCCGGACGCAATTAGCGCTCGCTCGTCCAGAAAATAGGGGTGGCTATTCAAATGAACCGTTCGCTCTTTGCGGTCTGTTCACGCCTCTAGGTCTGAACGAGCGAACAAAACTTGCGGTCGTTTTTTGAAAAAATACGCCCCCTGGCTGCTCGCATCCTACATCATGTCCGCTATTTATTAGATTAATCGAATACATCGACCAGGGTATGAACTGCTCGCTATTCTTGTGGTTGGTTTTTGCTACCACAATTTTGCAAGCAGTTCTGGCTATAAAATAACCCAGTGACGTGGTCAATGACGCTGCTGTTTTTATTATGCACACCCATAAAACGCCCGTTTTGACCTTTAAGCACGCCTGCGTTCGGATCTCCACTCCCCGTTTTCAAGCACCTTCCCTTGTTACCACCCACATACGCCTCATTCTGTCACTCAAAATAGCAGGCATTCGCTATTTTGCGAGCCCATGAATTTCGACCGCACTGACTGGTTCGCGCATGCGTATAACGATCCGTACGCATGCGCAGTTGGGTAAACATCACTCGGAGCGAACGCCTCCGTTTGGGCAGCCACTCCCCTGGCCCGCCCGCAAAGGGGGCGTGCTGTGACTCATCATCGACATCGACAGCACACCCCCTTTGGTACGAGACCCGGAGTGACGGTTTGCCCGTCACTATCCGGGTCTTGCGCATGCTTCGTCGGCCGGCTTCGTCGTGCGCATGTGCACTGGGCCACCATCGACCCGCTTGTGAGCACATAGCGCTCACGAGCGGGTCTGAATCAGGCCCAGATATCCTTAGTTAACCGGTACATCATATATGCTGCACAGAGGCAGACCACATACAGTAGAAATCTCGATCAACCTTTACAGATATTTCATCAGTGAAACACGAGTGAAAAAACTATATATATCACAACTTCTAAAAGAATTGTATATAGTAGTCATGAAAAGCATACACATATGATTGGAATAGAGATCTGCTGTTTATTATTTGCCCGTCGGCAGAGAATAGTCAATGAGAGTCCCTTGTCCCAATGTGTTTGATAACAAAGATTTCCCTGCATCTGCTGTCAGCCCCAAGATACGAAGCTGATGAGATTACAGAAAGTAAAGCAGACAGTAGGTGTGGTGATCTGTTGCTTATTGATATAGGATTGTGTACATGTCAATCACTGCCCCGGTGGAGCTTACAATCTATGGGGGAGATGTACTTAGCATCGCTTCCGCGATGCGGTACATCCCCCCTGACTTCGCGTACACACCGCGATTCATTACCGCGGTATGTACTAAGGATTTTGCAAAGGACAGCGCTCCCGATAAGAACAGTCCTTTGTGATGCTGCCGGGCAGAGGGACTTCCGGGTTGAACACCCAGAAGTATGTGCAGAAGGACGCGGGCCGCGGGAGCTCATGGGATCGGATCCCTCCCAGCCAAGAGCGTCGCGTTAATAAGCCCATAGGCTTCTATTGGATAGGTGGCGTTACCTAGCGATGCGAAGCATCAGAATGCATCATTTGGGGAATGCGGTAAAAGCCCCGAAAATGGCTTTTCGGGGGTTTTACCGCATTTTCCCCTTTAGTACATCTCCCTCTATATCCCCTACTACATAGACACAAATAGGGCCTAATTCAGACGTGAACGGTATCGTACAGCCGCAAGGAAGCGTCTGTGTAATACCATCCAATTAAAATGCAAATGAAGCCGGAGGTGTCTGTAGGAAATAATCACCTCCTTGCCGCATCTGCGATCCGAGTGCAGCATCCGTAGATGCTGCCTCGAATTACCATCGGTTGCGGCTGTGGCCAGGGTGTGTAAGCTGAAGATTTCTTAGCCTGGCTGGCTGCATCCTGTGATGCGTAGCCTGGCCTCGGCACTCCCAGGAAAAGGAGGCGACACTCCCTCATTTCCAGGAACACAACCTCCCCACCCCCAAATGGCCACTGCCTGTCAATCTGGTTGAGGCTCAGGAGACACTGCGAGCGTGATTGCGGGACCCGTCCTGTGCATGCGCAAACAGTCCACCATCGGATAATGACCTCAGGGCTACGAGGCAGTAATGCTTACCACTGCGCCGGCCGTGACCACCCACATTTAAGGTGGAAGCACACAAGCCCCCATCCTGCATAGTGGCATGATCACTGTCCAAGTTGGCCACAAATGTAAGATGCCCGATTGGACGAAGAGATGATATGCTTGGCCATTTGCTTGGTGTTACTTAGTGATATTGTAGTGTGCGTGGTCCCGGCTACACAGGTACAGGGACGAAACGTCCTTTGACCGCTGAGCTACAGCGCACAGCTTTCCCGTATAATACTATGGAGCTCATTCAGACCCTCTCGCTAAGATGCATTCTCTCGCTGCTGCCAATGGTATGCATTGTGTATGAATTGTGCGCATGCATCGCAGTGCACATGCGCACACCCTATCGAAAGTTCACCATGCGTTTGCTCACTGCGCATAGGCAACCCAGCAGAGTGAGTGACAGGAGAAGCCGTTTGTAGGTGGTAACAGGGGCTGGCCATTAAAAACGGGGGGAGTGGAGGTGCAAACGCAGGCGTGCCTGAGCATCTCAACGGTGTGTTAGATGTGTGCATAATTATAAGACAGCGTCATAGTACACGTCACCTGGCTTGTTTTTACACTGAAGTGCTCGCAGTGCTTGCGGCAGGGTATGGTCAACCTCAAGCGCTGCGATAGCATCCAATGTACCGATGGTTGCATACACTTCCTGGACATGACGTGCACAAGTGGGCATCTTTAAAACAGGCTGGTGGGTGTCTGCATGCACTATGAAATACTGGGCGTGCTAGTGCATTGCTGTGTTGTAGCACTGCCTACGCAATTTGCATACACATCGTGCGAGAGATCGCATCTAGCGAGCGGCTCTGAATCAGGCCCTATGTTCTCCTGATAGACTGGATGCAGCAGTGCGGCTCAGGGCTCTAGTCGCACACTTCAGCCTTGACGTCTTGCACCCACATTGTGAACTTGGTTCCCGGGCTCTGTTATTTTTTTGCTATCAAAGTAATCAGATCCAGTCAATAGCAGACTTTATTAGGATTGCAGAGTCAGTAAATGTCTTGAACTTGCTCTCTCTTCCACCGGGGGCCTGCAGCTATCACAGGGGGGATCCTGATTGCATCTTTGATATGTAGAAGGCTGCACACCCCCGCTGAGGCTCAGTCCCATGCACTTGTTTTACGAACGAGGAAAACTACCCAGGAAGAGATCAAAGACTTTGACACGTCTGTTCTTCATCCCCTCAGTGTTATTCGGGAATTGTCCGGGAGCTAGCAAAAAAAACAAAAGTCTTATCTATCCTTGAGAAATATTGTTTTAAAAAGGGAAGGTGACTTACCAGCACAGACCACTAATCATTTCCAGTGAGGAGTTATTTTAGGTAAACAGGGTTGTGTTCCGCGCTACTGGGGTTTGTCACTAAACAGCTCAGTCGAAATCGGAGACAATTAATTAAAAGTAGTTACAAGCGCTAGTATACGGCACAATTGAAATGATATATAATAGATATAAATCATTAAAGTAAATCATGAAATGTTTATAGTGTTTTAAGACTAATTAACAGGTATGGAGTGTTTAAGGTGCAACGGGTGCTGATAGTGTTCCAGTGCCTGGTACAAGGACGTGTGTTCAAAGATGGCAGAGGACCAGGTAGGGATAATGAGGGTAAGATAGCCATCTTTGGACCCGCGTCCTTATACCAGGCACTGGACCACTATCAGCTCCAGTTGCACCTGAAACACCTTTTACCTGTCAATTAGTCTCAAAAGACTATCAACATTTAATGTTTGACTTTAATGGGTTGCACCTGACCCACCCCACAACCCAGGGGGTCCTAAACCTTGTTCCCAGGGTTCTGCAAATCATTTAAGCCTTAATGTAAAGTGGCCTGTGTGCAAAGAAGTTCAGGACCCTGGAGAGCTGCAGAAGTGTGTCTTTACTACATGCAAGTCATACTCAACAATTGCTGCAACAGCACTTCCTGTGTAGCAAACACTTCCTGTATGGCAATGATGTAATCCACGTGCAGCATACATTTACATCCCCCATAGTCCTGGAATTTTGGATTAGGCCAGGAAATTCTCTCAGATCTGATGTCAAAGAAAGGGATTAGTGATTGGGGTCTGAATAGACTCACTATTAGGCATTAGCATGGGACTGTCCTATACTCTAGGTGCTTCTTCATGGTACTTGCCCATAATGATGGGTGCTCTGACATCCTCAGCAGGTGTCAGGTGAGATGAAGGTGTTGGCTCACACATTGCTAGAAGGTGGCACCTTTTGGCAGATAGCACCATATAGCTGTTGGGCCTGTTAGAAGATTCCTGCATAGTCCCATCTCTGTCAAACCAAACAGAGGTCTGGATGTGGATAGTCTGACCCAGTGGAGATGGTCTTAAACGATGAGATATTTTATTATGAGTGGCTTTGAGCCGTAAACCTGTAGTTTTGCAGAGCATCTTGCACGCTGTTCTCAACTTGTGGCTTAAGTTTGAACTTGGTGGTGGGAATAATGGCGTTTGTGGGGGGCTGTCTGGACAGCAGGTGTTGAGCAGGAAAGGGAAGTCCATCTTTTTGAGTATTTCTCAAATTCAGAAGTGCCATAAACGCATCAGAACCATCTCTGTAACATTTGTCTAACAGGTGCTTTGCAAAACGAACTGCTCTTCATGCGATGTCCATTGGACTTCAGATAGCAAGGACTGCTGGTAACAGGTGAGATGTTATCTGAACCAACTGGAATATGAATCCACTAACATAAGGTGTTCTGTCCTCCTCCTTTCAAAGAGATCTTCAACAACAATAGGCCCAGGGGTGGTCAGGAACCTCATGGAGATTAAACTGTTTCTTGGCATGATGGGCCCGTAAAGCATTGCAGGGGGCGCAATCAGACATAACCTAATAAGTGTCAGTAGCCATAGAGAGGCAAAACAGGGCTCCTTAGCCTGCCGTATGGTGGCCTCATACCAGGGATGCCCCTCGTGAGCCTGCTGAGCATAACAACCTTGAAGGGCATAAGGTATCACTAAACGCTGACCACGCGGGAGGATGCCATAAGAGAGGGTTAATTCATGGAAGAAGGTGAAGAAAGACTTGAGGTCACGAGACCGATTCCTGGAAGAAAAATGTCAGCCATGCAGGATAATACGAGACAACCATTGGCAAAAGTTAACCCTGAATGTGGCACAACTGAGCTCCTCCATGTGCCTGGAGTAGAGGACATCAAATGATATTCAGGTCAAAAACAGCATCAGGGACACCAGATTCCAGGAGGTGGGCATGTGATAAGGAGTCAGCGACAAGGAGGTCCTTTCCATATTTGTACATCACATCCAGATGGAGCTTGAGCATGAAACAATGAATACTGCTGAAGCAGTATGCAGGAGTTTGCGGAGAATGGTAATTAGGGTTTGGTGGTCTGTCTCAACTCTCAACCAGCACTGGACGCCCATAAATGAACTTGTGAAACTTTTGACAAGCAACGAGTAGAGCCATCAGTTCCTTTTCAATCTGTGCATAATGCAACTGAGTAGGTACCCAAGAAGCAAACAGATGGGTTTGTTACATTGCAGACAGCAACAAGACCATGCTGGGAGGAATCGGCAGGAACATACACATCAAACAATTGGAGCACCAGGCTGGTAGTTGCCTGGGGGAGAGAAATAGCAGCAGCATGGCAGTCCAATCAACATTATTCAACGTCACTGTGCAAAATCTGGCAGAGTGGGACTGTGACCTGCTCATGATTAGCTAGCCACCGTACGCAATTACATTCGCAGTGTGAAAGCGATCATTAGATGTTTGTGGGTTTGGGCGCTGGAGGAGTTGACGTGACATGATGTTGCAATTTTTTATTTTGATGGCATTATTGGTTTTAAAGGGGGTAAATATTTCATCCTTTTCGGCCCTGAGGTCAAAACCCTCACAGTGGAGATCGTGTGTCTGAGGTGTTTGTTGGCGGAGCATCTACAATGTGAACTAGGGGGCTAATTGGACGCAGATTCCCGATTGTCGGGAATCTGCACATGCGCAGGACCCATTCTGCGAGTGTGCAGAATGAGTCCTGCTAACACGCACGCTAGTCTTTGAATGCCTCTGCCTGATTGACAGGCAGAGGCATTTAAGGGGCAGTGTTGGGCACCATTCCTGGAAACGGGGGCGTATCCGCCCCGTTTTCAGGGAGTGGCAAGCCCGGGATCTTTCCGTTGATCAACGCAGTATCATGGGCTTGCAAGCCGGCCAGGTTGAGTAAGCTGAGGCCTGCAAAGCTGTCTGGCCGCCCGGCACCATCCACCATCGCGACCATCGACCTGCATGCAGCTTTGCTATTGCGTTTCTTGCTGAATAAGGCCCTAGGTGCGGTGGGCTGCTGGAATGTGGAGTGTAAGGTTGCCTGTCATCAGCATTAGGCTTGGACTTGCACCAGCGAGTAAAATGATTTTGCCACAAGCATTACAGCGTTCATTGAAAGCAGGACATTTGCGGCGTTCACGGCAACCGCCGCAATTAACACAGTGTGTATCCTGCAGCTTATGTTGCCGGAGGTCGCATACTTCAGACTGTCTTTGCAATTGTATTAGACTGCTCATGCAGCATGCATATGGATAAAGCAGTGTCCAGTGTTAATTCCTTCTCATTACACAAACAATGCTGTCCCTGATGAGCTCACTTGTTAATGCACCATAATCGCACGTCTTTGCTAGTAGTATCAATCTGGCAGCAAATGACTGGACACTCTCAGAGGGGCTCTGCACAGCAGTGTTATGAGGATGTCTGTCCATTATAACATTTATTACTGGTAGTGGTAACCATATCTCATCCAACTTTTTTATTAGTGTTTCTGGATCCTCCTGATCTTACCCCTCTGCGCAGACAGACGTGCTTGCTTTATCAGCAGCCTCAGCCCCAGCTCAGGCTTGCCTACCCTCCCGATTATCGGGTGCCGCTCCTGCCCCCCCCCCCCCCGGAAAGGCAGGCAAGCCTCCCGGCAGCCAGCAACCCTCCCGACCTCCCCCCCAGAATAAACTAGATATCCCCGCAGCTGAATCGCATCATCATGGCCCCGCCCCCTGCTTCAGAATGCCGAAAATAACGGCATTGTGAAAGAGTGGGTCGTGGCCTGGATGATGCGATGGCGCGGCTACGCCCCCAATGTGACATCAATGACAGGGCACGCCCCCCGCTGTTAGCCGACAATCAGCTCCCTCCCGGAAGGAGGGAGCTAATTGTTGGCAAGTATGCCCCAGCTAGTCTGCACACGGTATATGCCTTTAACTTTTTTCTACTTTCTATATGAGAGCCTGGCTCAGCAGTATATGCACCATTCCTACTTGAACTTGAGCCAATGCGTCGGCGGGAAAACACAGGATATTTGCATCGGAGACCGATGACACTATGTAAAGTCTGCAAATCACCACAGGGCTCTGGAGCGCTGCGGAAGTGTTTTTACTCACTGCATTATGTAGAGTTATGTCTGCTGCAGCCTCTCCTCTATAACAAACACTTCCAGTATAACAAACACTTCCAGTATAACAAACACTTCCTGTATGACAAGTGGAGAGCAATGATGCAATCCACATACAGCACATACATCTACATAACCAACATTAAATGGTGACATGGGGGGGAGGGAGAACCAATCACAAAATGTCATATTTAACTGTAAAGTGACAGCTTTTCCCTGGCGTCACCACAGATATAAAATGCATACGGGGCAAGGGTATTTCAGGTGGGGCAACACAGCCCATGTTGGCGTGGAATAAAAACCACTGCCTTGTGTGGTATGTGCTACATCTCATCCCATGCTATTAGGTGCCTTCCCGTTACCCCACAATATAACGAGAGAGGAGCAGGACAGAATTACCAAGTGCAACTTTTTCTTCTGATTTTCCAGTTGTAAAACGCAAGCATTTGTCAAAACTTAGACCCCCTCCCCTCTAAATGCTACATTAAAGAAGAGAAGGAAAGTATAAATGATAAAATACAGGTATACAGTAGTTCCCTCACGGAATCATTCTGCTACACATAAATCTTGGGTCAAAGTAAAGTACCCGAGAGATGTTTTTGCACAATTATCCATAGTTTCGGTTGGTACCACGCTCTGGGGGAGTGAAGAAGTTTCAGGATGATTTTCACACACGAACGAAAAGGAAAATAGATCTCATCTTCTCCCCAGAACTTATTGTGTACACTAAAATACATAACTATATAATGTAAAAAAAAGAAACAAAAAACAACCTTGCAGCCAGCTCCCCTCTGTCTCACTCCTGCACCTCCTTCATCAACCTACGTACTCCTTCTGTTTCTATGTATCATTTGTATTTTGCATGATTTGTTTCTCTGAGCATTTGACGCCTTTTTCATAAATGGTGATAATAAACTGACAGAATAGGCTTCTCATTGTAAAGACGATAGTCATAAAACTAATGGTTTTGCATTGTCTAACCGTAATTCTGTAAAATATGTGGTATACTCTGTTGGGTATATCTATGCATGAATAAAGTCTGTACATATTCATTGGTTTACACCCATGGTGGCCCCACACTGAGTGCCGGCCACTGACATGAAGGGACGAGCTGGTGTTTCCTTCATGTTGGTAATGGGCATGGAGCGTGGCGCTGGATGATGATGTCACAGCCCAGCACCACAACAGTTGGATAGGGTTGTCCAATGAATGGTTAACCAGCGATGGCACCTTTGATATTTACCATAGATGGTAGGAGTCCATTGATGGTTCAAACTATTGATGTGTGTTGCTAGTGGCGTCACGTGACGGCGGGAAGCCAATTATAGGAGGGCGAGACTTTGATACGCTCACCTAGGGGCTTATCACTGTGGGCCTGATTCTGAGGTGGATACTGATGCAATAGCGCCATTTATGCTAATGGCGCTGTCTACAGAGACGCCCACCAGTGCGCAAATAGTAACGCCATCGAGCGGACATTGGCCACACCATCAGACATTAGAGCAACTCTATGGTCGTTCGAAATGTCCAGTGGTACATGGCTGCCGGTGCCCGTGGAACGGCATCTTCCGACGTAATCCTTGACACCGATACACCTGCCGACAAAAGCCAGCCCCAGTCACCACCCAGGAATGCAATTCCGAATCTGTGTCCCCCAGCGGTAACCATCAGGATGCTTGCACAGTGCGTCTCAAACGCAAGCGCAAATGTAAAACTTTGGGCGCTTGCATCTACCTCTAATGGAGCGTACACACGGTCAGATTTGTCAGACTTGTCAGATTTGTCAGATGAACGACTGAACGATTAAACGATTTGAACGATTTGGACGATTTGACCAAAGTTTTGAACGATTTGAACGATTTGAACGATTGAACGATTTTTGACTGCATTAAAATGAATGGAATCGTCCAAGTCTGACTGCAAACCCATCAGATGTCAGATATCGTTATCTGACAAACGGGAACGCGCATCGTTGATCGTCCATCGTTCAGGCATGTCAGATATGAACGATTTTCCTTCAGATATGAACGACTGAACGATTTTTAAATCGTTATCGTCCATATCTGAAGAAAAAATCTGATCGTGTGTATGCACCATTACTCAGGCTCTGTAAGACTAAAAATTCTGCCTTACCATCGGTTCTCTGACAACGTTGCTGTAGAAACATCGGATCTTGGCAACAGATGGCAAAACCAAGGTCCATCGATAGTGAAGACTGATTTGTACCAGTGCTTGCAGAACGCTGTATACTACAGACCCCAGAAATGTGAGAAATCTAGGTTAACAGCAAATGTAAACATTGACTAAAGATGAAAAGCTACTTCTCTGACTCAAGGGCACAAAATGCCTCATGCTTTTGATTAAAAAAAATGTTTTCATCAATTAAGGATTGAATTTTATTGCTCATTAGGGTGATGGAAGGGTCGGCTGGTGATGGTTTGTTACACAGACATCAATGCAACTTGCGCTGTTAGGGATTATTTCTTAGCTACACGAGTGATATCATTCTCCCGGCTTTTATTAATGATCTTTTCCTTTAGTGTTGACCCAAACAATTCATAAAACATTTTTCCATTTCTTACGGGATGACACAGGCTTATTGCTGTCTGCGGCCGGACAACTGTTTCATCTTCGCCGCCGAGGTTGAGCTCGGAACTTTTAACAGCTGTGTCTGCAAATGGTTTCATTTATTTCCCGCAAAATCATAAAATGTTTGTGGATTGCTAAACTTTCTTACTTTTTGAGTTACTTTTTGAAAGTGTATTTTTATTTTTTCATTATTTACGCGAGCACAGCTGTCGCTGTGCTCGCGTAAATAACATAGCGGAGGTTATTTACGAAAGGAAAAACAGTACTGGTTGAAGTTCGGGTTTTGTCCTATACGGTACTTTATCAAATCTTTCTTCTTCCACCCTATGACAATTGAAGAAAAGGAAAAACTTATTTCCTTTTTTCTCTTTGCTTGATCCACCATATTACAATTGTGGGGAAAAATATAAAATAAATCCCCCCAAAAATTGCTATAAAAAATCAAGGCACAGATTACTACGAATGATCAGTTGATCAAATCTGGGTCTCTCCTCACCATTAGCCAATCACAACTTTTTTTTTTAAGTGAATGAGGCCTGTTTAAAAAATTTCCCTCGCTCTACTAGAGCTACATGTCAGAAAACATTGTAAGCAGGAATGTGGGAAAGTACTTTTTTTGTATAGCAAGCTGCACAGACCTGCATCCTTCATCTCTATATCAGTATCGGCAGAATACGCAGGTTTGTTAAACCAGAGACAATTCAGTAGAAATCCAACTATTTTATATAGCAGAGAATTTAAATTGAGACAGGCTCGGTCTTCCCTGAACAGATCATCTGATAAAGTGTTTCACAGATTTAGCTCATTGATTGACAAAAAGACAACCTTGCCAAATGTTGCGCCGCCTACTGGCCGCTTTGTGTCCTTATAAAGCCAACTCCGGTGCTTTAGACAAATGACTTTCCTGCTAATTTAATGTCAGCTCTGCACTAATCCTGTAAGTAAGGACAGTGCCCAATGTATAGTGTACTTTCCTACAGCAGCTGCTGAGTTCTTGTGGGAATAAACCTTTAGCTTGACCTCCTACCTCCAATTAATCAGCATGTAACAGCCACTTAATGTTTTGTCCATTAGAAATGACGCTTTAATTGCATTGATCAAGTTCGGTTACTCAGCAATGTATCACCCTGCACAGAGTAATGTGGCGTCTTCGGATTGCTAGCACAAGGCAACACAAAATAAATAAAAGTGATTTCCTTATGTAAATGAATACTAAAGGGATGCACTTTACTTTAAGTGCCCGATAAATAATTAAAACTTTTACCAATAGGACATTATGGGCCTATTAATTTATGGCCACAATTTATCAATAATGTCTCATTGAGGCAGCTGAGCCATACCCAGGAGCCGGTAGTTCCCGGTGTGGTAAGGCGAAATTTGCCGCTATGCTGGGTTGGTCTCAGGGGGATATGGGCAGATGTGACACTCGTAGACTTTCAGTTCTACTTTGGGAACAAGAAAAAAAAAATAGTTTAATAAAAATATATTTAAAAATTATCTTTCAGCATATTTTCAGCCTGGGATACTTGTACTGCAGATATAATTTATAACTGGAAGCTATCGCAGGCGGAATCCAGTGAATCTTATCGCTAGCAGTAAAACAGAGCTATCAGACTGTGTTCTCATACATTGGTACTCAGGGCAACGCTGGCTGGGGGGAGAATGATCGAAAGGGCAGAACAATACCTGCTTCCCTGTCACGTGACCCACTCTGTACAACGCAGGGAGGTCACACAGGTCATCCAATCAGGGCAGGAGGAAGAGACAGGGCTCTCTGCTCATTGAGTGGAGTCCAGCAGTAATGGCAAATGGAGTAGAGACAGAAGGTCTGATGGTCATTCAAGGGGCTTATAGGGAGGTCTGATGGCATGTGCGGTGGTCTCATCACATTTAGGGATGTAAAAACAATGATGGGGTCTAATGACATATAAGGAGCATATGGGTAAGTCTGATTGCAGGTGGGGGGGGTATTTGGGGCAGGACGGCTAAAATTTCAGGTGGGCTCAATGATGGGTTCAGTGGCCACAGAAAGGGGAGTGGTTAAACCTTATCTTTGTGTACACGGTGAATGCCATAAAGCGTGCATCATGGGGGGGAGCAGTTAGGCCTCTCCTGCACTCCAGAGCCCCTAGAGTGGCCTGGGTAATTTGTAGTCCCCCATTTCTCTGTGCCCCTACTGGTGGGCATGGAAGTGCAGGAATCTGATGTCATGTAGGGGGAGGTAGGTTTCTGAAAGCCATGTGGGCAAGTCTGGGGACATGTGGGGAAGTCTGATGGCATGTGGGGGGATGTAGGTTTCTGAAGGCCATGTGGGCAAGTTTGGGGACATGTGGGGGAGGTCTGATTGTCCATTGTTGGCCATTTAGCACTATTCCCCCCTCCCCAATATGTGGTTATATTATAATTGTAGGAATTGTGTTCTTTAAGTACTTGTAATGCCGGTATTTTATTTTTTTTCCATGGTGAAAACTATTAGTTTACCTGAAAACCACCCGAGCTTGAGTGAAAAATACACTACTTCTATCATAGACATTTTAATCACTCCATCTTAAGGTGAACCTGCCATAACTTTCCAGCTGACGTGAGGCAGTAATGGTATTATGTGGAGCGATAATGATGAGAATGCAGCTGATCCATTCATTAGTGACCTGTGAACATCGGCCAGGAAGTGCCTCAGTACTCTCTCTGCCGCATTCTCCCGCATTCCATTTCAGCTTGCAAAATGGCTGCCTCCAACTTTAATCCCTGGTGTTTCACGAGTCAACTCTGAGGTAACACAGTTTTCTGCAGCAAAATCTGTGAGCCTCAGGTAAACGCCGCCTCTCAGGACTCACATTATAACAGCGAAAGTTATCAAAATGAATATGTAAAAAAAAAAAACCTTCAAAACAGGAACAAACGTTGGTTTGTTGACTGAGCTAGTTTGCCTAAAGGGAAAAATAGATGCGGGTTATAAATATGGCTTATTAGCACTTCTGCAAATGTTCAGTAACCCATACAGAGCCTTATTTCACTGCAAATATATAAATATACTGCCTAATATAACTTTATATGTGCAAAGTAGTGATGTCACTTATGTCACATGACTCATTGGGGTCAATCGTATTCCATGTGAAGGGTGCGCGTTGTCGTTGCAGCGATATTAAAATGGCAGCAACGGCACTGCGCCTCGCACCCTTCACGACCCTCTCCGAGCCCGAATTTGATTAATTTTGCTCAGAGCCCTATGGGGCTGTGAGCACTTTTATGGGAATCTGGGCTGCCTCCAAGCGCGGTCGTTGCCGTGATGACTCGCGCCTGACAGTACATTGCTTACAATTGGATTGAGCCCATTGATTGTAAGTCACACAAGGTCATTTCATGCAAGCAACTGGTTTTGTCTCACATTTTAAACTGCAAATTGTGGCTCGGTTCTATGCACTACAAAGGCAGAGATGAGCCAAACCATCTAAAGAGGACTAGAGAGCATTACATCCAATCAGCTTCTAGCTATCATCTATCAAGTACACTCTAAAAATGATAGCTACAACAGGGGCAACGTTTCCAATTGTCCTCTTTAGAAAGTTCCCCTTGGAGTGTGTGTGTGAGCAGAATCTGCGTCATCTTCAGAGACAATAACCGATCATGCTAGGACATGGAACTGGTGACATCTAAGTAGGACTGATGCCCGAACAGATACTACAGGAGATAACTAAACAGATGCTACAGGGAATGGAACAGATACTACAAGAGATAACTAAACAGATGCTACAGGTAGCAGAACAGATGCTACAGGGAATGGAACAGATACTATACGGAACGGAACATATGATTCAGGCAGTGGAACAGGTGCTCCAGGTAACAGAACATATGCTACAGGGAATGAATTGGAACAGATGCTACAGGGAATGAATTGGAACAGATGCTACAGGGAATGGAACGGATACTATAGGGAACGGAACATATGATACAGGGAGTGGAACAGATGCTCCAGGTACGGAACATATGCTACAGGGAATGAATTGGAACAGATGCTACATGGAACAGAACAGTTACAGGGAATGAAACAGATGCTACAGGGAATGGAACAGATACTACAGGGAATGGAACAGATACTACAGGAGATAACTAAACAGATGCTACAGGGAGTGGAGCAGATACTACAGGAGATAACTAAACAGATGCTACAGGGAATGGAACAGATACTACAGGGAATGGAACAGATGCTACAGGAGATAACTAAACAGATGCTACAGGGAGTGGAACAGATACTACAGGAGTTAACTAAACAGATGCTACAGGGAATGGAACAGATACTACAGGAGATAACTAAACAGATGCTACAGGGAATGGAACAGATACTACAGGAGATAACTAAACAGATGCTACAGGTAGCGGAACAGATGCTACAGGGAACAGAACAGATACTATACGGAATGGAACATATGATTCAGGCAGTGGAACAGGTGCTCCAGGTAACAGAACATATGCTACAGGGAATGAATTGGAACATATGCTACAGGGAATGAATTGGAACAGATGCTATAGGGAATGAATTGGAACAGATGCTACAGGGAATAGAACAGATACTATAGGGAATGGAACATAGGATACAGGGAGTGGAACAGGTGCCCCAGGTAATGGAACATATGCTACAGGGAATGAACTTGAACAGATGCTACAGGGAATGGAACAGATACTATAGGGAACGGAACATATGATACAGGGAGTGGAACAGATGCTCCAGGTAATGGAACATATGCTACAGGGAATGAATTGGAACAGATGCTACATGGAACAGAACATTTACAGGGAATGAAACAGATGCTACAGGGAATGGAACAGATACTACAGGGAATGGAACAGATACTACAGGAGATAACTAAACAGATGCTACAGGGAGTGGAACAGATACTACAGGAGATAACTAAACAGATGTTACAGGGAATGGAACAGATGCTACAGGGAGTGGAACAGATACTACAGGAGATAACTAAACAGATGCTACAGGGAATGGAACAGATACTACAGGGAATGGAACAGATGCTACAGGAGATAACTAAACAGATGCTACAGGGAGTGGAACAGATACTACAAGAGATAACTAAACATATGCTACAGGTAGCGGAACAGATGCTACAGGGAACAGAACAGATACTATACGGAATGGAACATATGATTCAGGCAGTGGAACAGGTGCTCCAGGTAACAGAACATATGCTACAGGGAATGAATTGGAACAGATTCTACAGGGAATGGAACAGATACTATAGGGAACGGAATATATGATACAGGGAGTGGAACAGGTGCTCCAGGTAACGGAACATATGCTACAGGGAATGAATTGGAACAGATGCTACATGGAACAGAACAGTTACAGGGAATGAAACAGATGCTACAGGGAATGGAACAGATACTACAGGGAATGGAACAGATACTACATGGAATGGAACAGATACTACAGGAGATAACTAAACAGATGCTACAGGGAGTGGAACAGATACTACAGGAGATAACTAAACAGATGCTACAGGGAGTGGAACAGATGCTACAGGGAGTGGAACAGATACTACAAGAGATAACTAAACAAATGCTACAGGGAATGGAACAGATGCTACAGGTAACGGAACAGATACTACAGGTAGCAGAGCAGATGCTACAGGGAATGGAACATATACTACAGGAGATAACTAAACAGATGCTACAGGGAATGGAACAGATGCTACAGGGAGTGGAACAGATACTACAGGAGATAACTAAACAGATGCTACAGGGAGTGGAACAGATACTACAAGAGATAACTAAACATATGCTACAGGTAGCGGAACAGATGCTACAGGGAACAGAACAGATACTATACGGAATGGAACATATGATTCAGGCAGTGGAACAGGTGCTCCAGGTAACAGAACATATGCTACAGGGAATGAATTGGAACAGATGCTACAGGGAATGAATTGGAACAGATGCTACAGGGAATGGAACAGATACTATAGGGAACGGAATATATGATACAGGGAGTGGAACAGGTGCTCCAGGTAACGGAACATATGCTACAGGGAATGAATTGGAACAGATGCTACATGGTACAGAACAGTTACAGGGAATGAAACAGATGCTACAGGGAATGGAACAGATACTACAGGGAATGGAACAGATACTACATGGAATGGAACAGATACTACAGGAGATAACTAAACAGATGCTACAGGGAGTGGAACAGATACTACAGGAGATAACTAAACAGATGCTACAGGGAGTGGAACAGATGCTACAGGGAGTGGAACAGATACTACAAGAGATAACTAAACAGATGCTACAGGGAATGGAACAGAAACTACAGGTAACGGAACAGATACTACAGGTAGCAGAACAGATGCTACAGGGAATGGAACATATACTACAGGAGATAACTAAACAGATGCTACAGGGAATGGAACAGATGCTACAGGGAATGGAACAGATGCTACGGGGAATGGAACATATACTACAGGAGGAAACAGAACAGATGCTACAGAGAATGGAATGGATGCTACAGGGAATGGAACAGATACTACAGGGGATGGAACAGATACTATAGGGAATGGAACAGATACTACAGGAGATAACTAAACAGATGCTACAGGGAATGGAACAGATGCTACAGGTAATGGAAAAGATGCTACAGGGAATGGAACAGATACTATAGGGAACAGAACATATGATACAGGGAGTGGAACAGATGCTACAGGTAACAGAACATATGCTACAGGTAACAGAACATATGCTACAGGGAATGAATTGGAACGGATGCTACATGGAACGGAACAGTTACAGGGAATGGTACCTGGGAGAGAAAAGAGCATGTGGCTTACCTACTGCATAAAGCTTCTGGGAGGCTACAACAACGCATTGTTATATCTTATCACAGCAAATTAATTTGCGCACCAGACATAAAGAAAGTGTAACACGGCACAATGTGCTGCCTATTATTGTGGCGACTGATGATGTCCCTACTCTTACATCTTTCATATGTGCAAGGTCCGCTTTACCAAGTCATCCCCCTCTTACAAACCTGCTCACCCATGTGATTATTTTGTATTCACTCTGGGGTCTATTTATTATTGATTCATTTCTACAAAAGTAGAGGAAAATTTACATTTTCACCTACTTTTGTAGAAATTGCCGTTTATTATAAAGGTAATGCAGGTGATTTCACGGGAATCTCCTGCTTACCTTTTAGTCCTGATACAATAGTATGTGGGCATAACTTCATCAAGCTCTGAAAATACAAAAGTTTCTGAGCTTGATAGCGGGAGCCGTCCCCATCTTCAGATGGAGCTGCTTCAAGGACCCTGCTCCTTCCCTCTGCCCGTGTTCGACAACTCCCACTGGACGCCGGGTTCCTTGTGCGCATAAATGGACCAAAGTTTACACATGTACACTAGCACTGCCGATTCAGACTCAGCGGTCGATTCAGACCCGGGCGCTAAGCTGCGCTCTCTCGCAGCTAAAAGGGGCCGGGTATGCAAATTCCGCGATCGCACTGTCTGGTGTAAGGACGCCTTCTATGTCTTAGAGAGCGATGGCAGAGCGAACGCATGCCAGTCTAAAGACACCCACTTTTCTTTGTTAACACCCGTCACCTCCAGGAAGTGTATGATTAATCATGACCATCAAGAACCATCACGCAGCGCTTGAGGTGGACCCTACCCCACCGCAAGCACTGCGATCACTGCAGGCTAAAATACAAAGTGACATGTACAATGACGCTTCTTTGCTAATTATGCACACCCATAAGACACCGTTTTGGCGCCCAGACACGCCTGCGTTTCGCAGCACCACTCCCCCGTTCACAAGCACCTTCCCCTGTTACCGCCCACAAACAGCGCTGTCACTCAAAATAGCGTCCAGTCTGTGTACTACGAGCGCACGATTCCCGGATGCAATGACTGGTTCACGCATGCGTGTTTTGACGCATACGCATGCGTAAATGGGCGACAATCGCCCATAGCGCGCGTCCGCGGCTTAGCGTCCGGGTCTGAATCAGGCCCTCAGTTTCATCGCCACAAAATTAAGTATTGCGTGGACAGCTGATCTTCCTGTTATTGATTTGCTTCTGTGATTTTAATCCACTGCTGCTACTCGCAGTGTGTTGGATACTTAATTATCGGGGGGGCCATCCAGCTCCCCGATAATGAATAGGCCCCTTAGAGAGATGAGTTCTCATGTAATTTCTGAAATCTTTTGTTCCTAGTTTGTACACTGGCCATACACAATATTTTTCCTGCACGTTTAAAGTTACCGTTTCATTACACTCAATAGTGACATCGCTGTAAAAATAATGATAATGTTTTATGGTGGGTACAGAGATTTTAATCTGTTTATCTCTATCCATCGGAAAACCCTGCAAATATTAGTCTTGCTGGCTGACCGGTCACAGAACGTCCCGAGAATGAAAGACGCGGGCAAGCCTCAGCGGATTTAATGCCCAGTGTCTGGGACTAAGAGATGATCGGTTCTCGTATCAGCCGTTACCCTTCGCCATAAAGGAAAAATATTTATTAAAAAGAGATATATTACACAGAAACTCTGGCTTTAAAATGATTATTTATGTTCCTATACTGCACCAGCGACATAATGATGGTTACTGCTGATGACCCGGCACCTTCTGCTGTCGTAGTTCCGTTTACTAATCGATTATTTTAAAAATACATTTTTGGACCTAATTCTGAGTCACACGCCAGTCAAAACTCGGACACATATAGCGATTATTTGCAAACTGCGCAAGCATACTCACCTTGACAGGGGCTACGACCTTGTTCTCTGGTTCTGTGAAACGGACATTGTTGGGTGGAAACTTCTTGGCTGCCTTACTGACGTATGCAAGAGAACCATCAAGTGGGAATGTACATGTATACGGCAAAGGGACGCCTAAGGTAGGTGGAAGTGCGTATGGCAATGGTAAAACAGTGGACGGCCTGTAACTCAGAATCAGGCCCTTGAAAGGCATTAAAATTCCTTATACATGGTAATATGTAGGGGCAGAATAGTGCATAGCTCAGCCTACAGCCAAATTGCCGCTCTTACCATCTGGGCACCTTCCTCTCAATAGAGAGAAGCAGGAGCCTCATCGGAGCATGTGCAGTCTAGTGCCTGCCACCAAGGTGCAGATGCCGGATTGGTGCTTTCTCAGAGCAGGTCTCAAGGAGCAGAAGGAAGCATATCATTTATTCTAATACATACTGTAAATTTTCCTAATAAACACTGAAACAGCCAGAACCCACAGATGATAAACAATGACATCAGATCTCATCTTCTATACAGATATTATTTACAGGAGTTTATACAGCTATTAACATAACTTGTTCATTGTAGTGTATACTTAAAGCACAAAGTGATGATCAGAAAAGTCCTTTCAAAGGAAAGTTTTGTTCTGAAGTCCAAAACTTTCTTCACCAGTCATTTCATACAGTAGATATTGTTCAACAAAATAATACAGTACACAGCCTTGGATATACACTCTATGGACAAAAGTATTCGGACGCCTGACCATTACACCAACAGGGACTGTAATGATATTGCTTACAAATACGTATACATTAATGTGGAGTTGATCTCCCTTTTGCAGCTACAGTATAGCAGCTTCCAGCCTTCTTGGAAGGCTTTCCACAAGATTTTGGAGTGTTTCTGTAGGATTTGTGCCCATTCATTCTGTAGAGCATTTATGAGGTCAGGCACTGATGTTGGATGAGAAGGCCTGGCTCGCAATCTCCATTCCACTTCATCCCAAAGGTGCTCGATGGGGTTGAGGTCAGGGCTCTGTGTGGGCCAGTCAGGTTCTTCCACACCAAACTCATGTCTTTATAGTCCTTGCTTTGTGCACTGGGGCACAGTCATGTTGGAATAGAAAAGGACCTTCCCCAAACTGTTGCCACAAACTTGGAAGCACAGCATTGCAACCAAACCCTGAAAAACAGCCCCATACCATTATCCCTCCTCCACCAAACTTCCCAGTCGGCACAATGCAGTCAGGCAGGTAACGTTCTCCCGGCATCCGCCAAACCCAGACTCGCCCATCTGACTGCCAAACAGAGAAGCGCGATTCATCACTCCACAGCACACATTCCACTGCTCCACAGAACATGTTTCTAATGCTCTACAGTCCAGAGTCATTGTACTTTACACCCCTCCATCCGACGCTTGGCATTGGACTTGGTGATGTGAGGCTGGCATGCAGCTGCTCGGCCATGGAAACCCAATCCATTAAGCTCCCGCTGCACAGTTTTTGTGCTTACGTTAAGTTTTGAAGTTTGGAACCTTTCAGCTATGGAGTCAGCAGAGCGTTGGCGACTTTTACACAACATTCGCCTTAGCAGACGTTGACCCCGATCTGTGATTTTACGTGGTTTTCTGCTTTGTGGCTGAGTTGCTGTTGTTCCTAAACGCTTCCACTTTCTAATAGTATCACTTACAGGTGACCGTGGAATATCCAGCAGGGATGAAACTTCACGAACTGTATTGTTGCAAAATGGCATCCTATCATAGTACCACATTTCCTATCACAGTACCACGTTTCCTATCAGAGTACCAGGCTTCCTATCACAGTACCATGCTTCCTATAATAGTACCACGCTTCCTATCACAGTACCACGCTTCCTATACCAGTACCACGCTTCCTATCACAGTACCATGCTTGCTATACCAGTACCACGCTTCCTATCACAGTACCACGCTTCCTATACCAGTACCACACTTCCTATCACAGTGCCACGCTTCCTTAGCGTTCCCGCTAGGTTGTTTTAGCGGGGCGCGGCGCCCTGCCCTCCTTCTGGAGGGCAAAAAGCACCCTGCCCTCCAGGAGGAGGGCAAAAAGTGCCCTGCCCTCACAGCCTGCGGGTGCCGTCCTCACCCTGACCCGGTCACCGCCGGAGAATAGACACCGGGCGCATGCGCCCGGTGTCTATTCTCCCTTTCTGCAGCTCTTGGGGGCTGCCCGGCATGTCCACAAGTGCCGGGCACGCCCCCAAGTATGACGAAAAGGGGACGCATCTTATAGACATGCCCCCTTTTCATGACCACACCCCCTTTTCGGACGCACGAGCGCACGAGGTTGCCCTCTCTAGCTCCGGCGCTCTGCCTGCCGCCGGAGCTAGAGTGAACACTACTTCCTATAACAGAACCACGCTTCCTATCACAGTACCACGCTTCCTATGACAGTACCACGCTTCCTTTAACAGTACCATGCTTCCTATCACAGTACCATGCTTCCTATCACAGTACCACGCTTCCTATAACAGTACCACGCTTCCTATCACAGTACCACGCTTCCTATCACAGTACCACGCTTCCTATAACAGTACCAGGCTTCCTATCACAGCACCACACTTCCTATCACAGTACCACACTTCCTATCACAGTACCTCGCTTCCTATCACAGTACCACGCTTCCTATCACAGTACCAGGCTTCCTATCACAGTACCACGCTTCCTATCACAGTACCATGCTTCCTATCACAGTACCACGCTTCCTATCACAGTACCATGCTTCCTATCACAGTACCATGCTTCCTATGACAGTACCACGCTTCCTATCACAGTACCACGCATCCTATCACAGCACCACGCTTCCTATAACAGTACCACGCTTCCTATGACAGTACCACGCTTCCTATCACAGTACCACGCTTCCTATCACAGTACCACGCTTCCTATCATAGTACCACGCTTCCTATCACAGTACCATGCTTCCTATCACAGTACCATGCTTCCTATCACAGTGCCACACTTCCTATCACAGTACCACGCTTCCTATCACAGTACCACGCTTCAAGTCACTGAGCTCTTCAGAACGACCCATTTTTCTATCACAAATGTTTGCAAATGGAGACTGCATGGCTAGGTGCTTGTATACACCTGTGGCAACGGGTGTGATTGAAACACCTCAATTCAATAATAACAGGTGTAGCCAAATACTTTTGTCCATATAGTGTATATTAATGTCAACCAGCGATTTACTTGCCTTAATACTAGGGAGGGTGTTTGAGTCATTTTTGTAGTAAATTCATGCAGTTTTCTGGGCATTTTCAGCATTAGTTAAGTTTCCACTTATGTATTAATCACTTAACTGGCTAATATTTTTTTCCAAAAATGTCCCCAATATTGCCGATTCAGTATAATTTTATTATAAATACAGTAAGCAGATTTGTTATATTATACTGAATCAGGGTTAAAAAAAAACTTGATCACATTTGCATAAACTGATTAATTAATCAATTTTTGGAAAATATTGTTGCATACAGTAAAAAAAAAAAGCTATAGTGTGAAATATTATAAAGTGTTTTTTTTTTTTTTACTTTAGAATACATAATTCTCCTTCACTTCACAGTCCTGCAAGAATATCATCCAGGCATCAGTAAAGCCACGGTTAGGACTAGACTATACAGCGCAGAAGGACCTGTGACGTCACACCCACGTGACCCGGCCTAAAAGGGGGAGGGGCGGGGATGCTAACGGGGGACCAAAATTGTCCCCTCGCGGGCTCGCTACGCTCGCCACAAATATTTGTTCCCCCTCTATGCCCTAGTGGATGGTAACGCAGGAGCGGTCCAGCCTCCTGCAGCGGTCACGTGGTGGATACGTCACTGAGGTCCTTTAGCCACATAGGAAATAGCAGCAACCGTGAAGCCACCCCTTCCCCCCTCCCTGGCAGTGAAGCCGCCCCTTCCCTCCTCCCCGTCAGTGAAGCTGCAGCTTTCCTGTGCCCCCTGACCTCCGGCTGCAGGAAGACTGTCTAAAGCTGCAGGTGGACGATCCTGGAAGATCGCCACCCAGCAGTCGGCAGCAGGCATCGTATCTAGTGCAACCATGCCAGGCACGTGGTCATGAGGGTATTACAAGAGATATCCCCCTATTTTCGTTAGGCAGAGCAGTGCCTATAGGTTTCCATGGGGATTGCAATCTGGCCATATATGTCAATCTGGAAAAGCTTATCCTTTCGAGTCATGCCGCGCAATTGCGAACGCCATATTTTGATGGCATGAGCCATTGGCCTTATTTGGAGAGGAAAACTTATCTGGAAAAGGCCACTTGCACATGTATGGTCGCGCCTGCCTATTAGATCTGCCAGGTAAAGCGAGCATGATCTGCGCCCGTCCCTGCAAGAGGTTTATTTGATACATTGGCCCAATATTTGTAGCTTCTGTGTAGAGTCATTTTCCGAATGTATCACTGGAAAGACGACGCCATCCCTGAGGGGACTCGGGAGCCGCTCTGTGCTGTATGCACTCTCTGTGCAAGCAGAACACAGAGCCATGGCAGCTCCATTCGGGACGCTGGGCACCTGTTCTTGGCTACTACAGCTATTACAGAGTCAGACTAACCCTGTGTGGGGGCTCCTCAGTGTGTGGGGGCCCTGAGCCGTCCACCTCAGCCCTACCCTGGGGGGATGAGCACCGCACAGGCAGCCGCAGTGGTTGGCTCTGGTTGTACCGCACGCCCTGCACCCTGGATTGATATGAAATTGAGTTGGGAATCAGGCTCTCCCCCCTCATCCACGGGGTCTGGAGTCTGGGTAGCACAAGGAAAATTTATTAAAATAAGTACTTACTGTATTTACCAATGACAAGCATCATATACTAGCTGTATTTAATGTATTATACTTGTAAGGAATCATGACAGCAAGTGCGCCTAATATGTGTTAGTTTTAGGATGATGCAGTTTGTTTATTTAAAGGGATTTACTTTTAGCAACTTAATTGGGATCAGAGATGAGATAAACATTTCTGTACAGTTTGGGATTCAGGACAATTATTGCTGACGCGTTATATCAATAGTCACAGACTCTCGTTTCAAAATCTGGAAATAATTTGTTACATTGGCTAACGAACCTCTGTGTCAAATCCATCATTAATCTCACATCGCCATAATTTTCCACCCAAACTCCAGATTTATTCGTAGCGAGGCCGCTCAGCACCTTGCGAGACGAGCAGTGCTTATACTGTATAAGTGGCTTGGAAATGGGATTAATAACGCAATTGATCTGCAGCCGCTCGCCCAGGGTGCGTGTGCGCTACGCCGCCGAATCTGCCCGCCTTCCCACTCTTATGCAAAGTGACCCAATTGCAGGTTGTCAGTGCCAAGCTATCCACAGCGCTTGCCAACCGTGTTCCAGTGACATGAATGTTGCAGCAAGACAGGTGCCAGAGCTTATTAACACTTGATGTAAATGCCCATTCAGGATGGCAAGCGGGTTGAGAAGCTCCTCAGATATGCAAATTGCCCTCCTCTCTCTCTAGCGGCTGTGTCCAATCAGCTCTAGTGTACCGTACAGCAGCGCGTCCTTCATCTCTGCTACACAGACTCCTTATTAGTTTTTAAACTTTTCTTTAATAGATCTATTTAAATGTTTTTGAAGAAATGTCTCCTGTCCCAAAACAGGTGGCAAAAACCAAATAGCAGGAAAATATCATGAAGACAGTGGTGTGCCTAGAATGTGCCCAGACTAGGGATGGCCATCGGTGTGGTTTACACTGATGGTTACCATCGATTGCCATATAGCAAGTGGTTACCAACTATGCAATGGATGCCCGTCAATAGTTTCACCTTAATTGACTGACTGACCCGTGGGCCAATCAGAACCTGGGGACGGGGCTTTGCAGATATCTGGGGCGGAGCTATGCTCCGCATCCCGACACTTTGTAAAAAAGAACAATAAACATTTGGATATGCTTAGACATCGATGGAGGGAAACCATCTGGTTGTCCCCCATCGATGGTAAAAGCATTCAACTTCAGCCATAAACCATCAATGATTATGAATCATCGATGTTCATCCCTCGCCCAGAGTGTGCACGGACCCCAGGGTTTATGAGGCCCAGACCGCTCACCCGCCAACAATTTCATTACTAACCGTCTGCGCGAATATTTATGATGCCAAGGCTGATGGATTTTGTAACGAGACACTTACTGACTACAGCACTACTCCGTCTATGTGCATATTAAGATGCAACGTTGGAGATTGCGCCAGATCTGTGAAGGCGCAGAATCTCCATCTGAACATGGGGCCTGATTAAGATGTGGACGCTAATGCATTCACAGCGCCAATTTTTATAAGCACCTGACATGCAAATATAACGCTATTGCTGCAGCCACCTGGAAATGTTATTGAGATGCCAACCGACGGCCTCGCAGATCCAAGCAACTGCAAACACATACGCAGCGGTGGGCACAGATCCTTCGATAATCAATCACCTGAGTAACACTATGCTCGCGCAGAATGGTCAATGGAATTGGAGGCAAGCGCAGTGTGACTTGGACGCATGTGGAGACTGAGTGAAAACATTGTCCGCTTATGGGCGGAAATTATGAATTCGTAGATGTTACCATAGATCCCGGCATGGCTGAATGACTAGTGAATTAGGCAAAGACATCCCGATCTTCTCTCGCAATGTGTGGTGTGATGGCGCTTCACCGAGCCACTCCCACCTCCGCGCACGCTGAGGGGCTCATGTAGAGTTGGAGGCATTTAGAATGCACACGAAAAAAGATACATTTTGCGCACAGAGGAAAGTGACTGACAGGTTGTCAGCATTTGGGGGTGGTAATGGGGGGGGTGGACAGAAAAATGCAGACGTGTCTGACCGCTTAAACGCCGTTACCATGGGCGTGCATAAATTAGCCCTTGCGATCTCCTACGCAGCATGAGAACTCCCTACGTGTCAGGAGTGCCGAGTCTGCAGCTGGTCATACCTGCTGCAAGGACAAGGTGGCCGCTCGATACGAAATCACAGTTGCGATCGCATTTGCGTTCATCTCTGCATCAGGCCTAATGTTCATTACCCTATTAGTATAAAGAGAGAATAATGTCCTGACGGTTGTTAAATACCAAAGTCACATCTTTTTTTAAATGTAAAATATAATAAAGTACAAACAGCCTCACATTCGTAATTCATCACTTGTGAACTCAATAGGAATAGTCTTCCATGCAATAGCCCAAATGGAAATGACAAACAAGGAATCCCAGTAGACGGTCGCAATGTGACAGATGTACTAAAGCTATAATTCTAATGAGGCTTGTGTAATTAGATACAATGGGCAGGCCCTGGTCCCTGGGGGTCATGGTCACCTGGAGGCAACAGGAGCACACAGAGAAATCCTATATAAACATGATGAGAACATACAAACTGCACACAAATAGGGCCCTGGGACTAATCAGACCCATGAACCCAGCAATTTGAGGCAGCAATGCTAACCACTGTGTAACAGTGCTGCTCAGATACACATGGACAGACGTAGACAAGGTTAAAACCATGGGTATTCTTGTAGCACATGCAGGCAGTGTTGCCCCCTTGCCATTCAATGTCACTAGTGTGCCGTGGCCGGTTGTGAAGTGTGCCGCAGCGATCAGAGCCGCCAGGCACATTTTACAGTACTGCAGCAGCCCGGCCCGCTGAGCTCCTCTGAGAGACTCAGGCGCGCCCGGGCAGTGACCTCCAAAAGATGCGGCAGCATGACATCACAGGTCACGCACGCCGCGTTGGACGCTGCCTTCCCGCACACTCCTCCAGCCATCCAGCCAGCGCGCTGTGCCAATCAGCCAGTCCGCGCTCTCTCTCTTACCTCCTGCCCGGCCGCCTGCCTGGAAGCCCGCCCGCACGCTGGCTCGCCTGCTGCAGTGTGTGAGTGATAAGGTGGGGAGCAATGTGGTTTTTTTTGTGTCTTTGGGGTCCAGCCATGTTTTATTTTTTAGTGGGGAGCAATGTGTTTTTTTTTTGTTTCTGTGGGGGCCAGCCAATGTTATTTTTTCCTATGGGGGCCAATGTATGTGTTTTATTCCTGTGGGGGTCAAATTATATTTGTGTTTTATTTTTCTGGGGCCAATGTAGGTGTGTTTATTCCTGCGGAGGCCAATGTGTATGTTTTTTCATCTGTCTCGCACGCCGCATTGCCAGATGGTGTGCCGTGGCAATTTTAAATCTTGCGCTGTGTGCCTTAAGTTGAAAAAGGTTGAAAATCACTGGTCTAGACGGTATATGTTTAGGAAGCCGGCGGCCGCAATACCGACCGCCGGCTTCCTGACTCCACAATCCTGGCTAGGGTTAAATAACAGGCATCTAAAATCTAGACGCCTGTCATTATCCCTATGTCAGGAGACCGGCACCCGGCATCCCGATCGAAGGGATGCCGGGTGCGGCGAGCGGACAGCTGCGGGGGGAGAGGGTTAGGTTTAGGGCTCCCGGGGGTGACTTAGGGTTAGGCACACCTAAGGGAGAGTTAGGGTTAGGGGGGGAATTAGGTTAGTTTGTAGTTACCTGGGGACGATCGGGATTTCCAGCGCTGATCCGTTTCTCTGTCGGCCTCACGCTGCCGGGATTCGAACTGCAGGCCATGCGGCCGGCGGTATTGCATACCTAATGCCAGGTTTGCCTACCCTCCCGATTTGGCCGGGAGCCTCCCGATTTTCAGGTGCCGCTCCCGGCCCCCCGGAAAGGCAGGCAAGCCTCCCGGAAGCCTCCGACCCTCCCGTCCTCCCCCCTGAAAAAATTAGAAACCCCCGCAGCGGGGGAGCCGGTGACGCGATTTGCGCTGAATCGCGTCATCGCGTCCCCGCCCCCTGCTTCACACTGCCGAAAATAATGGCATTGTGAAGAGGGGCGGAGCCGCACGATCGCGTCATCGTGGCTCCGCCCCTCTTCACCCCGAATGTACCACCAACTGGCTGGCCCGCCCCCAGCTCCGCCCCCAATGCCCGCCCCCCCGCTGTTAGCCGACAAACAGCTCCCTCCCGGATGGCTGGAGCTGATTGTCGGCAAGTATGCCGAATGCGTCTAGACAAAGAACATTTGAGTATAAGAACATGGGAAGGAATGAAAGACTGGTGGCAAGAGGGTAGATGCTTTCACCTCACCTCATGATTGGAACAGACTTCGCTGAGGCAGCTGGGGGTTAAACAAAAACTCTGGAGATAAATAGCATAATCATGATTCACATGACTGAGGAATATGTAAACTGTACTATTCATTGTCCTCAGCATCCATGAAAGATATAGTGAAAAACACATTTTGCTAATCAGCTATCTGGAAGGGTAAGCTCTGTGGTAAATGACATAAGATGGCAGTGGAGTGAATGGGTGGCTCGAGTAGATAATGGTGAGATAAAGAGGCAGTACAGGACAATGCCAGACAATTAGCAGATAAAATAAATAGGAAATAAACAGCAAGTGGAGCTTGATTACTGCTTGTGGGTTCATAACTGTAATTGCTGCCTCGTAGTACTCAGTACTGTATTTCCTGAGAATTCTGCGGCTGGGAAAAATGGGACAGATGCTGCCCGGGCTGAAAGAGAATCATTTCAGTGGCAGAAGCTGCTTGCTGACAAATGACAAGACAGCGCTGTGTGCGAAAATAAAGTACTCCAAACGATGGAGAGCCCCTTCAGTTTATCCCTTACTCCTGCAGTTTCCTAAAAAAAAAAAAAAAAAGCCCATCTGAGATGTCTCAATAGGGCGGACATGTTGTGCTCTGTTCCTTAAATGGGATGGCTAAGCTGAAATGTTTGCCCTTCATTTATTGGGATGAGCACGATCAAAGGGGATCTAAGGGAAGCATTCACTATAAAAGAGATCATACTTCTACAGAGGAAGACTGTAAGTTTCTGGGAGCGTCAGAAAAGTTTCCAAGTGCTCTTGTCCTTTGTTCTTAGAGTAGCTTTATAAAGTTATATTGTTGCTTTATAAAGTTATATTGTAGCTTTATAAAGTTATATTGTAGCTTTATAGTTAGGCGAAGTAGCATTTTTAAAAACTGGATTACTGAACGTGAGAACATTCTCAATAAAGCAATGATGAAAGGAAAGGAGGGAGGCAGGAATAACGGATAAGGAAGGAAGGAAGGGAAAGGGAGGGAGGGAAGGGAGGGAGGGAGCGGAAGTGAAGGAAGGAAAGGAGGGAGGGAGGGGAAGTGGAGGGAGGGAGGGGGAGGGAGGGGAAGGAAGGAAGGGAGGGGAAGGGAGGGGAAGGAAGGAAGGGAAGGAAGGAAGGGAGGGGAAGGGAGGGAGGGAGCGGAAGTGAAGGAAGGAAAGGAGGGAGGGGAAGTGGAGGGAGGGAAGGGAAGGGAGGGGAAGGGAGGGGAAGGGAGGGGAAGGAAGGAAGGGAAGGAAGGGAGGGGAAGGGAGGGAGAGAGGGGAAGTGAAGGAAGGAAGGGAAGGGAGGGAGGGAGGGAGGGGAAGTGAAAGAAGGAAGGGAGGGAAGGGAAAGAAGGGAGGGAAGGGAGGGAAGGGAAGGGAGGGAGGAAAGGGAAAGAAAGGAGGGAGGGAAGAGAAGGGAAAGAAGGGAGGGAAGGGAAAGGAAATAAGGAAGGGAGGGAGGGAAGGGAAAGAAGGGAGGGAGGGAAGGGAGGGAGGAAAGGGAAAGAAAGGAGGGAGGGAAGAGAAGGGAAAGAAGGGAGGGAAGGGAAAGGAAAGAAGGAAAGGAGGGATGGGAGGGAAGGGAAAGAAGGAAGGGAGGGAAGGGAGGGAAAGAAGGAAGGGAGGGGAAGGGAGGGAGGGGAAGTGAAAGAAGGAAGGGAGGGAAGGGAAAGAAGGGAGGGAAGGGAAGGGAGGGAAGGAAGGGAAGGGAGGGAGGAAAGGGAAAGAAAGGAGGGAGGGAAGAGAAGGGAAAGAAGGGAGGGAAGGGAAAGGAAAGAAGGAAGGGAGGGAGGGAAGAGAAAGAAGGAAGGGAGGGAAGGGAAAGAAGGGAGGGAGGGAGGGAAGGTAGGGAGGAAAGGGAAAGAAAGGAGGGAGGGAAGAGAAGGGAAAGAAGGGAGGGAAGGGAAAGGAAAGAAGGAAGGGATGGGATGGAAGGGAAAGAAGGAAGGGAGGGAAGGGAGGGAAAGAAGGAAGGGAGGGAGGGAAGGATTCTAATCAAATGATACAGTCTCTTTTTTAAAAACTGGAAGATTACTGATCATGAGAACATTCTCAAAAAAGCAATGATGAAAGGAAAGGAGGGAGGCAGGAATAACGGATGACGAAGGGAGGGAGGGAGGGAGGGAGGGAGGAAGGAAGGGGAACGGGAAGGAAGGAAGGAACGAAGGAAGGAAGGAAAGGGAAGGGGGAAGGAAGGATTCTAATCATATGATACAGTCTCTTTTTGTAATTGTAAGTTTTCACTGTATTTGTACATTGTTCAGTTTTCAGAACGTTGTGGAGTCTTTGGGGAGGGGAGTTGGTGGCAGCCTAAAACATCAGAAGTTCTAAAGACATTCTTAGTGTGAGCCCACGTCAATTGTGATGAGGCCACGGCACCTATGTAGTCTTGCCACACACACTTTCTGTAGGGATGAGGCCATGTCCCAATGTAGAATCTTTAATTGATCTGAGGTAAGAAACCAACTAGATGGACAAAAAGTTAGACCCAGGCTTGCCTTAGACAGCCGATTTCATGCTGTATTAGTTCTCCTTAGTTCGTCATGTAAACTGAGAACCTATATGTAATATGCATCACATGAGTGGTTTTATCTTGTATTTAAACTGATATTTTTCCATTTCTGATCCCCCCACACTGTCCACTAAGTAGAGCAAACATGCATTAATGTGCTACATCAATATGGTAGTTGTCAGGACTCAGGAGCATTGTGTATTTTAGTATAGTATGTTTGTGCTTTAGTATAATGTGCTTTTGAATGTTGTTAGTAACTTTTTCTTTAGTATTGAAATACTGCATGTGTAGAAATATACTATTAAAGCACACATGTAATATTCCAAATAATAATTTTTATACTTTAGAATAGTATATTTGTACTTCAGTATATTATATTTGCACTTTTGTATTGTATGTGTATATATATATATTTGTACTTTAACTTAGTAAATGTGTACTTTAGTATAGTATATTTTACTTTAGTATAGTATCTTTGTACTTTAGTATAGTAAATGTATACTTTATTTGTATCTGCTTTAGTGTAGTATATTTAGACTGTAATATAGTAAATACGTGCATTAGTATAGTATATATAGACTAATATAGTAAATGTGTACTTTATATTTGTACTGTACAATACTTTAGTATAGTATATTTACCATTTAGTATAGTGTGTACTTTATATTTGTACTTTAGTAGATTTAGACTTTAGTTACTATAGTAAATGTGTAATGTATTTATATTTTTACTTTAGTATTTTACATTTGTACTTTAGTGTAATAAGTGTGTTCTTTATACTGTAGTTGTATTTTAGTATGTCATATTTAGTATAGTATATTTGCAGTTTGGAGGAGTATATTTAGATTTTTGTATAGTAAATGAGTGTTTTATTTATATTGTACTTTAGTATTGTTTATGTGTACTTCAGCATAGTATATTTGTACTTTAGTATAGTATAAAAACAGCTAAAATTACAGAATTTTTTTTTTTTTGTTCCTATGCGATTATTAACCTCAATAACATTAATTTCCACTAATTTCAGTATATTCTGAACACATCACACCTCACAATATTGTTTTGAGACCAAAAGGTTGCACCAAGGCAGCTGAATGACCATGCTAAGTGACACAAGTGGGCGGCACACAGGGCACAGGGCAGCATACCCCTACACCACACAGGGCAGCCCCTGTGAAAATTATTTGGATGAAGGGCAGTTTACAGCACACAGGACAGCCACTGTAAAAATTATTTGGATGAAGGGCAGCGTACACCACACAGGGCAGCCCCTGTAAAAATTATTTGGACTGAATATACAGCACAGGACAGCACCACTGAACTGGACTGATACAGCAGAGCAGGTCACCCCCAGCCCAGACTGATACAGCACAGGACAGCACCACTGGACTGGACTGATACAGCAGAGCAGGTCACCCCCAGACTGATACAGCACAGGACAGCACCACTGGATTGGACTGATACAGCAGAGCAGGTCACCCCCAGACTGATACAGCAGCACAGCACCACTGGACTGGACTGATACAGCAGAGCAGGTCACCCCCAGACTGATACAGCAGCATAGCACCACTGGACTGGACTGATACAGCAGAGCAGGTCACCCCCAGACTGATACAGCACAGGACAGCACCACTGGATTGGACTGATACAGCAGAGCAGGTCACCCCCAGACTGATACAGCAGCACAGCACCACTGGACTGGACTGATACAGCAGAGCAGGTCACCCCCAGACTGATACAGCAGCATAGCACCACTGGACTGGACTGATACAGCAGAGCAGGTCACCCCCAGCCCAGAGTGATACAGAAGCACAGCACCACTGGACTGTACTGGTACAGCAGAGCAGGCTGATATGATACAGCAGAGCCACTTTCCCACAGGCACTACACTAAGCATCCTCTCACTACACTCTCCAGGACTGGAGTGAAGATGGCGGGGCGGGAGACGCAAAATGTGGAAAGAGAGAATCCGACACCAGGATGATGACATTTTGCCTTGTTCCGGGAACAGAGTCTGGTGGGAAAACCCGAGCCGGACTCGGTTCCCGGATCAAATGGTTCGGATTTTGAAAATTGGAACCCGCTCATCCCTAACTTTAGTACAGTATAATTGTACTTTAGTATAGTATAAATGTACTTAAAATGGTATAATTGTACTTTAGTAATGTATATGTGTACTTTAGTATTGTATATGTGTACTTTAATATAGTATATGTGCACTGTACTTTAGTATAGTATATGTGTACTTTAGTATTGTATATGTGTACTTTAATATAGTATATATGTACTTTAGTATACAATATGTGTACTTTAATATAGTATACAATATGTGTACTTTAATATAGTATATATGTACTTTAGTATTGTATATGTGTACTTTAGCATAGTATATGTGTACTTTAGTATAGTATATGTGTACTTTAGTATTGTATATGTGTACATTAGTGTAATATATGTGTACTTTAGTATATAATTTCAATTTAGTATTGTATATGTGCACTTTAGCATTGTACAGTATGTGTACGTTAGTATAGTATATGTGTACTTTAGTAACAGAGCCGTAACTAGACTTTTTGGTGCCCTGTGCCAGAAAGAGCATTGCCCTCCCCTTCCCATTTTTTTAAATAGAGACATAAGATAGTGCTCCATGGCCTCATGGGGAAGGGCCAGGGAAGGGATAGGGGAGACCAGGAGATGCTGGGGATAAATAGGGACATAATATACTGCACCTGAGAGAGGGCCATGGCCTCATGGGGAAGGGCCAGGGAAGGGATAGGGGAGGCCAGGAGACGCTGGGGATAAATAGGGACATAATATAGTGCACCTGAGAGAGGGCCATGGCCTCATGGGGAAGGGCCAGAGAAGAGATAGTGGAGGCCAGGAGATGCTGGGGATAAAAGAAGAGGAAGCTACAAGTGAGAATGATAATAAACAGGAACATTTACAGACCCAAACAGCGCCACCCTGCCCTGCCACATTACCCTGGTCACGGTCCTGTTTAGTATAGTCTATGTGTATTTTAGTATAGTATATGTGTATTTTAGTATAGTATATGTGCACTTTAGTATAGTATATGTGTACTTTAGTATAGTATATGTGCACTTTAGTATAGTATATGTGTACTTTAGTATAGTATATGTGCACTTTAGTATACTATATGTATACTTTAGTATAGTATATGTGTACTTTAGTATAGCATATATGTACTTATAGTATTTGTTCTTTAATATAGTATATATGTACTTTAGTATAGTTTATGTGTACTTTAGTATAGTATATGTGTACTTTAGTATAGTATATGTGTACTTTAGTATAGTATATGTGCATTTTAGTATAGTATATATGTACTTTAGTATAGTATATGTATACTTTAGTATAGTATATATGTACTTTAGTTTAGTATAGTATAGTATATGTATACTTTAGTATAGTACACAGGTTCTCAAACTCGGTCCTCAGGACCCCAAACAGTGCATGTCTTCCCGGTCTCACAGAATCACAAGTGAAATAATTATCTCCACCTGTGGATCTTTTAAAATGTGTCAGTGAGTAATGAATACACCTGTGCACCTGCTGGGTAACCTGGAAAACATGACCTGTGTGGTGTCCTGAGGACCGAATTTGAGAACCACTGGTATAGTATATGTGTACTTATAGTATGTGTTTTTTAATATAGTATATATGTACTTTAGTATTAGTGTTCCCTCTAGCTCCGGCGGGAGGCAGGGCGCCGGAGCTAGAGAGGGCATGCCCGTGCGCGCGCGCCGGCGCGCGACCGAGAAGGGGGCGTGGTCATCGGAAAAGGGGGCGTGTCTATACGACGCGTCCCCTTTTCGTCACTCTTGGGGGCGTGCCCAGCACTTACGGACACGCCGGGCAGCCCCCAAGCCCAGCAGACAGGGAGAATAGATGCCGGGCGCATGCGCCCGGCGTCTATTCTCCGGCGGTGACCGGGTCACCGCATGTTTCTCCACCCGCGGGACACTGCGTCCCGCGGGTGAGAACGGCTCCCGCAGGCTGTGAGGGCAGGGCGCTTTTTGCCCTCCTCCTGGAGGGCAGGGTGCTTTTTGCCCTCCAGAAGGAGGGCAGGGCGCCGCGCCCCGCTAAAACAGCCTAGTGGGAACGCTAAGTATAGTTTATGTTTACTTTAGTATAGTGAGGTTTTCAAGTAGATTACATCCACTACTGCAGCTATAGCAGCAGAGTTCAGAATTTGGGGGCCAGGCCGGTTCATGGGGGGTCTCACGGCAGTGCCCCCTCTTTCTCATACAAGTGTAACGCCTTTTTATCATGTCATCTACACTCTTTTCAGTTTTGTACTCTCTTATTTTTCTGGAGTAATAGAACATTGGTTTTAATTATTAGGAAATCATAATGGATTATGTGGAACACAGTGAGCTGAGAGATGTTTTCCATCCTCGGTTTATCTCCCAACATCACGGTAACAAGCCTTGTCTGACCCGGCTGTTTTACAGTAATCGTATAACGAAGATAATTCATCTCAATAATTCTGCAATATTGATCACAACAACTGTTTTCTTGCACTGATAAAAATGGATTCTGACTGCATATTAATGGGAATGTTATGGACGTCAGCCAGTATTTAATATATTCTGTGTGTCATACGGCATTGAGGAACAATCTCTCTCTTTTTACTGCCTCTGCTGTAAATCTCATGGATACTAAATGAATAAAGCTCCTTCTTCCACTTTCTTGTATGTTTTTGCTGCTACTATGACGCGTCGCAGTGACTGCCCTGTGCTGGCAACTTTTGCGACGCCTTATACTGTACATTAACAGCGATTGCTATGATAGATGACGGCTGTCTCTACCTCTCAAAGGTCAGTCTCACGGTTTAAAGTGTTGTCCCTGATCCTTGGTGTCCCTATTAATATCCCTATGTTTTTTCAAAGAATTTGGACAAAAAGCAATTTCTGGTTCTCTGTATATTGAATGTGAATAGGTGCGGGTTGGCTGCACGGTTGACGAAGTGGCTAGCATTACTGCCTCACAGTGCCGAGGCCATGCACCAAGGGCACCATCTGTGGGGAGCTTGTATCATACTTGATGACCTTTTGGCAAGGAGGGGGCAGGCAGGTTGGCACTGTGGGGTGGTTGTCGCGGCAGACGTGGATTGTGCGGGTTGTTTGATGATGCAATTGCAAGGGGTGGGGCCACGATGGCGTGATTCAGCACAAATCGAGTCAACGCCCACCCGTACTGCCCACTTCACTCCTGGGCGATCTTGGAGAATAGGCTAATTTGGTTTCTATGTATCTTACATTGGTTTCCTGCGGTTTTCTACAAAAATCCATAAACATACCGGTAGGTTAATTGGCTTCTGGCAAAAAATGAACCCTAGTGTCTCACGCATGCGCACGACGGCGCCATCGTCCGCATGCTCTGTGGGGGGCCATCGACCCGGTCCGAGCGCATCGGCGCTAACGACTGGGTCTGAATGACCCCCATAGAGTGCAAGCTCACTGGGGAAGATATTAATGTGAATGTATGTATAAAAAGAATGTGCTACATCCATATATCATCACTGAGCCGTGTGTGGCCTGTTTATAGCACCCATGTGGCATTACTGAGCCCTGATTACCAGCAGGCATGGGCAGAATCACCATAAGGGCACCATTAGAGGAAAAATACAGACATTTGGGTCATCGGGAGATATTACGTCCTTTATAATATTATAGCCGGTTATAAACATGTTATGTGCATGTGCTTTGCCCCAGCTTACATATTACATTTTTTCCAGCCCTTCCCTGCTATTTGGAGGAACATAAACTTACTATTGGCAGTGATAAGAAGTTGGACCGAAATAAACATAGCAGTCTCTTTCCAGAGATCGTTTATGTATCTCCCACAGCTAGGATGGCGGTTTCTAGAAACAGACACAATGTATCTACGTTGTACTTGAAAGAGTGGCAGGATCTATGTGCCTGAGCCCTGGAGACCCGGTGAGGGGCCCATGGAGGTTCTCTCCCCGGCAGTTTTGGAGGCCAAAGCCTATTAGAGCCTCTACCCTCCCCTGGACACTGTGCTGCAAGAATCTGACTAGAGAACAATGAAACCGTGATCAAGCGTCTGTGCTGCTCTGAAATATGTCTTTTTCTCTGTGGCAGCTTTAAGCGGGGAGCTTTCAGCAAAAGACGATGAGTTTTCTTGTACTGCGTTGTCATAGAAACTGGCGCTGATCTGCTTTAAGAATACAAGATACAAGGCATATGAGAGCTACCAAAGAGGATTGTTTTTCATCTCATAATCTCAGCCTGACCAATGCCTCGCTCTGCATAGAGCGTGAGACGTGTGGGCACGAGGAATCCCTATAGAAGGGGACACAGTAGGACACACTTGATAAGGCTGTGATTGGTAATTAAACCTTTCAGTAACACATCCCTCTGTCCTGCACAGGAACATATCCCAACATCCCATTCAGAAACACATCCCTCTGTCCTGCACAGGAACATATCCCAACATCCCATTCAGTAACACATCCCACTGTCCTGTACAGGAACATATCCACCGTCCCATTCAGGAACATATCCCAACATCCCATTCAGGAATATCCTTCACCTTCCCATTCAGGAACATATCCCACTATCCCATTCAGGAACATATCCCACTATCCCATTCAGGAACATATCCCACTATCCCATTCAGGAACATATCCCACTATCCCATTCAGGAACATATGCGAACGTCCCATTCAGGAATATCCTTCACCTTCCCATTCAGAAACATATCCCACTGTCCCATTCAGGAATATCCTTCACCTTCCCATTCAGGAACATATCCCACTGTCCCATTCAGGAATATCCTTCACCTTCCCATTCAGGAAGATATCCCACTGTCCCATTCAGGAACATATGCGAACGTCCCATGCAGGAATATCCTTCACCTTCCCATTCAGGAACATATCCCACTGTCCTGCACAGGAACATATCCCACTATCCCATTCAGGAACAGATGCGAACATCCCATTCAGGAATATCCTTCACCTTCCCATTCAGGAACATATCCCACTGTCCTGCACAGGAACATATCCTACTATCCCATTCAGGAACAGATGTGAACGTCCCATCCAGGAATATCCTTCACCTTCCCATTCAGGAACATATCCCACTATCCCATTCAGGAACATATGCCAATGTCTCATTCATTAATATCCTTCACCTTCCCATTCAGGAACATATCCCACTGTCCCATTCAGGAATATCCTTCACCTTCCCATTCAGGAACATATCCCACTATCCCATTCAGGAACATATGCCAATGTCCCATTCAGTAATATCCTTCACCTTCCCATTCAGGAACATATCCCACTGTCCCATTCAGGAACATATCCCACTATCCCATTCAGGAATATCCTTCACCTTCCCATTCAGGAACATATCCCACTATCCCATTCAGGAATATCCTTCACCTTCCCATTCAGGAACATATCCCACTATCCCATTCAGGAATATCCTTCACCTTCCCATTCAGGAATATCCTTCACCTTCCCATTCAGGAATATCCTTCACCTTCCCATTCAGGAACATATCCCAACGTCCCATTCAGGGATATCCTTCACCTTCCCATTCAGGAACATATCCCACTATCCCATTCAGGAACATATCCCACTATCCCATTCAGGAACATATCCCACTATCCCATTCGGGTACATATTTTTATTAACTTATTTTAAATACTTATAAATATTAAGATAGATAAACAAATAAAAAAGGAAAGAAAATAAGAAGATTTGTTCTGTCCAGTTGTCAAATATTGTAAAATAGAGTCATTTCCTCGTATACATATTTCCAAGACATAACTTTAAAACATGGGAGGAGTCCCTGGATATTAGGGACAACTGGCAACTCCTGTATGGTATGAGTGTGTTTTTGTATGTGTACGTATGTGTTGTGTGAGTGTATTTGCATGTGTAAGTGTGATTGTGCGTATGTGTTTTTATGTTCCCGTGCTAGGTCATATTTTTGCACATAAAAATATCATTGTTTGCGAATAATTAAGCCACAGAAATAGTTACCAATTAGGAGATGTGATACATCCACATGGAGTAAACTTGTAGCAATTTCAAATCTACGGGTAACTATCTCACCACCACACAAATAATTAGTCTTGCTTTAATAATACAGATTTGTGCCTCGGGTAAGATTGGCTTCTTTTGTGGTAGAATTAAATGAAATTCAAAACAATCATAGTTCCATTGGATTCCTGCCAATTCTCTAGATTTAAAGTTAAATTAAAGTTTCCACTGGTTGAGTGGATGAACTCACATGCAGGATTCCTTTACAATTCAGTCAAACACCTGGGGACCATTTAGGATGAGATCCCGCTGTTTGAGACACATTGTATTGGGGCCAATTTGTAATACAAGCAGAAAGGGGTCATCATATTTATCAGGGCCGTAGCTAGGGTAGTGCGGCCGGTGCCATCGCACTGGGCACCACAGGCCAGGGGGCGCTGTTTGGGCCTGTCAAATTTCTGTTACTATCATTCTTGCTTATAGCTTCCTCTTATTTCATCCCCAGCATCTCCTGGCTTCCCCTATCTCTTCCCTGGCCCTTCTCCATGAAGCCATGTCCCTTTTTTGGGTGCATTATGTCCCTTTGAAAAATTAGAGAGGCGCCAATGCTCTTTCTGGCACAGGGCACTAAAAAGTCTAGTTACGGCTCTGATATTTATGGCTGTACCGGAAAATTATCCAATCAGTTGGATAATTCTTAATCACATTGATTATTTGGGGACATAAAGGCACCAATATCAAACCAATATCAGCGCTTTTATTGTGATCATGGGCCCAGCTTTAGTTTATCCTCCACACATGTACAGTATGTACTGTCCGATTATGCGGTGCAACTACTCACTCCACGCTCACATTTTTTAATTTATACCCCTTTTGCACCAAAAACCCAGCTCCATTCTGGGACACTGAGCACGGATTGAGGCCCCTGACTTTTGGAGCGGCTCGTGGCCACTCGCATAGCTGTGGGTGACCACCCACAGCTATAGCGAGAGGCGAGGAAGATGGTCGCGATGGTCAAGACCATCGCAACCATCGGGCTTGCGACGAGACCATTGCAGTAGGGTCTCGCTGCCGCAAGCCCTTGAGTGCTTTTGGCTCTATCAGAGCCAAAATCACTCCCACGGGAATGCCTCCATCTGGTCAGCCACGCCCCCGGCACGCCCACCAAAGGGGGCGTGCTGTCAATCACCATCGGCAGCACGCCCCCTTTGTTGCGAGACCCATAACGACGCTTGGCCATCGTTATTCGGGTCTCGCGCATGCGCACGACGGAGCCGCCTCCGTCGTACGCATGCACACTTGGGCAACATTGACCCGCTTGCGAGCGTGCGGGTCTGAATCAGGCCCTGAGAACGGTCGGAGCTGAGTTTTGATGATGTAATCTCCAAGCACTACGCCAGCCAATCCGCTGGTTTGAGGCATGACCCACTGTGACCTGGGTTCCGCAGTTTACACAGCACTGTTTCCTGGGTTCTTCCTGGGTTCAACCAGGGTCGTATTCCCAGGTCACTCGACCTGTGTAATTTTTCAAGGACACTTTTACACCAAGCCACGACCCAGGTAGATCCAGCAATAACCCGGGTTATTACGGCAGTGGAAAAAGGGTATTATTAAACAGCCGTTGTAATGGTTAGCATTACTGCCTCACAGCACTGAGGTCATGGGTTCGATTCCCACCACGGCCCTATCTGTGCGGAGTTTGTATATTCTCCCTGTGCTTGCGTGGGTTTCCTCCTGGTACTCCGGTTTCCTTCCACACTCCAAAAATATACTGGTAGGTTTATTGGCTCCCAACATAAATTACCCCTAGAGTGTGTGTGCATGTGATAGGGAATATAGATTGTAAGCTCCACTGGGGCAGGGACTGATGTGAACTGCCAAATACTCTCTGTAAAGCGCTGCGGAATATGTTTGCGCTATATTAATAACTGATAATAAATAAAAATAAATAAATTAAAGCCTAAAGTGTGTGCTCCAGTCATCCAGCACAATGCAAAACTGTGCTAGGGGCTTGGACCCCCTTCACTTGCAGGAATGCCCCCTTTGTCATCATTATCCCAGAATTAAAAGACACCTTATGAAGGAAAAAAGATAATCTTCACCCTTTGATAACCCCTTAAAGAGGAAAGGTCTTCAGGCCGACTTCCACAGCAAGGTTCTGGTTTACCCCTTTTCTCCTCAAGATCGGCAAAAGCTTTCCCTGTATGGATGGAGCCTCTGATAACTTGCAGAGGAAGCAGCCCTAAAACCCTAAACCCCAACAAGAAACAGACACAGTGACATGTAAAAACATGAATATAGGTGTGGTATAGATGCGAAAATGTGCAAAATGTTAATATATAGCGCCACCTTTCTACTGGGAATATAAAAAATGTCCTTGACCCGGGCAGTAAAGTGTAGCAAAAGAAAAATGGTGCAACTTAAAAAAAGTGGGATGTAGTGTATATCCTGACAGATGGGATGCCAGGCGTCGATGTACCGATGCCGGCATCCCACTGCCGGGCAAAATGCCGACGTCGCTAGCCCTCTTATGGTCAGGATACCGGCGTCGGAATACCGACAGCCGGCACCCCGATCCTAAGACACCAAAGTCTGGTAAGTGTTAGCCGTGGGGGAAAGGGGGGGGTATTAGGGTTAGGCACACCCAGGGAGGGTTATGGTTAGGGGGAGGGGAGGGTTAGACTACTTACCAGCCAGCGTCGGGATTCTGAAGTGTCAAGCTTCCAGGGTCGGGCTCTTCAGCCGCCGGTATTTCATCCCATTCCAAAAAAAGTGGTTAGTGCAAAGTGAGTTACTATCTGCCATCACCATTGAGGGCACCACACACTCACATGTTCAGGTAACTGGTCAGTCACTGCATAAGGAGAGCCCCAGGGCATAACAAGGAGAATATGCCCTCTCACTACTCTTGGCGTAGTATCAGTCACTGCGGGAAGGAGTGTAGGAGACTTCTACAGACATGTTTGTGGTCTGAAGGTGAGGTGACAACCCCATCTCTGCCACCCCTAGGAAGGTGCAAGTACATTCATTTGCCAAGTCAATAAAAGCTATAACAAAAAGCATAATGATTAGGAATATGAGGAGGAGGAGCTAGTAATGCCATGTCTGCAGCTTAGCATGGTCCTATTCAGCTTCTGTGCTTACTGAAAAATTATTTTAAAATGACACTTTCCTGAGTCAACACGTCATCTGCAACAAAGGGAAATAGTATAGAGTGGCACAGTGTGTCTTTAGTATGTTCTGAAATCACTCTTTAATCAGTAGCAAAAGCCCCCAGGACAAATATGCGGCAATGGCAGATGGACCCGACGTGAAGCTGACATGCTTGTCATTAACTAAAGGTCGCAACATTCATTCCCAGCTAATCGTACGGATTCCCTCCTGCTTCACGTGAGAAGAAGAGTTCGGAGCCGCACGTGGGGACCTCACACTTTGACATTTATATCCCTCTCTTCTCAATGGTGGACCTGACAGCTACTACACCAAACATGAACCACAAGAAGCTTAACATGGACAGGCAATTCACTCCCCCCTCCAATCTGCATCTCGAACAAGAGGGGGGAGGGCATCAGGAAACCAGCGTCAGGTCAGCCATTGAGGAATATAAGGCTCAGTGAGATCAGCCACACCGACGTGGCAGGAAAGGCTGTCGATGGAAAGACTTTTGTTTCAAGAAGAGTTAAGAACGAAACAATATTTTTTAACGTTACTGTACGGGGCTGAATTGCCCCCGCCTCACCAAACGTTAGTTGTTTGATGTACTGGATGCCATTCAAGTTACGGACTTGGTTACAATAAATTAATTTCATGTTATCCTATGTGACTTACTGGCCACAGCGGGGTTTCAGCACAAAGTATCTCAGACAGGAATCACTGATCCCTATGGTTCCCTATGATTTACCAGCATTTCAGTTCTTGGATAATTTTCATAGGGATCGATAATCCTTTTTTTTCAAGCCCTGTCTCATCTGCTTTCTGCTACGGTCAATGCTAGATCAATTCTCGCACTCATGGGGGAACCGTGGGGGGAGTGAGCTAGTAAATGAGGCCTTAGCAAAAAAAAAAAGATGATACATTCTATACGGTACAAACACAACTCCTGTCTGTCGGCCTGATTCAGTAAGGATCGCGATTGCAATAGCGATTACGCACGCAGTTCAACTGCGTTAGTATGCTAATTCATTGCGATCGCTATGCCGTCGCAGCACTACATAAGAATGCCCACCATCGGTACCATCGGTAACATGGAGTACCATCGCAGCCTCACGCACACTTGCACAAGCTCTGACCTTACTCAGGAATTGCTAACTTCAGCGCACGCTATGAGGCCTCAGGCTGCGTAGGGCATCGCAGTGGGTGATTTATGCACGCCCATGCAACGCTGTTCAAACGCACTGGCATGGCTGCGTTTCACCGCCTCCGCACCCCCCATCACCACCCACAAACGGCACTTCCTGTCAATCACTCTGCGATGGGTTTGTGTGGTCGCTGTGATCGCAGTACCGCTCGCAGTGGCCAGCTCGCGCACTGCGATGCATATGCATGCACAGAACACAACAACCGGCCGATTGCGTGCGTATTACCAACTGCGTTCCTTGCTGAATCAGGCCCTGTAAGCACAATGATTACTTATTTATTACTTTAAACAGCTTGTAAATCATAATGATAAGCAAATATATGCAACACGTATATAACTTTAGAAATACTTTCGGTCGGTTTCTTACTACATGTTTTTTGTATTGTTCTTCTAATAAATTCCATAATGTTGATTGACGTACAGTATTAAGAATGAACAATACTAAAGGCACACTTGTTGTCACGCCCGGGTCTGTTTCCCCTGTCGCCGAGTCACTTACCGATTCTGTCAGCGTTCTCTGTCACATCCCAGACGCACAGGCTTCAGTGTTTCTCGGCCTGCTAGGCCTCAAGCAAGATCTAAGCCTGCTACAGAGTACTGCAGTGGCAAGTCCCAATCACCTGTTTGCAACAGCCAATCAAGTGACATGGTGCATACACACGGTCAGATTTGAACAATAACGATTTTAAAAATCGTTCAATCGTTCATATCTGAAAGAAAATCTGACATGTGATCCTGTAACGATGAATGATGCGCGTTCCCGCATGTCAAATAACGATATCCATACTTGCCTACCCTCCCGATTTGGTCGGGAGCCTCCCGAAAATCGGGTGCCGCTCCCGACCTCCCGGGAAGGCAGGCAAGTCTCCCGGAACCAGCCGCAGCCATCCCGCACCCCCCCCGTTGGCGGCCACATAGTATGCAGCCCGGGGGATCAGATGACGCGATTCGCGTTAAAACGCGTCATCGAAGCCCCGCCCCCCGCAGTACAGTGTCTGTATTACGGGCTCTGCACACCTGATGTGTAAAGAGCGTGGTCCAGGCTGTCCCCTCCCAGAAGGGACAGCCTAAAGGTAGGCAAGTCTGACGATATCTGACATCTGATGTGTTTGCAGTCAGAGTTGGTCGATTTCATTCATTTTAATACTGTCTGAAATCATTCAATCGTTCAAATCGTTGGAAAAATTGTTCAGTCGTTCTTCTGACATATCTGACAGTGTATGCACCAATATCCTGAACCTCACTGTACCACCTGTCTCTGCTCAGCCTAATCCCAGGTAACCCAGTTGCTGACTCTACTTAATTGCCAGTACAATGTCTAACCTCAGTTCCTACTGAGTGAGTTATACTGAGCTCATGTTGCTTACTTGTATCCAGTTTTGCTTCCTTCTGCTATATGGATTCCTGCAAGTGATCTACACCTGGGGCAGCTATTCCACTGGCTGCACAGAGAATCTCAACCTGTCCCAGCTAACCAAACCTACAACTCGCCTGTGCATACCATTCTCACTACATGGTGAGTGTTCCTGGTTCCTGCTCCATTTGATGCCGTTCCTGGTATCATCACCTACTACTCATTCCGGTGTTTGTCTGCATCCGGTCCTGCTACCATCTGAGAGATTTTGGACTACAGCACAGGTTCACAAACTCGGTCCTCAGGACCCCAAACAGTGCATGTTTTCCATGTCTCCTCACAGAATCACAAGTGAGATATTAGCGCCACCTGTGGATCTTTTAAAGTGTGTCAGTGAGTAATGAATACACCTGTGTACCAGCCTGGTGACCTGCAAAACGTGAACTGTGTGGGGTCCTGAGGACCTAGTTTGAGAACCACTGGACTACAGCGACAACCCAGTTTCAGCCTGGTGAATACGTTGCCAAGATCTACGAATCCAGCATTCCGGTGACAGTAAGAAGAGTGTTTTAGTATATATCTACAGTACTAATCCAGTATCAGCCTGGTCAATCTACTACCACACTCTCCTCTGATTTCACATAACAACTTGTCTTCAACGCCAACGTCCATGGTGGTCTAGTGGGTATGATCCAGCATCTCTCCGCTGACAACCGAGTTTGATTCCCGGTCAGGGAAGTGTTATTCACTACATGCCAGGAGGTCTCTTTAAGTCTGCCAGCTTTCTGTACACGCCTCCAGACACCAACACAGATGAATATCAGACACCGGGTTAACAAACAAATACTAGTCTGACACTTGCCTACTTTTAAAACGTATTTCAAGGAGATTGTGACAGCAACACCTACTGTATGTGCGTGATGGTAAAGTGGGCGTGTCCTGCTTCAGCTAAGAGGCGTGTCATAAACCTGACTTACATCCAAATATAAATGAGCCCCAAAGCAGTTAGTAGGATCTACTTATTGATGAAAATACACTGATACTTATCAGAAAATGCATGTAGCCATATCGATCATTGGGCCTGATTCAGACCCGCTCGCAAGCGGGTCGATGGCCGGTCAATGCGCACGCGTGAGCCCCGGAGCGAGTGAGAAATTCACTCGCTCCAGGGCTCGCTACAAACGGGGCGTCTGTCGATGTTGATCGACAGCTCACCCCGTTTTGTAGGTGGGTCGGGGGGGTGGCTTGCCAAACGGAGGCGTTCCCAAAGGAACGCCTGCTGTTTTGGGGCGACCATACTGCATATTTGCCTACTCTCCCGGGACTGTCGGGAGCCTCCCGAAAATCGGGTGCCGCACCCGACACCCCCTCCCGACACCCCGCAAGACTAGGCAAGTCCCTCGGAAAGCCCCGCTAACCCCCGCGCCAGCTGCAAAATTGGGCGGTGCGGGGGTGTGATGACGCGATTCGCGCTGAATTGCGTCATCATAGCCCCGCCCCCTGCCTTATAATGCCAGTAATATTGGCATTATAAGGTGGGGGGCGGGGCCACCATGACGCAATCGCGTTGACACGCCCCCGCTCTGCCTATTTGACCCGCCTCCATCCTCCCTGCTGGACGGACCTGCCAGCCCCTCCCGGATTCCCCTGCCGAAATGTCGGCAAGTATGCCCTACTGACATCACGAGTGATGTCAGTAGTGAGCTTCCGGTTCTATTAGAGCCGGAAGCTTGCTAGCGCTTGCGGCAGACGAGACCCTACCATAAGGGTGTCATCGCAAGCCCAATGGTCGGGCCATCGCGACCATCTACTGGCCGCTCGCTAAAGCTGTGGGTGGTCACCCACAGCTTAATGAGCGGCCAGAAGGCTGGTAAAAAAAAAACGCCCCTCAGACCTGCGAGCGGGTCTGAATCAGGGCCATTGTGCCTTACACCCAATGCAGGGAAATGATACTAATGATCCCATTTGAATGTATATATATGTTTTTTTTAATTATATAACAGCTACATACTGGGTGTAAGGTGCGATCAGGGAGATTTTTGCTATTTCAGGGAGAGTTGGCAAGTATGACTAAAGTATCTCTCACGCCAACATTTTAAGATCTGGAAAATCAAGTGCAGCACCGATCACTTCTGCGATTACTCACGCAGGTCTGTAATACCTTGCAGTCCTGCGTATACATCGGTACCATCAAGGAACATCGCCCCCAAAGTAGTCGCCCTTAAGTAACCTGCAGCTGATACATTTAGTAATTGCCGTACAGTAAGTCCTTTGGCCTGATGAGATGACACCTGATTCGGGTGCGACTACAACAGATACATTTTGAACATTCGAAGGCGACGCCGCATTTGATGAAAATAAGACCTTGGCGCTGCTCAGCAAAAGGTTTCATCGGTTATTCTTGTTTGGCACCAGGTGGCATAGTACACGTGGTCCACGTTGAAGGAAGAAGGGACTCATCTGAACATGAAAATGTCCTACAGTATATGCTAATGCCCAATAGTCACAGAAAAGCATAGGGATTTATCTACATCAATGTTTTATTGTTGGAGCCGAGTGGTGCCACGTGGGATATTTAGTGTCACATATACTACAGGCTCAAGCGATAAATGACGCAAAGCTACTGTAACATGCGCCACTTCAGAGGTGACGGAGAATTTTGGCACAAGACAGCAATATACACAGGTGTTTAATGAACATATGCCGCACACTATGGTGCATATCCCCAGACAGCTATCACTAAATGAGACACCAAACGGGTAGTAAAGTAGAAAGAATTCAAAAGGCGTAGAACAAAGGTGAAAGGTCCAGATAACATATTTGTCAGGAGAGACTTGACGAGCGGAACATGAGCGGCTGTGATACTATAGGATAAATATTTATTCACAGAGTTCTGAAAGTATTTTTAAAAATAAGAGGATTTCTAAAATAACCGGGGATACTTTGACATTGGAGGAAAGAAGACTGAAAGTAACATAAGGAAGAACTTTATTTGTAAATCCTGGGAATCTCTTTTGTAATTCAGTATTGGGCGGGGGTATGTAATTTGGACACTGCTGGCATGTGGGGTGATGCTGCGATAATGTGGGCAATGTTGGTACAATGTCAATGAACAATACTGGGTACTTTTGTAAGGCCGTGGTACTTCTGGTATAATATAAACAATGGTGGTATATTGTGGCAGTTTTATTATGTACTGATACATTACTGGTATAATAGGGGACTGTTATTATGTACTGATACATTACTGGTATAATAGGGCACTGTTATGTACTGATGTATCATTGGCATAATGTGGACACTGGGCCTGATTCAGAGCCGGACGCTCTGACAAGAGCGCTCGCTCTGAATCAGGGCCCACCTACCTAAAATTGGAGCGGTCTCCTGGCCGCTCGCATAGCTGTGGGTGACCACCCACAGCTTATGCGAGCAGCCAAAAAGTTGGTCGCGGTGGTCAAGACCATCGCGACCATCGGGCTTGCGACGAGACCCCGTGGTAGAGTCTCGCTGCCGCAAGCCCAGGAGTGATTTTGGCTCTATCAGAGTCAAAAGCACTCCCACTGACATCACTAGTGATGTCAGTGGGGCCGGACCCAGACGGTAGGCGTTCCCATGGGAACGCCTCCGTCTGGGCAGCCACGCCCCCGGCACGCCCACCAAAGGGGGTGTGCTGTCACTCACCATCAACAGCACACCCCCTTTGGTGCGAGACCCATAGCGACGGCTGGCCGTCGCTATGCGGGTCTTGCGCATGTGCACTAGGGCACAATCGACCCGCTTGCGAGCGCTCGGCGCTCGCGAGCGGGTCTGAATCAGGCCCACTGTTTGTATGTACTATGGCATTGTGGATATAATGGGGATACAGTGCGGGCAAAATACATCCTGGATGTGTGTGATGGGGTACTGCGGCCAAAATGTGGACAGTGCTGGTATATTGAGGACACTGCTGGTATGTGGGTGTCTGAGGGTATATTGTGGACACTGCAGGTATGGGGAATCTAAAGGGCATATTGTGGGCACTGCTGGTATGAGGGGGTCTAAAGGCATACTGTGGACACTGCTGGTATGAGGACTGGAGTATGAGGGCATACTGTGGACACTGCAGGTATGAGGGAGTCTGTGGGTATATTGTGAGCAATGCTGGTATGAGAGGGTCTGAGGGCATACTGTGGACACTGCTGGTATGAGGGGGTCTGAGGGCATACTGTGGGAACTGCTGGTATGAGGACTGGAGTATGTGGACACTGCAGGTATGAGGGAGTCTGTGGGTATATTGTGAGCAATGCTGGTATGAGGGGGTCTGAGGGCATACTGTGGGCACTGCTGGTATAATGTAGGTAACGTTGGTATGAGAGGGGACTGCTGTGATGAAGGAAGTCTGTTGGTATAATGTAAGTACTGCTAGTAAAGTTTATTGTTAGTATCATTTGGCAGTGTAATTTGGCACAATGCATGGATATGGGCCAGTAACTGCTGTGCGTAATATGTTTGCTTAGAATGCTGTGCAATGCATATGTGTGTACTTTGAATTGTTATTTATGTTTCCCGTATACCTATAAAGCCACCTGCACTAATCGGCATAATACCAATTATCATCATTTCCCGTACAGGTAACTATTCCCCAGTAAGGTGCCCCTGGAATGCTTTTCCCAACGTTGGTAACTATGGAAAAAGTTTTTGTTTTGTTTTTCTTCCATCTGCTTTGGACCCCAGAGAGAGGATTACAGACAAATGGCAGCGGGGCGTGTGCGTGATGTGTGGCACAGACGTGGAAGATTACGCCGAGCGAGAAAATCATTAGCTGCCTCTCTGATCTGGAGGAGCTGTGAGTGCCCTGTCCGTCTGCTCCAATCACCGATGCCTCTCCATCAATTAGAGAAATGGATTCATTAAAAGCATGAAGCACAATTTCACACCTTGGAATCGCCCTTGTTAGCGACACCGTGGGATGGAAGGCCGTCCCCAGAAGGGGCATTTAACCCCTTAGTGTCCAGGATCACGTTGTTTTCCAAAGACCAAAACAGAGTGTATCAGGTCTCAGCCTTGAATAGAAATCGGAGTAATTACGTTATGACACTGGGAGGTCAGCGCTATTGTGTCATGTGTCATAGTTACATAATACGATTTGCTTTAAAAAAAAAAAAAAAAGAAGACAAATTTCAATCATTCATACGTTCCAATTGTGTTGATCTAGAGAAAAGCGAATGGCTGGGCTGGGCAGGGCAGTGTAATTTGCTGTGGCTTGTAGGGACAGGCAGTGGTGAGTTGCAGGAGTAGGTCCAACACCTGTCGGTGACCCACGGGTCTATTTACAAAGCCTTTTTTGGAGATACAGTGAATAGAGATAAAGTACCAGCCAATCATCTCCTAACTGCCATGTCACAGGCTGTGTTTGAAAAATGACAGGAGCTGATTGGGTGGTACTTTACCTGTGTTCATTTTATCTCCATCCAAGGCTTTGTAAATACGTCCCCCGGTACCCATCTTATGGGCGAGCAGACCGTCCAGTAGTGGGGAGGCGGCAGTTGGAGGAGGAGCGGAGAGGAAGGGAAGGGGGGTTGGATAGGGATAAGGTTGAGGAAGTAGGTGGGGGATGAGTGATTAAGGCAGGCCTGGCCAACCTGTGGCTCTCCAGCTGTTGTGAAACTACAATTCCCAGCATGCCCTGCTACAGTTCTGCTATTAGGGAATGCTAAAACTGTTGCAGGGCATGCTGGGACTTGTAGTTTCACAATAGCTGGAGAGCCACAGGTTGGCCAGGCCTGGATTAAGGGGTTTGATGTATTAACATCTCCCTTTTTTCACAAACTGACACATCCTCAGTTCCAGATTAACAACAAGGCGACCAGGGTGGCTGTCCAGTGGCACCCACACATTCAGGGTTGCCTACCCTCCCGATTAGGCCAGGTGGCTCCCGATAAACGGGTGCAGCTCCCGGCCCCCCGGAAAGGCAGGCAAGCCTCCCGAATGCGGCCCATGCACTTGTAGTTCTACGGAAACTAAAAATTTTTTTTATCAGGACGACAATGGCACCAGTCATGTTTCCAGGGCGACGCTGGACTGGTATACAGAGAATTCGGTAACCCGGATGGACTGGCCAGCTCAGAGTCCAGATCTTACCCCCACTGAGAACCTCTGGGAGGAATTGGAGTGACGGGTGCATTCTAGGCCGACTCGTCCTTCCTCAGTGTCACAGTCGGTCACTGTACATAAGGCAGAATGGCAGAACATACTGCCTGCTGCTGTCCAGGAACTTGTGGCCAGTTTGCCAAGAAGGGGGCGAGCAGTAATCACTGCACGTGGTGACCTACACAGCACTGACGTCACTAACATCTCACTGATCTATTTGCTGTCAGTGTCCAATCACTTACTGTATGATTACATAAATACCTACATAGCTCCAATAAGTAAAGAAATATAGATTGGACCTGGAAGCAATAATTAAGTTTATAGTAGTATATTACAGGTTTTTCCTTTCCATTAATAAAATGTATAAAGCACAACCATAACTACAGTATGTTGATAACCAAACGTCGCATCACTTGCAGAGGAAAAGGACAATTTCACACAGGTGTTTGACAGTGAAATCGCTATGATCTGATAGGGGGGCCACACTGTCCATTTACTTTCACTCTATGGTGACTGAGCGTATTATTACTTCAGAGGTGCGGTTCGGTTCTCTAGAAATCCGTATCCAGCAGAATTTCCTGAATCCGGATAAATCTGATCTTTTTGCGGTTTGGATTTTACATCTGAATTTTCGGGTTTTGGATTGCATAAATGACATAATTTTAGCTGTTTAAAAAACTTTTTATCATTTTTTTTTATTTTTTTATTTTAAAACCCAGATCCAAAACCAAAACATGTGACGGTGATTTTGCTAAACCAAAACCCAAAGATGAATCTAGATCCAAAACCTAAAACACGGGGGTCAGCGCACATCTCTAATTATTACTGGAGAGCGGGGCTGGGTTTTGGACAGAAAATCCAAGGACTTCAAAACTCCCTACCTAAGTCATATAGATGATTCCACACCATTATGGGGTACAGTAGATGTGGGTTGGGTATGGGATTCCGGTGCTCGGGATCTTGTCGGTCAGTATCTTAACCCACCCCTTCTCCCTATCCCTAACCGTCCCTCCCTGGTGTCTAAACCTAATCCCCCCCCCAGTGCCTAAGCCTAACCTCCGCCGCCCCGCACCCTAAACCTAACCCTCCCCCTAGTGCTTAACCCTAACACTCCCCCTAGTGCCTAACCCTAACCCCACTGCTTTCTGTCGGGATGACGGGATTCTGACAGGTGTTGGTATTCTAAGCTCCGGCTCCCGACTGTTGAGATTTTGACCAGATCTCTTGGAGAGAGAAAAGTGAAGAGAGAATAAAGTACAAACCAATCTTAACTGTTAGGTTACAGGTTGCGTTTGAAAAATGACAGTTAGGAGCCGATTAATTAGTACTTTATCTCTTTCCACTTTATCTCTCTTCAAGGCTTAGTACATAGAAATATTGAAGTTACGATAATAAATGCACTTCTCCAACATCTAAGTTTTACCCAATTATGCTGATTCTGAAATCCACGTTCATTTGCTTTTCATATCTATTTCCCTGTTTTTCAGTAGATGAATTTATGCAAATGAAAATTCTGTCAGTTTCCATTTTCCAATGGTTGCACTGACTGTATTATCATTTTCTCAGATTTGATTGAACTGTATCATCCTCTGTTGTTGTCATGCTCAAAATAATTGTATGTAGCCAACGTTGTCCTATCTACTGGACTCTAATGCATCCTGGGTGGTATCAGTGGCAAACTCAGGATTTTGAGAGGGGGGTTTCCAAATGCTTGATTTTAGAGTGTGGCCAATCCATGAAGAGGACATGATTAGCACTTAACCAGCTTTAATATGCATCATACAAAGTGTATTATGTGTTATAATTCCAGCATATACAGGACCAGTGATCACAGTAACTCATTATTTGTGTCATACATAGTGTATTGTGTGTCATAATTCCAGCATATACAGGACCAGCGATCACAGTAACCCATTATATGTGTCATACATAGTGTATTGTGTGACATAATTCCAGCATATACAGGACCAGTGATCCCAGTAAGCCATTATATGTGTCATACATAGTGTATTGTGTGTCATAATTCCAGCATACACAGGACCAGCGATCACAGTAACCCATTATATGTGTCATACATAGTGTATTGTGTGTCATAATTCCATCATATACAGGACCAGTGATCACAGTAACCCATTATATGTGTCATACATAATGTATTGTGTGTAATAATTCCAGCATATACAGGACCAGTGATCACAGTAACCCATTATATGTGTCATACATAGTGTATTGTGTGTCAGAAATCCAGCATATACAGGACCAGTGATCACAGTAAGCCATTATATGTGTCATACATAGTGTATTGTGTGTAATAATTCCAGCATATACAGGACCAGAGATCACAGTAACCCATTATATGTGTCATACATAGTGTATTGTGTGTCATAATTCCAGCATATACAGGACCAGCGATCATAGTAACCCATTATATGTGTCATACATAGTGTATTGTGTGCCATAATTCCATCATATACAGGGCCAGTGATCACAGTAACCCATTATATGTGTCATACATAGTGTATTGTGTGTCATAATTCCATCATATACAGGGCCAGTGATCACAGTAACCCATTATATGTGTCATACATAGTGTATTGTGTGTCATAATTCCATCATATACAGGACCAGCGATCACAGTAACCTATTATATGTGTCATACATAGTGTATTGTGTGTCATAATTCCATCATATACAGGACCAGCGATCACAGTAACCCATTATATGTGTCATACATAGTGTATTGTGTGTCATAATTCCAGCATATACAGGACCAGCGATCACAGTAACCCATTATATGTGTCATACATAGTGTATTGTGTGTAATAATTCCAGCATATACAGGACCAGAGATCACAGTAACCCATTATATGTGTCATACATAGTGTATTGTGTGTCATAATTCCAGCATGTACAGGACCAGTGATCACAGTAACCCATTATATGTGTCATACATAGTGTATTGTGTGTCATAATTCCAGCATATACAGGACCAGCGATCACAGTAACCCATTATATGTGTCATACATAGTGTATTGTGTCATAATTCCATCATATACAGGGCCAGTGATCACAGTAGCCCATTATATGTGTCATACATAGTGTATTGTGTGCAATAATTCCAGCATATACAGGACCAGTGATCACAGTAACCCATTATATGTGTCATACAAAGTGTATTGTGTGTCATAAATCCAGCATACACAGGACCAGTGATCACAGTAACCCATTATATGTGTCATACATAGTGTATTGTGTGTCTTAATTCCAGCATATACAGGACCAGCGATCACAGTAGCCCATTATATGTGTCATACATAGTGTATTGTGTGTCATAATTCCAGCATATACAGGACCAGCGATCACAGTAACCCATTATATGTGTCATACATAGTGTATTGTGTGTCATAATTCCAGCATATACAGGACCAGAGATCACAGTAACCCATTATATGTGTCATACATAGTGTATTGTGTGTCATAATTCCAGCATATACTGGACCAGCGATCACAGTAACCCATTATATGTGTCATACATAGTGTATTGTGTCATAATTCCATCATATACCGGACCAGCGATCACAGTAACCCATTATATGTGTCATACATAGTGTATTGTGTGTCATAATTCCATCATATACAGGGCCAGTGATCACAGTAACCCATTATATGTGTCATACATAGTGTATTGTGTGTCATAATTCCAGCATATACAGGACCAGCGATCACAGTAACCCATTATATGTGTCATACATAGTGTATTGTGTGTCATAATTCCATCATATACAGGGCCAGTGATCACAGTAACCCATTATATGTGTCATACATAGTGTATTGTGTGTCATAATTCCATCATATACAGGGCCAGTGATCACAGTAACCCATTATATGTGCCATACATATTGTATTGTGTGATAATTCCAGCATATACAGGACCAGTGATCACAGTAACCCATTATATGTGTCATACATAGTGTATTGTGTGTCATAATTCCAGCATGTACAGGACCAGTGATCACAGTAACCCATTATATGTGTCATACATAGTGTATTGTGTGTCATAATCCCAGCATATACAGGACCAGCGATCACAGTAACCCATTATATGTGTCATACATAGTGTATTGTGTCATAATTCCATCATATACCGGACCAGCGATCACAGTAACCCATTATATGTGTCATACATAGTGTATTGTGTGTCATAATTCCAGCATATACAGGAGCAGTGATCACAGTAACCCATTATATGTGTCATGTATAGTGTATTGTGTGTCATAATTCCATCATATACAGGGCCAGTGATCACAGTAACCCATTATATGTGTCATACATAGTGTATTGTGTGTCATAATTCCAGCATATACAGGACCAGCGATCACAGTAACCCATTATATGTGTCATACATAGTGTATTGTGTGTCATAATTCCAGCATATACAGGACCAGTGATCACAGTAAGCCATTATATGTGTCATACATACTGTATTGTGTGTAATAATTCCAGCATATACAGGACCAGAGATCACAGTAACCCATTATATGTGTCATACATAGTGTATTGTGTGTCATAATTCCAGCATATACTGGACCAGCGATCACAGTAACCCATTATATGTGTCATACATAGTGTATTGTGTCATAATTCCATCATATACCGGACCAGCGATCACAGTAACCCATTATATGTGTCATACATAGTGTATTGTGTGTCATAATTCCATCATATACAGGGCCAGTGATCACAGTAACCCATTATATGTGTCATACATAGTGTATTGTGTGTCATAATTCCAGCATATACAGGACCAGCGATCACAGTAACCCATTATATGTGTCATACATAGTGTATTGTGTGTCATAATTCCATCATATACAGGGCCAGTGATCACAGTAACCCATTATATGTGTCATACATAGTGTATTGTGTGTCATAATTCCATCATATACAGGGCCAGTGATCACAGTAACCCATTATATGTGCCATACATATTGTATTGTGTGATAATTCCAGCATATACAGGACCAGTGATCACAGTAACCCATTATATGTGTCATACATAGTGTATTGTGTGTCATAATTCCAGCATGTACAGGACCAGTGATCACAGTAACCCATTATATGTGTCATACATAGTGTATTGTGTGTCATAATCCCAGCATATACAGGACCAGCGATCACAGTAACCCATTATATGTGTCATACATAGTGTATTGTGTCATAATTCCATCATATACCGGACCAGCGATCACAGTAACCCATTATATGTGTCATACATAGTGTATTGTGTGTCATAATTCCAGCATATACAGGAGCAGTGATCACAGTAACCCATTATATGTGTCATGTATAGTGTATTGTGTGTCATAATTCCATCATATACAGGGCCAGTGATCACAGTAACCCATTATATGTGTCATACATAGTGTATTGTGTGTCATAATTCCAGCATATACAGGACCAGTGATCACAGTAACCCATTATATGTGTCATACATAGTGTATTGTGTGTCATAATTCCAGCATATACAGGACCAGTGATCACAGTAACCCATTATATGTGTCATACATAGTGTATTGTGTGTCATAATTCCAGCATGTACAGGACCAGCGATCACAGTAACCCATTATATGTGTCATACATAGTGTATTGTGTCATAATTCCATCATATACCAGACCAGCGATCACAGTAACCCATTATATGTGTCATACATAGTGTATTGTGTGTCATAATTCCAGCATATACAGGACCAGTGATTACAGTAACCCATTAGATGCGGCAGTAGGTCTATCCTGCCTGAGCTGTCTGTTTTTATTTCAGATGTGGGCACCATTCCATAGTATTGGAGCAGAGGAACCTAGCACTGCCCTAGACATACTGTATATGTACATATTGGTCTCTTTATGCACTGGATATTTAATTATTAAACAGTATTAATAATTAACCCTATTGATGGTCTATAGCAGTGCACCCCTAACAGTGTATGTTTTCCAGGTCTCCTTAGTTGGTGTACTTGTATTTATTACTTGCTCACACATGTTAAAAGATCCAGTGGTGCTGATTATTTCCTTTGTGATACTGATAAGAACATGCAGCACTAGTAACAATCTATTATATTACTATTTCTATTGTGGTCATGGTGTGGGCTGGGGAGGGAGGTTGTTTCTAGGCAACCGGAAACCCTCCGGGTGTTTGCCTATGGGTATGTCAGTTATCACATATCACATACTGTATATAGGGGCATATTTAGATATTATTATGTTTTCATTATTACTTATTTATTAAAAATGTAGTACCTCCAGTATTTAGCAAAGTGCTTTTTAGGGCGTTTTTGCCAAATATCCCCCATGCCGCTGCAAAAATCGCATCCGTCCCATCAGCTGATCGCGTTTACCATACAGTACCTCTAATGGCAAATGAGACCGGCCCGGATTTAGGGGCAAAGTTACATTATGTAAAACACGGAGATAACGAATTCAAGTTTCATAACTGCCATCAGCTGTGTGCGATCCTGCTGCTTGGGCTATCTGCCAGCTCCGGGGCCCCGGGAGGGCCCGAGCTGCTTAAAAGATCTCCTGAGGAGCAGATGCTATTTTCTGCACACAGCCCCTGAAGTCTGGGAAATCCCTGCAGACAGAGAGCATGTAAGTATATGAACACGGTGAGCCGCTCACTGATCTCCCTGTCTGCTGGGCTCAGTCAGAGGCAGGGTGGTCTGCGCTCAGGGGCAGATGACAATGGTTTAGTTGTTGTGCTCGGCAGGAGGGCCGTTCAGAGCCAGGAGCCGGGCTTTGCTCTTGCCTGCCGCCATTAGGATACGTTAGTGAGTAGTCATCTGTATATTTACGGTGTCATGAGTCAGACTGATGTGAGGAAGAGCCGTGCTCGCTCCTGGCTTGCAGAAACAGGTGCCCCTTGCAATTTCTTTCATGGACAAATGTGGCTGTTGTCTATTGTAATTTTATGCTCTCTGATGCATTAATACAACTCAGTAGCTGCAGGGGTCCACTTTAGACTCCTGTATCAAAGCAGTGTGGAAATATAAAATGAGACCCTTTCATTAATGTTGCCATTTCTAGTATGCACGATAATATTAAGGTATAGTAACCACCATCGGGTTTGGTACGGGATCCCAATGGTCAATATACCGACAGAATTTTGTAAGTATACTATCCCTTACCCTAACCCACCTTTCCCTCAGCCTAACCATAATCCTCCTTTCCCGAAGCCTAACCCCCCCTCCTGCAGTCTAACCCTAATCCTCCCCTCCCACATCCTAACCCTAATCCTCCCTTCCCGAAGCCTAACCCTAATCCTCCCTTCCAGAAGCCTAACCCTCCCCTCCTGCAGCTTAACCCTAATCCTCCCCTCCCACAGCCTAAGCCTAATCCTACCTTCCCGCAGCCTAAACCTCCCCTCCTGCAGTCTAAACTTAATCCTCCCCTCCTGCAGCCTAACCCTCCCCTCCTGCAACCTAACCCTAATCCTCCCCACCCGCAGCTGAATCCTCCCATCCTGCAGCCTAACCCTAATCCTACCTTCCCGCAGCCTAACACTCCCCTCCTGCAGTCTAAACTTAATCCTCCCCTCCTGCAGCCTAATCTTCCCATCCCGCAGCCTAACTCTAATCTTCCCATCCCGCAGCCTTACCCTAATAATCCCCTCAGTGCCTAACCCTAACCTTAATACTCACCATCGGGATGTCAGCAATTCTGGAACCGGGATTTAGACTGCTGTCGGGATTCTGGCCTCCGGCATCCTGACACAATGCCAGCTACATCCCCTAACACCAGCTGTTCCACCTTATATAAGGGGTTGATAAGCTTGATAAACAGGCCCAGAAATATTATCAGGTCTAGCCTAGGTATAGAGCTCCAGTATTTGTCTTATTCTGTGAGTGCATTATGTATTTTTATGATTAGCAAAACTTGCATGGACGCATTACACCTCCATTTATACATTGGTGTGGAGACGAATAGAAAGGAACATCCTCTACCTGATTTATTTGTCTAATTGCCTCACAAAGACTGAGTGATACGCCTGATATTTAACTACCTCTAGCAAGGGAATACCCATCACAGGACATGGGATTCTTATTCCCCCAACTCATTTACCCTGGATGGTCATGGATCTAAAGCAATTATTTATTTCCTTCAACAATAGGCTTTTATGAATTTTTTAATTGTTATAGTGTAATAATAAATGTTTCTTTGGATCAGTTTTTTCACATTACATCGGGATGTAGTTATGAGACCGACGGCCGCCATGGCGCCAGTCTCAATCCCGACAGAGGAAGCCCAACAAGGGATTTAAGATTGGCGTAGAAATACAGACGCCTGCAATAGTAAGATCGACAATACAAAGATCGATAACTTTAGATCAACCGGAACAAAAGATTGACAAATGAAACATTGACTCAGTGGCGTAACTAGGGTATTTGGAGCCCAGGGCAAATGTAAAAATGGAGCCCCCACCAATGTTTGCAGAAAAATGGGCATGGTCACTTAAAAATGGGGCTTGTCAACATGACACACATACCCCTTTCTCGTCACTCTGAACATTCCTTTCCATTCCATATGCACCTTAACTCCAGTAATGCCCCTTATACAGTCCCCCTTATGCAGTGCCCACAGTAGTGGTCCCTCTTATGCAGGTCCCCAGTAGTGCCCCCTTATACAGTACCCCCAGTATGCAATGTCCCCAGTAGTGGTCCCTCTTATGCAGGCCCCCAGTAGTGCCCCTTGTACAGTACCCCCAGTAGGCAATGTCCGCAGTAGTGGTCCCTCTTATGCAGGCCCCCAATAGTGCCACTAGTACAATACCCCCAGTAGTGGTCCTTATACAGTGCCCCCAGTAGTAATCCCCTTTATGCAGTGGCCCCTGTAGTGGTCCTTCCTATTCAGTGCCCCCAATGCAGTGTACCTTGTGCCTCCAGTAGTAAGCCCCTTATATAGTGCCCCCAGTAGTAGACCCCCTATGCAGTTCCCCAGTAGTGGTCCCCCTATGCAGTGGCCCTTATATAGTGTTCCCAGTAGCAGTCCCCCCTATGCAGTGTCCCCCAGTAGTAGCCCTCGTATGCAATGCCCCCAGTAGTGGTCCCCCCCAGTGGTGCCCGCAGTAGTGGTCCCCCCAGTAGTAGCCCCCCCCAGTAGAGGTTCCCCTGAATTAGTGTCCCCAGTAGAGGTCCCCTCCATTTGTGCCCCCAGTATAGGTCCCCTCCGTTAGTGCCCCCAGCATAAGTGCTCCCAGTATAGGTCCCCTACATTAGTTCCCCCAGTATAAGTGCCCCAGTATAGGTTCCCCCCATCAGGGCCCCAGTATAAGTGCCCCCAGTATAGAAACCCCCCCCCCCGACAAATACACACTGAAAATAAAAAATAAATAAAATAAAAATACCTGAATCCACACTCCTGCCGCTGTCCGCACGTCAGTCCTCCCAGGCTGGCGCGCTCTGCATTATGGGAGAGACGTCATGACGTCTCTCATATTACCCACTACAGGAGCCGGAAGGGAGCCGGCTCTTACAGTGGGCGTTGCAGCAGCCAATGAGAATCTGTCTAACTCTCATTGGCTGCTGAATAACACACACATCGCCATCGCCGCCGCGATGTGTTAGAATGCACAGCATGAGCCCGCCTGCCATCCTCCTCCTGACGCTATTGGGCAAGTGCTCAGGGGGAGGGAAGGGGCTCGGCTGTGCAGCACAGGACCGGCGCTGGGAAGCCTAGCGCCGCTCCTGTGTAAATGTGTAGTGCTGACCGCACTCCCTGCGGTCGGCACTACACTGGTTAACTAGGGCGGGCCGCTACCATGGCCGGCGGCGCTGCCGGTCATACGTCGCCCAGGGCACACGCCCTGCTCGACCCTCCCTTAGTTATGCCATTGCATTGACTAGAACAAAATATGCACAGATAGAAGATCGACAGTAATTAAGAGTCGACAGATGTTAGAACAGTTATATATTTATTTATTGGTTGATCTTAGTTCAGACACATATCACCGACAAACATGTGAAAGATAAATTAAAAGATCGACATGTTTGTCGGTGATCTATGTATCTATGGGGCCTATTCATCAACACTAAAATAAAGTTTTTAAGGACATTTTCCTTCATTACCATTATTTTAGTATTCATGAAGACACATAGGGCTCTATTTATTAACATTATTTTTACTAAAATAAAGTGAAAAAGGGTGTTTTCATACCCTTTTCACATTATTTTAGTTTCACCTGTAGTTATTACAGGGCAATTGGAGTAGAATTAGTAAAATTCTACTCCAACCCCTAATTATCACTTCTTTTTAGTAAAGCAGATCGCATTTCCCATAATTGTAATAGGAAATGTGATCTGGCCAAAGTTACTAAAAATAAATTGTAAAAAAATACCGGGGGAAGCCCTGTGATAATAACGCCACCTGGAGGTGGCGTTATCCAGGGTCTCCCCCGGTTACTGGGCTTCCACTCTGCTCTAACGGGGAGAGCAGAGGCGGGAGCCGGTACCAGTAATCAGCTATGTGGTCTAAGCAGACCGCAAGCTGATTGCTGTAAAAAAAAGAAAAAAAAATTAAACATTTTTTTTTTTACTTACCAGGGACCGGTGATCGGGCCTCTGGTGATGGCTCCTCTCCGGTCAGCTGGTCTCCCACAGTGCACTGCTGCCCGGTCATCAGGTGATTGGGCCCCAGTGCAGTATGGGAGATCACCTGATCCCCGGAGGCCAGGAGGATGCATGTAAGTGTAATGAAGGGAGGGGGGGGTAGCGGGGGAGGGGGAGGGGGGGTCCGCGATCACGGGGGGCAGGGCTTAGCGCTGGTGGGGGGTAGCAGCGACGCTGGGTCGGCGCATGCGCGGGCTCTTAGTCGCGGTATTTTTTCCGAAAATACCGCGACTAGAGTATCGCAAGCTCTGTCCCTGCAAGGGATTTATAGTAAATCCCTGTGATATTGCCTGAATTCGCAATGCGAATTCACTCGGTAATATCACACTACAATCCGCATTCAATATGCGGATTGTAGTAAATAGAGCCCTTAGCACAGGAGATATCACTGATATCTCCTGGTTAAGTCCGTCTGCGCTAATTTCCACACTCTCCATACATTAGTACATTAGTATGGGTACATTAGTACATTAGTACATTAGTACGGGTACATTAGTACATTAGTACATTAGTATGGGTACATTAGTATGGGGATATGGAAATTATGGTATTCATCAAATTCCAATTACCGCAGCTGTAAGCAGTGTTGCGCATGCGATGCTTTTACGGATGTAACAGCGCATGCGTAGCACTAATTACAGCTGCGGTAAGTGAGTGTAGAGAGGGAAAACTATCTATTTCATCGCACAAATTACAGCTGTTCGGAATAGATAGAATGATGAATTCCTCCGGTAATTAGGTAGAACTCTATCGAGTTTTAAGTAATGATGAATAGGCCCCTATATATATATATATCTGTTGATCTTAGTCTAGTCGTTCTAACATCTGTTGACTCTTAATTACTGTCGATCTTCTTTCTGTCTATATTTTGTTCTAGTCGATGTTTCATTTGTCGATCTTTTGTTCCTTTCGATCTATAGTTGATCGATCTAAAGTTGCCGATCTTACTATTATAGATCTATGGACCGTATACCCTACAAAATGGTCTCTTACGCCGTGAAACTTGGTTCATCTCTAGTCTGTTTTGTGAATCTAAAAATTTAAATCTTTTAGGATATTTTGAGGAAAATATTACTCAGATATGTTAAAGGGTCGATGAGCCTATTACAGCGCAAACTGCTGATGTTCTTCATGTAATGCATATTTTAATTCTGTCAGCAGCTATGACTCAAAGGCCCTCATTCAGAGCCGTACGCTCTGAGCAGAGCGCACGCTCTGAATGAGGGCCGCCCTCCATAATTATGGAGCGTCATCCTGGACGCTCGTATAGCTGTGGGTCACCACCCACAGCCTATACGAGCGTGCAGTTTGATGGCCGCGATGGTCTTGACCATCGCGACCATCGCCACTGCGAGCCGGAGCCTGCGGTTTTTTCAACCGCAAGGCCCGGAGTGATTTTGGCTCTATCAGAGTGATGTCAGTGGGCCGGCTTCTGTCCATCAACATCGACAGCACGCCCCCTTTGATCAGACACAACGAGCGAAGGAAAGTCCTTCGCTCGTCGCGTCTGGCGCATGCGCACGACGGAGCTCCCGCCGTCGTGCGCATGCGCAGTGCACAACATTGACCCACTTGCGAGCGGACAGCCGCTTGCGAGTGGGTCTGAATCAGGCCCAAAGTTAATAAAATCACAGAGACCGTGTAGAGCGCCTTGCTCCCTGCACGGAGCGGCACATTAAGCTCCACCCACCTACTTTGTCTCCAGGCCGCTCTGAAGTGAGAGGAGAGTGCAGCTTACCTGATAGAACCAGGTCTGTCCGTCCCTGACTGCAGGGGTGGGGGGCAGATGTAAGATGCGCAGAGAGTTAGATTTGGGAGGGGGAGTGTCCTAGCTCCATTCTAAATTGCACTCTAAAAATAAAGTTTGTGGGCTACATGCAAAAGCAGCCAATATTTACCCTGCATGCGAAAATAAATAAATAATCAGCCGCCATGTTGGATGCAAAGTGTCTGTCTGAAACAGGCGTCCCATCTCCGCCTGCACGCTACGGTGCGCGGAAGTCTGCTAAAATGCCCACAACACAGATCAGTAGTCCACGGCTGCACGGTCGCCACCCTGCTGCTTCCAAGAAACGCCCTTTTATGGTTAAAGTGGTCCGTCAATGGATGGATCAATCTCTGTCCGTGTATGATAGCATGGTCCAGTGCATATGCAGCCCGCGATTTTTATCTACGGAGTACGCGCAGTTAGCAGATGCACGCAGGATACATTCGAATTTCCACTTCACGTCAGAGTCAATGTGAGTAGCTCTTTGCCAGCCAGACTTCGGGGGGTTTGTCTGGGGATGTTTTGAACCTGCACAGCAGCCGTACTGCGCGTGCGCAAGCCCCGGAGCAAGAGAGAAACGGAGCTCTCTACAAAAGGGGCGGCTGTCGGTGTTGATTGACAGCTCGTCCCATTTTGTAGGCGGGCTGGCTACACAAACGGAGGCGTTTTGTGGGCGGCCGCACTGACATCAGCAGTGATGTCAGTGGGGAGCTTCCTGCTCGATCAGAGCAGGAAGCTCCTTGGGGCTTGCAGTTGCCGAGACCCAACCTTAGTGTCTTGTCGCAAGCCCCGATGGTGGCAATGATCTTGACCATCACGACCATCACCCTGGTCAGTCGCTAAGCTGTGGGTGGTAACCCACAGCTTAGCTAGCGACCAGGAGGCCGCACTAAAAAAAAGAAGCTGCCGCCCTCATTCAGAGAGAGCGATCGCTTCTTACGACCACCTCTGAATGAGGGCCTCAATGCCAAGCAGGAAAATGCTGGGAGTAATGGCGCCAGGGAAGCGCACTCCTCGCCCAGACATTGCTGCCGGCGTCAGCGCTCTCACACAACTGCTGGATGCTCACAGAGGTGATGAAGAATTATGGAGCAAGCAAGTAAACATTTACTGAGACACATATGAGTGGATAAGAGGCAATTCCTCTTCAGGGTTTATAAATTTTGATGGATATGGATTTACAAACAAACTGAGCTTTATAGCATCAGGATTTTACACTGTGTCTGATGTTCCAGTCACGCGGCGTTCATGCTGCAGTCGGCGTTATGTTTCTCCGGCGACTGATCATCTGTCTTCAGCCTACAGCATGAGTTAATAATCTGCTTCACTGACACAAGTCTCAGCCATACGGTGTAAGAGCCGCGTTCTCATCTCACCCACACAGGGAATGTTTTCCAAACTGTTCAGAATAATATTCATCTCGAATTTTGACACGTCTGGCAGGATTTCGGCCTTAGGTGTTGCCAGTCGTACCCTGCCTAGCAAAATGAATTGGCCAGGGCTAGATTTAGGGTGTGGTATGGGGGCGCGGTGCCCCCCTCTCTCAGCCCCCCCTCCACCACCCGACTGAAGCTGTGGGGGTAGACCGCATGACGAATCGGGGTAGGCTGACACCCTGTCTGAGGGGTGGGGAGAGGGGCAAACTGGCTGCTCTCTGACCAATCGTGGGGGTATAGATGCCTTCGTGCGGACCAATGAGAGTGGACATTAGGCAGCAGGCACTCCAGTCAAGTGCCGCCATGTCATTGGCTAGTCCCCAGGATTCAGCAGTGCATGCTACTGCACTGCTGAACGCAAATTCCTGATGGCTGGGAATCTGCGCAGGCGTCTGACCTGTTCTGCGCATGTGAAGAACGGGTCTGTGATCCTGCACAACAGTCTGCTGCCATTTGTGTGCAGGACAGTCTGCTGCCATTTGTGTGCAGGACAGTCTGCTGCCATTTGTGTGCAGGACAGTCTGCTGCCATTTGTGTGCAGGACAGTCTGCTGCCATTTGTGTGCAGGACAGTCTGCTGCCATTTGTGTACAGGACAGTCTGCTGCCATTTGTGTGCAGGACAGTCTGCTGCCTTTTGTGTATGAAGAAGGGGCGACGACAGCCTCTGTTTCCCGAAACGGAGCCGTGTCGCCGCCTTTGACGGGGGGGGGGGGAGAAACGAGGATCTTGGTCGGCTGTTGAAGATTTCCTGGCATCTTTCTCTCATCTGCAGCGGCCGGCTTGCATGACCCCATGGATCACTAAGCCGGCTGATGTTCCCGCAGATTATCCGATGCTGCGTTATACAAAGCCGCTTGGATAAGTAATGCATGCAGGCGGCGTCATGCCTCCGGCTGCATTACCATAATTGCAAGGACGGAATTGCGCAATTCCGTCCTAAGCTGCATCAGGCTTAGTCAGGAAATGGGTGTGGCTATGTGGGGGGCATGGCAATGTTATACACACTCCTCACGAAGACCCTGCGCACGCCTAGGCTTATAGCCATAGGAGAGGTTAGTTCATCTATCAGCAAATGCAATCATTATAATAATACAAGTAACCTATGAGGTGCATCTGCAGTTAGACAAAAAAAAGGATTTTTCTTTTGCAGTTGTTCAATACTGAAAAACAGCTCAATGAGCTGCCACCATTTTGTATATGGAAAGTGCACTCTGGGCCTGATTCAGACCAGGTCGCAAGCGCTGAGCGCTCGCAACCGGGTCAATGTTGGCCCAGAGCGCATGCGCACGATGAAGTCGGCTCCGTCGTGCGCATGCGCGAGACCCGGGTAGCGACGGGCAATCCGTCGCTCCGGGTCTCGCACCAAAGGGGGCGTGCTGTCGATGTTGAGTGACAGCACGCCCCCTTTGTTGGGCGGGCCGCTGCCCAGACGGAGGCGTTCCCATGAGAACGCCTACCATTTGGGGGTGGCCCCACTGACATCACAAGTGATGTCAGTGGGAGACCTTTCGGCTCTGTTCGAGCCGAAAGCTCTCTGGGGCTTGCAGCCATGAGACCCTACCACAAGGGTCTCGTCGCAAGCCCGATGGTCGCAATGGTCTTGACCATCGCGACCATCATCCTGGCTGCTCGCATTAGCAGTGGGTGGCAACCCACAGCGATGCGAGTGGCCTGGAGGCCGCTCCATAAAGAAAAAAAAAGACGCCCTGGTTCAGAGCGAGCGCTCTGTTAGAGCGTCCGGCTCTGAATTGGGGCCTCTGTGAAGTTTTCTCCACGTACATAAAACGGAAAGTGCATTGTTGGAAGTGAAATCTCCTGTGTGTGTGTCTGGGTGCTGGGTGGGCAGATTAGGGCTGTCACAGTGACAAAACGTTTGTCATTTTTCCATGACTGTAATAAGCAGGAAGGTTCCCTTCTGCTGTCTCCCCCCTCCGCCCCTCTCCTCACCCGTTGGAGAATTGAAGAGGTGTTTAAACTGAGAGAGGCCAAGGAGAATGAGCCCTGACAGCGCCGCAGTCAGAGGAAAAAAAAAATGATGGCATTTCCCTAAACACTGTGTGTAAAATGGTAATTATCCACAGGGTATGACAGCTGGCACTTAGCAGAGAGACGGAGAGAAGACGCCGGAGGAGAGCGCGAGAATCCATCTCCTTGTCTTCATTTCATCTCGTAGAGGGGGGGGGGAAATAAAAAATAAATACAAAGATTGCAGGTTATAAAGCCCGGAGGTTAGCGCTGCCGCAGGCTGCGTGGAAGCGATAAAGAAAGGAGCGGGTCTGTGTCTATTGTACTTAGAACTATTACATTATGACTGCGGGTTTAGGATTCCAGGCCATTGTGTACCCAGCAATTTACAGAGGAAGGCAATAAAAGCCTAATGAATCCCTGCGCTTGATGCTGGCTCAAGGCTGTGCGGGTCCCGAACCTGCGAGATCAGTACAGCAGCAGAGAGAGATGACTGCCGGCCAGCGGAGGAACAGACGCAGTAATGGGGCAGGGGGGGGGAGGGGCAACTGGTGACAGTATGCAGAGTGCGCAGGCTGGGAGCCGCTCTGCACAGCCAGTGGGGTAGCTGGGAGTACAACATCTGAACTGGACCCCTCCTCTCCTCTTTCTCCTTTAGTGCCATGTGAACAATTCAGCTTTAACCTGAGGCTGATATACCATGATATATAGTGTGCTGTGCGATGGAAGCTGCATTGCTTAGATACCAGACTGCACGGGGAGATCTAGCCCAACCAACTGTGGGCCTGATTCAGAGCCGGACGCTATTTGCGCTCGCTCGTTCAGAAAAAGGGGCTGGCTATTTAAATGAACCATTCGCTCTTTGCGGTCTGTTCACGCCTCTATGTCTGAACGAGCGAACAAAACATGCAAACGTAATTTTGAGAAAAACGCCCCCTGGCCGCTCGCATCCTACGTCATGTCCGCTTTTTATTAGATTAATCGAGTACATCGAAAGGCGTCTGAACTGCTCGCTATTCTTGTGG